>OW285243.1:56008758-56706317 GCA_935421215.2 Melolontha melolontha
GCAATGGAAATTAGGCCGCATCACAGAAGTATTTCCAGGAAAGGATAACATCAATAGAGTGGCAAATGTGAAAACCGCATCCGGAATTATTAAACGAGCTTTTACAAAATTGTGTCCTTTACCAGTGGAAAACAAACCATAGATATATTTGTTAAAAGACTTATTTCTTTTAAGGCCGGGGGCATGTTATGACAATTATGTATTTTAAATTTAAATATTTTACCGCGCTAGAAGTAGGGGTAGAAAATGTATATAGTTCCTTTTTTGACTAGAAGTAAGGGTGAGTTGGGTGTAAGACGGCACCAAGCATGTAACGCCAAATGTATATTAATGTATATATATATACATATATATATATATATATATATATATATATATATATATCAAAATTTACTCTTGAGTTAAGTAAAAAGTTAAAAGGTTACAAAGTGTTTTATTGAAATGAAACAAGAACCAGCATTCATTAAACCCCAACAGAAAGCTTCAATCGATGCTCCGGAAGACCCCCACATCGCCCAGAATAAAAAAAGCGCGAATGAGCAAGTCCAAATTGAAGGCAATGTTGATCGTTTTCTTCGATATCAGAGGTGTTATCATGACTTAATGAGTGCCTGAGGATCAAACCATTAATCAGGAATATTACAAACAAGTCCTAACCAAGCTGAGAGAAAGAATAAGGAAGAAAAGACCAAATTTGTGTGGAAGAACAACGCATGGATTCTGCATCAGGACAACGCACCAGCACTCAATGCGCTATCTGTGAAGCAGTTTTGAGCGGAGAAGCGCATGCCTGTGCTTGATCATCCTCAGCATTCCCCAGAACTCTCTGTGACTTCTATCTCTTCCCAAAAGTGAAAAGTGCATTGAAGGGAACACTTTTAGTCTGTAGAAGAGGTAAAAGCAAAAGAATGCAGCGGTGTATAGATAGGGGAAGGGGGTACGTTGAAGAGGATAAAAGTTAGTTGACTTTTTTTTTAAAATAAATCACATTTCTGACACCAGTCACGTTCAAAGGTAATAATTGATTGTCGTTAAAAAAAAAGAAACAAACAGTACTGAAAAGTATTGACAAGCTCCAATATGAGCGAAATGCATCCACAAATTCCGGGATAGGTGAGATTTTCACGAATTTTTCATTATCCCAACAACCAGGAAGGTAGCGTCGCGACGTATAGCGTATCTGTATACTGGTACAAACTTAGTTTGTCAAAAGTGAGATTTAATACTGATTAGTTCTCATTTACAGTAAGTTCATTATACTAATTTGAATGTGCTAATAAAAGTATGTTATACAATGGTTTAAATTTAAAAAAATGAACGTTAAATATTTATAAATTTGGAAATTTTATGTTTGAATTCTATATTCTAGATTTACTTATATTTAACACTAAAAATGTTTCAAATTAAAATATTACAAAAGGATAGTAAAAGTATCCTCAACATTGGGAAACAGGTAAGAAACTAGACAAACTTCTAAAACTCTGGACAAACTTACTTGGTTTAATATATATATATATATATATATATATATATATATATATATATATATATATATATATATATATATATATATATATATCATCAATACCTTATTTACCGTTAGGTGTTAAGGTTAATAACTAACTTGGTTTAATAACTAATGTAAATAAAGATGTATTGCATATTCAAAAAGAACAGATCTATGAAGATCACAAAATCTTTACATATTTGTATTTCTACAAACTCCTAAGCTTTTCGGACACGCTTTGTTAACATTGAATACAGCTTTACTTTCAAAATAAATAATACAAACTCTGAATACCATGATTTATTTATACACCTTAAATATTATATACACATAATCCATTTCTACACAGTCACATCTAGAATAAATCTGATTATTTAATACTTCTCACTTTTTTCTTCTCTCTATATAGACAATTCTGTTGTACTAAAACGTAAAAATAATATTTGTTAATTGACTGAATAAGTAAACTACAAAATATTTAAATTTCGTAAATTAAAATCAATTGTTTATATTACTTCCAAAGTTAATTATTTTAATAATTTTGGAATATAATCAAAGATCATATAGTTGTAAATTCTATTTTTTTTATTTTAAAATATTTTTGCACTTCGTAGATTAAAAGTGCTGTTTTATCTACTCATTTCAGAAACTGAGGTGACACTTTCAATCCCTAGAAATTTAAAAAATCCCTTCAACTGAAATATTAATATGTATTTTTATATAAAAATCAACAATGACCATTTGAAAAAGTTATTGAATCATGCTGACAGTGCTGCCGTTTCAGTACAATTGTATCGAATCCAGTACACTATTTCCAAATTCAGTACGTCAGTACGCCATTTTGCAAAAAGAGCTACTTTCAGTACAAACTTGAAAATTTCAGTACTAAATTAAATCCAAGTACTAAAAAATGCATTTCCTTGTTTTAAATTATCTGCTATGAAGCACAGAAGCTGCTATACTTTGAAAGAGTAACTATAATTCGCATTATTTGCTCTGCCCTCTGTTGACAAATAGGTGACAAACATTTTGGGAATGTATACAATATGTATTCAAGGATGGTTTACATACGAGGAGTACGACATTGGGGATTTCTTAAATGCAAAATACTGGTCTTCTTGTAATTCGTTTTGGCTGAAAATGTTATTTCCCTGAAGATTACTACGAAGTTATAAAATGTAAATACATTACACATGTTAGTGATGTATTTTATTGTCCCTTGAGACTAAAGTCATCGATAAATTTTTCTCGATTCAGTACGTTTTTTGTCAATTCAGTACGTTTTTAGAGCTGGGGCGGCAGCACTGATGCTGAAGCGATATATTTATTACTTATAATTAGCTTAGGATAATTATGCACCAAAAAACTTCAAAATATGCACCAAAAACATTCAGAAAAACACTAAAAGTCAACTTTTAAAAAATAAATATTAATTTTTTATATTATGACATTTTTGTTTTTCCATTAAAATGCACAATTTTTTTAGATTAAAAATTATTGTAATTATAGAAACAAATTTTAATTACCTTTAACTTACAACGAGATGTAAGAAATTTTCAAAAATAAATTTGCGCCTATTGTCGGCTAGAATATTTTTGTACTATAAAAAAACTCTCGACACACGACACTATTGGTACAAATTCATATTTTACGTCACTGGCATTTAAATATTTATTACTTTCATTAAGGGTTGTTTTATTTCGCAACACCTCACTGATATTCTTCAGTTGTTGATAGCCCGTATTTTTTGACAGCACTGCGTTTAATTTATTGATGAAACAATTTTTCTGGAGATTTACTAAACGTTTAAATACTATATTTTCTACTATTTCAATGCTGTCTTGTATAGATAATCCTTTAGTTTCTAGCGTAGAGATTGCAGTCAACATGCACGCCAGATTAGCTCGAATATAAATGCAATCTTCTCGAACATTTGTTTTCTCAGAGCCCTATATGCTTCTCCAATGCACTGCGCTTCTTCAGAATCGAATTCATCAACAATTTTCTTCAGAATTTCAAATTGTCAGCGTGATATACACCAGCGTCTATCCAAGTTCCCCATCGTGTAATAACTTGCGCGGGTGGAAGTGTAACGTCCCCTGCAATTTCCCGAAACCTCTGGACACGAGTTGGTGCTTTAAGAAAATCTTTTTCACAACACTTTTCACACACGATATAAAGCATATTAACGTCTGAATAAAAAGTACGAATTAAATCGACTACGTGTAAAGCATGCCCTACACAGGTCACATGTGTCATGTTTGGATACAAAATCTGTAATCCCCGCATTGATTTGCACATATATGGTGCAGCATCGCTACAAACTAGTAGCAGTTTTTCGTATAAAATCCCAGGCGGCCACAATAAATTTAGAAAATCGTTGAAAAAAGCAGCGTACTGTTGAATGATTCACTTTGTCCAGCACTTTTAAAGTCAGCAGATATTATTTATCGTTTTCCTCATTAACTCCTACTATACCAAATACAAAATTTGCTATGCATCTTTGTTCTACGTCGGTTGTTTCATCCAACGACACCCAAATAGAATGGACCCTTTACTTTTTCTCTTAATTTGTTGAGTGTTGTTCTATATAACTCGAAAACATTTTTTTACGTCAATTCATCTGGAATATTTTCTTTTGTATACTTCTATATAATATTGCTAAAAATTTTATCCTATAATTTAGCTGACGGAATCTCAGCGCCAATAAAAGCCGTACAAAGTTCTTCACCGAATATCCTGCGTTTAGGTCGATCTCGGAGTAAATTTGAAATTAACACTTGTTCTGCATTATTTCCCCTTTTAATAATAATAATAATAATAATATTTCTTTATTGTCCAACGGGTTACCAGTTAAAGGACAAATACAATACAAAACATGTACACAGATTTCAACATTATTAAGAGCATATATGTGAATCTATACAAAACACAATACACATTCCGAAGCATAACCATACATATAATACAACAGTCATAACAATAGATTGTTCAATCCATCCATAAATATATCTTCGTAGTACAAATTTGCTGCTCTGCACATTCTCAACATCGGAGAATAACGGTATAACTCAGTCCTAGGTGATGGCAAAAGGAAGGTATGTCCATGCCTAGCGGATATCCTAGGAACGTGGAAGTTCAAACACGACAACAGGTAAGGCGCATCTATCCCACCATTAATAAGCTTCCATATAAATCTCGCTCCATGAGTCTTCCGGCGATAGCTCAGAGACTGAAAATTATGCCTATCCAGAAGTGAAGCATAATCGGAAGCGCATGGTGGGTACGTTCCATCTAATTTAAAGGAGAGGAATTTCAAAAAGCGCCGCTGCACCTTCTCAATTGAAAGTTGTAAGTGTAGTGAGGTGACCAGACAGGTGACGCATACTCCAGTTTACTACTTACAAAGCTAAAAAACAATGTCCTTAATAGGGAGACGCTATTTTACGTTTTTTATTGCTTGCATGTTTTTCAGTTTGAAGATGCTGAGTGACTTGAAACTTTTTTGTTGCCGTAACATGAACTTCGCAGTATTTCCAAAATAACAGACGCCCATCTGTTGTAAAATCATTATAATCCTTCACAAACTGACTTAAAATTACACTTACACACTTTTTTTCTTTTGGCATCTTGATGTTAATACTATTGTAACCAGTATACAGCTAATACAGATTGTTGGAATGTAAAATGACCTGGTCAAATTAAGGAAATTCCCGCTATATTTATTTCCCGTTCTTCGATTACCTGGGTAATCCCCAGTAATCCTCTTAATATTTCCAAGTATTGTGGTTTCAAACCACTAACTATTGTGTTGGCTGTTTATAGTAAATCCAGCTGTCCGCTGTTTGCGTTTGGTATTCAGTCAATGGGTGTTATTTTACATGTAAGGAAAATGTCTTAGTGCTAAAAAGTTTTAAGACATACTAACCAGTAGACATACAACCAACAGAAATCGCAAAAGTGTAATTATACTAACAAGAACATTAAATATTTATGTGAAGTCATAGACTGTTTTAAAATAATATTTTGCTGGAAAAAGATCAAATATGCATTTATAATGGCTTCAAAATATGCACTTATACCGTTGATTTAAGGAATATATAAAGATGCGCAATGATTATGCACTTTAGCGTAGCCAAAATTAGCTCTTTGTATTATAAATCGCCCGGAACTTATAAATTTATATTACGTAATCTAAAATTCACATTACCATCTGTAAGAACAATTCAAAGTTTGTTAAAAGTGTTGAATTAAGAACAGACTTAAATAATTTAATAAAGAAAATTTCATTAAAAGCAAAGTGCATGACTGAAAGAGAGAAAATGTGCGTTGTAATGCCCGCATCTGTAATGCGGGCATTACCGCATTACAATGTATTGCAGAAAGCGGTGTAAATTGCAATAATATTGAAGAAGGTAGTAGCAGATGAAATAATATCTATTGGATAAATGGCTTTCAGTGGACATTACAGTCAATTCTTTTATGTTGGGAACCAGTGGCGGCTCTTTAATGAGAGCAAGTGAGCAATTGCACCCCCTGGAATTATGAAACAAAACAAACCAAGCGGCGACTAACTGTGAAAGTATTTATTTATTATGTATATTATGTATTCATAGTTATTGACGAGGAACGTGGCACGCTAATAACGTACACGCACCGATCGTCGTCACAGATATAATGAGCAAGGCCCAACTGTTGCTCCGTTAAGGCATTAACATTACATTGATGGTGGGGAGAACTATATTTTGCCGTACTTCAATGTCGTATAATACATAGCTTTGGAGCAAGTGAACCAGTCTGCTCACGGGCGTTGTATAATGAATCCCGTGTCTTCTTTAGAGAACAGCGCGTTTTCGCAGTTAACGTATGATGAAAAAATCGCAGTAACAAATCTTAAACGGCCGATGCCTCAATTATGTTTAGAAAATAAACAATTTGTTAAAGGTAAAGACGTTATAAGAAAATTCAAAATGAATATTTATCAGAAAAATGACTGGATTTGTGGGTGTGAAATTAAAAATACTTTCTTTAATTGTTTCGACCTTTGCTTGATGTAAATCCATATCACAAATAAATAAAACACACATAAGATGTTTTAGATTTACACTTTATTAATAAAATAATGACAGCTGTTTCGCTAACACAGTAGCTTCTTCAAATTCAACTTAAGACTAAAGATACATACAAGATACAGCTTTAATCAGGTAGTTGACCCAAGTTAAAATTCTAGGAACTATTACATTTATATTTTGCTTTTTAAAAACTATACCATGTCCTACTTGTGTGAGATTTAAGTATAAAAATATAGTATAAGCAACTAAGAAACAATATTTCAATGGGTGAACAGATTTAACAGTGGGGATGAATTCAAGTCTAATTTATCGTTTAGTAACATTTCTGAGTTTTTAAGTTTATTAATTTCTAAAGACTCTAAACAATTTAGTTTTCTACCTTTATTTTCTACATGTATGGTGTCGAATTGTAAATTAAATTCGTGCTCATTCTCTATTAAATGATTAGAGTAGGTTGAGTCAGTTTTCTTATTGATATAAGAATGATAGTGGTCTTGGATTCGTTTTTTAAACGTTCTACCTGTCTGTCCAATATATGTTTTGGTACATGATCCGCATGATAACTTATAGACTCCTGATTTATTGTCTTTGGTAGTTTTTTCCTTTATTATTTTTAATATATTTGGCTAGATTATTATTAGTTTTATAAGCAATATTAATGTTTTCTTTTTTAAGGAATTTTGATAATTTAAGTTGCTGTTGACCTATGTAAGTAAATGATTTAAACTGCTTGTCTGGCTCCACTTTAATGATCGGGTACACCTCCCTTAATAATTTATTGACTGATTTTTTAACAATTAATTTATCTATTAGATTTGGGTCATATCCGTTGTTGTGAGCGATTTGTTTTGTAATATTGTATTCTTTATTATAGCCTTCATTGGACATCGGGATGTTAATAAGTCTATGTGTCATGCTGTGAAAAGCCGCTACCTTGTGTTGGACCGGGTGGTTAGATTTATTATGTATCGTGGTATCCGTATGAGCCACTTTGTGGTAAATAGAAAAATGGACCCTATTGTTTGCACGTTTTAAAGTGAGACCCAGAAAGTGTATACTATTATTAAGCTCCTTTTCTATCGTAAACGTGATATTAGGATCAATGGAATTGATAAATTCATAAAGAGTGTTCAACTGCCTATCTGTACCTATATATCCTATCAATATATCATCATCGTATCTGTACCAAAACAAAATGTTCTTCACGTATCTGTTATTATGAGAAATCGTATTTTCCAGGTAATCCATATAAATTTCCGCAAGTAAAGGAGAAAGAGGATTTCCCATGATAAGACCTTGTTTACAGAGGTAGAGTTTGTTATTGAAAGAAAAGTAATTTTGTTCTAGGCAGACTTTTAGTGAATCTAAGATCTCTTCTTTTATTATGGGGTTAGTTCTATTGTATAACAACATTTTATCAATTAGATCTATTCAAAAAGCAAAATATAAATGTAATAGTTCCTAGAATTTTAACTTGGGTCAACTACCTGATTAACGCTGTATCTTGTATGTATCTTTAGTCTTAAGTTGAATTTGAAGAAGTTACTGTGTTAGGGAAACAGCTGTCATTATTTTATTAATAAAGTGTAAATCTAAAACATCTTATGTGTGTTTTATTTATTTGTAAAAATACTTTGTTTTGTTTTCCGTGTCTTTTGTTTGGTGGTGAACCATCTTGGTCAAAGAACGGAATAAGAGACTTAATTCATCTTAGTGCTAAAATTATTAAACATGAAAATTCCGAAGGGCATTTGAAAAATATATGTAGTCTAAGAATGTTAGGAAAAAATAACATTCAGAATGTTTTAGATTCATCATATAGAAAATTCAACAACACAATGAAAAGGTAACAAAAAATAGGCATGTGTTAAATTTAATAATAAATTGCATTAGATTTTGTGGCGCGTTTGAACTGGCCCTTCGGGGTCACGATGAACAGCAAACGTCGAATAACAAGGGCATTTTTCGGGAATTGATAAATTTTACGGCAGAATTGGATAAATCACTCAGAGATCACATCGAAGCAGCACCGGTTTTTAAGGGATTATCAAAAACGATACAGAATGACTTGCTTGATGCAATGTTGAACGTGTATCATGAACAAGTTGCCAGTGAAATTAAAGCAACCGACTTCATATCTGTGATAGCTGATGAAACCACAGATGTGTCCAATCAGTTTCAGTTGGTGGTTGTTTTAAGATATATTGTGAACGCGAGACCGGTCGAAAGATTTTGGAAATTTCTTCTGCCTAGTGGACATGATGTTAATTCTTTATCTGCCGCCATCCTTAACGAAATTAGTTTGCTTGTTGATGACCCAGAAAAACTGATTGCACAAAGCTATGATGGGGCAGCAGTCATGAGTGGTGCTATTAATGGCGTGCAAAGACATGTCCAAGACCAGTATCCAAGGGCTAATTTTGTACATTGTTATGCACATCAGACAAATCTAATTATGTCACATGCTACATCGAGCAGTAGTAATTGCAGAATTTTCTTTGCCAATCTGACGGGATTATGTACATTTTTCTCCACTTCACCACAACGAGCTGCAAGATTGGAAGAATTCCTTAAGAGAAAAAGCTTACGTCGTTCTTCAAAAATTAGATGGAACTTCAATTCTAGGACAGTGAATACAATATATGAGCACCGAGAAGAAATAATTGAAGCTCTAGAACAAATCGAGGGAGAAGCTAGTTTACAAACTACCATTCATCAAGCTGGTACCAATTTGCGAATTTTAGAGGAGGAAAATTTTATCTATTGGTTAACTTTCTTTCATAAAATTATGCCACATGTGGACATATTGTTTAATCAATTACAAAATGTCAATACAGATGCATTAAAAATCAAGAATAATTTAGATAATTTTGAACGCGCTATTGGAAAAATTCGAACCGAAATTGCTGACACAGATAATCAGTTGGTTAAACAAAATGACCCAGAACTGACTCCTCGACCATCAAAGCGGCGAAGAGTAACTGATGGTAGCCAAAGAAGGAGGACAACTATTGAAGTGTGCGATATTATTTTGCTAGAAATAAAAACTAGATTTCGGTATACAGGGCACTTAATATTAGCAAACTTAATTTCTTTTAAACAGTTCTCCTTTTTTCAACAAAAATTTCCGGAAGATTGCCTTAAAGAAGCAGTAAAATTTTATCCATGCCTCAATGAAAGCAGACTACGAACTGAATTAAGCGTTCTATGTTCTAGAGAAGAATTTAGGCAAAATATAGAAGTCGGTGCTGTAGGTCTGCTAGGTCTTCTGCTGGATGGATTAAGCGACACCATTAATGAAGTTGTTACGCTTTTAAAAATTGTCATTACAATCCCAATGACAACGTCCGAAGCGGAACGCCAGTTTTCACAGCTGAAGAGAATAAAAACTTTCCTGAGAAATACAATGAAAGAAGAGAGATTAAATGCCCTTACAATGTTATCTTGTGAAAAAGAATGTATAAATGATTTCCCAAACTTTAATGAAAAAGTGATAGAACTGTTCTGCAAGTCAAAGACACGTAAAATGGACTTCGTTTATCGTCAGATGTAATTAAACTGTGTAGTGTAATATTTACTATTCCCTCAAAACAAACTCTACAATGAACAGTACCTGTCTGGAACAGTACGTCGGTGAAATTTATAAGGATTGGGTAAGCGTTTTTGAATTACACTTTTTAATTTTAAAATTATGCACTCCCTATGTGAACCACCCCAAGCCGCCACTGTTGGAACATTTAAATAAAATGGGAATAAAATATCTACTAACCGAATTATTAAATCAGAAGCCTCCGGAGGTTATAGACAACAAATATTAGAAAACAGAAAAATATCATAAACTTTGCTAGTTCCATGTCTGGATGAAAGTGTAAAAGAAAGATTGTTTTATTATTATTAATAAGTATTTTCGAATACAATTTTATTATTTATTTTGTAAATAAAACGGAAGAGTGCAAAGAGGTCGATCATAAGACCACAGGTTCACCTTTCTTTGGTGTACAATTGCTATGCCTATTATAATATTACTGTTAGTATCGCATTGTAAAATATCGTTTCTCGCTCATATTGTTGTTGTTATCCAAATAAACGCAATTGTTTCAAAAACTATCGCTTGGCGGCGCCACGAAACAGCGGCTAAGTTATAGCGCAAAAGGTCTACGGAGGCACATTGGTGTAAGACACGCTATAGCATATAGCGATGCCCATCTTTATATATTCCTTCAATCAACGCTTATATATAACAACTAAAATATGCATTTGCATATACACTCATGCAAATGCATAATTATCCGATGCCTACTTATAATTAGAGTGGACCAATTCGGAGCGAAAGCAGAGGCGTGACTAACGAATTGGTTCCCGCATGCGAAACATTATTAATATCTAGAGATATACTATCACGAACGGTGCTGTTATTATGTTAGATACAAAAAAAAAATGTAAGACGGTTTTTCTAGATTATGTAACGTTCTCGATGATACGTATAAAAAATAAAATCTAAAATGTATGTAATTAGATGATTTAAAAACAAACTTACCGTCTTATGCGTTTTCCGTGACTTGAAAATCTGGAGAAGCGCGATGAAATATTGTTAACATAAGGTGCGTCTCCAAAGTTATTTCTCATCATTGTACACAAATCAAATAAGAACACTTCGTATTTTGTATCGGCACCAGTGTCTCTATCTGTATGTCTTGCGCTATGCACGTGGCGTTGCAAATTTGATTTTGTTAAATGGTTTATATATATATTGCACACTAAACATTTTACATTTACCCCATTGTAAGATAAACTAGGATGATTCTCAATAAACCTATTGACTAACTTTGATGATAGCGGTTTTTTTACTGTACGCTCCTTCAACATTATTAAATACACCGAATACACTTTCCTGCTGCTATTATACGTGTACACACGATGACTGTGAACAACATACTAAGTAATCGTATGTGCGATGGGGCACGCGGGAACTAATTCGTTAGTCACGCCTCTGCTTTCGCTCCGAATTGGTCCACTCTACTTATAATAATAATAGTCCCTAATACTAGCCTTCTAGGCCTTTGGGACAGTAACATGGTAGACTTGTTACAACTTGAGCTGTTTGGTAGACTAGGATGGTAATGTGGTTAGCACCGATCGCTATTATTACCCCAAAGTTTTACTTCCAGCTACTAATTTTTTTGTCAGCTTGAGTCGAGCTGGTACCGAAAAAACGCCATTGATATTATTACCTAGACCAGGGTTTAAACCTGGTCCATACAGATTCATAGTCTAGTGATCTACCACCATTTATTACTTATATTATTTGGTTTTCTTAATATCTCGACCTAAAATATTTTTATTTTCATGATCAAGAATTTTTTCTGGTATAATTTTTTTGTAATTTATTGAGCCTTAACACATTCGTCAGTCACTGGAGAGGACTTCCATCCACTGTGCCCTCTTTAAAAAGTCATTTGTCCCAGAATGAGCTAAAAGCGTCGAAAACAATAACGATTATATTGAGGGTTCAGGAATTTCAAATATGTGGTTGTAATTTTTAAAGTAGTTTTCAATTCCCCATTTTTCCAATGGGTTGTGTTGTACTTCCATAGTCTTTGTATTGGAGCAAAAATCGTGAGTGACTTTTTAACAACTTTTTGAAAAATAAAATAAAAGTAAAATAAACTGAATATACAATTAATTCTTAACAACAAGTATTTGGTCAATATTTTTTTAAATCTTTACATTAATAGAAGAATCCAAATTTCTATTATTCATTCAGTAAAATTAAACGAATTGTCAAAATGCCCAGAAAAAATCAATTGCCATATAAATTAAGTACCTTAATTATTAAAAGTTAATTGTCTGGAACTTAACTAAGCTCAAACGACTTGTTCTACAGTAATAACTTTTTATTTCTTTAGCTTACATCTATGTATCATTTTTTGTTTCTAAAAAAAGCTCTTAATTTCGAATATTTTAATATATCAATACAATTTTTAACCATTACCATCAATTTAATCATGGAATAAACTGCCCATAAGGTAGAAACACATAGTTTTGCTTTTTTAATTGAAATATACGAAAAAAATATATTTGTTGGAGTCACTTTTTTTTATGGCAGTATTTTATAAAGCCTGCTAGACTTTAAAGACAACAGCTCATTAACAGCCCAGCAGCTTTTTGAATATCAAATGCATCCATGATGTATATTTATTGCAACTCAACTTTTGTAACAATCAGTTTTTACAATAATGACTAGAGCTGAGGATGTTTGCGGTATAACCATGGTTATATCATGTAACCATAGTAAATTACTATGGTTACATGATATAACCATGGTTATACCGCAAACATCCTCAGCTCTAATAATGACTATTGGTTCTCAACTTACTTAATCATTGCTATAGTAAAGTAACCTCTGAGATATTAAAAACAAAATTCATAAAACTTAATTAGCCATTAGACATTTATAAAATAGTCAATTTAGAAAGTTCTATGTAAAAGTGACCTCTTATTAGGTCAAATTTGTCATAGGCAGGCATATTTATTTAAAAAACAATATAAATAAAAATAAATAAATTAAAAAAAACAATAAGTTATCACAAAATTATTGTTTTTGATTTTTTAACATTCAATCTACGAACTGCATATATTCAACAGATTGAAGTGATTTAATCTCTTGAGTAAGGATTAAATGGGTTTCAGTCCCATATAATACACTATTATGCTTTCTATGTGTGCTTAATTTTCAATAATAAAAACGCATTGCTTAACATTCCTCAACAACTTAATGCTAATTACAGAGAGCAATGGCAGACCATAAATAATTATTACACCTACTCTCATGCCCCAGATTCAATCCCGAAACTGTCACCACAATAAGTTAATAACTTACCACTGCACTATCAACCGACTACTTTTGAGGGCAAATGCTTTCTAAATTTTGACTTTTGCTTGTTTAAATAAATAGTTATACTATGAACATTCTCTTAAATTTTCTTAGTAAAGTAATTACACTTACAGTATGGATCAAAGCGTATAACTTCTAATTTATCTGCTAATCGTTCTCTAATTTTATTAAACGTGTGACCACTGACTGCACTCTCCATTTGAATCATTATGTGCCTAATAAAATTCATTTACTTGTCACTTAGACTTTAATTTATAAATATAATTATACATACCTAGATTTTACTTTTTTCAGTAATATATTGGTTAAAAACATTTTACAATTATTTAGAATAAACTGAGCAGCCACAAATGAATTAATGCATTAAACCAAACTTCGAACTTTAGCTAATTTAACCTTTCCAAAAGAAAAGTAAACGAGAACACAGGGAAACAATCCAGAATCCTAAAATGGCTATTATAGTAATGGTTAGGTCAAGAAGTTAGCAAAATTAGTAAATAATTTCAAATAAAAAGAAATTATTTAGTATGTCGATTTAAATTTTCTACATTCGACCAAGATTCTAATAATATAGTATTAGAAATGATCTGAATCCATCTAAATTTCAATTATTTTGATATATGACTTTTTATTCTTTTTAATAATTTTTGATATGTTAATGTTGGTAGTAAATCACCATAGACAAATCCCCAAGATAAAAATATGTAATACTCGATGATAAATCAAGGATAGTATAAGAACATAGGATAGCCAGATCCCTATACCGGCAGTGTTGTTCAAGTCCGTATAATTTCACTAGGGCCCATATTTATAGTCAGACCTTAAGGCGGCGTCATAGAATGGGCGGCGTCTATGCTTAAGTATGTGATTGTGACGCATTTGCGATTTATAAACCAACCTTAAGCACCAGCTGATGCTTAAGGCGGCGCTTATCTAATAATTTCTTAAGGTTGTGTTGGCGCTACCTTAAGTAGTTGTTTGACAGCAAGTTCGAGCATAGAAATATAACCTCTTTAATATTTTGAACTTTAACATTTATTTTTTGAGCGATATGGATGTGTACCAAGAATTAGAATTAGATGAATTTTTGGAATATATAGATGTTCTAGAAGAAGAAATGCATGTAGAACGTGTCCGAAAAAGATACATACGAGATGCCGAAAATCCAATGGAATTTTTTAATGGGAACGAATTTCGTCTCCGTTATGGATTTCACAAGAATACTGTGGCAAATACTTTATTACCATTAGTTTTGGAGGGCCTACAAAAACCTACTAATCGTGGTTTACCAATACCTCCAATATTCCAGTTGCTTGTTTGCTTACGTTTTTATGCCACTTGTAATTTTCAGGTTGTATCCGGTGATTTGCGAGGTACAAGTCAACCTACCATAAGCGTAATTATTAAAAGAGTATCAGTATTGATAGCGGAACAATTAGGAAATTTTATTCATTTTCCTCAAACTGTAGAAGGAAGACGCACAAATATTATAAGGTTTTATGAAGTTGCTCGTTTTCTAAATGTTGTAGGATGTATTGATTGCACCCATATAAAAATATCAAGCCCAGGAGGTAATAATGCTGATGTATTCCGTAATAGAAAGGGTTTCTTTTCTTTAAATGTTCAGGTATTAGTATAACTAAAATAATAGTTGTTAGGCATCCAGGCTCAAGTCATGACAATGTTATATTTGACCGTAGTGCTTTAAGAGAGAGAATGGAAAGAGGAGACATTCCATGTTTATTAATTGGGGACAATGGGTATGAATGTAGACATTATCTGCTTACTCCGGTAATACAAGGTATTTATAATAAACACCAAATATTTATGGCTAATAATTCACAACATTTTATGTAAATAGGAAATGAACACGAAGAAAGATATAACAGAGCACACAGAACAACACGAAATATTGTAGAAAGATTGTTTGGTACCTGGAAAAGACGATTTCCTTGCCTTCAACTAGGTCTTAAAACTAAATTGGAAACATCAATTGCAATTATATGTGCAACTGCAGTATTATATAATATTGGTTTAAGAAATAATGAAGATTTTGAAGAAAATGTTGATGAAGTACCAGCTATTAGGAATGCCAACGATGGATAAAGAGGGTTAGATTTTCGAAGACACTTCATTCAACAACATTTTGGACACTAGTAGGTATTAAATATTTCTGTATGTTGTTATCAAAATATTCTAATGTATATATTATTTAATAAACATGGGTTTTTCTCCCATTGTGTTTAGACAATTCCAAAGAATATGTATTTACTGAACACACGGAGTTTCTTTTTAATCTTAAAGTAGATTTTTATTAATGGTTACCTTCTCCCATTTAAGTGAATATAGGAATACGTTTAAAAAAAGTATACATGTCAAGTAGATATGTTTTATTTCGTTTAAAAAAGTTTAAATTACAAAGGTATTTTTAATAATATAAAATATTATTAAAAATCTGGTCTGAAGAACAGAGAACAGTTCAAATTAAACAAGTGATTACACATAATTAATTTATATAGGAAAAATTCATTAAAGTAACACCTTTTCAATTAATATCTGAAAATCAACAAACACAAAAATGACAACATATACTAATATAATGTATACAGCAGGAAAGCACCTCTTAAGTTGTTTAATACATAGCAAAAAGCACCTTAAAACTAAGCTTTCAAATTTACAACTGAAAAACAAATTTACATTGCAAAAGTACCTCTGTCCAATTCCAAAGGCAAATAAAACACCTATGACTTTTAATATATCCCATAAACATGCAGAAATATAGTATATGAAAATGAATTCAAATTTTCAAAACATAAAAGTATTTAAAGAAATTTAGTTCATTTAGTTTTATTATTAAAATATTTGAGTTAATAATGTTCATCAGTGTTCAAATTAATTTAATTCTTTAAAGTATTATGATTTGAAAATATATATACAAATGCAACAGTAAAGCTTGCCGATAAAAAAATACACAAAAAAACTAAAACTTTCCAATCACCTTTTAAATTAGCAATATAAATCAAGAGCAGCTCATAGCCTTTTTACAGAACAACTATAAATTAACTACAATACACAATAATAAAAGCACTTCTCACCATATAATACCTATGTCTATATATACCTACACCAACTAAAGTCTATCGATCTTCAGAGAGCTAGCTCATAACTCATAACCTTTACACAGAGAAACTATAAATTAACTTAAATATACACAATAATAAAAACACTTCTTACCATTTAATACCTATGTGTATATACATATACCTTACATGTTATATAGTCAAGTCTATTGATCTTCAGAGAACTGTAAAAACAATGAATTACAAAAGATGAAAGTAATGTAATAAAATTGCTAACCATACTCACCTTTCTTTTAAATTGCTGAAGTTTGAGCTTTGCCAATTCAGCTTCATCAGCAGCTCTCTGTCGATCTAGCTCAGCTCTCTGTCGATCTCTCTCAGCCCTTTTTCGATCTAGCTCACCTGTCTCCACTGCTAATTTAATCCTCCTCTTTTCTCCCTCAATCCTGGATACCTCTAGTTCAACAACCCTTGAATAATATTTAGCCCTCCCCAGGTCCTCTTCGATAACCATTTTCCTAAGTTGATGAAGCTCCTGCTGATGTCTAATGGAGTTATTAAGTTTTTGAACCCTACCATCTTTTTCCTTTAGTGCTTTTACTGCAATATGAACATGTTATGGTCTTTGATGAGCTGTGCCAGAAGCATTTTTTCCTTCGTGGTAAATGTTGCCGATTTATTCATCTGCAAATTTATGGATAATTTTTTTATTGTTCATGATATTTTGTATTTCTATTTCATCAATTCAACAAAATCTATTTATTTTATATTTACCTTTAATAAGTATTTATTAAATTTAACAAATTACACTATAAACTGTGAAATCTTTGGTTTTCAATAAAAAAAAGTGGGAACCAAATGCAACTTAAAAAGATCCACAACGAACAATTTCGCGCCAAAATGTCATTCCGATAACAAAATTCCCTAACGTTCCGTGCTTGGAGCGAATCTATCCCGAGAATTTCCGAAGTATTGTTTATAAAATAGAACGCGTACTTGACACAAACTTCATTCATACAACATCGCAGTAGAGAGCACCTACGTAATTACAGCATAAAATACGAACCCGGAAGAAATGGCCGGAGTAAGAAAAGACAACGTGATTCACATCACCAACATGGCGCTGAGGCCAACATTCAGAAAACGATGTACCGAGCAACAATTAATCGACGCCAAGACCATAATTGAAGAAACAACCGACGAAAAAGAAATTCAACGTTTGTTGCGCGATCAATCACAAATATTTATGGTTGATCGCGAAAATCCGTACGCAACAATTACATTCAACACACCTGACACAGAAGAAAACCATCCGACAGCAACAATTATATTCAACACAGAACACACAGAAGAAACAAAACCGGCAACCGAAACAATAATCACCGACGCGTTTACAATCCCGAAAAAAACATCAAAGAAACAGAACACGAAAATTCACCGATACAAATAAAAAATTCGTACAGCGCACTTCAAAAAACCATCGCCGATGAAAAAATGGAAGAAGATACTCCACAACCGTCAACTTCTAACAACAGCACTCCCAGGGTAAGTGACAAAACCTACGTAACACACAACACAAACACTGACACACGAAAACCACGAAAAATTGCACCAATAATAATAACGGACAAAGACAATTGGACATACATACGACAATTACTTAAGACAAACAACATTAACACTGAAGAAAGCAAACTTGTGAAACCTGGTATTCACATAGAACCAAAAACTGACAATGACTACCGTACACTGAAACAAATACTGGACAAAGAAAACATACAATACTACACATTCCAACTTAGAAGCGAAAAGACATTAAAGGTAGTTATGCGCGGCATTCCTACCTTTATTACTGACACCGAAATTACTGACGACTTGACTGACAAAGGATACCCGACACTGAAAATAAAGAGAATGAACGGCAAACACGGCATTCCCGCACCACTGGCACTAATCGAACTGACGAATCAGTATAAATCAATTCACAACCTACAAGACTGCTGCGGACTTACAATTAAAATAGAACCCTTACATAAACGGACAGACATAATACAGTGTCATAAATGCCAGACTTTCGGACATCACCAACGGAACTGTAACGTGCATTACAAATGTATGAAATGCGGAGACGGACATTCGACTCACCTATGTACAAAGACCAAAACAACCCCACCAAAGTGTGCAAACTGCGGTGGTCCACACTTATCCATATCCATCAACTGAAAACCACACCTCAACCTAAATACATACCAGCACCACCCCCAACAAGTAACCCATGGACACAACGACAAAACAAGACAAAACTTAACACAGTTGACGAATTAGCACTTGCCTTAGGCAACATGCTAATAACACTACACTCGACTAACGCAACAAACGAACAAATACAACACTTCGTTACACAGACACAGGCAATAATAACACTCTACAATAAAACACATTAAACACACACACAACTGACACGCAAACAAAAAATGTGATGATGACCAACGAAATTACACACGTGACTTAAACGCACAAAAAGCGACTGACACACAGACTTTACACACACAATACACACAGGACCGCGCAAAAAAAACACAACAACGGACGATTAAATCAGACTCAAACACTCACAACCCTGGGACGTACATAACAACGGTGTGGAAATGGAGTTATCTTCGACCACAAAACAAAATTCAAGACACATGACACAAACTTCAAGTCCCGATACATCATTCGTGTGCTAGTCTTTGAGACGAACACACGTATATTGCATTTAAACAGACGACGGTAACCGTCAAAGCGAACCCGGAAGCAATGGCCGGACGATATACCACTTCTACGATTACCAACCTAGCGCTGAATCCAAGTTTTAAAAGAAGATGCACTCCGCAGCAACGCGAAGACGCGGAAACCATTATTAACGGAACCACGGAGGAAGAAGAGATTCAAAATCTATTAAAAAAACAACCGCAAACATTCATCATAGATCCCGCCGAACCAACGGTAAAAATAGAAATACTAGAATCGCCCAAAGAGGAAACAAGTTCAGCAAAACCGTCAGAAAGCAAACAACAACTCATAGATCTACAAAAATTCGCCATGGATATCTCAAATAGTTTTATAAATCCAAAGAAAACAGCAAAAAAACAGAAAACAGAACACCAAGCACACCAATAGAAACAAAAAACTCGTACAGTGTCCTCGAAAAAACCAACACCGAGGAAAAAATGGAAGAAGAAACCTCCGAACACACTCCACAACCGTCAACATCGAACAGCACACCCAGGGTAAGTGATAAGACACACACTACACTTAACACAAAAACTGAAACAAAAAAAACACAAAATCGCACCAATTATCATAATCGAAAAAGACAAATGGATATACACACGACAATTACTTAAATCAAACAGCATTAACACAGTAGAAAACAAAATGGTGAAACCAGGAATACACATCGAACCGACAACAGACGAAGACTACCGAAAACTCAAACACACACTAGACAACGAACAAATACAATATTACACTTTCCAATTAAGAAGTGAAAAGACACTAAAGGTGGTGATGCGTGGCATTCCCACCTTTATAACAGACACTGACATTACAGACGACTTGACAGACCAAGGATACCCGACTTTAAAAATTAAACGCATGAACGGCAAACACGGAATACCAGCACCTCTTGTATTAATCGAACTGACGAGACAATACAAGTCAATCTACAACTTACGCGACTGCTGCGGACTTGCAATCAAAATAGAACAACGAAACAAACGGACTGACATTATACAATGCCACAAGTGCCAGACTTTCGGACATCACCAACGGAATTGCAACATAAACTACAAATGTATGAAATGCGGAGACGGACATTCGACACATCTATGTACTAAGACAAAAACAACCCCGCCAAAGTGTGCAAACTGCGGTGGTCCTCATCTATCCACTTTCATAAACTGTCCCAATAACCCAAACAATCCTACAAATAAAACCACACCTCAACCTAAATACGTACCAGCACCACCCCCAACAAGTAATCCATGGACACAAAGACAAAACAAGACAAAACTTAACACAGTTGACGAATTAGCACTTGCCTTAGGCAATATGCTAATAACACTACAATCGACTAACGCAACAAACGAACAAATACAACACTTCGTTACACAGACACAGACAATAATAACACTATACAACAAAACACATTAAACACACACATCTGAAACGCAAAAAAAAAAAAAAAAAAAAATGTGATGATGACCAACAAACAAACACACACGACTTAAACGCGACTGACGCACAGACTGCACACACAACACATGACCGCACAAAAACAAACACAACAACGCACGATATTAATCAGACACAAACACAT
Organism: Melolontha melolontha; assembly: GCA_935421215.2. NCBI lineage: Eukaryota > Metazoa > Arthropoda > Insecta > Coleoptera > Scarabaeidae > Melolontha > Melolontha melolontha. The sequence continues at coordinate 56,029,676 of OW285243.1, forward strand.
CACAACCCTGGGAGATACATAACAACGGAGTGGAAATGGAGGCAATCTTCGACCACGATTCAAAATTCAAGGACCCATGAAAGACACAAACTTCGAAGTAAGGCGTGCTTATGTTAGTACGCAACTTAAGTAAGTATTAGCACGGACTATAAATATGGGCCTAGGTTGCCTCGTAAGTCGAGTAGGGCAAAGGGCGGAGGGGTGAGACCGCGTCATCCAGTATGCCAGTATGCGCCCGTTATGCTCAGTAAATACCCCTAAGTAAAGGTTAACGGATGCTGTTTACTTGTGCATGTGGTTATTTATATGTATTTTTCACTTTTTTAATATTGGTGGTTGAAACAAAACGTGGACATTCAAATTAAAACTAATAAATAGTGTTAATATAGTAGTGTAACAACATATTGTAACGCTAAAGGTGAGTAGTGCATTTTTTAATCTTAAATACGTATGGGTAATTTTGTTACAAAATGTTTTAAGATGACGGGAACCATATGTAGCGTTTCTGTATGCAAAAGTAATGCTAAAAGGGCAAAAGAAAGTGGAGAGAAAATATCTTTCTTTACATTTCCGAGTGATAAAATAATAAGAAAACAATGGATTAGAAAATGTTATCGGAAGGGAAAATTCGATCCGCAACATAAAAGGATTTGCAGTAAGCATTTTGCCGATGATGATTTTGAAGATGCCTTTCAAGCGAAAATGCTCGGTACCTTGCCAAATAAATTAAAAAAATCAGGTATGCATTATTATTATTAGTATTATATTTTTATTATAATATTAACAAAACGTTTTCAGCTATCCCGTCACGTAACTTGATGCCTGATGATTTAGATCGGCAAACGGATATTTCAGAAAGATGTGAACGCTATGAGAAAAAAAAAACAAAAGAAGATTGTTGACAATTTATTATTACCGATAGGTAATGAAATAAGTACTGAAAATACTAATTTAACAAACCAAATACAAAATATGGATAATCCGGCTTCCTCTAGCAATGACTTTGAAGTTTTGCAACAAAATTATAATTTATTGCAAAATGAAAATGAAATTTTAAAGAAGAAACTTTTTGAAGTTGAGACACAGGTTTGTGAAGTAAACCAAAAGAATTTTGAACTTCAGAAATTGCTTGAGCAGCAAGAAACAAAACTAGATCTTAGAATTAAACATATACTTTCAGAATGTTTTACGGAAAATCAACAAGATATAATTCTGAAAAAAAAGTCCAGAGCCCGATGGACTCAGGAGGAAATAGCAAAAGCGTTTACCCTCAGATATCTGAGTAAACGAGCTTACATATTTGTTCGAGAAAAATTGAAATACCCATTACCGGGAATATCTACTTTGCAACGCTGGGCAGGCAATATAGAATTAAAAAACGGATTACTGCAAAATGTCCTAGAAATTATGAAAATTTACGGACAGAGTAAAACCATTCGTCAAAAAATCGCTGTACTTTCGTTCGATGAAGTAAGGGTTGCTTCTGTCTATGAATATGATCTGAAAGAAGGTGAAGTAATGGGAGAGCATAAATACATGCAGGTAATTATGGCACGAGGGTTATTTGACAACTAGAAGCAGCCCATATTTGTTGCTTTTGATACGAAAATGACAAAGGAATTGCTTCAAAATGCAATTATAGAACTTGACAGAATTGGGTACAATGTGGTAGCGTGTGTTTCTGATTGTGGAGGAGGTAACATAGGGCTATGGAAGGAAATAGGGATGAACATAAATCAAACATATTTTAGACACCCAGTGAGCAACGAAAAAATTTATTTTTTTGCAGATGTTCCACATCTGTTGAAATTGATACGAAACTGGCTCTACGACACTGGATTTCTGTTAGAAGATGGTACTACCAGCGGCGGCTCGTGCATCAAAAATGTGGGGGTTGCAAATTTAGTGAATACTAATACTTTTTACAGTAGGTAAACAAGGTAGGTCACTAAGTATGTTTTATTAAAAGTAATTTTGCTAAGGTACATATAAAGAAGAAAAAAGGCTTTTAAAACTCACTGATTCTGATCCTGATTTTATTGAAGCAAAAAATCCATGCGACGATCTTTCGCAGTCGCAAATTTATCTTTCTTGAGAAAGCAAGTTCAAAAGCTCCACAAATACTTACACAATTAATTATAATGTTCACTACATATCGATTGTACTTAACTTTCTCGTTGTGCAATGCTATATTTCTTCGATATGCACTATCCATCTGAGCAGCAATATCCACATTCCCAAAAAGCGATAATTGGACTACATTTTTCATATGCCTTTGTGATATACTGTGTTTTTTAATTCGATCGCTTGAATGATTTAAATCAGTTAAACCCATTTTCGTCCATAATTCTTCACCTTCAAATAGTAAGCAAGGAAAGCAGAATAATGCATTTTTTATACTACAACCGCAAATCCACAAATGTTTATTATAAATATCCTTATTAAATAGTCTATTAAAAGTTCGCGTCTTACTGGAAATCGTTTGTTTCAGATTTAAATTCGGAACAGGTCTGCCCAACCGCTTTATTTCAATTTTTTCGGCGTACGTTCTTTTATAGAACGGATCCACTATTAAACTCTGCACTGAATTCATTATTATTTAAAAATAAAGAGCATAAACACTTTTAAACACACAAATACAACTTTTTTATTCGCTTTTATACCGTTGCACCGTAAGCAAGAAATATGTCTAATGTTTTGGTTGCACTGCTGCTGCAACACTATTGTCATTTATGGAGATATACCCGAAAGACGTTCGACAAAGTTCGTCAGCCGTATAGGGATATATACGTTCGTGGATTGCAATGAGTCTGCAAACCAAGTGTGTTATTCTCTCATTTATTTAACGTATTCATATCCAATTAGATATACCTATTATAAGTAATTTATAATAGTTCATTTATTCTGTGAGGTAGTACAAATTTTTAATTTAAAAAATGTAGAATTACGCTTTTTTTCATTAAATTAAATCTATTAGTTTTGGTGGTTGCGCAAACTTGCAAACCATAGCAGAAACCGCCACTGAGGTACTACCATAACTAAAGAACCAATTCAAACCTTAATAGAAAACGCAGATACTGAGATAACTTCATGTTTTACCTTAAGCCTCTCCATTTAGTTTGTGAAAACACGCAAAGGCAAAACGTTGCGCTAGCTGCACAAATTTTTTCTCACAAAACGGCAACCGCTTTAAAAACATATCTGCCATGAGAAGACAAAGTATTAGCGAACAATGTAGGAGACTTTGTTGAACTGATTGGTTACTGGTTTGATTTAATGAATTCATACGCCCCATTTGCATCAGTGCCAAGTAAAGAACCTTATGGAAGAGAACTAGAACAGCAAAATGAAATTCTAAACAAAATAAATTCAACTTTTAGTGGTATGAGATGTCTAACTAAAAAAGCACTACAAATTTTTCAGAAAGGTGTAATTATTTCCACTGAGTCGTTACAAAGCTTATATGACGATATGGCTACTAAATACGATATCTCTTTTATTTTGACACACCGCCTAAATCAAGACTGCCTTGAAAACTTATTTTCTCAGGTAATGAGAATCTTACATACGTTACCCTATTATCTTATTTCATTTTTAAATAAAACTTGCTTGTTCCATTTCAGTTACGATCAAGGGGAGGGCTCCATGATCATCCATCTCCATTGAACGCCCTGTATCGTTTACGAATGATTCTTGTAGGAAAAAATGCAGGAATTGTTCAGCGACATACTAATGTCCCAATCGAGGAAGACAACGATTACGTTTTAGCTAGTACTTTAAGAAAAGCTACGATTCGAACACAACTGCCTGATGTGTCAATCGGTATAATTCCAGAACGCGAAACATACACCGACGAAGTACCTAGGTCAACTAACGTTTCAGCACAATCAATTCGCGCCACGTCCGAAAAGGACGGTTTGCAGTATATTGCTGGATTTTTGCCTAAAAAATACAAAGAAAAATTTCCAAGCTTGGGAAAGTATACCTACCAATGTAATGAACTTCAGAATATACCGTCGTGGATACAAAATTTATCATTCGGAGGACTAATTCAACCTTCTCCAGAGTGGTCTGAAAAAGTGGAAAACATGGAAGTATATTTTAAACAATTCCACAAAGACTCTTTTAAAAAATGTAAAAACATTATTACAACAACAACAAACTTTATTTGTAAAGAATTATCGACCATTGATCCGGAACTAGTTCGTGCTTTTGTTAGGCAAAGAATATTTTGTCGAATTAAATATCTTAATTCCATCAAGAAAGAAAACAAAAACGGCAAGAGGCAATGGGACGATTCTGGAAAGAGAAAGTTAACCAAAAAAATGCGAAAAATCACAGAATAATGCTTTATGTTTACATTTTGTTATACAATTATTTTTTACTGTACATTAACGTATTAATATACATTTGATATGATATTTGTCTTTTTGTGGTAATTTCTATGACATATATTTAAATAAATCAAATTTACCTATTATCATGACCGTATAAGATTAACAAGTTAACCAATTTTACTACATATTAAGTTATATAAATCCGACCGAACCGATTCCCGCTTTACTCCAGCATACTTGTGACGTTTCGCGTTGCTGCTCTGCTATTGGTCTGTAGTTACGAGGCAACCTAGTGAAATTATACGGACCTTGAGTGTTGTTCGCATCGAGCCGTGACTCCGCCTCCTGTGACGTCACAAACGGACCAGTCGCACCGATAAATAGTTGAGGTCTTGGGTTGCTTGAGTTAAAGTAAAGTGTTTTAATTTAGTTTTCGCCGTTACCCTTTGTAAATTAGCGACTGAAATGCCGGGACGTCGTTGTGCGGTAGTTGGCTGTAATAACAGTCGTATTTCTACGAAAATTACCAATAGAGAAATCGTTTATCACAACTTTCCAAAGGCGACAAACTTCGTATCCGATACTGTCCGTAAAGAATGGATAAGGCGCTGCAAACGAGCAGATAAGTGGAATCCAAATACTAGCCAAATTTGCTCAATCCACTTTAATGCAAACGATTATGAACGTGATATGCGGAACGAATTATTAGGTAATAAATGTATTTATACGTTATGAGATAAATTATTCTAATACATAGTAATTATTGCTAGGGTTACCTGTACGAAAACAGCTTAAATACACTGCTGTGCCTAGTGTAAATCTTCCACAAATGTCCAAAGATATAAAGAAAGTTGCGACAAGAGGGGAAGCATATTTAAAAAGGAAAATGGAAGGAAAGAAGAAGTAAATAGATTGATTGCCGAACAATCGATAGCTTCATGTTTAGCGGCAAGTGAGCTGTCAACAGCGTCTTCAACAGCAGAATTTAAAACCGATAAGCCTTTAACTGTCCCAGCAGAAAATATATTATCTAAACAATATGCGGAGCTTCGTGAAAGTCACACTAAATTATCTACAGAGATGGAAATTATGAAACGCAAATTGAATTTGCAGAGAAAACAACTTTTATACTATAGAAGAAAGAACAAGCAAGATAAACCTGCACAAAAACAGGAAACGGTAAAAATACTGAGAAAACTCTTAACAGAAAATCAAATTTCTATTCTTCTAAACAAAAAGAAACGCGTTAATTGGACTACTGAAGAGGTTGCACTTGCTTTTACTATTCGTTACCTCAGCAAGAAATGCTATATATTTTTGCGAACTAAACTTAATTTTCCGTTGCCAGCGTTGTCATCTTTGAGAAAGTGGGCATCAAAAATCAGAATAACGCCGGGAGTTTTAGAAGATGAAGAAGTAAATTCCTGTTATAAAATTTCTGCAAAGCATATTACAGTTGAAAAGAGTAAAAGACAAAATGTAAGACTAGCGGCTGAATTGTTATCACATAAGACCGCCCAGGCATTATTACGATACAAACCAGGCCCTGATAAAAAACTTGCTGAAGATGTCGGAATGTTCATAGACAATATTAATTCTTGGTTTGATATTTTTAATAGCCATGTGAATAGATCTCCTGGCCCTGACCCTATGAAAGCCCCTTTTGGAATTTATTTACAGGACCAAGAACAACACTTAAATAAAGTTAGAGATTTAATATTTGACATGAGAGCTGAAGGAAAAAACACTTTGCAAATTTTTCAGAAAGCAATAATAATTTCTATAGAATCGTTGAAACTACTTTTACGAGATATGAAGACCGAATTTGGAGATGTACATTATATATGTACTCATAAACTTAATCAGGATTGTTTGGAGAATTTTTTCTTCCAGCTTAGATATCGAGGACCGAATGAACATCCATCTCCATTGGAAGCCATCCAAAGAATAAGAATGATTATTCTTGGAAAGAATCCTGGTATTTTAGAAGCACAGGTACATAAAATGTGTTTATTAATTCTTTACATATTCCTAGTACTATATAGGTACCTATCTACATAGCTATACTTTTTTTCAAGGTGAACACACAAGAAGCTGTTCCTGAAGAATATATAGTGGACACAGTTTTGGAACAAGCGAAAATTTAACTTGAATTACCGGAAGAGAAGTTTGACAGCAATGCAACTCAAAGTACAGTACGACCAAAACCTCGTGATAGCGATGGGCCAGTCTGCGCATATTGTATTAGAGTGGGTGGAGTTATGCGATAGCCGGTTTACAGTATCGTACAAAAGTTACAGTATTTTTATAACTCGGTTTTGCTACAATCAATAACCTTCCTTAACACTTTATTCAGGCTTAGGACTGACAGAACTATTCTGGCGTATTTATAACTTGGAAATTGTTTCCTTTGTCATAATTTAATTTAATCTTCGAATTACCGATAATTACTCGTCACATTAAAAGGTGCTTATGGTAATTGTCTATTAATTTTTTAATACAAATTCTTTCATTAAGTAATGAAGCAACGTCAATTCATGGATACAAACTATCAATAAACAAGTTTATAATAAAACTTTCCCATATTAGCCAAAATTACTTGAACTGTAAGCATTACTGGAAAATAAATATATAATAATAACATATTAATAATACGATTAAAGTGTAATTGAAGAATCGATACGTTAATTAAAATACGTTAATTAACGTTTAATTAATTTCACTTGAATTACCGGAAGAGAAGTTTGACAGCAATGCAACTCAAAGTAGCAATGGAAGCTCGTTTTCATCATCAGGGATTTCAGAAATATCTGATGCAAAATCACCAGAAACAACGGACGATGCATTTGAGTACATTGCTGGTTTTATAGTGAAGAAATTTAAAAACAGTCATCCCCAACTCGGCGATTATACTTATAAAATTAAAGCCGATCACGCCTACAATTTACCCTCATGGGTACAACAGCTCTCTTTTGGTGGTCTTATTAAGCCCTCAACAGATTTCTTAAGTACCATTAAACAGTGGAACAAATATTTTGAGATATATCATGGCGATAATAAACTGCGGAAAGAAACACTGGTTGTTAAAAGACTAGCTTTAAAAATTAAAAAGCGAGAAAATTTGTGCTTTGTTATTATAAAATTATTTTGTAAATTAAGAACTGTTATCCGTATGAATTATTTAAATACAAAAAGAACCCTTGACAATGCTAAAAAATCGAGTAAACGTAAGCTTTCTACTAGTACACCGTCAGACACTCAACGAACACTAGCAAAAAAAATGCGAAAAACCACTACTTGATTCGTTTTTATTTAATTACTGCGTAATAAAACATTGCTATATACTGACTCTTTTAATTGAAAAATATATATTTTTTGCTTTGTATAGAGAATACATGCTCATCGGCTTTCTTTATTTATGTTTATGTACCTAATAAATGTGTTTATTTGAAGTTGGAAAAGTTTTTTTTTAAATTATAAACCAAAGTATAACCTTATGGCAATAAAAACGTGTATTATATTTATAACAGTATACTGACGGATATGTTATTATCAAATGAAATATTATATACCATAATAATAGCACTAATATAACTCGATAATTAATTGTTGTAGTAGCTAAACACATTTTATAAGGTGCTTTACAGTAGTGAACGCGTTCAACCTGGTCCGTTTGTGACGTCATGGCTCCCCACTACGCGGCGAAAATATTGCGGGATCGAGCAATCCTATGTTCTTATACAATCCTTGATGATAAATAATGAAACAGCGTTTGGCCCCATCTCGAATCTATATCTCAAACTAAAATAGAACTGACATGACTGTTTTTTTTTATTCTTCCTTAAGTATAAAAATAAAAAAATTATAAATAAATCTGGTTAGATTAAATATTGCATTTTATTTATTTATTATGCCTATAAAAAGAAAAATAAAAATTAGTGTTAAATATATGTAGATTATAATGATGTCTTGGTTCAATTTATTGGGTTACTTAAGTATTAATATACTAACTTGATAACCTATAAAATTGTATTAAGTAAATGTATCAATCTATCTCAGACATGACTTCATATTTTCAAGGCCTACATTGACTTCGAATGTTTCTGAACACCCGTTAGTTCCAGATTCCAGATTATTAGGTATTCTGACACCATAACCAATTACATATGGTTAGGTTATAAATATTATTAAATTTCTTTTTTAATTCTTAATTAATCTAAACCACTATTCCCGTTAAAAAGAAAGTGATATCGTTTACGATAATACACTCAAATTGACCTAAAATACACCTCACCTGTTACAGCGTTATGCGCATGTCCCAAATTTCAAATTGTATTAAAATCCAGGAATTGTTTGGATGATCCACAATCAATCCTTAACTACAATTTTCGCCTGCTAGAACAGCTCGCTCTTAGCAAGAAATTAATAATTTCACTTGCCAGAACACAATATTAGTATTATGCATGCGCTATACAATACCTAATATGTAGTTTCTTACTGCTGCTAGAACAAACCTATTATTAAACATGAATGTAAAATTATTTCCTTTTTAATTTTAAATATTTATTCTTACACTTTTGAAAAAAATATAAAAAACGGGAAGCTCTCCCTTCAAATAATTGAAGATAATTAATTTAATAAACTCTTTTCTGATAGAGGCATGAAGTTGCTCCTTGTTGCTATCGCACACTTTATTAACTATTCAAAATGAATTTCATTTGATTGAAATTGTTGCATACAATATTTTGTAAATGTCCTTTTTAAAACAAATTTCTGGCAATAATATCATACACAAATTGTACATTAATTCCATATTGCAAAAAAACTCATAATTGGAATATTGTACAATAGCTTTCCTTGTTTTGAAAATTCTACTAATTCTGTAAAACTGTGTCGTTCTTCAAATTGTCCGATAACAATGCTATGTTTTTCACACAAAATGCTATATCTGACACATTACAATACAGAAAAACAATTGCAATACAGGACAGGTTAATAACACTACCAAGAGAAAATGGAATTAAGGCACGTAACATACACATGGCTGAATTTCTAAAGTCACTAGATAATATATCTAGTGACTTTAGAAATTCAATTTGAATTTCTCGATTCGAGCGCCACGTATGTTTTTATCAGGAACTGCAAAATTTTAGGAACCATAATTCCTATCCAAGCGCGCACCCCTGATAAGGAGAGCAATCCTACATAAGATTCAGGCACTGAGAAATTGGCTTACCTTACATTCGTATCATATTTTGATTTATTTTTTTGGTTATGTAAAATTTTTAATATATTTAAGAATAAAATTACATATTGTATTGGTCTTTTTAAAAAATAAGAAATGTGTATAAAACACATAGTATAAAAGCAAAGTTTCTCTAATAAAATAAAAATCTTTTAAATAACGGATGTTCAGAAACATTCGAAGTCAAAGTAGTCCTTGAAAATATGAAGTCATGTCTGATATATACATTTACTTAATACAATTTTATAGGTTATATGTAAAGATATACGATTTTTTGTTCAGAGCCCACTTCACTTCGAATGTTTCTGAACACCCGTTAATATAATTTATATTTCTTTCGAGACCAACAGATGGCACAAATACTATGGCAACTATGTCTAAAGAATGGGGAATTTTGTTTCAGTGGCACGGCTATCCTGTTTGTGATACTAGTGTTATTTTTTGGTTTGCACGTGCACGAAAATGTCAAATTTAACTGTTAACCTCTAATTATGAATGCTGGTGCTAGTACAATATTTTATTAATGAAACTTATATATTTATTTTATTTTTAAGTTATGGATGAAATAGGCGTAATATTTTTTTAATTTATTCAGTTTTTAATTGTAATTAATTGATAAATGAGTAATTACGAGAATACGAGTGGAAATTGGTGCTATAATGGAAGTTATTTATCCCCTTATACTACTGATCAGCCTACTTCTGATTATGAATGTACTCAATGCCCAATACCACCATATCCAAATTTTTCAGTACCACCACCAAATTATAGTGAGTCTGTAAATAGATATTCATATCCACCACCCCAAAATAATGTAGATTTTAACTACACTTATCCAAATTATAATGGTAATGATGCTAGTCTATATTCCTATTATAATGTACAACAAACTGTTACAAGTTATACAGCTTATCCAACTAGTAGTACTTATGATTACACCCAAGAATTAGAGTTTTATAAAACACAACAAAATCAAGAAAAACCTGTAAGCAGTTCTGTTCAGACAAACAGTGATGGACATGATCTCAGGCAATCAAGAGGTTTAGGTACCAAAAGAAGTTCAAAAAGGTAAAAATGCAATAAATTTACATTACAAGTGCATTGAATATTAAAAATATATTTATAAGGTCAAGATCACGTTCTCCTTATGAAAAACATAAAATTAGTAAACATAAATCAAGAAGATCAAGAAGTAGGAGTAGATACAGAAGTTCTCGTGAAAGATCTGGTTCTTCAAGGAGTTTAAGTCGAACATCATCTAAATCTTCATTGCTGAAGAGTAGTTCAACTACAAGTGAACGTGAAATGTTACTTTCGAAATGGCGTAGTAACTATTGTGCTACTAGAGAAGAGGTTAACAAGAAGATAGAAGAATTAAATTCTGATAGTGATGAAGACATCATAGAGAAAGAAAAAAAAATTTGGACAAGAACAACACCAGCTGATTTATATTATCAAAGAGATGAGAAGAACCCTAAAATAATTAAAGGAACAAAAAGATTACTGAAAATATGTGATACATTTAAAGAGCAATTAGTGTTGAGAGCAAAAAAGATTAATGCTATAAAACCAATTTATATACCACCACCTCGCAAAAACAGGGCTAGAATTTGTAAACATAAAAGTAAATAGTAAATATAATTAACTCTGTGCAACTCTCATAATGCAAATTATTTTAGGTGAGCAATCTAGTAGTGACAGTTCTGAAGAGGAATTAACTGATGAAGAAGATTGTACTATGGAAGAGCTAACTCGCAAACAACAACATCCTGATCGTTTGCATCCAGAAATGTGGTAAGATATAGATTATTTCTCATTTGTTATTATTCTAACACTCTCACCATCAAATCAATAGTAGATGTTTGTTTGATAATGAAGTTTCATTGTGGTAGATATTTTAGATGTCTGTAGAATCAAAGTAGCACTTTTTGTATTGTGTCTGATATAAACCGTATACTTAATACTAATAACACAATAGAGGCTTTTTTAAATTGATGTCTGTCAAAAATAATGTTTTTAAAATGAACCAAATAACAGACCTTGGAAATTAAAAGAGACAAAAATATATAATTTGCAATATTTTTGTATTCGTAAAAATGGCTCCGTTGTTTTCTCAGCTCATTCAGTTAGCGCGACCATCTATTTAAATTAACGAATATTGCAAGCTTCTCGTTTTATATATTTTTTGTAATCTAAACTAGTTTCTTTTTCTTTACATTTTACGATAGTTTTCTGATAATTAAAACGGTTTTACAAATTTTTTCTCAAATTTCCTTTTTTTCTTAATAATGTTTGTAATTGTTTTTGCAATTACCAACATTGATATCTCTATTAATAATAATATACAAAAACTTATATTTTTTTGAAGGTACAATGATGTTGGAGAAATGAACGATGGTCCATTGTGTAGATGTTCTAAGAAATCTCGTAAGTCTGGTATAAGACATGGTATATACCCAGGTGAAAAATTCTTAAAACTATGCGATTCCGATACCAATAATGGTGACAAGTTGTATCACTATCGTATAACTATATCACCACCGACGAATTTCCTCATAAAAACGCCTACCATAATACAACATGACGAACACGAATTCATTTTTGAAGGATTTTCCATGTTTTCTCACTTTCCCTTGATCGAATTACCGACTTGTAAAGTGATCAGATTTAACATTGAATACACTATACTCTACATTGAAGAAAAAATACCGGATAATTTCACGGTTCGAGAGTTAGATCTATACCGTGTGTAGAAAAACATTTTGTGCCGACTATTTCAATTAACTCTTTTGTTTTTAGATGATTACCTTTTTAATGAAATATTAGAATTGGTAGATTTGGATTTTAAAGCTGCAGGAGATAGGGAAGGTTGTTCACAGTTCCACTTTATGCCAAGATTTGTCAGAGAGTTACCTGATAATGGTAAAGAAATACTTTCAATGAAGGAAGTTTTGCAGTATTTATTAGACAGTTCGGTGTCTCTAATAAAAGAACCAGAGCTTGAAGAAATGGTTAATATGACACAGTATGAATGGCAAACTTATGCTGATGAAATTAAGGTATTGTCTATCTATAGTTCATATTTTCATTTGTTCTAGTTAATTTGTTCTTAATGTGTCAGAAGTGAAAATAAAGTATAAATTTCGTCATCCATTAAAGAACAATTGATTTATATTTTCCATGATATATATTTTTTCAGAATATTCCACAAGTAAAAACAAAACTTAAATTTTCTTATTAAATTATTTGATATTAGTGACATATTTTAGTGAATATGTTTTTCTAATTAATATTTTTTTATGCAAAGGGTATGGTCGTTACTTATCCTGGACAAAAGCCGTGTTCTGTGAGAGTTGATCAATTAGATAGAAACATTGATTTGCAAAGTCCTGGAAAGTATAAATTTCCAGAAATTGTCCACTTTGGCATTCGTCCGCCACAACTCAGTTATGCTGGAAATCCAGAGTAAGTGTAGTCAACAACAATGTATTAAACTAATATACTTTTGTTTAATCAACCACAATAATTACAAAATAATCCTTTCTATTGTTTTATTGCAAAAAGTGTTGATATAATTTTAAATTGAGTTTTTACCGTAAGAACTAATTAATAAGCACTCGTCTAATAATCTTCCTTATTGTCAATAATCTAACTTTTATCACATAATTATCTGATAACATTTGAACATCTCTTGTCACAAAAGTTGGATTTACTGTCAAAAAAGGGTTTCAAGTAATTTTTTACAACTTTTAAGAATGTAAGGTTTATCTTAACTAACCTGTTTCATAGAGAACGAAAAAAGTAAATATTTAATGGTTTCAATTAGGGCTTGCTAAAAATATAATAGTTTAATTATCTAAATTTTTGCTGGTTCTACATTCACGTATGTGAACCCGTATTATTGCAATAAAATACGATGTATTTTTTACTAACTAAACTTGGATATTTAAATTGTGTAAATTTAGTTGATTTAATTGGGAGAAAGTAACGTATACAAGATAATTCTCTAGCAATTTCAATACAGTGCTATTAATACTTTCCTAAGGCGCAGACCTTTGGCAGAGAAGTTTTGTTTGGATGTTACCAACTTCGTTCACACTATATTGTACTCATTTGTCGTCACGTGTAACTAAGTGAACTAAAAAAGATTCGTGGCCAGTTGTTTTGATAAAGAATTACACTATATTACATGAGCCATCTTATTCTTTTCGTTTACCTTTGAAACGCATCCAAATTTTTGAATATGCCACTAAATCGTTCATGTATCATTACTTAGACTTTCATAATTTTTTTCAATTGATATTCGTGAATATACTTTTAGTATGTTCTCAACAAGTTCATCTAAAATATCGATCGGATGATTGTATCCTGGGGTAGAACCGCGCCGAATCGAGAAGTTGGTCGCCTCGATATTTTCCCCACACACCACTCTCGCCCTTGCCATAAAACGATCCAAATAGGTACTATGCCAAATCGTTGTCGATTCCCCTTCCATAAATTTGTAATCGATCTCGCTCAAGACGACCGTCACTGTGTGGTCACCTTATCGATGCCACATAATTTAATAATGTGGTAACGTATTTGACATGGTATAGCAAACGCCAATTAAGTTGGCGCGAGGAGGGGGTGCGCAGAAGCCGTTTTTAAAAACGTCCACCCCCACTATTCAAGTAATTGTCAGAATACATTTGTAATTGACGTTTGACGGAACATAATGTCTTTGCTAGGGGATCATAAATTGATACACGCTCAGAGGTTAGAATTATCTGACATTTGATGTAAAACCAAATACAAATCTCCCCACTACTTCTAATCCTGCGCGAACTTACCCCTCCTCGCGCCAACTTAATTGGCGTTTGCTGTAAATGGTTCCCATTTGCAAATTTAAAGATAATGAAACATAAAATAAGAAATAAAACTACAATTAAAATCTTCACTTTTTAAAACTTGAAGATTTTAACCGTACTTTTATTTCTATTTTAAATTATGGATATTCATCAAGTAAAAGCCCAATCAATTCAGTTAAACATAAAATATGTTATAGTAATTTGAAATTAAATTATTACGAACAGGGTAAACAGGGAAAATGATTTAATTCATGCGGTTCTTCCTTTTATATAATTTGTCGGAAATTTTTGTTTACTCGCTTATAATTAAACAGAATATCTAAAACTGTAAATAACCAATACTCAGCATGATAATTAATGTCCGTTTTCAAATAAAATATTGAGGAGTTAATTGATAAAATATGTAAGTTACAATCGCATATTTAAAATAAAATATTTTACTTGTTTTGCATATTCATATTTACAAGTTGAATGTTTTTTGAATGAAATCCTTTTACGTAATCCTTTACGTAATTATGTTCCTCAACTGCCGGTGTAAGTATTCGAATATGAGAGCAGTCAGTCTATCGCGCTAATATTCCAGGAAATCACGTTACATTCCAAAATAATTCGTTCACTGCGATTTTCTTCGTCTTCTGTTGGAAATTTAATCCGCTCATTTGCTAAATTATCCACAATTAAATTAGTTACTGTATTTATACAGTGTGAAACGGTTTGTTGGCTGACAGAAATATTTTATCTTTGACCAATTAATTTTTGCTAGCTGCCGGTGGCATAAAATGACACTGTTATAAATATATTTAATTCTGCTGGCAAAGAATTGGGATGATTGTTTGTATTTATTAACAGCACCAAAAGATGCATTTGTTGCTAATTGACGTGAGCCTAAAACTTTTTAAATTCGTAATCGCTAAGTGCGAAAATATCTGCTGCATTTCTGATATTTCTTCTTTCGATTTTGAAATTCCGAATACGTTTCCTTCTTTCTCTTTCTTCTTCTGTCATATATAATGCTATATTTACTGGCAACATAATGCCATATATGCGTAACGTAATGTAAAATAACAATACTAATAAAACATAATTTAAAATAATAAAAGCGAAATTGAAATGAGCATGTAAACCACGTGAATGCCCAGATATGCGTAACACGACCACGAAAACTCCAACATTTTTAGGATGATCAGTCCTAGGTAGTCGGTTTACCGATCTTAAACGACCTCGTTGTCGATATTGCTAAAGCGTTTTGGCATAGTGGCAAATATTGCCCGACTCGACAAAGACTCTCTCGATATCACTATCGAGGCGATTGCACTGTCGATTCGGCGCGGTTCCACCACTGATGTATCTTGCAAACCATTTTTTTTTCACTGTAACTTCTAAAGGTGTACTCATTATCCTGTAATACGTTCGTATCCGAAAGAAGGTTAAAATGAAAACACTAAGTTCTTTGAATTAGTCTAAATAAGGAACAGGATCGTATCGAAACCATTGCAATGACATAACGTAATGGGAGGTATTTGTGATGAACTAACTGATACATATTTGTATAGGAAGATTGCTAAACAGAATAGTTTTACACACCTCTTTGTTCGGAATAGCTCTGCTTTAACGAAATTAGTGGCGGCATCTGTTGGCAATAGATTGATTTATGAAGTATCAACGTTACTAAATAATCTTAATTTCATGAAATTTCGTTCTCTAGAAGCCAAGATATATGATGCCGCATTTAAGTGATGGCAATTTGTATACCTCGGTAAAAAAATAAATAAAGAACAAAGAATCAACATTAAATTCTTCGTTAAGAATAGCAAAAGTGCTAATGAAAAGCTCTCCAAATGCTTACAATTTCTTCTGGAAGTAATTGTTTACCACAAGCGTAAATTCTTGAGTGGCATTGACAAATCATGAGGATAAATGTTCAGGCCATTCAAAAAATCCCTGATTTCTTGAATATTAAAAAAAATCTTCAATGAGATTTATGGACATGAAGTTTGGAATACACAAGACATAAGCCTAAATTCAAAGTTTGTTCGACATCTATTGTACGAAATTGAGCCTTATAAACACATCATTAAAGAAACTCGAAGAGATGAAAGCTTCTTAAAAACAATTTTAACTGGTGATGAGACGCGATATTTTCAATAGGATTCTAAAATCAAGCGTCAAAGTACTGAATGACATTTACTAGATGAGGAAATCCAAAAATGATCGTTTAAAGAAGTCAAAAATGAAAGCAAAGCTCATTGCTTTTTATAATTCCAAAGGGCTTATTCACAAAAAATTCATTCGGAATGGTTCAACGGTTTTCGGTGGCTTAAAGCGTTTGGTAGGCCGTATACGCTCTACTGTACGACAGGAACCAGGCAGTTGGTGATTATTACAATTGCACATTCTCATCGCACGTTAATTGTTACTAATTCTTCTACCAAAATTAAATTTTTTTTATGCTTGTACTTTTCATATTCATTCCATTTAGCTAAGCTCATTTGGCAATGGAAGGAGATAGTTTGTTTGAAGACATGGCTCAATGACCAGAAATTTCAACACCATTGCAATCAGTGACATAAAAATTATTTCAATGTTGCAATCGTTGTATTTCTACTGACAAAAAAATTCTAAAAAAAAATCATATTTGTTTATTTAAGCCTTTCCGGCTATTTTTGGAACAGGTGCTGTTTTTTCAATACATATTTATCGGTGAAGGTACAAATTTCGGTTATTTGACTGTTGAAAGTATTTACTTTCACGTCTTTATTACCTACCTACTTAAATCATTACAAAATACGACGTGAACCAGAAGATTGGTAACTGTTAATGAATCAGAAAATATATCTATGTGTTGTAACTCCATTAATAGATGTAACTTCTTTTTTATTATTTTGAGACTTTATATTTTCTCACTGCTACTTTTACAGGCTGCGTAGTATGATTGAATGGTACAATTTCTCATTTGTGGGAATTATATGTGTATCGTTTTTTTCCGTCCCTAAAGTTATATTAAAGGGTTAAACTGTTTCGAATTTTCGTACTAATTATAATTGGGTCATAATTTATATAAACAGATATCAAAAAGCATGGAGGGATTATGTGAAGTTCAGACATCTTTTGGCAAATATGTCGAAACCTACTTTCGAGGATCGTCGAAAACTTGAAGTGAAAGAGAATAAGCTACAAGAGATGAGAACGCAAAGTAAAATGAAACGCGATGTTACTGTTGCTGTATCAGCAGAAGGTTTTTATAGAACGGGCATTATGTGTGATGTTATACAGGTAAGATTCTCTTTAAATAAAACAAACACATTTTTTTTGGACTTCTTTATACAATTTATACAGTAAATAATAAAAATAAATTAAAACACTTGGCTTGTTTCACTATGAGATTTATTTAAATTCTCTAACAATTGTTTCGGCTGTTATGCCATTCTCAAAGAGATCTATAAATCTAACTTAAAGACTATCGCACTTGTTCTTATATGTTGTCTGTTCTTGTGTGTAGTGGGGGTGGTATTATATTGTGTATTACGGTGTCTATAAAGGGTGTATTGGCATATTCTATCTGTGTGTTGGTGATTAATAGATTTTGTTTTTTCGCTATTTTTATTTCTAATATTTCTAGGAGGTCCAATCTCTTGCTTTTTGTGATATTGTGTATTAAGTCGCAGTTATCTATATCGGGGAAGTGGTTGAGTTCTATACAGTGTTCGGCCAAAGTGGACGAGCCATTAAAAACAGAGTTAAAGAACACAAAAAGTCAATTTTATATAGTGAGAAAAACACAGGCTTTGCCGAACACTGTATAGAACTCAACCACTTCCCCGATATAGATAACTGCGACTTAATACACAATATCACAAAAAGCAAGAGATTGGACCTCCTAGAAATATTAGAAATAAAAATAGCGAAAAAACAAAATCTATTAATCACCAACACACAGATAGAATATGCCAATACACCCTTTATAGACACCGTAATACACAATATAATACCACCCCCACTACACACAAGAACAGACAACATATAAGAACAAGTGCGATAGTCTTTAAGTTAGATTTATAGATCTCTTTGAGAATGGCATAACAGCCGAAACAATTGTTAGAGAATTTAAATAAATCTCATAGTGAAACAAGCCAAGTGTTTTAATTTATTTTTATTATTTACTGTATGAAGTTAAAATGTTTCACCAAGAAGTATCTGCAACAACAGCCGAGAATATTATACAATTTAAGTTACAGCTCATTATAAGATAATTAAACAGCTTACAAACATACAATCCCAACTGCATAAAGTTTAATTAGATGCGCTTGCACTTAATTTAGTTTTTCTTTTTACATTATACCATGTAAGAAACTTGAATATAAAATATTTTTGCCTAGGCTAACATAACTTTATATTCCTGTAGGGTTTCTGTAAGAATGAGGATTAATTAAAATAGCAATGAAAATAATCCCAGTGTAAATACAGTGGAACCTGTATATAGTGACCATACTTTTGATCAAGAAAATAGTCACTATAGAAAGAGAGTCATTATATACAAATATACAAAGTGTAACTATATATTTAACCTGAAATGAAGAAACAACACTGGAGGTTAAACATATATTGAAATAAAATATGAAAAAGGTAGTAAAACAACGTGTTCTGCAAATTTATAGCAGTAATTACAAACATATAACGTCAATAATTGTAATGTTAATTAACTGAACTAATTACGTTTATAGCACAATTCCGTTTTTTCTGTTACTTTGCGGTATTTATCGAATATTGGTCGAAAAAAATTATTGATTGTCAAACATTGAAGGGCATTTCTTCATAATTTTATAGTATCAGAAATGTCAAAATTTGAACGATTCTTGGTTATTTTCTTTTATCACGTGAACTGTAATTGCTTTTGTAGTAGTAAATTCCGCGACGGGGACGATTTAATAACAGAAATCCGGGGAAATCCTAAAAAAATAAAATGAACAAACGGTTAACACCGCTTCTACAAGAACATTGGATATACCTGAATATTAACTGAAACGTTTACGTGTGTTCGTGATTCAATTGTTTTTATAAATCAAAAAAATGGGAAACATAACACGATGGTATGGTAAAAAAGTTCGTAACAATCTATGCAACAATAGCGATACTTAATAATAATATAATAATAATAATGTTATTTATATAATTGGAAAACAAACGGGTTGTGATCTATAAAATAGGAAAAATATGTTTATTTGTTCATTTTGTAGTTCAAATTGAGTAACGGAGTATTAATATTAACTAGCAATACTTTCTCAAGGTTCTCTTCTGTAAAATTTGTTCTCTTTGAATGAAATACATGCTTATAGATATAAAACGTTCTTTCTACATCGCAACTGGTTATAGGTGCATACTGGAAATGATTCTTTTATTTCAGCGTATTTAGCAGATAGATTTTGAGGTGTTGATTTTGATACGTTTATAGGCAGTTTAATGGATATGTATATAATAATTAATAATATACTAACTTTTTGCTTTTCGCTTAAATACACAATTGCCGCAATGTTATTAAATCTGGATTTCTATTAAAAACTGCGTCTAACTCTTGCCGAAAGCCACATCTAATGTGGTTAATTTAATTTGAGATTTTGATTTTAAAAATAAGTGATTAGTTTTGGCGGATTTCCAAAGTGTTCCTGAAGAAAGACAACTGATTTTTTAAATTTGAAATTTCTGTTAGCTGCTTGCACTCAGAAATACTTCGAGAATCGTCATTTAAACATGTAACGAAATTTTGTAAACTATCAAAATTCTCTGCATAAAAACTAGTAGCTTCCAATCATGTTCTTCATCCAGGAGGCAGTGACAAAGATGGAAGTTCTTCCCTGTAAAGAGCTACGCTCAATGGTGCTTTTCTGAAAACTTTTTTAAAAGCGGATACAAGTCTATCAACTTCCGGAAAGGTGTCTCTGACATATACAGATTCTGTGGAGAGCACGTGCTACACAAGTAATATGCAGCATATTAGGATATGTTACTCTTAATAGTCTGCCTGTTTTTAACATATATGCAGTACTGTCACTGACAAATAAAAGTATTTTTTCTTTGTACCTGTCGTCCGAATTGGTCCGGTTGGTGCATAATCTCGTAAATGGTTTTAGCTACTGTTTCCGCATCAACTGTATTTATAACTTTTGTTGCTATTACATGTACGTTATATAGAATATATGGATGTAGTACACCAGCTACATTTACCACACAGCGTTGTATATCGACAGTTTCGTCGGCACTTATAGATAGGTACTGATTTGAAAGATGGCTTCTAATGCGTTCTACTGCTTTCACGTAGCATTTAGAAACATAATATTTGCATAAGGTGGATTCATTAGGAACATTTTGACCAGTATATTTTTGGAGAAAAATTTTGAAGGTGGGTTTGTTAAGTTTATTTAATGTAATATTTGCCGCCATTAAAGTTTTACAGAGTTCTTCGTTAAAATTGTCAGATCCCAACGGGTCTTATTTCTGTGATGGGTTTGAAATGTTAAGTGATGTTTTACGTGCGATTTGTGGACTTTTTTAACGATATTTTACAGACTGCAATAAATTTCGGAATCACTGGCAATGGACATACAATCAGTTTGACCCTTAATCCAACTCGCCATTGTTTCGCGATGCCATTCTCGACGTTGTACCATATCATATCTGAAAAAGTAACTTAAACAATGTTCTAGATTTAAATAAATGAAAATTAAAAATCTATGCGTAAGTTATTGAAACTTAGCGAAATTCACTGGACACTTTCGTCAAAATAATGGGAGAAGTAGATTCGATATTAACGATATTAAACAGGATGTATTACAAAAATTACGATGTACGTAATTAACAGTTAAAACAATGAAAAAAAGAAACTAACTCACCGTACTTTATTTATCTTACGAAATATAAACTAATAAATAAATTAAATTATAAAAACTCCTCGCGCTTCTATCTACGCCCATGAAGCAAGGAATTTTACTGTAATATTGAATTAATTGCGTCACAATTCAACGACAAAAAACACATGTACGGTTAACCGAATGAATAGTGCTATTCAATAATTGCGTGTTGTACTTAGCGATGTTATAGACTGGTCCATCATAATTTCGGCCTGATGCATCCGGTCTCTAATAATTAGACATTATGAAATCAACTTACGATATTTTGACTTCCGAACACTTCGTGGAACGTAATATCTTCATAAGTTAAGGTCACCTGTACTTGGGCAAGGTCACTAAACACAGGGTTTTTCGCGTAATATGGTCATCATATAGAAAAGAAAATTCATTAAAAAGTATTCTGGTAGTTTTGTTCCACCTAAAATAGTCACTATAACCTGTCTATAGTGACAATATATATATAGTGACAGTCTATAGTCACAATATAGAGGGTCATTATACCATGAGTTTTTTTATCTCTATATATGTATAGAGATAAAAAAAACTCATGGTATAATGACTCATAGCCTATGTTCAGTTAAAAAAAAAACGCCTCAATGTACGGGAATGTTATGCAACCAACATCGCTCGATTATTTATTTCGACAAATGTCAAAATCAGTGCATAAAAGAAATGGCGTTTTAAATATTTTAGTATATAACATTTGTATTCACCTAATTTAAAAATGTGTATAAAAATGAAAAAATACAAATTTGAAACTGGTATAAAGCTGGAAACAGTTTAAGGAAGTGCGGGATCTGTTTTCTATCAAATATCTTGACAGGTCCATACCATCTATCGGAACAATTCAGGCGACTAGGAAATTTGATTCTGATGGCTGCATAATAAATATACACAAAGAAAATTAAAACCCCCACATTCTTTCAGAAGACCTAAAATTAAATGTGTTATGTTACATTGAAGAACACCATTAAGGGTCTACTTTAGTGCCCGAAAAATTACGATTTCAGAAATATGCAACCCACATTACAGCATACTACAACAGACCAGACCAAGACGCCCTGCTGAGAGGGTCGAAGGATTATGTAAATTAGCAAACAAATTTGATTATTGACACATCAGCTACTTGGGATTTATTTATGCCTTGTTTTCAGCAGATAGATGATCTGTGTATTTCCGCCTAAAATTTTTTGAATCGTAGATAAAGAATAGATGTATTATTATAACAAATGTAACTTAATAGGTTCTAATATAAAATAAGTAGTGTAGTAAAGCTACACAATTTTACCCATACATACCTAATTGAAATACTTACATGCTTGTGTAAAGTAAAAGACAAACAAATGTATTAACTTGTTTTCCTCTAAAAGTGGTTACGGCATTACCTGGCTTTCTAATCCTTCTTAGTCATTTAAAGTTAATCACCTGGTTACTTGGAAAAATGTATATAATTCGATAAAGATATGACGATATGATATTAGTGTTGGTGACCGTTGTAATTTTGAAATATAAACAACAATGGGACTTCACTCCCAAAAAAGATTGACAACCGCTGCAAAACGGAAAAGTAGAAAAATCGAATAGTGTCTCAACGTGATAATATTGTAGATAATGAAATTGTTTTCACTGAGACAAATTCGGCACGCGACGACAGTTTTGATTCGGATATATCAGATGAGGTTTTTATTGAAACAGAAAATTTAAACAATATTGCAAATTTTACTCTTGCTGGACGTAGGATTGTTGATATAAATCATCTGTTTACTGTTCTAAAAGGAATACGACATGATATGTTTGGCTGTGCTTTTCAAAATGTAGAAATAAAAGCGGAAAAACATTTTGGTTTTAAAAGTGTTTTTACGTATAAATGCAACATGTGTGGAATAACCGATACATTCAGTACTGAAAATGAAAATAAAAAATGTGGAGTAAATGAAGCAGCGGTGTGTGGAACTGTTGCAATAGGGGCGGGTCATTCACAATTAACAGAATTTTCCGCAGCTTTAGACATTCCTCAAATGTCTTCAGCAACGTATGCGCACATAGAAAGAAAAGTGCTAAAAAATACAGAGGAGTTAGCATTAAAAGAAATGCTAGCTGCAGGAAAGGAAGAACGTAAGTTGGCAATTGAAGCAGGAGAAATTGATAGCGACGGAATACCTTTTATAACTGTAACAGTGGATGGAGCTTGGTCAAAACGAAGTTACAAGTCTAATTATAACGCTCTCTCGGGCGTTGGGTGCGTAATTGGGACCAGAAGTAAAAAAGTTTTGTACGTAGGAGTAAAAAATAAAATGTGCAAATTTTGTAAAAATAAGGATAAAAAAAATGTTCCGTCTCATAAATGTTTTCAAAACTGGAACAGTTCTTCAACTTCTATGGAAGCAGCTATTATTCTAGATGGGTTTAGAATGTCAATAGAAATGCATAATTTGCGATATAAAACAATTATTGGTAATGGGGATAGTAGTGTATATAAAAAAATTCAAACAGCAAAACCTTACGGACCAACATATTTTATTGAAAAAATTGAGTGTCGAAATCATGTGCTTCTGTACGAAAATACGAGAAACTTCAAAAACTCCTCGATCAGATATGTGTATACGAAATTTTTTACGGCAGAATATTCTTAAATTTAGAACAGCTGTAGTTAGTGCCATAAAGTACCGCAAAAATGAAAATGTGAATAAATTTTTCGCTGGGAGGCTCGTACCAAGGGAGATGTTTTGCGGCAGCCATAAATTATAATAATAAAGAGACATTTGTATATACATTTGTTAAGAAAACTAATGGGGATAATTTTAACGGTGTATATTTGGAAAAATTCAAAAATCTTAAACTAAATCAAGCAATAAAAAAGAAAAGCAAACAAAATAAAATTCGAATTCAAAGTGCTGATTCGGATTACGGAGGGTGCAAAATCGTGGTACCTGACATGCCTATTCCGGAATACGAAAGCAAGAGAAAACAATTTCTTGATGAATTGTTATCTGATTGTCATAATATTCAAATTAGGACGGTGAATCAGAGACATAACAACGAATGGGAAAAAGAGAGACAGATAAGATTAACGGCAAGTAACTTTGGCAAGATTTGTAAAATGAGAGAAAAAACAGACACGGCTAGTACAATAAAACATATGCTGTATACTAATAGATTCAATAATAAAAAACTACCACATTCTCTACAGTATGGCATAGATAATGAAGAAAGGGCCAAGCAAAAATTTATGGAAGGAAATTACAAATTTGAAAGTTGAGGCATGCGGTTTGTTAATTGACGAGAAGAAAAAATTTTTAGGTGCCACTCCAGACGGATTAATTGGATTCGATTCTATTGTCGAAATAAAATGTCCTTATTCAGCGCGTGATAAATTAATACATGAAGCCATTAACGAAAAATTAATTAATTATTGCACCTTAGATGCAAATGATAGTAACAAAATTTTGCTAAAACCTTTTGATAATTGTATGTATCAAGTGCAGGGACAACTCCACATCACCAAAAGAGAGAAATGTTATTTCGTAGTTTATACTAAACACGATTTGAAATATATAGTAATAGAACGAAATGATGGTTTCTGGAATCATCAAATGATTGAACATCTGGAAAAATTTTATATCAATGCAATGCTTCCAGAAATAATTGACGCGAGGTATCATAGAGATCAATCTATAAGAAGTATTATGAAAAAAGATCTCTAATTATTTTTTATTCTAATTTTTTTTAAATACAAACTATTTACTTAGTAAATACAGTAATTTATTAGCTGCAAATTAGTTTGTTAACATATAAATGACTAGAAAATTCATCTTTGATGTTTAGTCTCCGATCCGCACTTAATTTGCGGTGATTATTATGGATCAAAATTCTCTTAAAACTCAATCAAAGGTAATTTAATTAGCCATTGAACCAGTTGCAGCATTTATTTCAATATTTACGCCGATTTATTGGTTGATAAGTTAATATTGTTATAGGTAGAAGCCTGTGGAGCCAATTTACATAATCCTTTGACCCTCTCAGCAGGACGTCTTGGTACCTACGTGTGCTGTAATGTGGGCTGCATATTTTCGGGGACCTTGAGTATCGGGTTGCCTGTTTTTGACTTTTATTTTTATTGATAACTAAACAACAATTACATCTAGACAAAAACGGGCTGTATAGCTACCTAGATATTATAAATACCTACAACACAAACATTTCATAACTATATTAGCTGGCCTGGTTATCTCTCAATTTGTCCGGATAGATTTTCTGTTTCTTACCGATAAAAGTCAAACCGTACAAAAATTTTGAAAAAAACGTAAATACCTACCTAGTTTTTATTGATACATGGTCATACATACATCGAGCGGTCTTTCAACTTTTAATTTGAAGCCAAAAAAAGGCCGGAAAAATACACTCATTTCAGTGTGGGATTGCCGGGTATAGCGTAGAGCCTTAAGTAAAATAGCACAACAATTTAATATTTCGAAGACGATTGTATTTAAAATTCTCAAACAGTACAAATACAAACCTTACAAGTTTTCTAATCACCAATAATTATTTAATGAAGATAAAATAAGACGTGTTGATTTTTGCGAAACACTTTTTAATTTATTAAATGAAAATCATAATATGTTGAATTTTACCGTTTTAATTATATTTTAAGGTACTGGTCGCGGACGAATGATCATATTCATAATTTAACACACACACAATATATCGCTAGAGTTAATGTATGGGCAGGTATAATCAGCACTGAACTTGTGGGACCATACTTTATTGACACAAATTTTAATTCCAATAAATTCTTGGAATTACTTCGAACTCGTATTGGTTCCTTAAATTGAAAATTTAGAAATTGAAGATCCCTGGTTTCAAATGGATTCAACTGCAGCAATTACAAATTTTCTAAATTCAAGTTTTCCTGGTCGATGGATAGGGAGGTTTGGTCCGATAGCTCGTTCGCCAGATTTATGGGCTAATGACTTTTTTGTTTGGGGATACCTTAAATCTAAAATATATAATAATATCATTTTCACTAACATTAACACAGCCTGCGACGAATTACAAACCAAACCGGATTTTTCAACACACTCATTGCAGGAATTCCATAATCGACTCGCATATTGTATGGAATGTGAAGGCGAACATTTGGAACATTTATTAAAAACTTAAAGAATTATAAATAAAAAACTTTTTCAATTTATCATAAAATTCATTTTAATATTGTAAGTTAAATGTTAAATAAATTATTTTCACACTTTGTTGACATTGACAACTAAAATTCCTTATTACGACAAGTGATGACATTCGCAATGTTGGTTGCATAACGTCCCCATGGATTGATGCATTTATTTTAAAACTGAACATAGTTGTATTCATGTGTTATGTTCAGTTATAAAAAAAACTCACGGTATACATGTTCCACTGTATTATTCATAATACAATTCATAATAATGAAAACTGACATAATTTGTTTGACATATAATTTAGTTCGAGCGATTAGATACATCACAGTTTTGGCAATAGATGGCCTGGTAAGCAACCATAATTTTTCGTCTGTCATGTCATCTGTTACATGTAACAGCAAGGTTTACAGACAAAAAGAAAAGCGGAAAATTTGAAGTATCGTCGACTACATTTTTGCGATGTGTAAAGATAGTTGTTTGTTAAAAAAATGCAATTCTAAAGTATATTTTTAATTATTAAAATATACACTAATCTGTATAATTTTTATCTTTAGCACGCCATGCTTATTCCAGTTTTGGTATGTCATTTACGATTTCATCATTCCCTTAACGTATTGGAACAATCTATGAAGTATAAATTTAAAAATCGAGCTTTACTACAATTGGCCTTGACACATCCATCGTATCGCGAAAATTTTGGCACTAATCCAGACCATGCTCGTAATAGTCTTACTAATTGCGGAATAAGACAACCGGAATATGGTGACAGACGAATCCATTACATGAACACAAGGAAGCGAGGTAAGGAAACGCTTTCATACCATACATAACGGGTATACCGTTTATTACTAAAATTGACAGCATGTGTCAAATTTTAATTAAGTTAGTACTACTGTACTTGATTTCGACCGCAACAATTAACATTAGCGTCCTATAGGTAATCAGTTTTGACGTAAATATAAAAATTGGTAAAACCAAATATAATACCTTTACTTTTCGAAATGTTTGTTGCCAAAATTTACTAATTACAATTGTTTTAAAAAATGGGATAGACTGTGCTGGGTTCTAAATAAAAAAATGTGAATAATAAAAGCTAACGGAAAACAGGCATGTACTATGGTGATTGAAGAATAAGAGACAAGTCTTAACAAATAAATTAATCATATTTTTACATTGTAAATCTGGTTTCATCTAATAAACGAACGTAATGTAACATACAAATGTCAGTCAAGCGTTATTTAATATTTAGTGTTAATTATAATTAAATAAATTGGAAAATATTAGTACATATAATTTATTCTGAGCGTGTTTAATAAAAAAAAAAAGATAATTAACTAATATTTTATTGCAGATTCAATTATTATCTATTACACATTGTAACCGTCTTCCGATTGAAAACGCTATCCGTCGCACTAAATCGACATCTAAATTTTCCCAGTGGTTTTCGACCGTTTCCCACAGCTCTTCACTATTTGCCGGTCTAAAATCACTTTGGTATATTTGCTTAACTAATAGTCCCCACATTACATTAATATTATGCTGCTCCAGCAAGTTCCTCACAATTATCGAATATTGTAATATGAAGTTATGTCCGTGAATTTGTGCTACGGAGGGAAGCATAATATTTTCTAATATATTCTTATATGCGATGGAGTTGAAACGATTCTCTATTCTACAGCATATGCCTTGACTTTGTGCACTAATCCATCCCCAAACATTCACCGAAACACGGCCGCTGGAGCAATTACGATTTAAAAATTGATCATCATACCTACAATATTCAGTCCTATAAACACGAAGACGACCGTTCTTATGGAACGAAAAAACTTCTTCGTCAGTGAAAATAACATTATCCCAGAAACCTTGCTACATGTTCAGATATTTATTAGAAAATATCATTCGTCGCCATATATTTTCTTCTGTTAATTCTATTTTATAAACTGCTGCATAATTTTTTAAGCCATACTCTCTAATACGACGCCGTGCGACACAAGCATATAATGGAAAATTTGTCCTTTACTAGCGGTATCAAAAGGATAGTAAATATTGAACCAAATTCTGGTCCTGTTCATTTGTAGAAGCCTTATGACGACCTGAACCACGTTTTCTATTGAGCAAATTATTATTTTGCCATTTACGGTAAATATTCTGTAAATGCTGGCCTTACTAACATTTAAATCAGCGACCACCATTCGCAAAGACCAACCATTATCCAGTAAAGGAACTGC
Organism: Melolontha melolontha; assembly: GCA_935421215.2. NCBI lineage: Eukaryota > Metazoa > Arthropoda > Insecta > Coleoptera > Scarabaeidae > Melolontha > Melolontha melolontha. Next base: position 56,058,409 of record OW285243.1, read on the forward strand.
TCTTGATTTCCGTTCAACACTCAAATGCGTTCGCATAATGAAAATGATGAGAAAATGACATTGGTGACATTTCGTTAATTGATAAATAATTTTATCATGAAGTAAATTTTACAATGTACAAATACAAGTGTGCGTTAAATTACGATCACAATGGTACGACTATGGCAAGAGATATTAAACACCGTACGTTGATGTTTAATATCTCTCAACGTACGGTACCTAAATCACTATAATTCTCAGAATGGTAAATACAAAGCAAGAAATTTCTAAAATTTGACAAAGGTTAGCTTCAGTATTAAACGGAGACCCGATACATTAAGTATTTAGAAATTTCATAGTATTTTGTTTTTTGTTTAAAGAGTTATAGAATGCTTTATTCTACTACGAAATTTATATTATTTTTTGTTTTGTTATATTTTTCAGACGAATTTATTTGCATTACAGGAATAAATACGCTCATAAACATTATGTCAAGATTTGGACGGCAACATGAAACAGAGTCCAATATAACCCACAATGAACGTTTAGAATTTTTGGGTGACGCCGTGGTCGAATTTTTATCATCCATTCATCTATTTTATACATTTCCTGACTTAGAGGAAGGCGGACTCGCAACTTATAGAGCTGCTATAGTACAAAATCAACATTTGGCCGTTTTAGCTAGAACTTTAAATTTAGATCAGTTCATGTTATACGCTCATGGATCTGATTTATGCCACGATTTAGAGCTCAGACATGCTATGGCCAATTGTTTTGAAGCACTCATGGGTGCATTGTTTCTCGACGGCGGTATAGAGGTAGGTACCGTACTTTCTATGCAAACAGTTTATTTAACATTGACGCACACATAATCATTTTTGATTTTAGGTAGTGGATAGAGTATTTTCAGAAACCCTTTTTAAAATAAAACCCGACTTGCTAGAAGTGTGGGTCAATCTACCACCTCACCCCTTGCAAGAAAAAGAACCACTTGGTGACAGATTGTGGATTCCGAAATTCGAAATTCTTCAAAAGCTTACTAAATTCGAAGAATCAATTGGCGTAGAATTTACACATATTAGGCTTTTGGCAAGAGCATTTACAGATCGCAGTGTTGGCTACACTAATTTAACTTTAGGTTCAAATCAAAGACTGGAATTTCTGGGTGATACAGTACTTCAATTAATTGCTTCGGAATATTTGTACAAATATTTTCCCGAACATCATGAAGGACATTTATCGGTAAGTCAACTGATAAATCACTTTTACTTTCAAATAGATAATAACTGTCATAAGTATTATGTTCATTTCAAATACATTTTAGAAAATTCCCGTCAACTTCCTTTATCAATAAGAACACAAACAGAATTTTTGTAACATTTCTTAAAAGATTTTTTCTCGCAAAACTTTTTATTTTGTGATTAATAAACAATCTATATCAAGTTATCAATCTATATGATGTTGTAAAATAAACAATTCCCCAAATCTTAAGTCTATAACCGATTCCTGTGCTTCTTTGGTTTAAATTGATTTTTTTTTGTCCCAGGAATTAAAAAAATTATATTTTTTTATATTTCTTTATATATTTTACATCTAAATAAATATGTCCTTATGTATAAATTTATTTAAAATGTTAGAAATATTGTTATTATGTGTATGATGTTTTGAAAGCATTAGTTGGAGAGGTAAATTTGTTACGTTTACTCTAACAATTGGCGCATGTCTTCGCCAATTACTTACTGGTACAACACAAAAATTCTAAACAGTAGAATTATTTGTCACCGAGACTTACGTTCTGTGAATTAGTAAAATATAATCTCTCCTTTGATTTTTAAAAGAGCGTGTTCTTTACAGCGGCTATTGCGGCCAATTAGAGACTGTTCACTGTAAGTGAATCGCTCAAGACATAGTGATAAATCGCTGAAGACATAGTGATAAAACTTAGAAAATAATGAAGTGTATTTTGTCATTTTTCGATAAAGTTTCTGTTTCCATCCATACTGCTCTATTCTTGTAGTACTTTTTCTGCCAATTTTTGAAGTTTTATATGTCAAGTGTTTCAACTTCCATTATGCCGTGTTTACACGGTCAAATAAATTCATGAATAATTGACGAATTTCTTCATGAAGAAATTCATGAATTTATTCATCAATTTATTGGACCGTGTAAACGCAAAAGTTCTTCCAACATTTTATTCACAATAATCATTATGACCAACCATCAAATAGTGACATTTGTTTTCCAGCAACTGTGTCCAATTTCTTTTGTTTTCATTCGTTCATTTGAAGGTTAGGTTCAACGTATTATTAATTATTTATAAATGAAAATTACAAAAAAAGCAAAAATAAGACAACGTGTAGCGTTGTATACAATGGCAATTGTTTCATACTGTTTGTTGGAAAATAAGAAAAAGAAATAACAAACTCAATGATGAACAAACACGTGTATTTACAAGACAATGGGAATGTTGGCAATACATTTTAAACTCAAATGTAACCATAATTCCCTAGAAACTTGACGAAAAATTAGAGCGAGTTCTAATCCGACAATTTATTCACGAATTATTTGACAAGAAAAACTTCACGACAATTTTAGCGTTTACACGCTCCAATAAATTCAAGGTCAAAAATTTCATGAATTTATTTGATCGTGTAAACACAGCATTACAGAAAACGAATTTTTGACACAAGCGGTAATAATTAATTATTTCTGTGATTTTATGAATATCATAGATTCTATCAAAACGACGCAATATTGGTGGAAAAACTGCACAAAAAACCGTACTTTGTCATACTTTCTGGGTGTTTTTTATTGAAAAAGTTATACATAATTTTCATATTCATTTTCATTTCTAATCAGCCATGGTCTCTTCTGGGATTACATATCTTTTATTATTCGCGCCTCGTTTGCCCTTCGATGTTTCGCCTGCTACTAGCAATCTTTCATGTGAAATTGAATGAATGTTTAGAAAAGCTTCCTCACATATATTAAGTCCTTTACTCTCAACCATTGAATAATATTCGTAAAATCTTGCTCTTGCCTTTCCAGTTTCAACACGTTTGCGTTTTTTGATGCACAACTCTAACTTTCATTTGCCCTTGTAAATAAATATTTAGCTTGTATTTGGTATTTAACTCATAGAATTTCTCAAAAATTTAATTTCACTGTTCTTCGATCATCTTAGTGAAGCATTTCAGAGTATCTGAATGAAAAGCGCAAATTAGAACTAAAATATGTAAAAATACCGTAGAAATCTCACCTACCAACTTTCTTCTACACGTCTAGCACCCATTGTAGTAATCTTTTAGTTAATATACGTCTGTCCACAAACTGCTATTTTCTTGATAGCATTACGTTTATAACTTTCCGCATCTCTTACTCCTTTGCGTCTCATACTTTTCTCTTCCTGGCGCTTTTCATGCCCGCCATTGCTCAAATTATTGATATTTTCATTCATAATCTCTTTTCTTGTAATACTTTTATAGAAACAGGACAGAATCTGTAAGCTCTAAACTAACAATAGTCAGTGACAACATTACCATAGAAAAGGGAATATTACAATAATAATAATTTCAAACAACTTTTAGGTTATCTTATTCTTTTATTTGTACTGTAGTGTGTTTACTGCAGATACAATTTAAGTCGCGAACCTAGGCCGTTTCGCCACTAAACGCAAATTATGCATGCACAATGAATACATATAGGTTACCATAACTTGGTTTACTTCTGCACCAAACGAAGCACCGCATTCAAAACTATAGGATGTAATAATCAACACAAAAACAGGCAAAAAGTGACTTAGGTTGTTTCAGCAATAAACGATTCAATAAAAAGAAACGCATTTGAAACGGTATCTTAAAAGATGAATCACAAAAATTACTTTGAAATGACACAGTTACAGGACAGGTAAAGCAGATAAGGTAGCAAACGCCAATTAAGTTGGCGTGATGAGGGGTAAGTTCGCGCAGGATTAGAAGTAGTGGGGAGATTTGTATTTGGTTTTACATCAAATGTCAGATAATTCTAACCTCTGAGCGTGTATCACTTTATGATCCCCTAGCAAAGACATTATATTCCGTCAAACGTCAATGACAAATGTATTCTGATAATTACTTGAGTAGTGGGGGTGGACGTTTTTAAAAACGGCTTCTGCGCACCCCCTCCTCGCGCCAACTTAATTGGCGCTTGCTATACACAGGTAGTAAATATTATTCTCTAACAAATAATCGAAAGTTTGAAACTTCCCGTAACTATAAATAAAATAATTAAAAATTAAATGAACTCTAATGTCCAAAGAATATTCTAGAAATGTGTTGTAGTAAGATTTTTCAGGAATAGAGGTTTTAGATTATGACAATCACATGTTAAACCGAATAAAGATATTTCGCGTTAGAAATATCCATCACGTAACAAAGATTGTCTTAGATTTAGACTAAATTAAAAGGCAAATATGACGTTGTTTGTTTATCGGAACTTTAGTACGACTCCTTTTATGTATATTCTCATAAATACGAGGGGGTATTGATATATAGTTTGCCTAGACTGGTTCTGTGGTTTAAAAAAAATATTGCGTTACCATAACAACGAAAAATAACATTTTATAAAGTATCACGTCAAAAAGTCAAACCAAAGTTGCGCAATAAATTTGAAAAAAAGGATATCGATCGAAATTGTGAAAATCAAAAATTGGAGTATCGAGCCATCATCAAGTACCTGTATTTGAAGGGGTTAAGAGGTAAGCACATTTACGAAGATATGCTTAATACCCTTGGCGATCAATTTCCTTTGTATGCGACCGTGAAAAATTGAATTGTAAGCTTCAAGAAGGGTAAATTTTCCATTGAAGATGAACACCGATCGGGAAGGCCAGTTTCTGTGTCCGCCCCGAAAATGTTGATGCAGTTCATGACATGATTTTGTCAGACCGTCGAATTGGACTAAAACGAATATTTGAGGCACTAAATATTTCATATGAACGCGTCCATAATGTAGTTCACGTCGATTTGGACATGAAAAAAATTTCTGCAAAATGGATCCCCAAATGTCTGAATGTTGACCAGAAGCGTGCAAGGGTGGGAGCATCGCTTTCAACCTGTGCTTGGTTTGAAAGTGATGCAGACTTTTTAAGCCGTATTGTTACTATGGATGAAACTTAGGTACATTTCTACGACCCAGAAACAAAGCAACAATCGATGGAATGGAGACACTCTGATTCTCCAAGGCCTAAGAAGTTTCGCGCTCAAAAATCTACTGGAAAAGTTCTTGCTTCAGTTTTTTGGGATTGCCATGGAGTAATGATTGATTTTCTGGATAAGGGTAGAACAGTAACTGGGTATTATTAGTCGACGTTACTGACCACTGTATGAGAAAAAAATATGAAGAGAAGACGCGAAAAGTTATCCAAAGGTGTTTTGTTTTTGCAACTGCACACAGATCCCATGTTGCCATGCAAACAATTCGTGATTTAAGATTCGAATTACTCGAACATCCGCCTTATTCACCAGATCTGGCTCCATCCGTATATCATGTCTTACCTCAACTGAAAAAAAGTTTAAAAGGTCGTAAATTTTCTTCCAACGAAGAGGTGATAGAAGCTGTGAGAAGGCCTGGTTTGCAGAGTAAGATAAAAATTTCTTTTTGAAAGGTCTAGAGGCGTTGGAGGATCGCTGTATTAAGTGTATTAATTTAGGAGGAGAGTATGTTGAATAATAAAATATTTTGACAAATTTTGTTTGCTTCTGTAGTATCATTTTTCAATACATCCTCGTATGATATAAAAAATAACAAACATAGAAGTTAGAAAGTGTTGTTGCTTAGTGATATTAATTTAAAAAAAAACAGTTTGGAATAAGTTTACTAGACACTAACGTTTTACATAATTGCAGTTGTTAATTACTACAGTCAACTTCTACTTCCCTTGATGTCTTTTGTAATAGGTTTTTCAATATGGGTGTCCTATCTTTAAACATATCAGCCATTTTTGTTTTTCTCTCTGACAACGTTTTTTGACATTTGTTTTCAGAAAAGTTTGACAAATCATCATGAATCGTTACACAGGTCAACAAAGTTTACAAATCGTTTAAATTTATTACGCAAATCAACGATCAGTTCGACGATCAGTGAAACTTTAGAGCACTTCGTGAATTTTACGGTGTTCACAATCGACCAAGTGAAGCACGTTGGTCGAATTATTCAAATATTCGAACGTAATTTATCTCTTATTGATGTGTCAGTGCCAGTGAGACAAAGAAATGTCAAAAGTGAAGCAAATATTGCTGCCGTTGAGCAAAATGTTCGCGATTATCCAAATTTATCGATTCCACGCCGTTCTCAGGAATTAGGCCTATCTATCACCACAACTTTACGAATTTTACGAAAAGATGGGTTTATACCCATATAATATCCAATTAGTCCAAAAACTGAAACCAAATGATCATCGTTTGCGCTGTGAGTTCGTGGATTGGGCTCTCGAAATGTTAGAAACTGGTCAGCACCTTTTATCGAAAAATTGTGTTTTCTAATGAAACTCCTTTTTGGTTAAATGTCAATAAACAAAATTGTCGAATTTGGAGTGAAAATAACCCACATAAATTGACTGTTTGGTATGGATTATATGCTGGTGGGATGATGGGATCTTCTTTCTATGAAAATGTGCACACTATAGAGCAATTATCAACGAATATTTGCTTCCAAACATGCGTGACATTGATGTAGACGAGTTTTGGTTCCAATAAGACGGCGTTACGTGCCATACAGCAGTATAAACAATCAATTTTTTACGACCCAAATTCAATGATTATAATTTCTGTCAATTGGCCATCAAGATCTTAGGATATTTTCTGTGGGGAATGTCAAGTCACAAGTCTATGTCGACAAGCAAGCCACAATTGAAGCATTGAAACAAAATATTATTCGTATTATTAACGAATTAAGGCCACAATTGTTAGAAAAAGTGACTAAAAATTGGGTTTATCGGATGCAGTGTTTGAAGCGGGATGGATGAAATCATATACCATCATTAATGTCGTGGACTAAGCTTTTAACAAAATAAAAATTAACCCTCTATCTTAACATTTATTTAAATTTAAAGATACGACACGCTTATTGAAAAAGCCTATATTTATCTTTGTACTATACCTAGATTATAATGAAATTTGAACATGCTCACTTTTTACTTAAGCAGTGAGCGTTTCCACTTTTAAGCGTAATTAAATTCAGTTTCATGCAAATTTATCTCCATTTTACTGTCCTTTGCTGGTACGCATGCTTGTCTTCGCTGTCCTTTTTCAACATTTTTCCTTATAACTCCTTTCCATTCCATCTCTTACTGTTTTTTGGTTCTATATGTTCTTTTTTCTATCTTTACTTCTTACATCCTTGTTAAGTAACCATGCCGTTCCAATTTATCTTTCTTTCCTCTCTCGATTGGTTTTACTATTAATTGATTTCTAATCACCTTATTTATTCATTTAAGTTTTGTTTACAAGAAGACAATTCTTCTCAGGAACTTGATTTCTATTGCGCTTATTTTACTTAATTTTTTCCGCCACTGTATCCATGATTCACATCCGTATGTTATACTCGGTATAGTGACACCCCGACGCACACATATTTCACTATCCATTTTACTTAATATAAACATATGGCCTTCAAATATCATTTCGTTTATCTCTATAAGGTTTAATTTAGATCCTACTTTATAGCCCATTAAATCTGTTTCGTTATCTTTAATAACATCGCCCATTATTATGATAAACAGCAACCGACTAAGGTGGCAACTTTGCCATACTTCTTTCTAAATTCATTTCATGCCTTGTACAAGTACAGTTATTACACTGTCGAAGACCTTTTCCAAATCTAGTATATTGTAAAATACCTGTCTTTGTGGGTTCTTTTAAATAAAACTAGCGGTAATGTAAAACACACTACATTAATAATAAAACACACTAAATACACTTAATAACTAATAGTAACAGTATTTATTTCACATTTATATCACAATATCAACCCGACGGCGTTTACTCGTTGAATCCTGTTTCTCTCCATTTCGAGTTCTTATATAGGTCTATAGCTCATTCGAGAGCCTTCCAGTAGCTCCTTCCTAGGAGGTCCGGAAGACTTGATGACGTATTCGGCGCGTGATACCGCTCGCCTGACGTATCATCGGATGACTTACTTCACAATATTATATATTTTTCCTCACTACTTACGGCATTTTCTTGTACTTACCTTATGGGTCTTATTTACTCCACGAGCCCGCACTGTACTTCATCCTTTTTTCATTGTTAGTCGTTTTTCAATGACTAGCATAAATTTTCTTCAAAATGTTACTTAACACTGACTTCGTAGTTTTGGCAATTGCAGCTATTAATCTTCTTATAGGCCGCTGTTCCCATTCGTTAATTATCAGACACTTTTACGCAGTTTTATTGAAATGTAAGTAGTTGACGAGGAATCTCGTTTCTCCTGTCTCCCTTATAGATTTATTTAACCTATAGAATTATGTCATCAATACCTACAGATTTTGCTATTTTTATTCATTTCATTGCTTCGGTTACTTTTTTCATATCTGCACTTAGTTCCTCCACCCTCTCTAATCTAGAAATGTTATCCATAAATTCCTTACTTGTTCTTTAATCAGCTGTTAATTTTTAAAAAAGGTATATAACCCCTTACCACAATTATTAGTCGTATCCTAAATACGTATTTCGACAACTAAGTTGTCATCATCAGTAGGTAAAAACTACTAATTAAAAGTCGCACATGGGGCACAGTAAAGTAAGAAAAACGCTTCCGCACAACTACTATACACTGCATCCCCGTAAAGACTCCATATCCACTCCAAGACTGTTAATTTGTCTTGAAAATACTGCTTTTACCTCTGCATAATACTTTTCTTTGTTGTTAATATGTTTCCGGATTTATTCTTATTCTTAATATTTTACAAATCAAAGAATTTGTTAAATTAGAAACATGGAAAAATTAATAAATATTAATGTCTATATAAACACTTACCACAAAAAGAAAATTGTTACAAATATTTATATCAAATATCGGATTTTAGTTGCTTAGAAGTTCTTTGGTTAACAATAGAACTCAGGCTGTTGTATGCGACGATTTGGGTATGGCCAATTATGCCCTATATAATAATCCTAAAGCGGAATTGAAAACAAAAGACAGGGCTGATCTGCTGGAAGCATTTATCGGTGCATTGTATGTTGATAAGGTAATAAAAGTTCCAACTATATCAAAATATTATACAGATGAACAATTATCTCTAGGGTTTAGAACACTGTGAAGTTTTCTGCCAAGTCACATTGTTTCCACGACTTCAGGATTTCATCATGAATCAGGATTGGAACGATCCAAAATCAAAGTTGCAACAGTGTTGTCTAACGTTGCGGACTATGGACGGCGGGGAGCCAGATATACCTGTTTATAAGTGCGTTCGAAAGTATTATTGAAATGTATCTCTTAAATTAATGTTGATAAATTTCAGAGTCATCGAGTGTAAAGGACCCACAAATACTAGAGTTTATACTGTGGCCGTTTATTTTCGAGGAACTAGACTTGCTAGTGCTGTCGGACACAGTATCCAACAGGCTGAAATGAATGCGGCTAAAAAAGCTTTGGAGATATCACATGGTATATCTTTTTATTTCTGTAAATATATTGCATTTCATGAATAAGTGATCAAAATGTTTTTTTTTTAAATAAGTTGTTTCTTTTAATATTTACATTTTCCATGAAAAAAAGAACACCGAATCATGTAAAATATTTATTTCCAGACCTTTTCCCACAACTTGATCATCAAAAACGTGTCATTGCGAAGAGCATGAAGAAGCAAAGGCATCCTAAACGAAGAAGACGAAGCAGTTCTACATCGACAACAAACAGCAATCTCACATTCCACCCTAGTAGACCGAAATCGCCCACCAGCTACTCCAGAAGTAGATTTCGAACAAGTTCGCCTCATAGTAGTAAAGATAGTAAGAGTAGCTAGAAGGAAGCCTCAATTATTGCAAAGAAATCTGTTACTTTAGCGTTAAATATGTTTGTTTAATTATTAATTTAATGAATTCCATTTCATTGATTTATAAAATCGCGAGCAACATTAATATGTGGGACTGGTTGTAAATGCAGTTCGTTTCATTTTATTTTAATTGCCATTATAACTGAACCGTATACAGCGGCAGTATGATTTATTAAAACACAATATTAATCAATAGATGCAGCGGTTAATCGTTTAAAATATATCATTCGAAAAATAAAAATTGTTCTGTTACTGAATCGTAGAATTCTCAATCTCAATCAACTTTCTTAGACCTTTAATTTTCTGGCCGGTTAGAGTGCATAGAGATACATAGTAATTAATTTATAATTTTATTAGAATTAAATCATGTAATTTCTTTAAAAAAATATATCTGTATCCAAACCTATTTAGATTTGATAGTAACTGAATCTACTATAAAATTCTTGTCTATACGAGGCATTTTAGTTTTTAAGATACTTGCTATATCAATAATTTTTGACATTACCCATGTGATATATGCGGTTGTGATTTTTTTTACACCAACAAACAAGAAAATAGATAGGGTATTATGATTCCGAAGAAGGAAGATGAGAGGGTATACATTAGTAGTATTTTCACTACTAAGTTAAACAGTGAACATATTTATTTCCAAATTATAGAAAGTAAATGTTAAAATAGACAGGATTTCTAATAGAATAAGTGCGGAGCTACATACATGGTTTTTAAGGAAGGAAACCACTACCAATTAAAGCTGAGAAGCATCCCAAATAAAAACTCAAATGAACAAGACAAATTTCGAGATCTTGTTTTACTATTATCTTGGAAATTTAAATTCAATAGAGAAATTTTAACTTTCCAAAGCCTAGAAACTATGTGTCCACCGCCAATTTTCTACATCGTTATCTGACCTGGCAAGACTAATTTTCGAAAATTCGAGACTAACTCTATCACTAACTATTTGTACAAATAAATTAATTTGGCCTCAAACTTACAGAAATATTCACGCACCTCAGACTTTCATAAACTATTTAATTATATAATTTTATTTGATAAACTATTTAATTATGTTATTTTATTTTAGTGTCTTTTAATATTGTTTCGATTTAAACCCAATGTAATAAGCAGAGAGCGGACAGAAGCGATTGAATTACCAATTGCCCCGATAAAGCGTTGTGGCGGTCTCAGGTACAGTATACATGTTATAACAGCCCCACTATTTGCTTGCACGATTGCATTCCTTGAGCAGGTGCTCGTTATTCTCGTACATTGCATCTATGCATTCATAAATTCTATTATACAGTGGCGTGTCTACATGCTGATATACATGTATATACATATATGTAATTATTGTTCTTGAGATAGTATATTTTCTATTCTCTTCTATAAGGGATTTTTTCTGGTTTGGTTTCTGGTTACAACTTTTAGTATTTTAAAAAATCCGTTTTATATTGCTATATACATCTTATCCTATAATTTTTTTTAAATATTTTGTGATGTAGAACGGACATTTTCTATTTTTAAAAACGTTTTAACATCTAAAAGAACTAATTTAATACAGGAACACCTTGAACAAATTTTAGCCGTTTATAGTAATGTTTTACACTTTCAATGTTTCACAGAAAATACATAGTTTTGTTCTTTGTAAATTAGTTTTATCCAAAATTCGATACGCAATTCGCTTGTCAGCATTGTTTTTTTTTTCAGCCGTAGTTGCTGCTGGTTACCAGCCCGTTTATTACATTCGCTCTGTTGTGCATTGACAGATACGTATTAATTGCATATGCAGCTTGGCCACACGTATCAAATTGTTGAAACAAACCTATTGCGAATACAAGGCCTATGGGCTATGAATCATCAATCGCTCGAGTCCGCTCTCTGGTAATAAGTAATAATGGTAATAAGTAGAGACAGACATTCTCGGTCGACTTACACTGAGGTAGAAGAGCGAGGGGTTTGAGTGATTCAAAGCTGCTGCCGGCTCAAGTTGTGCGTCTCGCGTTTTCCACTTTAGTACGTGAACAGCTATCGTAATGTATTTACGAATACGCATTTGTAATTCGAACGCAAAGCATTGAAAATGTTGAAAGTTCATAGAAATGCATCAACTCGCCTCTTTGCTAGCAAGATAAGCAGATTGTTATGGCAATTCACAGACTTAAGATATAGTCGTAAAGTAATGAGGTGCTTAGTTTGTGAGGAAAGTTTATTATGTTGGAATCCACGTTTGTGTATGAAACCTGTGAATAGTGAAGAATTTATTTGCGATTTAAGTAACATGTGAGGCAGAAAGACTGAAATAGTTGGTACCATTGATTTTGGTGTTAAAGTTGGTGGTGATCTGACAACTACTTCATTGTGACATTTATAAACAATGCGCCAATCGTCAAGTCAATGTTAGGTGCTTCCCATTCTAACCTGAATTAAATCTTAAAATGAAAAACACTAAAAAAGTGATACCAACTATTTCAGTCTTTTTGGCTGACATAGTATGACAAGTGCATGTAATATACCGGTTGAAGAAATCGGACAAAGAATGTTTCGTCAGTTTTGGAACAAAAACAATCCTACGTGGAAACTACCGAGGACGCTACGTACAGTTAAGCTCATATAAATCTAGTATAACCTAACTTGTCAAAATTTTCTAATACATATTGCTTAGTGTTTATTAATCTTTTTTTGAAAGAAAAACCAAATGTCAAGTTATTTTTTAATACAATTTAGAAAACACAATTAAAACTAATACTTAGTCGATCCACCATTCGCATCGATTACTGCCCTTAATCTTCTAGGTACAGAATCAATGAGATTTCTTAAAAAAATAGGTTTTTCATGAATAGATTCCCATAGTTGCTCCCTATTAGTAAACTATATACAATATCTATGAATTTGCTTTGTCATTTCGGCCCATAAATTTACCTAGGATTTAGGTCTTCACTTTTCGGGACCCATTGTAAAATTTTAATATTATTCCGTCGAAACCATTCAGTAGTATCATATGCCGTATTCACAGATCAATTGTTATGTTGGAAAATAAATTTTTTTGTGGATATATCTGTTCTACAGATGACAGCATTACATTTTCTAAAATGTTAAAATAATTTACTGCATTAAATCTTTCATCAATTCTCCAACATATACCGATATTGTGATAACAGATTCAACCCCATACGTTAACTGAAAACCTTCCTTGCTTATCACTATTATTTAAGTATCGCTCTTCAAACCGGGTGTTTTGGGGTCTATGTACACGTAACGTACCATTACTTGATGATTGAACATTTTTTTCATTAGAAAAGACGACATTTTCCCAAAATTGTGGCCCATTGTATAAATGATTTAGTGCATACAGTAACTGCGACTTCTTCAGTTCTTCCGTCAATAGAATTTTTTTTCAGATTTTAGAATATTCTCTGTGGAACAAGAATGATCCTGAAAACATAATTAAAGCTTAAAGGAGACTAGCTTTAAGATTCTTGAAGCGACCCCAAAACTAAAATATAAGACTAAACAGCCATTATGTTCATGCTTACATGGTGTTATGTTTCTCACATTTTTGTTTTATAGGACTATGTGGACTGTATTTATTGTATATCACATGTAAACAGTACAAGCGAGCTTGACATGTTTCTTTGTAGTGACTTACTCTTCTCCAACCACCGCTTGTTGGTATAATAGACCTCTCCCAAAGGCGGAGTAATTCTAATTTAAATTGACTTGAACAAATGGAATCAAACATGGGAATCTGTTAGAAATAGCACCTCTCAGAAAATCCAAGCTAGTATCCCAATGGAAAAGGTATCAAGCTTATGAGCACACTTAAAGGTACTGTGCTAAAGAGCTTCGATGTACGAGTAAATATTTTAGAACAGAGTGAAAAATCGAAACAACGTCAATCTAAATATGTCAAACTGCGGCAAAAGACATCCGGCCAACTATCCAACTTTGGGGTTATGCCACCGAAAGTAATACTTTAATCATTCAGAGATTTCACAATAATGTACTGAGGAACATTGTCGATGCGTGTCGGTACATTAGAAATAGTAATCTTCATTGTGACCCTCACACAGACTCCGTTGACCAGACCATTTTCAGATCCGCAGTCACGAACAAGGGCTTCATCAACACGTGAACGTTGAGGCTATTCAACTTCTCGATAACTTCAACCTGGCGAGAAGACTCAAGAGTGTGAAGCCTTTTGAATTAGCCAAGTGATTGTCAGTGAAAAAGAAAAGCAGAATAACATGTGTCTTCCTTTACACGCTAATGTAGTGTAATGAACATCAAATTCTATAGACACTTGCGGCTAGATGTGGTCCGTAGTGTCCTTAGAATTGGTCAGGTTGTTACACATGACGTCATGAATTTTAGTTTTTATCGTGCCAAACACTATAACCTATTCATTATAAAAACGTGATGAACATACAAAAATATTGTACTTTTTTGTGTTCATAATCAAAATTTGTTGTGATAAAAGAATGCCATCAAGTAAAAAAGTGAAAATTGCCGTTGTAGTTGATGAACTCAATTTTATTAACTACGGCTAGCATACTTTTTACAATTGTACTAAGTAGAACAGCAGAACCCACATATTTATTGCATTTGTTACCTCATGTGATTAGGTAGGATCATATACGTATACCCTTTTATTATGAAACATAGATTGGGCAGTACATAGAAATGGACTTTTACAAATTATTTCGTATGACACATCCCACATGTGGTCTACTAAACACATGAAACATTAAAGTTCCTTTGTTGACAACACCATGGTGGCACCTGGGTAAAGGAGACACTCTTATCTCCATCGCCAATTGATAATCAACAGCATTTGATAGCACGCATTACATTGTTTCCGTAAACAAACAGAAATTTGTATTTTATGTTGGTAGCTCACTCAAAGTTTGGTGCCTTCTATTCGACATAGCATAAATTAAAACTTGTATGAAATCTAGTAGGTACCAGAACTTGTTTGTTTCAAGTACAAAAAAGTGAAATGTGACAATTTCAGCAATTTTCATTTTTTTTTTTATATAAAAAAGTTGACAACTAAAAATGCTATCAAATGGTCCTTGAATTTATGAGCAACTTTGCTTATTTAGCAGATCCTGTCTTCAATACTTAAGAAAGTTACCTATATATGGAGATAGAAAATGGACACCAGTATATTTTCATCAATATGTAAATTTAATGATTCTGTATTGATCATTAAGACAGACATTAATTTGACTTTTCAGTACGAATGCCATTCATACTATAACAATATCGTTAACATTGGTAAATTCTATCTTAAGTTGGTTTTACATTTTCGATTTTGTAGTTAATAAATCATACCAGTTGATCTTCGATTTACTAACATATGTAAAATATCAGCTTTACGTCAATTCATTGAAGCAATAATATGTTCTATTTCATCCTCGATTTTTTAGTGTTTTCTAGAAACATTTCGTTGGTATAAACGTAACTAAAATATGTATATAATCACTAGAGTGGACCAATTCGGAGCGAAAGCAGAGGCGTGACTAACGAATTGGTTCCCGCATGCGAAACATTAATAATGTATAATGTAGTTGTGAAGCTGAAGTACATTTTCTTCTTACCTCTAATTAAAGATAAAACCAACCTTATGAGGAAAGAATGAAACTTAATATAGAATTGAAACCTTAGAAGCGCGCCATCTACAGAATCTAAAAACATCCTGAAGACTATTGGCGCCATAATTCAAAACTTATTTATAGTGTAAAATGTTACTTTTGAAACGAAACAAATAATTAATAAACATTAATTATTCGTTTCATTTCAAGATGAAATTCTATTCATCCAGTAAAGATCGAGTCAACCCGAATGTTAAATATAACTTTCAAATACATATACCATAACATTTATACACATATATAAACAGAGTTTAGTTAACATACAAATAAATATTTACGTAAATGTATTTGAAAATATAAAAATGATTGTACAATATGATAAAATAAAAAATTATTAAAAAAAGTTCCACTTTATGCAAATATGTATTTCTAAATATAAGTGGGAGTCTAGGCAACGAAATAATACAAATTTATTAGCTATTTTCTATATTATTTGTAAATAGTATGTGCTTGTAAATGTATGTTAGATATATTTTGTATATGTCTGCATACCTTTCACATCATTATAAATATATAATTTAGGTAAATATTCTCAAATCTTGTCTACATATCATTATTTGCAAAAATAAAAACTGACCAAACTTTTTAAAGTTCATTTGAATTTTTTAGATAAATACATGACTGTTGGGTAATTGTTTACAATAAATTTCACATAAATTGTTGGAAAATTGATAATTGACAATTCCCTCCCTTTTTATGTACATGAGTTTTTTGTGGAGAGCCCCGTTATATTCCTTTTCATGGATAAATTTATGGAAATCCGATATTTGATTGCCTCGATTCAAAATATTGCATTTACAGTGGACACATTTTCTGTCAATCTTCAATTAGACAATGAAGCCAGCGGCATATGCCAAACCATTCTCTTGCAGAGGCTGCAAGTATCAAAATTTTCAGGAACTGTGAATCATAGTCATCACTACAAGCAAGTATACTTGCATCCTACAAAATTAAAAAAATATAAGTGAGTGTAAAATTCAAACACGGCAACCATACCTGATTCACATTTATAAATCGTGTCAAAGTTATTAAAATGTTATTATCATTCTCACAATTAGCACCAACTGACTGTTTGTCCTGTGATTGAGATTTGCTTGTTGAAACACTTTGGCAATATTTACAGTAAGAATCCTCAATATATAGCTGATCTACTGCAACCGTTTCTACAGATATTCTGACCTCTAAACTGGCACTGGGTATTGGAGTGTCTTCTTCCCATGATTTGAATTCTAATAAACGTATAAATTAAATTAAATGTTTTATGCCGTGAGATATACAATAAAATACAATTTAGATAATGGAAAACGTTTTCACTTTTTGCAAATAAATATAATTGCATAAAACATTTTAAAAATTATTGGGGGGGGGGGGGTTAAATTATTATACTCACTACAAGGAAAAGAAAGTATAAATACATTAAACCTACCTCGTGGATGTTACAATTATATGAACTACACTATATTCATAAAGAGATAGCAGAGATAGTACATACATAGGTATTCACCCTATGACTAAAACTATTTCACTACGAATTACGAAATAAAATGAAACAAATAACAATAGTACAAAATAAAAACTAATATACCGCGTCCACTACAAGCAAATACCACCATAACCCAATCTCGCATTTTGCACTGCGCACGTCTATTTTTCTAGCGACGAACACACTTTACGTGCGACCTCTATGGATGATAAATCTTAACATCCTGAAAAACTTGTTCGCCATGATAGTTCCACTTCGGGATATGTTTGATTACACCCCATGCCTCTAACGCAACAATGTTCTTGAAATTAGTTGATATAGCCTCAGGCGAGGCAAATCATAGGTCAATAATATCAGGTTACCAACATACGCGTCCTATTATTGCTGCATTTAGGATCTATTATGTTGCCTATCTTTTACAACGTTGTCAGAGTGTTATATGTCACAACTATAAATTGAAAGATTAAATTATATAGAATACTATATACCCAAAATATTTTCTCAAAATTCCCTCATAAGTGAGAAAAAAATTAAAAAAATATTTCAAAAAATTGTGCTACGCTATTGAATATATCATAAATACTATCGTACACGAAACTTAAAGGTGGCCCACAATAACAAAATGAATAGGCTTGTTATGGTTAGAGAACGGATGCAATTTCCATAAAACGCAATCGGCAATTGGAATTGTGTATAACGTCGCTCAGTACATCCCGGCGCAATTCAATGGAGTATTTATTTGACTTACTCGCACACCTGGTCTCGCCGCGATAACAATCGACAAGCCAGCTATTGTATTCGGAGAATATAGTGTTTTTTAAAGTGTTTTCATGAGCGTAGATAGAAGCGGGGTTTTTATAATGTATTTTATTTATTAGTTTATATTTCGTAAGATAAATAAAGTGCTGTGAGTAAGTTTCTTGTTTTCATAGTTTTAACTGTTAATTACATCGTAATTTTTGTGATAAATCCTGTTTAATATCGTTTGATTGAATCTATTTCTACCAATTATTTCGACGTAAGTGTGCATTGAATTTCGTTCAGTTTCAATAACTTACGCACACATTTTTAGTTTTCATTTATTTAGATCTAGAGCATTGTTTAAGTTACTTTTTCAGACATGATATGGAAGAATGTCGAGAACCGCATTGTAAAACAATGGCGAGTTGGATTGACGGTCATACTGATTGTATGTCCATTGTCAGTGATTCCGAAATTTATTACAAAATCCGTAAAATATCGTCAAAAATTCGTCACTAGGATCGCAAACACATCTGAACTCTGTAAAACTTTTATGGCGGCTAATATTCCATTAAATAAACTTAGCAATCCCACTTTAAAAATATTTCTTCAAAAATATACTGGTCGAAATGTTCCTGATGAATCAACTTTACGCAAATATTATGTTTCTAGGTGCTATACGAGAACAGTAGAACGCATTAGAAGCCATCTTTTAAATCAATACATGTGGATAAGCGCCGACGAAACGGTGGATATGTTAGGACGCTGTGTGGTAAATGTTGTAGCTGGTGTACTACATCCAATTATTCCCTATAACTCATATGTAATATCAACAAGTGTTATAAATAGAGTTGATGCGAAAACAGTTGCTGAAACCATTAAGGAGAATATGCAAAAAATGCTTCATTCGGACGCCACCTACAAAGAAAAAATACTTTTATTTGTCAGTGATAGTGCTGCGTATTTAAAACAGGCAGACTATTGAAGAAAACATATCCTAATATGCTGCATATTACTTGTGTAGCACATGCTCTCCACAGAATCTGTGAATATATCAGAGACACTTTTCCGGAAGTTAATAGACTTGTATCAGCTTTTAAAAAAGTTTTCAGAAAAGCACCATTGAGAGTAGCTCTTTTCAGGGAAAAATTTCCATCTCTGTCATTGCCTCCCACTCCAGTAATAACTAGATGGGGAACATGGCTGGAAGCTACTAGTTATTATGCTGAGAATTTCGATAGTCTAAAACATTTCGTAACACTGCTAAAGGAGGATGCTAGAAGTATTGGTGAGTGCAAGGAGCTCACACAAATCCCAAATTTAAAAAATCAGTTGTACTTTCTTCACGAACACTTTGGAAAATTGCCAAACCTAATCACTTATTTTGAAAATCGAAATCTCAAATTAAATGACGGATTAACCACATTAGATGTGGCTGTTAATAATTTGAAAAGTATTCCAAGTGACTTCAGATGTGGCCTTCGGCAAAAGTTTGAAGCAATTCTTAATAGAAGTCCAGATTTAATTACATTGCAGCAATTATGTATGGAGACAATTCCACAAAATCTAACGGCTAAATATGAAGAAATAAAAGAATATTTCCAGTATGCACCTATAACCAGTTGCGATGTAGAAAGGACGTTTTCTATTTATAAGGATGTACTTAATTCAAAGAGAACAGAATTGACTACAGAAGAGAACCTTGAGAAACTATTGCTAGTCAATATTAATAGTCCTTTACTCAACTTGAACGACAAAATGTTCCAATTATAGAAATAAAATTAAAAACTTTAAAAATACAACTTTTCAACAAATACATATGTATTTCGTAATTTTATAGATCACCACCCGTTTGTTTTCCAATTATATAAATAAAATTAAAAACTTTATAAATACAACTTTTCAACAAATAAATATGTATTTCGTAATTTTATAGATCACCACCCGTTCGTTTTCCAATTATATAAATAAAATTAAATATTTTAGAAATACAGCCTTTCGCCAGTACTGCACTGGGTGGTAAGCGTGTCCGTTCTCTAGTTATGGTATACCTCGCTTCAAGTTCGTTCTGTTGTCGATTGTTACAATTTTTCGTTTAAAGGTAATAGATTGGAACTTAAATGCACGTAAAGCATATATCTTGCATGCTTTTTCAGTATATCAGCTTTAAGAATTTACAAGTATAAATTTATATAAATAAACAGCTGATTCAGATTATTGAACCCTTGCCATAGGAAAACTTATAAACATTGCTGCCTTTGGATACAATGGGGTATTCTAAATCTAATATACGTATTTACATTTATCTAACAAAAAAAATATTCTCGTAATACACATTAAATTTTAGTATGATTTTTAAAATTGGTTTGTAAATATTTACTTGAATGTATTAAAAACCTGATTTTGTACGAGGTATTGACTTTAGTAAACAGGATATTATACCTTTTATAACATCGACGCTGTTAGTATATAAATGTGTGTAACTTCAATAGAGGTACATATTTACATTCTGAGCATTTTGAATTCATTGACGGCACATATTAAAATTTTCAGGTTTTTAATTTTGGGGTTCACGTCGTAATTGACAATATTTTGGATTCATATTCTATATAAATACATCTTTCCATTTTTCATACGTTGTTTTTTTATTTCAAGGACACCTGTAGGTATATGTGAACTATATTTTTGTCACGACCTGTATATCAAATCTGATTAATTAATTGGTTTGTTTCAAGGAAATGTTAACTTTTATGTTACTGTTACAAGAATTTGAATAAAGATTATACATAAAAACAACCACTTACAATGCAGAATTTTGTTTTATCTATTAATTTCGCTAAACGACTGAATGACTTATACACACGTATAGTGAAATCATTTAGAGAATAGCACATACGTCATCACGAAGCTACGCTAACAAAATTGCCAGGGGCGAAGGCAGAGGTATTAGCGGTGATTTTGGAATTGCGAAAATTTAAACTTACTGACTGATCGAATAATATAGACATGTTTTCAAGTGTCTTGATAAAGACAATTATTTAAATAGCGATAATTTACTAAATTCAAAGAAGCAACAATAAAATATAAACTCAAATATAACTTAATCGTAATCGGGACGCAACTGTTATACAAACACCCCTAAACTGGATCAGATGGGATATAATGAACTCGCCCAACCCCAATATGTTTATAGCGCATTGTGACGTATGCGCTATTCTCTAAATGTTTTTACTCTACATACATATATCGTCTTTCAATCAGTTGGTCTAGTATGAACCGTATAACGTTGATTTATTGATGTTTAATATAGTCCTAGTATATCTACTTTGCATATTGTACACGTTAGACATTTGTATGCAAATAAATATTTTAAAATTATATGAGTTTTACTTTAAGAGTTCGGTGACGGAGTCGCCAAATGAAGAATCATTAAAACAATCTTTCGTTGTTTATAATGTCATTTTCTTCAGAATTATTAATTAGACTGTTTCTTGAAAGATTGTATTGATATTGGAACCAACTGCGAAAGTCTGAAATTCTAAGAACTTTAGAGTGGGTTATAATAATAACATTAATTTGTTTTACTATCTGGCTAACAGTTAAATCAAGTAGGGCACACTGACAAAATATACATCATGCATAAAATACGTAATAAAAAATATCTAATTTTAATGATTAATAAACAGAAATAGAATTATAATAATTATGTAACTCACAAAAAAATATGACTGTAATAAAGGTTTGTGGTTTTGCATTTGGAAACCGCAAACATAACATCATATAAGATATTTGCCGATGCTATCCTACGTCGAACCTCCAGACACCAGAGATGTAACGCCATTGTCGGACAATTTCTATTTGGATAAAGTTCTTTTCTTGGTATAACAAACACTTGTAGATATTCAAGAATAGTTTGTTATCGTTGTTAAGTGTAAATTAAGTTCAGGTGATTCTGAAGGTGCTATACGTCGCACAAATAAAAAGTTTGAGAGCGTACATGTCTTGAGAACACAAATTAAGTTTAGTCGCGGTAGATCTGTCTTTTATAAATTCACGTTGTGCTAGTGAAGATTTGTGAAGAACATTTCACAAATGTTCTTGCATAAAACTTGCTCAAATATATTTGAGACGTTTGAAGGGATCGCTATAGGTCTACAATTTCACAAAACAGATTTATCCTTTCTTCTAAATAGTGGTAATACTCTTGTTTGTTTCCCTCTTGACTAAATTAAGCTGTTTTTCAATGAAATAAGGAATACCTACCATGTGCCGATCTTTAATAAGAAAAGTTTTTGGTACTTTTCAGTTTAATTATATTTGTAAGCAAAGGGGTCATGTTTTGTAACGCAATGATAATCTCCAATATCAGACAAATAGGCATTGGCGAAATCCTTAAAAATGTGGACCGCAAAAAAAGCCAACAGTGGCTAAAAAAGTTTGTTGAAACGATGTGGTAACTGAAAAGTCCCCAGATTTCTGTGTGATACGTATTACCAGACGTATTCTTAACAATGATTTATATTAGTAGTATATGTTGAGCACTTGTGAAATTATTACACACTTAAACTATAAATAACGCACCTTATATTTTCACAAACAATAGTATATAAACTATATGTACATTTCATGTGCACTGCACACATCGTCAGTAGTTACTATGCCATAGTAACTACTGACGATGTGTGCAGTGCACATGAAATGTACATATACAGGGTGCAGCAGGGAAACATGCTGATTTGAATTGGACGCCAATGAGCGAGGCGTGGTCAGAAAGGGGTGGGGAGGGTCTCATTAGAAAGAGGGGGTTCTGAAGTTTTGTTACCCCACAAGCCAGTTGTCGTCATGCGTTGGACTAAGGAACAGCGTGCGTTCGCCGTCGAGGCCTACTTTTCCAACGGTCATTCGGTGGTCGCCACCCAACGTGCCTTCCGAACTCGGTTCAATATTCATCCCGCGGGTCCCGTTCCTGGCCGGCAATCGATTGTTTCGTGGGTGGACACATTCAGGGAAAGTGGGAGTGTTGCAAAAAAAGGCCCAGGAGGTCAACGGACATCCAGAACTCCAGAAAACGTCGAAAGGGTGAGGGAGTCGTTTTTGCGCTCTCCCCGGCGTTCGGCGCGTAAACACGCTGCTGCTCTGAGGATTTCTGATCGCACAGTGAGACGAATTCTTCACAACGAACTCCAGTTTCATCCCTACAAACTTGCTGTGGTCCAACAGTTGAGTGAACGCGATTTCGCTTCTCGCCAAACTGCATGTGAAGCGCTCAGTAACTTGCCAGACGACGCTCTCGTGTTTTTTAGTGATGAGGCTCATTTTCACCTTTCCGGCTGTGTTAACAAACAAAACATGCGGTATTGGAGTGATGTCAATCCCCGCGAACTTCATGAGATGCCACTTCATTGTGAACGTGTTACTGTGTGGTGTGCATTGTCGAGAGTTGCAATAATTGGGCCTCATTTTTTCGAGGAAGATGAACGCGCTGTTACTGTGAATGCAGTTCGCTACAGAGAAATGATTGAGACATTTTTTTCTTCCACAACTTGAAGAAATGGAACTTGGGGACGTATGGTTCCAGCAGGACGGAGCCACGGCGCACACAGCGAGAACTTCGATGGAGCTTTTGAGGAAACACTTCCACGAGCGCTTTATATCCTTGAGGGGTGACGTACCGTGGCCGCCGCGCTCCCCCGATTTGGCACCCAGCGATTTTTTTTTATGGGGATATCTTAAATCCATCGTTTACAACGACAAACCCCGGACCCTGCAACACCTGAAGGACAACATCCGCCAAGCCATTGCCAACATTCCCGTCGATATGCTCGAAAGAGTGGAGCGCAACTTCAAATCAAGGGTAGATCAGTGTATCACTAATGAGGGCCGCCATTTGTCCGATGTCATTTTTAAAACTACTTAAAACAAAAATTCAGAATGTGTACTATACGATACAAAAAGAATTAAATCGATATATGAAGTACTTTTTCTTTTATTGACTTTTCAAATCAGCAAGTTTACCTGCCGCACGCTGCAGTTAATATACTATTGTTTGTGAAAATATAAGGTGCGTTATTTATAGTTTAAGAGAATGATTTATATACTTATATCCCTACAATTTATAAGCGACCAATAAAATACTTCCTGCAGACATAACCCGAAAGCAAAAATTTTGCCAGGGATTTTTTTTACCATTCCAATAATAATGGTGAGGTCACGCAAAAACTATGTTTGGTTTGATTTCTTTCTTTCTTTAACATAATCTTTTTATTTGTAATATACCGGGTGTTCCACAAAAATTTCCAAAGGCTGTAATGTCTTTATTTATTATATGATTTTAATGATTTATACATCAAATTAAACGGTTTCTGAAAAACTACGTACGACAATACAAATTATCTTTTTATCATATAATTTACCAAAAACGTTAGTCAATTTTTCCCTTTTTTTTTCTCGATTTTTATATAAGAAAATTTTCTATAGATTCCAGTAACGTAATAAAAACACATACTTGGATAAAGAAAAAAGCAAGAAAATCAGAGTTTTTTTGCAAATTTTTGTGCCATGAGTTGGTGTAGGCAGTTACACACTGACAACGTTAAATTGACTAAATAGGTATAATTGCGGCATTAAAAAGCGCGTACTACTGTTTAGGCTACATTTCACAATAATGTAAATCAGTCTGTCAGTTTGGACTTTTTTAAAACGTCAAACGAAAATTCACATAAATTACCATAATAAATCATATGAGCAAAAATTATTTAGATAAGGGATGGCCATGGTTGGGAGGATCACTGTCTTTGATAAGTTAAGTTTGTTGTTGCCAATTAAATGTCAGTTTTGATTTGAAGTAACTGTAACTATATTGGTTATGTTAGCTAAAAAAAGTGACATTTAATTCATGTCAAATAAAAATTCAAATCGAAACTGGCATCCAACCAACATGTAGAACCAACAACAGGCTGAACCTATCAAAGACAGTGATCCTTCCAACCATGGCCATTCCTTATCTAAATAATTTTTGCTCATATTGTAACGAGCCATCGAAAAAATTCATAATTGGAGTAGACTGTGAAATTGGGTTGGTAGTTTAGCCACTTCCACATGTAAATGGACAACATTTTCAACAACTTCTATAGCTATACGTAAATTTTGATTATGATTTCGATATTAAATAAATTATTTGTTTTCTTTTTTGTTGTAGCATCACTTCAATGCCATAACCATTTTTTACAATGAAGCTAAAATGAAATTGTCAAGCATCAAGTAACGTGTTATTATGTGGAAGTGGCTAAAGTACCAACCCAATTTCACAGTCTACTCCAATTATGAATTTTTTCGATGGCTCGTTATTAAAAGCATATATAATTCTAAAAAAAGAATATTTTAAAGCAGCTCATAGCTAATCTTCTGACAGACCATCCTTCTCCTATTAAAGAAATGATTTTGGTTTCTATGATAATAGTTAATTGCAGCATATCAATATGACATATCGTGATTAAATTGCAATATAAAATACGGTTGGCTTCTGAAAAAAAAATCAAAATTTCACAGAAAAATTTCAAGTGTATATGTTTTTTAATGCCACAATTGTATATATTTATTTGCTGTAATTCTCAGCAATAAAAAAACATACTAAAAATAAACATTCATTATTATTTAAAAAAAGCAAATAAAAAAATATATCAGAATAATTGAAACATACATGAGTAGGTAAACCCCACCAATTTTGTATAATACAAAGGTATTTTTAATAATATAAAATATTATTAAAAATCTGGTGTGAAGAACACAAATGCAGGTTCACTATTAATATTTTCTGTGAACGTGTCCGAATTAGAGATGGTTGCTCTGAACCGAACCTGTTCCTTTGAACCTAGTTCGCGTGCCGGAGCAGGTGCACCTAGTTCGCATTTTCCAAAAGAGTAGATCCGATTGAAACGATTCCGAGTCGTACAATTCCGATTCCGATCGTTCAAGTCGGAGCGCCCGAGAGTTGATCTCGCAGTTGCACCTACATATTCGCATCGTATTATGTAAAAGAGTAGGTCCGCCTGGAACGAGTCCGACTAAGCGAAGCGAAATGTGAGAAATAAACGACGCAACTACTCCTATACCTATGTATAAATAAATACAACTGGCAATTGTAGTTGCTGCGATTCCGAATAATTGTATATAGAATTGTGCAACCAAATATGTATATTTATTTTTAAATAATTAGTATGATTTCTAGTCATAAGAAAAACTAAATTTTTAGCGACACAAAAAATATATAATAAAAAGTAAAAATAATAAGAACTAATACGTAAAAAATAGTTTTAATTTTTGTATTTAAATCTAAATGAAATCATCGTTCATATTCAGGAAAACTAGTTTTTCTACTTTACTCGTACTTAACCGTGTTCTTCTTTCATTTAAAATATACCCCGCTTTAGAAAAGAGTCTCTCGCATGGAACTGAAGTAGCCATTGCACAACATATTTCCTTTACAACGATACTTAGATTCGGGAATAAATATTCACTGTCCTTCCACCACTGAAATGGATCCTGATTTCGATCAGCCATTTCACATTCTAAATATCGTTCCACTTCCATTATTGCGCGAGAATTTGCAGACCCTGGGACTTCAACATTAGATAACATTTTATCTATTGAGGTATTATTGGTATTATTTTTGTGATTAGTCTAACGAATGTTTCTTTTTTTCTAACTTTAAACATTCTTTCTAACCGCCGCCGTCAATAAATTAAATACATTCAACACATTGCATATTAGAATGACATGGGATTTTCTAGTGTTGCATTGAAAAGCATACAAAAATTATTTTAAACCTATGTATGTATGTATATCGTATGCACTTTAATTAAAAAAAAATCTATAAATTGCAATCTGACACCTCATTTAAAATGTAATAATTTGACTGCTATTTGTATATCCAAGCTGTGTGCCTAAGTAAACATAAAGATTACCCTGACTGATCGGACGCAAAATATGACTCACAATCGGTCGGAGTCGGAACTGATTTGTGCACCTAGTTTGCCGCACCTAGTTCGGAACTGGAATCCTGGTAGGTGCACCTACTCCGCTCAAGGAGTAGGTTATATCATCTCTAGTCCGAATATATCCTATCCCCAGAGACGTAGATACGTATTTCGCTTTTCTACAAGCTCATCGGTACGCCCCGGCTGGAGAAAGGATATTTCCAGACACTTTCACAGAAAAGAACCACCTCGCCCTATCACCATAATTATCCAGACCGAGCGCAGAAGTAAATTCGGCGCTACCTGTTGTCAGACAGCCGAAGTACCTCGCATACCGTCCACATAATTAATGTGAAGTAACGACGCCCTTCCAAAGGTTAGCACAGCCAAACTCTCTAGAAAACTGCATTTTGTTTGTGCCTTCACTCATACTACGGTTAAGCCGTAGTATAAGTAGTATTATGTGGACGGTATGCGAGGTACTTCGGCTGTCTGACAACAGGTAGCGCCGAATTTACTTCTGCGCTCGGTCTGGATAATTACGGTGATAGGGCGAGGTGGTTCTTTTCTGTGAATGTGTCTGGAAATATCCTTTCTCCAGCACGGGCGTACCGATGAGCTTGTAGAAAAGCGAAATACGTATCTACGTCTCTGGGGATAGGATATATTCGGACACGTTCACAGAAAATATTAATAGTGAACCTGCATTTGTGTTCTTCACACCAGATTTTTAATAATATTTTATATTATTAAAAATACCTTTGTATTATACAAAACTGGTGGGGTTTACCTACTCATGTATGTTTCAATTATTCTGATACATTACACATGCGGTTAAGCCGTAGTATGAGTGAAGGCACAAACAAAATGCAGTTTTCTAGAGAGTTTGGCTGTGCTAACCTTTGGAAGGGCGTCGTTACTTCACATTAATTATGTGGACGGTATGCGAGGTACTTCGGCTGTCTGACAACAGGTAGCGCCGAATTTACTTCTGCGGTGATAGGGCGAGGTGGTTCTTTTCTGTGAATGTGTCTGGAAATATCCTTTCTCCAGCCGGGGCGTACCGATGAGCTTGTAGAAAAGCGAAATACGTATCTACGTCTCTGGGGATAGGATATATTCGGACACGTTCACAGAAAATATTAATAGTGAACCTGCATTTGTGTTCTTCACACCAGATTTTTAATAATATTTTATATTATTAAAAATACCTTTGTATTATAAAAAAATATAAATACTGTGCCATAAATATTGCTTGAACTGGGCACCATTTATACCAATGCATAGTCTGCACCTCTTTTCTACAGAAACAATTGCATTTAATATGTTGTTGGGCGGTATTTGTCGGCAAGCATTAATAATTATATTTCATAGATCTACGTTTTCAGGTTGTGTTACATAAACAATTTCTCTAATTTGGTTCCATAGAAAGTCTAAATTGGAAAGATTTGGTGATCGGACAGGCCATCTAATATGTCCGTTAGTGTCTATATATCTTCGATCAAACTGTTTATCGGGAATCGTTCCTGATAAATTCTAATAGCGTGACACGGTCTTTTATCACATTCAAAATAAACTTGAAGCATATCCGTTTAATTTCTAATAGGTAACAAAACTGATTGTATCCAAAAAGTCTCTTCTTAACTATCCAAACAGATTCAACTGTCCTCTATGTTCTAAACTATTTTATGATACGAGAAAATTCAAAAGATTTTGTTACAATTTAAATAAAAATCTTTTTCTTGTCTAAGTACGAGGGCGGGTTGATTAATTCGCGCGATCGTAGAGAAACAAAGGATTAATTTAAATAAACAAACTTTATTTTTATACATAATCTCCTCTTAATTCGATACATTTAGTTCATCTGTGTTCAAGTTTCTTTATTTCGCTTTGAAAGCCATTTTCTTCTAATCCTGCAAAATAATCATCCACAGATGAAAGTCAGATGGTGCTAGGCTTAGCGAATATGGGGGTGCCACCTTAATTTTTAATTTCTTTTGCAGTAACCGTACTGGAATGCATAAGTGCATTATCATGGTGATACAGCACTTTCTTCTTAGTCATTCCTGGACACTTTTTTCAAATGATCTAGAGGATTTGCGTAATATTTGTCGTTTACGCCATTTTGAAAATAATCTATCAACAATATTCAATTTGCATCCCAAAATACTGATGCCATCACATTTGCCGCCGATAAAAATGTTTTGGCTTCCTATGGAGTTGGTTCTGCACGTTTGGTCCACATCTTCGACTGTTGTTTAGATTCAGGTGTCTAATAATGAACCCATGTTTCGCCACAAGTAACAAATCGGCGCAAAAAATCTGTTGTATTGCGTATAAAAATTTCTAAAGAATTCATCAATATTTGACAGCGAACACGTTTTTGTTCCCTCGTCAGTAAACGCAGCATCCATCTTGCCGAAAACTTATCAAGTTTTTCGTGCAAAATATAAAACACCTGTTCTTTTGAAATACCTACTCTCTCTGTTATTTCTAACGCTTTCAATCGTCGCAACAAATCATGGACTTTAACCACCATTTCTGGACTTGTAGCCGTTTTCGGCCGTCCACTGCGGGGATCATTTTCTAAGCTGCTCCGGCCACGCTTAAATTCATTTCGCCATTTTCTATCGGTTGTATACAGACAATCCTCAACCAGTGATCCCGCATATCTTCAAGGATTTCGGTAAAGAACACGCCTTCCTTTAAAATATAATCAATCACTGCACGATGCTTAAAATTATCCATTTACACTAATTAGTACCAGGGTAAAATTTAAAAAATTGCATACGAAACACCGGAAACACGATTTGTCAGAAATTTATGAAACACTAACAAAAAACTGATAAGGCATCGGTTGTTAAAATGTGATGTGTATTTCTTTATTTAACGGCAGGGTGCCCAAACGGTCGATCGTGATCGACCGTTTGGATACTTTGTATTTATATAAGTATAGCAAGCGCCAAATAAGATGGCGAACGGTGGGGATGCGCCGTAGTCGTTTTTAAAAACGCGCACGCCCACTTACTTGCAACTGTATGTAAAACCAAATACAAAGTTTCCCACTATTTCTAATGCTGCGCGAACTCCCACCGCTCGCCATCTTATTTGGCGCTTGCTATAATTGCAATAAATCATTTTCATAAATGTTTTTTTTTTATTGTAACCAGGCTACTCTTAGTAGTCGGTAGTCGTACGTGTCGATCGCTTGTCACCTAAATGTTTTGTAGTAGATCGCAGTCCCTACGTCTGAGCACCCCTGGTTAGGGATGCGCCGATTCAATTAAAAAGATCGAACTGAAAAATATCGATGCACAAAAAAATCGACTCTTGGAAAAACTAAGATCGATTCAGTTTAGAATAAGAAAGTATTTAAAAATCGAACGCTTTGATGCATAAGTTGTAATATAAAAATCGAATGCCAAGCATGTTAGTAATCAAATCGTAACATTTTGTTTTTAAATATTTTACTTGATATGACATGTTTTATATTCTAACAAAACTTATACTTTTTAACTTAGAAAAGGTACTTTTATTAGCAAAAACACAATGTTATATATAGTGCATTATTTAAACAAGAAACAAAATTTTGCCACTGCATTTTTTAAATATTATGCTCATTTCACGAAACGATTCATGCACATCCCTACGCGAAGATCGCAAATTTGTTTTCATTTCGATCTTCTAGTCAAAATATTTGAATCGAAAAAAAAACGGTAACAAAAAAATCGATTCAAAAATCGTAGATTGCGTTACGAAAGAATCGATCTCGGGAAAGATCGAGTATCCCTACACGTTAACCCGCCTAACTACACTTAAAAACGTGTAAAAAAAACAATAAATTTCAGTTTCAAACGATTTTTAATGAAACAAATTTGAATTATTATAAAAAATTTTGTAAAATGAACAAATTGAGGAAAATAATTTAAAAATCTTTGATAGATAAACATAAAAAAAAGCAAAATCCCATCAAATTTTGCTGATTTGTGTTAAAAAAATATGCTCAAATCGCAAATATAATTTTAACGTTGTTAAATAGTCACAAATATTTTACAACGTTATATAAATGCTTAACAATATTTATGAATTTTTCAATAAATATATATTTTCTGTAAATCCACACATTTAATATAAACAATAAGTTTTAAAGAATCAAAATAATGAAATAACTCAATTTTTTTGCCCCGAGAATTATACACACTATTTTAGAATACCTACGTTGTACTTTATTATTTCTGTAAATCAGGTGCTATAAAATTACCTTTTCGCGAAAGTCTGTTAGGATAGCGTATCTGTACTTAAAACGTTAAAAATTTTGTAATTTGTATTCCAATTTAGACAAGCTTATCTTAAAAATGAGGCTATTAATTACTGTTACTATCTAAGATACAAATAAAATAGAAACATTTTATTAATTCATGACGTGAAATTGTTGACGACGGGAGTGCTATTTGAGTTATCTGGTCTATTTCCATTGATAGAAATAACCTGAATAAGTCAAAAACATTTTATTCTCACATCCTTTAACAAAAAAGCATACAATGAATATCTTATTATACTAATTTGTAAATGGAATATTATTTTTAACAACTAAGATAAATAAAATGGGCTTTACTTACCTACATAGTTCCATTTTATATTTACTTATGTATTTTTTCCCCACTTCCTGTAAAGAATTTTCCAACATCTGTTAAATATATCGTGGAAACATAAAAAATTTACGTATAATAGCTTATCTTAATTTTCCAAGTTTCATATAAGACATTTATGATTTACAAAGTTTTCGTATTGTGAATTTTTGACTTCATATTGTCGTATTGAGAATGACGAATGTTTTGTTTTTCAAAATTCGATGTGCCATTTAATAAACAGAAATGAAAAAAGAAATTAAATGATATTAAATTTATTATGCTTACTACATGATTAAGTTTATAATTATTACATTTGCATTTACTACAAAACAAAAAAAAAGAAACGACAGAAAACATTGTACACATTATACACAAATTATGTGATCTGTTTTTATATAATGTAGTATGGAACTTGGTCAGATTTATATTCAATATAGAGAAGTCAAGAATTAACCTGAACATTTTTGTCAATATGATTTGTATCGGTTAATTCAAAACGAATTTGGGATACCATTTTTGTGGATGCACATGTATATAATACAAATTGTTTTTGGAATGTAATACATCCATATTTAACGTCTGTACGGATGATAAGGCTGTGACGGGTTATTATAAGAATTCCCTCGTTGTGGTCCACCTGCATAAGAATCACCACCGGCCGCAATGTAATTACCTACGAGAGACGGACTATTCAAATTTACAAGTTTACCTTTGACCATAGGGGAGGATCTGTGCAGTTGATGTGAAGGATTAGTGGATTCGGGACTTTGTTCAGACACTGTGAACAAAATTAATGTGGTACTTTTCAAGTGGAAAGGCTACCATTGTTAATTCGGTCTTCTTTTCAGTAAAATGAAAATTATATCCAATAATTTATTGCTTAAAATGACTTTAATAAAAATACGGTTTTGACAATTATGTACAAACTTTAAGAACTAAAATTTACGTATTAATACTGACAAAACCAATTCTACTGTATTGTAGTGTATTAAGCTTTATTAGTCCGAATTAACTATTGTATTTTAAAAAGAGATGGTATTGTTTTAATACTTTCGTAGACACAATTGCATTTGTTAATGTTCCTGACATTTTTGATAAATAGAGATTGTTAATAGTATTTTTTGGGAAAAACATTTGAAACCACCGAAACTCCTAAAGCAGAATTCAAAGCTTCTCTTACGACGATTGAATAAATATTATTTGTGGAAACAAAACAAACGATAAAAATTAAAAGAAGCTACAAGTAACTAATCATCGTAATTGTTGACACACTTAATTCGTGACAATATATCGTTTTCTGCAAAAAGGAATTTTAAGTTATATAAAAAAATGACATTATACCATTACAAAATATCAATGTTAAAACTCCAAAAACAAAACAGTAATGAATAAAAAAATATGAATAAACCAATCGGCATATTTTTTTTAATTGCTCAAAATATGAACTTATGATTATGTAGTTAAAATATGAATAAACATAATTTCGAATATAGGTAATTAGCTCCTAATTTAAAGAAATTTTTTGAAAACAAAAAATTCAAAATTGTAATATATTATCATTCAGTATTATAAATGTAATGTAAAGCACTAAATTTGTAAGTATATTTTTAAAACAAATCTACTTATATATTTATTCGGCTTAAAAGAAATCGATAAATAGATAAAGGTAGAAGAAAGATGCAATTGCCAATATGCAGCTGACGATCGACACAGTTATAACTTTAGAATTGACAGTTAATACGTGAAAGATGTTCAATCAAATTAATTTTAAATTGCAAGGGTATTTAAAATTTTAGGAGCTATTTTTAATTGGGGAAAACAAAATAGAAAAATTATTTAAAAAACGTGGCAAGGAGTATTTCGAAAACGTGTATTTCTTTTTGGGAAAGTTGTATTGTGTTTGTACAATCTAAGATGAATATTGTATAAGTTATTCTTCTAAATCAGTCTATCATGAAATTGATCTCGATATCTTTTGAATACCAAAATGTAATTTTTATATGTTTTTAGACAAATTGTACAATAATACTGAGTAAAATGCAAAATGTCATTGCTAATCCGTTGTGACGCGTTATTGCTAAGGTTTGCTTTTTATAGTCAAAACCAATAAAGTATCTAAAGTCATCCATATTATAAGAGCTTTTCAATGTCGCAATAAGATCTACGTTCACAAGTATTCAACTGTAAACGTATATTGGGATAATATTGGTTGTGTATCGTACTGGTTTTACCCACAAAGAGCAAGTCCTAGTTATTACTGCAATTAGTGAACACTATTAAATATTAACGGACGAGGTTAAAAGTGTTAAATGTTGTGTTTAGAATTTATTATTACATTTAAAAAGAAATTTATTCATAATCCTATATCTTTAATTACAAGATGAAAATGACTTGAGACTATTTACAATGTTAATTTTGGTGAGCAAACGTTAAAGTTCTAATAGTAAACCGCTATATGTATAATATTGAAGAATGAATGAATAGCAGTATTAGATCAAGAATCATATTTTTGTAAACTTAATTCCTTGACGTTTTATTATATTTTAGAGTACATGGAACATTACTTCATACTGAACAAAAAGATTTATATTTGGGCAAAAGTTAGTGTTATTTATGAATTGACTTTGTCAGTAATTTCATCTTAAGATAAATTTTATATTGATAATTTTATTAAATTAATGTAATTTAATCATTTACTCATAAGCGTATTTCAGAACATTTATGTGTAAGCTAAAAAAAATTAAAGACAAATTGATATCATGAATAGTTTTTAGTGTTACAATAGGAATGTTTAAATGCAAAATTACAGTTTGGTAACACAAATTAGATTCAAACATGAATAAGGTAAAGAAACTACTTCTAAATTTTCTTTTAAATTATAATGTGTAAAATATATTTCTTTACCAACATATATTTACATCTCAGATAGAATTTTTCAAATAAATTGTCCAATAATTTACTGCTGGAAAATAGAAAAATATTAGATATTTCTTTACTGAATTAATTAATGATTAATATAGCTCCAATGATGCCCCCTCCTTGACTTTAACCAGAAATTATTAATAGTGTAATGTAATAAACATTTGATGTCATAATTACCGTGGTACTTCAAACACTATCACTTTGAAACACTAAAATTTTAATTCACATTCATTGTATGTATCAAACGGAAAAGAAACACAGTTTTGATATTAAAATAAAATTGAAATAAGTTGAAGATGCAAAAATCTAAATTTAAAATAACGCAAATAAATGAAAAACATTAAAAAAAAATATTACATGCTAAATGCATCAGCAATTTTTTTTTTGTGAAGAGTAGAAAATGTGATATTAAAATGAATTTTGACTAAGTACAAAAAGAGCAAAAGGTTTCAATTGTACTTATTTAGGGATATAGAGCAAATAAATATACACAAAAATGCCATCAATTATTTTGCAAACTTAAAAACTTATCGCTCGATTATTTGTTTTTCCGTAAATTAAATCTGTGGAAACATTTCAATATTATTTTACTCGAAATATTAAACAATTCACAAATGTAGTTGTAGAGAATGAATTCTATATTTTAAAAAAAATATATCAAAAATGTTCATAATCTTAAGACAAAACAATTTTACATTATATCGATATCCATACTAAAATCGATGAATCTACCTCATGCAAATAACGGAAATTAATAGATAAGATGCTTTTTATGTAGCTTATAACATAATTGAGTTTCAAGAATTTTAAAAGGAAATTATATTTAGTAAATAAAACTGATAATTAAGTTACAAATTGATTTACCATTAAATGTTATATGTGAAAGTCAAGCTCATAAATAATGCTTTCATATGAAATTTTTGAACGACTTGGTTTTAATGGTCATGCCGATAATCATCTACATGGTAGATGTTACCAATGATAGTCTATATAGTTTGCTATGTAGCATAAGTCTCGCATCGCATCTGATAGGCTGCTAGGATGAATGTTGTTAACGTGTAAAGATACCCCCAACATTGTCTAAAATGAAATTATAAATATTAGAAATTAAGAGGTTCACCAATTACGACTGGTTCATATTTATTATATTTTAGAAATCAAAAATATTTATGGATAGACCCAGACACCAAAAAATAAATTTTTAATTTTGCAAAACAAATGGCCTACTTGCATATAAATTTATTTTTTCGATTCAAGGATTCAACATTAAAAAGAGACAAAAGTTAAGGTTCAATATTATATGTATTTTGATCATTATCATATGTTAAAGATAATGATAGGTACAGTTTTTGTAAGTATTTTGTTAATCTAATAGACATAATCACGCTAAGTATATTAAGTTAACTACCCCAAATACAAATGCACTATTATTATTATTATATTATATATATATAATAGACTTCTTAAACAGACATATTCAAAAAACCAGGTCTCTTATTTCAAATAACAACTACTAATAAATAGTGTACACATCATTTCGAGAACCTTCACAATACTAATTATTTCAAAAATTAAAAAATATATATATTAAAAACAGGTTACTCGTTCAATAACATGTAAGTTGAAAAATACTATCGAGTTAAAATACAGTGGTGTAAAGGCATTATGAGGAAGTTTAAAAATAGTAAGGGACGAGATACGAATTAAGTCGGACTTAAAAAATATATGCATAATATAATTATTACTAATAATAATTAATAATAAAGACAAATTATAACATTCATTTTTTTTGTTTAGAATTATATCACTATATAAGTCTTAAGAATTAGAAAACAAATTTTTTACACTACAAGGTCACACTCATATATTAAATATACAATTTGTTTTTTCTCTCTTTTGATTCCTTAAAAAAAGGATCGTATGATTTCTTTTAGACATACATATAACGTACTCCGCTCCATCTATACGTTTAACTTAATACAAAATAATATCTTGAGCAACAAATATTTTCCATTATTTTTATATATTATTATTATATCAGGATAATCGAACAACTTGATTTATTACATATTTTACTTAAAAATTAATTTAATTTATACGTTAAAAATATCGAGGATTTCCTTATACACAACAAACTATCTTGCTAGGTTGAATTGCACTATGTTAAAAAGGCCCTAATCATAAAACTTTTTTCTTTTATTGTATTAATAATATTTTCATATTCATTTTCTTTTAAATTTAAACTTATTCTGTATTGTATCTGTACATCAGTCAATTTGTTCTAAAATTTACTATTTTTAAATTTATTATAATTACACTAACAATTGAATTAACTATATATTAATCGTCTTCATATCATCGTATTATTGTAAATATAAAATACGGTTTACAAATAATCTATACATTAATTTGTAGATTTATTTTGTATTAGTGTTATTTAAGTCTAAGTTTTTCATTTAAATATTGTTTAAGAACTACGTTAAATAATTAACTAGATATCTTTAATGTATATTAATATATTCGTGTGTACATTATTAAAAACCGACAAATATTTTTCCCTTTTAATTATTGAAATAGAATTGTCTACTATAAAAACTTGGTATAATTGGTTAGTCGTGCCCCGCCTTTTTTTTATAAACCACTCAGAAAAACTGGATAGTGACAGAAGACGTGCCCAATAATATTAAATATAAAGCACATCCTTCGACGGAAAGCTTTTACTAATCTAATACATATATATTATATAAATCGTGTCTGGCGAAAATTGTGCTATCTATGAGAATCTTTTTTTTTCTCGTGATTACTTTAGAACATTTTTCTAAAAATCGATTCTCTTTTAAGTAAATGTACGCAATTAATTAAATACCATGTATTATATATCCCTTATTCTTATAATTTCCACGTCACGTTATTGTTGGGATCGTATTCAAAAATAAAATAAACACCTGCAAAACCAAATATCTGCAGTAGAATAGAGCCCATAGAAATACTTAAATTAAAAACAGAATCGATTCTTTAAAAAATTCTAGTAATCACATTATTTACTCTTCCGATACGTACCGAAACTTTTGGCAGACACTGTATGTGTATAATAAAGTTCTTCATTATTTTTATATATATATATAAGAATTGTGAATTAACTACAGTTGCGTACTAAATAAATAAGGCAACATTTCAGCTATATTACTTTAAATATTATGGTCAACAGTAATGTAACGAGATGACATCTTAAATATGTAACTCCATCTCTTTATTCTTTGCTTTTGATATCTAGAGTAACACTTAACTTTAATGTATGTTTATTTACTACATACTTTATCATTCTTGAAAAATTATATTCGGTTATTTTGTTTCCGTCTTATCAATAACTATACTATGTTTGGAAAAAAGAAAAACAAATAATGATATGCAAAGAAATCGCAAATATTGTGTTTCTAAATGCTGTTTCTTAGTGTTTAATTTTCATTCACACTTGTATATATCAAGAGTCACCAATAAAGCTCTATAATTCAAGGAGTGTTTAATTAAAGTATATCTGAACTGAATGATATGCAACACATGTCAAAAATTTCATTTTTATATTTAATTTAATCTTAGTATTTACACAGTAAGATTAATAACACGTATCTCTCTGATTATCGCGAATCAATTCTAAAGCCTAATGAGATTAATCGAAGGTCGCGAATTCAAGAAGTAAATTATGAATCTTGAAGAATGTTGAAAGTGCTATTATTTTCTGTTTGATGCAACAAAATAATTTGACGAAAATAAAATATGAACTATAAAAATAAATAGCTTTACAGAGCATTCAAAGTGCAATCGGTCACTTTAGGTGATTAAGAAAGTAATACATCAATAAATTTATTTAAGCATAGATCATATAGTCCATATGTTAGAGATATGTCTCTTCAATTTCATATTCTTGTATTGGAGAAGGGCAATAAAATGCGAATCCTTGAAATAGTTTTTCGGCGAGTATTTATAAATTAGTGAATTTGACTTAAATAACATGTAAACTCAATCAATTTAAAACTTGTAATTTTGGCTAAAAGATGTCGGTTGTAATACTAGTTTTGTATTCATTTCTTGACTTCAATAAAATGAAAATTCTTTATGACAAACAGTGTTACATATATTTTTCATCTTTTTAAGTTTTATAATAAATAAGTTGATTATATACTAAAAAAAAATTATCATTCCTTTGTTTTTCTTGACACAACATTTTAATACTGTAAAACAAACGAATACTTATTTTGATAACGTTAAATGCAAAAAATTAAAATGGTATTTGATTTTCCAATTATATTTACAAAATTAGAAGCTTCAGTCTTGTGCAAATGTATTTATATTAGTACTTTCAATTTAAATATACTCAAGTAATACATTCCTGAATTATAGACTTTATTTCTTCCAGACATGTTTATCGAGTGTAAAAAAAAATGTAAACAAAAAGGAAAAATAAATTTTCTATGAATTAAACTTTTAAAGTCAGTAGTATCGTGTTTCTAATTATTATTCACACATACATAACCAAGGAAATATATTTCATAAAATTAAAACTAGAAAACAATTCACCTTATAAATGTAACTACGGCATTATGAATCAAACATTGCTTAATATAGATTGTCAGGTAAGAACATTTTCCTCTTTCTTTTTGTAAATTCACCAAGTAGTAAATAATAAAAATATAATATATATATTAGGTATATGTATATATATATATATATAGATAGTATGAGATTTGAAATATATATATTTATATCTATATTTAAAAGAACAACAATCACTTATTGATTAGATAGACATACGAAACCCAGACAGACAGAATCCTTTTATTATTAATTTAACCTCTACTAAAAATTATAAGTTACCATGATATATTATTATTATTATAAGTCTAGTCTAAAAATATCTTATATCAAGTATCGCGTCCTAAGTTATAGAGCATGGAAAACAAAAAAGAAACTTAGTTAATAGCTAGGTCATGTTAATCGTCAAGACTAATATTAATTTTTTTTAAATTATTTCATCACAACCACATTAACTAAATAAATATTATATACCCTTACACTAGATAACATTGTATGAACAATTATTACCTAAATATATAAATAATTATTCTACACATTAAGTTTTAAACATCTTTCGCTCATGAAGATTCTAAATTTAAATGGATTTTATTTAGTAATACTTAGTCATGTTGTTTAAATAGAACGTTGTTTGCGAAGTGGGATAATGTATCGAATACGTTATTTAAGCCATGAGGACGACATTTAAAACCGAAAAATATGTAGAAACAAATGAATATAGCTTTATAATTTTATATAGAGAAAAAAATTGAACTAAGTAAAATATATATATGTAATAATTTATTAAAAGCTCATAATAAATAGTAATTAAAAAAAGAATAATTTAAAAGTATCGAAAATTCGCATATTTATATTTACAAATAACATTAAAATGATGTTCAATCAGTCGTTAAATTCAATTATGAAAAGGCAAAAATTATCTATAATGCAAATTGTATATACATCTATATATATAAATATTGGTCACTACTAAAAGTAATAAACTTTATAAAATGAGGATGGTAAGACTATATTTTTTTTGCGATGCCAAATTTTCTTGTAATAATTTATTACTATTTGCACATAATGTTTGTATGTAATCAAAAGAGTGAAGAGAAAAAAGTGGTATGGTTGGTTAATTGTCATGGAAGAATTTACCAAATATAATTCTCACCTATTTGACAATGGAATCAAAAAAAAATTGAAAAATACAAATACCAATTGTATTTTATTTATTTGTATCACATGTTAAGAATAAGATATACTGCTAAAGCTCAACTGTGGATTTATTAAGTGCAATTGACATTTTATAAAAATTTATACGTATATTGGTAGAAAAACAATTTTTTTGTTTCATGAAAAGCTAATTCCATATATGTAATATTCATCAAATATTAAATATTTGTCAAACTAAAATTCCTCCCCATCCATTGATGGTAAATGGCTCCAAAGCAGTATTTAACATCTATATTTTGGAAGTGTGCTAAAAGAACTAAAGAATTTTCATTTTACTATTCATTTGTTCTAAATTTGTATAATTCTATAAAATATTTGTTTTATTATTTATTTTCAATTTCACACAATTTTGTCAATTTTTTGAATAATCATTTTATTAAACCTTTCAACATTCTTGCCCGTCATATTCTCTCTTCAGCACATATACTGTCATTGTTATAATGAATACAACTTTTTAATTCCATTTTTTTTTTACTATTAATATGTTCAATACAAACATCTGAAACATTTGCCACTACTATCTGGAAATTGAGAACTTTCCATATAACAAAAGTATGAACATATATGCCTGTCATGCTGTCATTTTCCCAAACATATTTGGAAAGGGATGAATATATGTCATTCGAGAAATAAATGTGGATCTAACTTCCTACTAAGATAAGTACAGCAAACTTGTAAGAAATTGTGAGACAATTTGAATATATATAGTTAAATTCATAATCTATAAGGTACGGTAATTTAAAACGTGAAGTTTACTAATTACGTCAGTTTTTTCATTATTTTACAAAAGTTTCTTTTTTGCAAAGTAAAATTTAAGCTTTTCATTTTTTAACAATGTAAAATGAGAAGCTCAACATCTAGGTAATTAAAATTTCACCTGTCACATGTTTTCCTTTCACTGTATATCTATTCTTAGTATGTTATTTTTTATTCGAAAGAATGTTAAGAATTTAATTTAAAAAAAAACATGCAATGTATGAATATAAATTTTCAATTGGTTGTAGACGACTGGTTTTTTCAAACTGAATGTTTTTCCAAAATTCGCAAACTTAAAATATAAAATATATTTGACTATGAAATAGGATAACATGATAACTTCAATTCTGTATATAACTATGAAAATTCACGGGAACTAACTACTTCAAATAAGAAAATCTTTCTTCATTCCTCGTCTAATACTGTAAAATCAAATAGTCAGTGTAAGTATCTAATAATGAAAGATATATAATTACAGAATAATTTAGCATCAAGTGTAAATAAAGACATATTTGTAATTGGAATTTTCTTTTATATTTATATATATAAATATATCATTAATCAAACTACAGTACAGCCAGATCTTATTCCTACTGGATGCCTCTGTGGTTGTGTAGTAAAAAAGAAAATGTCATAAAACTTTTGTCTAATATACAAAATGATCATACTGATCTTACAATTACAATTATTATTAAAAATTTATCATAAATTTATAGATTAAAGGGTCGATAAATATTCAGAGTGCCACCCTGTTACATAAATTTATAAATTACATTATCAAAAAATTATAATAAAACAAAAAAACACTTAGTAGTTCCTATGTACATACACGATCATTTACATTAATTTGTTTAAAAACACTTCTTAATTATGAAATACATTAGACTAGATCAGGATGAACTTAAAAAATGATAGGAATAATTAAATATATTATATTATATAAATATTTATATAAATATATATGCATAGTTTAATTAGTTAAAACCGTAAATTGCTATTGTAAATGCATTGATTAAGGTATCATAACGAAAATTACCTTAAATCTAACTAAAAATTATGAATCACATTGTTTCTCTACTAGTAATTATCATAAAAGTATAAAGTATAAAGCGCGCAAGTACCAGGTAGGCACTCTGATTATTTTTTAATAATTTTAATGAATAATTTATTTAAATAGTTATAGTTATAGTAGTTAATATAGTATCATGAGGTAAAAATTTTAATTTATACTATTTTAAATGTAGTAGTAGTAGTAAATATATCTTAACAACTTGAGCGGGTGCTTAAAAATAGTCAACATTTTTCTTCTGTCTGTCTGCTTTACAGAGAAAAAATCGCGGCCTGAAAAGTGATGGAGAGAAATATTACATATACAGATAATACAGGAAAAATAGGTACGACATTAACTAAATCGGAAACATCGAGAAAATAAAAGCAAATAAGTACGAACAGTTTATACCATAGTATATTCGGAAAGCGTTTTCATTATTTAGTGGGAAAATAAAAGCCGGAAAAAAATAATGACGCCATTAAAATGAAAAGAAGAGTTTAGAGAAAAAAAACTCCAATATCTTAATGTATCTATGAAATAGTGTCATATCCAAAAAAATCTATGTACTTACTATTTAATAAAATTTTTAAAAAATGATTCACTAATGAGTCACAATATTCGTCTTTATAAAAATTACATTTACTATTTTACTTATTTAATACTAAACAGTTTATGATATTCAGTTGTAATTTTAAAGGAAAAAAAAAATCCATAAAAGTAAAGTATGTACGACCTTGTAAAACAATCCATAAGAACATTGTAATTTAAATCGTTTATTTATGGAGAAATGTATTTTCTATTAAAAATTGATATGTTAAGTATATATCTTACAGTGATATTTTAATGATAAAATTTCTTTGAACGTTCCAATATCATACCAAACACACTGTGATAATCGTACATACAAATACAATCCAATTTTGAAGAGATAGATCATTAATACGTTTTTATGCAGCAATTTTATTTTACTTTAAAAATTGGTGACAA
The DNA here is from genome assembly GCA_935421215.2 of Melolontha melolontha. NCBI lineage: Eukaryota > Metazoa > Arthropoda > Insecta > Coleoptera > Scarabaeidae > Melolontha > Melolontha melolontha. Next base: position 56,101,423 of record OW285243.1, read on the forward strand.
CTGTCTGAAATTATAAGTGAACTCTAAGTCGAATTACTCTGGAGCGAATGTAAAAAGAAAATTAAAATAGTCCATTAAAAAAATTATTACAATCAGATTTTCTCTCATGAAAATCGTTAAAACGGAAAAAAAATAAATTACAATTCGTTTGCATAATGTACTTTTACTTTTGTTTATATCAAGTAAAGACAATAAAGTAGTTTTTTATAAAACCAAATTTATTTTTATTAAATCGCTATTATAAATAACTATAACCTGTTCTATGTAATATGGTTTGAAACAGTTAAAACAGTTTTTAAGCTCCTTTTGATATGAGAGATGTAATTTGGATATAAAATATTATAAATCTAATAATATTATGGATTTTAAAACGAAACTGCGACTCACTTGCATATCATAAATTTGAAGTATTCTGATACGGCTAAAGTAATACTAGTTACATTTTCAAGCGACTATTAACATTAGTGAATCCTTAAGTGAAACGTCATTATCTTTAGGCTCTCGTCCTAAATACCACTATAATATAGAAAAAACGAAAAGACCTATCGTAGGCAAGCATGCATTCGCTACGATTTATGTTCGTGTGAGAGCGATTGATTTAGAAAGTGAAAACAGAGAAGGGAATCATATGTCTGTCTAATCAGAGTAACTGTGTTTGGCGGGAGTGACCAGGCCGGCGGCTCTCTTGATGTTTATCAAGCCAGCACGTTTCCAACTGTTATAACACATATTATTATTGATTAAGTTGCCGACATATTTTGAACCCACCGAGCCATCCTTTAAACAACTGTATTCCTCCTCCGCGTCGTCGTAATGCTGTTTGGATAGGTTATTATCCGGATAATACCCGGAAATAGCTTTAAGAGCGTTAAAATAAAAACGTATGTTTTTTGGAACGCAATTGTCGAAAGGAATAGCGGTGGTGGTGTTTGTGGGCGTCAAATTGTTGGCGCACATATTATCGAAAGGTTGTCAAGAAGTGGGCCACTCTTTAAAATCATTGAAATGTTTAGCACCTGCGTTGGGCGGTTGTGACGAATAACCTCCGACTTGCGAGCCAGCATCGCTACTGTAGGATCTGGGAGGGGGACCATAAGCGGCGTCCGCATTGTAAGAACTATAAGCGTAGCTACTATAATCGGAACCCGGTTTGGAATTCGCGTTCGATGACGACATGTTGGGTGGAGCGTTGGGTGTAGCCGGACCACCCGGGCCTGACTGTTGACGCGAATACATATCGCCTGTAATATACCCTGTCAGCAACATTTTAAACAAATACAATTAAGTTAACCCCGAAAGTGATCACAAATTTTAATACTTACCTGATGGACCTGTCGATTGGCTGTTTTGTGGCATATTCCAGCTATTCCAGCTGGCAGCTCCACTTCCTGTACCCGGCCCTGTTGAAATAATATATACAGTCCTAAAATGACTGAGTTGCTTATATTATAGAATATCATTAATATCAACCTGTCTGTAACTTAACATACATTACGCTAACAATTCACGCAATTTTAATTAAGTCAAGCTGGGATGACTCGTTCCGTTTTTAAAACACGTCTGAAATTCTGGTGATAATTTATTATACAAATTAGAAATTTCTGCGTCTGCCCAAGAAAGTGTCGGGTAAATTACTGAAATTATATGAGATTTGCAACATAAATATCTGTTTAACAAGAAGAGTTATGAAGTGTCTTTCCTAATTCAATATTTTGAAATGATTGCATTAGTTTTGAACAAAATTCAATGAATTTTTGTTCTTGATAAAATATTCTTGTTTTTCATTAGTGAGATATAGCATAGATAGAAAAAAATCTAGATGTAGATATCTTGTGTGAATAGCTTCTGTCTTTCTATTTCTTCTGAAACATCGTGATGCTTTTTACTTACTATTAGAAGGAATTATCAAAGTTTTGGGGTCGTATGTTTCTTCTGTAAAGCATTCAAATTTTCTAAGTCTGAATTATGGTAAATTAGATATTCATAATACATAGAAAAATCGAACAAAACAATGTACTCAGAAATAAAGTATTCTAACGAAAATTAAAACAAATAAAATATTCCATATTAACTAGCTAAAAAATGCAGCACATCAATCAATAGACTATAAAAATCGGGTTTTGCCCGCCATATTCAGAAATAGAACTTAATATAACATCGAATTATCAAATTATAACATTAATTTACAGTAGACAGAATTAACGATATTCTAGGCTAATTAGTAAGGTACTTTTGTTTGCTCATGGGATTTTATTGTGGTATGACTTGTTAAATTTTTATTAACACTAGAAATTGTTATAGTAGGTTTCAAAATTGAAAAAGAAAGTAAAACAAATATGTATAGAGTGGTTAAAATTTATTGTAAAACTTTCGTGCAGACAGCTTAATTAAGTGCAATATTATGTTCGTTAAGCTACTTCCATATATTTTATCAATAAAATTAAAACTGCTAAGTGAAAAAAATCAAATGTATATAAAAAACTAACCATATGATCCATAACCTTGTTGTTGTGGTGGCCCTCCATAATTATTTCCCCATTGTGGTGGTGGCCCTTGTGGAGCGGGAGGAGCCCCCCAACCAGTGTAAGAGCCAGGTCCGGATGGCGTTCCATAACCAGCGTAACTTTGTTGTTGGGGCGACGTACCCCACCCTTGGTAACTTTGCATCATATTAGGTCCCATTGGTGCACCCAAATTCATGGGTGGCCCACCCATCTGTCCATTGGGCCCTTGCATCATGCCCATAGGATTTTGCGGAGGACCCCATGTCGAAGATGGATCTGCAGCACCCATTTTGGCCGCACTTGATCCGTCACGTGGTTCTGCTTTTTTTATTTCCACCTAGTATAGCAAATATATTTTTACATTCGAAAATTCTAAATTATGTTTATTGCGTGAATATTACCTGTTTTCCATTTAAATTAATGAAATGTTCTGCAACGCATCTGTCTACTGAATCTTCATCTTCAAATGATAAAAAACCAAAACCTGAAATATACATATACAAGGACCAATAATAAAGAAAGGTATTACAATTTGTATGCCATGAATGTTAACAAATGAAACTAATTTGCTTTTGAGATAATAGTTGCTTCATTAAGAAATATTGTGATTTTTTAAAATTTATGATTATTTTCACATTTAAACATTACAACATTATAAATCTTTGTAATACCTAACAATTGTAGTGAAAAGTCAAATAATTCATTTAAAAAACTATTAGTGAATAGTCTTTATATATTCAAAATATATTCTTTATGTACAGCATTGGCCAAATGTATTAAACCCTCGAGAAAGTTAAGTATCTATTAGTATAATTATCTTTTCAAGAAAATATTCGCCGAATTTACTTTCATTGAGAACCTTTAATGTGATTTTAATATATAAGAAAATTTTAAAATGTGGCTGATTTCACATACTAATTATAATGTTATTTAATAATTTGCTTAGGATAAACTAAACAAAAATGCTTATAAAATTGGTCATCATTTTCACTTTACTAAAATCCACATATGTTTGACATAACCTACTCAACTTATGAGTTCAAACACAAACAGGTTGGTAGTAACAAAAAGTCACCATTTTATGGTTAACAACGATGCATTTTCAATAAATTCATGAGCTTCTCCGTGAATAAATTAATGAAATTTTTTTGACCGTGTAAAGCCACCTTTAGGCTACAATATTACAACATTTACAGTCAAATATCACAAAAAAAGAAAGCATATAGAACAATTCACATACGAGGTTTGTATAAATTGTCGCCGCCGTCTAGGCTAAAATTATTTATATTTAGCCTTAATGGGCATATATTGAAATATTGCTTTTGATATGCCGTAGATGATCACGTGAAAGAACACGTCGATTTACTAAAAACAATTTCCAAAAGAATGGCATGAGAAATTTAAAAAATAAAAGTGGCGGAACAGCGATGCATAAACATTTTAAGAACTGGAATATAGTCCCGCCCGGTTGTATAGAATTAGGTAAGCGCAGTCTCCAATATTGAATTTAGTAAACATTTATAAATAATTATTAAGTATCTTTCTGTATTTATTTCACATTGTTTCTTATTTTTATACTGAAATTGGTGAAAGTAAGTGGCGTATAATATATTCGGCCAAGACTAATTTGTAAAGCAAAAAATTACAAACCTCTAGACTTCTTTTTTTCTTGATCATACATAATTACAACTTCCATAACTTTTCCAAAACGAGTGAAGTAAGTTCTTAAATCAGTTTCTGTCACGTTTGAAGGCAGACCTCCCAAAAATACCTTCGGATAACCACCACCTTTCTTGGGTTTTTGTAATGTGCGTGGGTTACAAGGTTTCGGATCAATTGTCCTGGATATATGCAACAAAATTTTCACTTATCAAAAATTGATAAAAGATTAAAAAGTCACAACACTTTCGTGACCAGTTCTTTACAATTTGAGAAATTGTATCAAAATTAACTGGTAAAATGTGATTAATGCAGTAATAAATTTGAGATAATTAGCTCTTCAATTGATAATTACAATAAATATGAGGATCCAGTAAACATTTATGCTACAATATTTATATCCATAATTTGCATTTAATATGTAATTTGAGAAAAATATAAATACCTAGTAATATATCTACTATAAATAAATGTTTCTTTCTTAATACTTAAGATAGTGATCATTTTAAACATTTCTTTAAATTAAGTTTCTACAAATTATAATCCATGTAAAATAGGTATCCTATATCAACAAATAAAGAAGTTATGAATAAAACAAATAAAAAAAAGGACGTAAATTAAACAAACTAAATATGATAATACTATTTTCATTTTAACTCTAAAGTACTTAAAGAATTAGATTTATAGCAACCTTTTTTTTATCTTATCACACAAATGTTACTCTTAAAAAGTATCGATAAATTAATAAGTCACTCATTAAAAATTTTAATATAAATGGGCTACAATTTCCAAAACATATTTTCCATTAAAAATTTTGTATTTGTGAAAATGCTGAGAAAAACTTCTAAACACATTTTTAAATTACTGCTGTATTTTATTGGGATATATATTTTTTGATATAATGGACACTACTACATACCTGCCGTCCAAACTGTGTGGTCCATTTTGTAAAACAACAGACACATTATTTGGATCTGAGAATGTAACAAATCCGAATCCACGTGACCTACCAGATTCTGCATTTTTCATAACAACACAGTCGATAACTTCTCCATATCTTGAGAAATATCGTTGAAGGTTGTCTTGGGATGTCTCCCAGGAGAGCCCACCAACAAAAAGCTTCCTAAAAATGTTTGAATTTGCTATTGAGTCGAACTAATAATTAAACAGACATCTTTGCAAAACATGAAAAACAAAGTTAACATGGAGAATAGTGAAAGTACCGTTATTTCGTCGAAAAATTTGCATTTATTCATGCATGAAATGTGAAAACTTAAATGTACATATAATTTCTAACTTTTGTATATATACGAAATTTAATCTAATTCAAAATAAATTGTTCAATTTAAGTCTCTAGTGAACAAATCAAACAATTTTCATTTCCGTTCTCTGACCGTTCACAATTTCGCTTGGGGTCGGTGAACGCTGGACGAATAGAGCCGGTCGTATTAGTATTACCAGGCAAGTTCAAAGATCAGGTAAAAAAATAGATCAGCTGCTCAAAATCTCTGGTTGTTTGCCTTTATCTTAAATGTTATGTGTGTGAGAAACATTAAAATGCATGGCTGGGTAAATTGTTTGAGAAAAAAGCACGGTGTGACCTATAATGTATACACGTACCGATCACACCATTTCTATATATTTAAAGAACATTAAATACCCTTTTTCGTCGTCGTCCATTTCTTGAGGTTGTCTCAACATTCGCATAATATACCTAAACCTATTGTACACTTCACTTTTTTTCAACAGCCGGTTTACGTACACGACGTTACAAAGCTACCAACGACAATGGCAGCTAGTCGACTTCCGTCAATTTTAACAGAAATGTGATTCAAGACGCCACCACTATCCGACGCGATTATTATTTGTATAACAACAAGAAAAATGTTTATTCATACATACCCGTATTCGTAATCGTCCATAACTTATATAATCCCTTACACTAACTTAAAATTATATTAAATCTAAACGTTAAGAACTATCCTAATTAACAACTACAATAGGAATACGCGGACATGACATACCAAAGAGTAGGGGAAAAAACGCTACCATTTGCAAGTAAATAATGGTAGGGGAAAACTTTAGCCCTTTCATGCTAGATGGAGATAGAGAAATGGTCAATAGTTTTATTAATAATACTTTAATGTTTGGAAAAATTAATCCCAATATGTTCTTAACATACTAAATAGTTAATAATGGCTATTTATTTTACACTTACAAAATTTTTAAAAATAGTGCATGGGTATGTTGCATCTTGTGGTAAACCTGTTTGTATTCCTGCAATTTAATTGATGTATAGCTCTTTCTCTTTAACTGTTGCCAATTTCAAACGCAGTTTTTTCTAATTAAATTGATTTTTTGTTATATTATAAGTTAATTGATTTGTATTTTTTAAATTTTGTAAATAAAATGAATAAATGACCAAAATATTTATGTAAAAACAACTTTCTCTTATTGAAGTACTGGCGTGGCAAAAAAATCGGGACATGTCAAAATCGTTATGTCAATTTCCTTTATTTTTTAGTGTTGTAATTTTTGAATTTTTGATTAATTTTTAAACTCTACTTCAAATTTTATATCATAGTTGCTAATTCAAAATTGAAAATGTCGCATCTTTCGAAAACTGATAAAGCCAGACTTGTTACTAGTTTGAAAAATGGGAAATCATTAAGAAGTGTATCGGTTCAATTTAATATTCGTAAAAGTTCAGCCGCAAGAATATATAAAAAAAATGGAGGGAAGAGGATAATTTAAATCGGAAAATAATTTTCGGATGTAACAAAATTTCGAACACGTAGGAAGACGAAACATTAGTTACTGAGATTAGGCACAACCCTTTCAAAACATTAAAGGAAGCTATAAGAGCAACACAATTTCCTGTCTCATCTTGTAATACAATGTTTAAAAGAGAAGAAATTTAAACTTGAGATTTCCAGCCCTACAATCCTTATCTAAATCCCATTGAAAATGTATGGGGATTAATGAGATAGAGCTGCTGCCCAGGAAGAATTTTGGGAGATTGTTCAAAATGCTTGGCATCTAATTTCTATAAATGTTGTACACAATATTGTCGCTTCAATGTCTACAAGATTAGATGCAGTTAATAATAACGGTGGAATAAACGAAATACTAATTATTTTAATGTAATAATTATTTTAATTTAGTAAATAATCTTTCTCTATCGTTTTTAGTAATTTTTATTGACATTTATTTTAAAAATGTTTAATAAATGTCAATAAGACACACATTTTTGACAATTCCTGACTTACTATTATGAGTAAAGATAGCCACTTAAGTAGTCACAATTTAAACCCACACCGAAATAGTGTCCCGTTTTTTTTTGCTTACGAGAGTATAGCAAGCGCCAATTAAGTTGGCGCGAGGAGGGGGTGCGCAGAAGCAGTTTTTAAAAACGTCCACCCCCACTACTCGAGTAATTGTCATAATACATTTGTCATTGACGTTTGACGGAACATAATGTCTTTGCTAGAGGATCATAAAGTGATACACGCTCAGAGGTCAGAATTATCTGACATTTGATGTAAAACCAAATACAAATCTCCCCACTACTTTTAATCCTGCGCGAATTTACCCCTCCTCGCGCCAACTTAATTGGCGTTTGCTGGCAGGCGCGGCTCGTGATGACGTATTTTGGTTTGCAGTACAATGATCCGAGTGCTTCGTGTATTCTCGTGTACTAACTGTAACGTTTGCTTAGGAAACACCGAAAACACACGAGGCACTCGTATCATTGTACTGCAAACCAAAATACGTCATCACGAACCGCGCCTGCGCGTTTGCTATAATAATAATAATAATATAATAATAATATATTTATTTGTTCAAAATTATACAAGTGTATAGAACTCGTCAAGTATACATGTAAATATATAAAAACAAAATAAAACGTGACACAGACACCATATTAAAATTTTTTTTAATAAAATTCATCCAAAAAATAAAAAGATTGTACATATAAAAAATTTTCTAATGTTTTCTTGAAGCACTTTTCCCTGCTCAAGTCCTTAATGTACTTTGGGATATGATTATAAATATTTAAGACCTGACTAGTTGCGTTCCTTTGTACCCTGGTCAGAGTTTGTGGCACCGCAAAATAGACACTTTCCGTCCCGCGAGTACTGTACTTGTGATTTAAAACATACCTGCCAAACGCACTGCTCATACCCCTTCTCGCACATAAAGTACACTCGAGAATGTAGAGACCGGTAAGCGTATGTATTTTTCTTGTTCCAAATATTTTTCGGCACGAGTCAGTAAGTCCCAACTTAAAAATTGCACGAAGACATTTCTTCTGGAGAATAAAAAGTCTTCCCACATCCACACTGTTCCCCCAGAAGACCAAACCATATCGCAACCGCGATTCCACGTAAGCTCGATACGCACACAAACTGGCTTCACTGTTTACTGAGCCGGCGATAACCCTCAGGGCATAGTGAAATGGAGAAATCCTTCGAAATAAATATCGTATATGGGACCAATTCAGTTGTGAATCGATCCTTATGCCGAGAAACATTACTTCGGGCGACGAGGCTAGTAGGTACACCGTCTCCAAAGTTTACAACAAGATCTTCCCGCTGAGAAACAGCGAAATGGATGATTTGGGTCTTGCCTACATTCAATTTAAGTTCGTTCACTCTGAACCATGCGCTCACAGAAGACAATGCCTGTGCAATGGTTTCCCTCAAGGCGTTTGTTTCCGTTGATCTTATTGCCAATGAAACATCATCCGCAAATAAGGCCATAGGATAATTAGATAGTAGTGGTAACCCATTTATGTAAATTAAAAATAAAAGAGGCCCCAGCACGGATCCCTTTGGAACACCCCTGGTAACAGTGAGCCACCCAGACCCAATTCTGGTTCCCTCTCCATTCACTGCCACGACACTTTGTCTTCTGTTTTCTAGATAAGATTTAATAAGGCTCCAACTTTCCCCTAAATCCCAAGTTCTCCAATCTCTCCAAAAGGATCTTGTGATTAACGCTATCAAAAGCCTTGGACAAGTCCATAAAAATTCCTGCTACTTGCTCTTTGTTCGACCAGGCATCAAGTATTTCACAAACCACCTGAAATACGGCCGAACATGTCGATTTTCCAGTTTGATAACCATTCTGTCTATCTGTGATAAGTTTATGTTTGTTAAGGAACCCATTCATTCTTCTATATATCAGTTTTTCAAACACCTTGGCCACATTCGAAATTAGTGCTATAGGTCTATAGTTTGTGATATCATGAACATCTCCTTTCTTGTACACCGGACACACAACAGCCGTCTTCAAAGCATCCGGAAAGGTGGATGCCTCGAAAGATCTATTGACAATATGACACAGTGGGTCAGCCAGATGCCCTGCGACGGCCTTAAGTACGGGAACGGATATTTCGTCCTGTCCCGCAGACATGGTATTCTTAAGTTCCATTATGGTGTTGAAGACCTCTGACGGTGTCGTCGGTTCCATAAAACACGTCTCCTTACAGGACATTTCTTCAAAGTGTGCAGGCTGTCTATCATCAATGTTAGCAGCTATACCCAGGAAATAACTGTTGGTATAGTCCAAGAGCTCTTTTTGATCTGTTATTCCAGCAACTTTAACAGTAGCCAGAAAATTCCGTTGCTCCTTCTTTCTCCCTGCCATGTTATTCACCAATGCCCATGTTGCCTTACTTTTATTATCCGATAACAGAATGTAATTGGAATTATATGTCGTTTTAGCCTTCTTGATTTCACTCTTTACATAATCTGCGTAATTTTTATAGAGTTCTTTAGGTAACCTGTTTTCGATATAACCCTCGTATAATTGCCTTTTAATTGCACACTTTTTCCTTAGTTCATCAGTTAGCCATGGATTCGTTTTTCTTCTTGTTTATTTGAACTTAGATGGGCAGATTTCATTGACAGTATCCAAAAGCACGCTACATACACTTTCGTAGCAATCCTCTAAGTTTTCTATCGTTAAGTAATTGATCCAATTTACACTACTAACTTTTTCCGCAATTAAATTTAACTTATATCTGGTATAATGTCTCATCCTGGTCCTGACCGGCTCTGGACCACAAAGATTCAGAGACAGTAGTCGTCAAATCGAAAGAAGCCAAAATATCCAAAAAATTCCGGGCATCTGGATCATCAGCGTCCAAGAATCTCGTATACTTATATGAGAAACAAAATATATAAATCCTTTACGTCAAATATTATACATATCAATTATTTCAAATTATTATAGTGTTTTTACATATGCAACTGCACAATGACTTTTCGGCATTTTCGATATTTATCACTAATTTTTTATATCTTACATAAAATTACCACTTATAAATAATATAAACAACAATAGAAAGTTAAATATAGTAAATAACGGTTTAACAAGAGACAATTCAATCGTCATAAAAAGAACTGCAAAACGCCAATGTACAGCTGGGAGCAATAAATTTTGGTCGTCAAGTCATTATTTGAAATGTAAGTTGCTGTATTGTGAAACGGTCGAAATGGTAATAACCTATAATTTAATCCGTCACATGTTTATAAAATTTACGGAAATTTTTGCAAATCTTAGACGAGATACTACCGTAGCTTCAGAGAGTCCAGTTTCTATTAAGGAAATAATCCTTACTTTGTTAAAATAGGATATGGAGACCATATTAAAAATAATTCAAAAAATAAAACTTTGACAAACTGCAATTTTTTTATTGACATTTCATTGACAATGGATAGAATCAATCAGGACAAAAATCTACATTGTGACAATTTCCTCGAATTTTATAATAACATTAACGACCAAAATTTATTGCTCGTAGCTGTGTCTATTTAATTGCATGTCTGGGAACGCATGGTAACGGACTCGAAATAATTACGAGCATTGATACTGCATCTGAATGGATACTCTCAATATCAAAACGCTTAGCGTTTAGGATATGATAACCATTTATGACTTGTATTCACTCAGCGCTTAAACAATACGGTATTCTTTACTGCTATGCTATCCCCTTTTCACGAAGAGGCGACTGTTTAGTATTGAATATCTATGGCGCATCTAACTATCAACTTACTTGATCAATGCTATGTCGATTGTTTTCAAAATTACCGTTTGATATGGTAGAAATTCTGGCGTTCGAATATCTCGCAAAACACACTACAGATATTACTATTGTTTAGAACAGGGGTTCCCAAACTTTATCAGTCCGCGGACTTACAGGTTTAATATTTTGTCCTGGCAGACTAGTTAAAAATATGGGTGCAATGACATAAATCAGGCACAGAAATGAAAATAACTCATAACGGGAAGCTCACATCTATTAGACCCAAAAAAGAACCCAAACTAAAATATGAGAACACAAAAAAAATTAAATAAATAGTGAAAACCTCAACGCGAGTGAGTAAGTTAATGTGATGGTTGAGCTTGTTGATCGTGACATATTTTTGCAAAACACGGATTATTTTGACACTACCACTCTCATTTTTTGCTCCACATCTATTTTCAAGCGATATTTGCTTTTTAGTACAACTACGGCTGAAAATACGACTTCGCATTAATAGCTTGTCCAAAAGGGAATGAAGATCCTTACAGCTTTTGAAATAAAAATGAATATCCAAAGAGTTGGATATTCATTTTTATTTATGTCTAAAGTCTAAAATTCCACTAAATCGGAAGAAATTTGTTTTAGGCTGTTGTTACAAGAGTTCAATTACTCTTTTCTTCCTGCGAAGTGAATTCTGGTGGAACTTGGCCACGGAAAGGATTTTGGATGCACGCAAATTTTTCGACATTGTCAAAGCATTTTACAAACCAGTCAGTGAGCTTTGAGAGGTGTTCCTTGAAAATGGATAGCATGTCTTGTGAGACAACGACTTTATTATAGGCCACGTATTTGTACAATTTAGGGAAGCAATGGTGACCGTCATCCTTATCGATTTTTCTTATTTACAACTAGCTTTTTCCTAAACGCCGCAACCTTCGCCAAAAATTTCAAAATGTGCATGTTATTGCCTTGCAGAGACAGATTGAAGGCATTGAGTTTCGACAAAGAACCTGAAGTTTTCATGACCTTCCTCTTGTAAAAAAAGTGTGAATTTCTTGACGTAGCTTGAATATACAGTAAGACGTTGCTACGTGAAAGCCATTGTGAATTGTATTATTGCAGTGCCGTGTATTCAACTCCCATGTTCATGCCTAATTTTTTGAAAAATATGGCTTTCAGTGACCTAGTTTTTATGTAGTCCTCGACTACGACACGTTCTAATGCCACATTCAATTGAGAGCTCATCGACTTTGATGCAAGTGCTTCCCTATCGATGATGCAATATATCCACATAGCATGCAGTGCTTTGCTGATATTAAGCGCCTGCCAATAAACGCTTGCATATCCTCCAAAAGCGATCCGACATTGATCGAGCTCCATCAGTACACATACTGATGCACTTTTCCCAATTCAAATTATTTTCGGCTATAAATTTGTCAAGCATCTCAAATAAGCTTTTGCAGAGCAGAAGGTCTTCACCGATAACATTATCATCCAGAAAGCGTACGTAACAAATAATTTGTGCGTCTTTGTTACCTACTGTCAGTAGTCTCATCAAATTGCAGACCAAATTCCGCGCCTTTCATTTTCTCTTTTAATTAATCATTTAAATCTAGAGCTATATAATGGATTCTTCGACTAATAGTATTGTAAGATAAAGATACCTTGTAAATTAATTTTTCCGCCGATTCTCCCAGAATAATATTAACTATGTCAAGGGCAGCTGGTAGAATAAGCTCTTCTGCGATGGTGTTAGGTTTTGCACTTTCTCACTCTGTATGCGCCCTTAAAAGATGCTAGCAGTTCGTTGCTTGGTACTGAGTCTTGTTAAGTAAACACACTTTTTTTTTTGTAAATCTTGAAACTTCCTATTAAGAAATTCGCGAGATTTTTCAACCATGTAAGAGTGATTGGTCTAGAGATGTCGTTTTAGTTTACTTGGGAAAATACAGTAGGGCGCTAGAGCTTTTCGACAGAGCAGACACTCGGGTTTCTCTTCATTGTTTACTTCTACTTGAGCAAAGCCAAAATTCAAATAGTTATCATTGTATTTACGATATTGACGTTTCTTTAGTGCTTCACCACTTATCGATGCTTGATCACTCTCAGCTGAACTTGCTTGTTTAATAAAAATCTTTCCATTTTCCTATGATTTTACGAAAACACAAAGCGACACACTGAAATATAACGGGCGCTCCTCTGGTAAGGGACGTCTTGAAACCGTTTACTTTTCTTCTCAGATGTTTACTCTTCGATTGTTATTTAGGAATTAAACTGGTTCGCCTAAGTATTTGTACTAGCCGCCAGTAACGCGCCAAGTATCTTCGGCGCCGTCGTGCGAAATACTGATAGGCGCCTTTACCCTATATGTATTGAGCCAAAATTACCAGCCACTCTTCCACAGTTCAACATTGAAATTTATGACGAACTCTTTAGACTTGTTAGTACTGGTAGGTATTTTTTATTTGAGGCAAACAATAGGTTCACATACAAAAAAATATTATTAAAATTTTTATTGCACACTGAAACAACAGTAACAAAATGAAAAACAGTATTCCAAATTATTAAAAAACAAAAATGCCCGTGTTTTTAAATAGATAAACGTGAAGGAAAACAACGGAAATGTCTTATAGAAATTGGACTTTTCTAGCTTTACTTTTGGCAAATTCATTAATAAGATTTTCAATATTCAGCTGCTTTAAAAAGTCAGACTCTATAGAAATGATCCTGGCTCATTCTAGATCGTAAGTAATCCTTAATTAACAATATGATGAGATAGCAATAAAAACGACTTAATATTAAAATTCACCTTATCTCTTATTTAATTTAGAAAATGATCTTTCGGCTGTAGCTACAGAAATTGGTACAGTTAACAATATACGTAATGCAATTGTAATGTTTGGGAATGAGTAGATTAAGTTATTTATTGTAATGTAATTGAGTGTTTCTACTACATACGTCACATTTTTGTCGCAATTTTGCAGAAATTGCAATTCATGTAAAAGTTCTGTTCCGTCTATATCTTTTTCGTTTCGATTTTTGTCAGTTAAAGCTTCTTCAAGTTTTTTACAAAAATTAAATTGTTCTTGGTCAGAATACTTGCCAAAATCCTCAATATTCCACAAAAATTTGAAAACATCTGAATGAGAGGATAGCAGTTCAAATCTTTCATTTACAGATGAAAGAGTAATGTCTAGCATTCCAAAAAAACAATTGACTTTGAATTTTAATTCTTGGTTTTCAATTGGCTGATCTTCACTTTCGTAGGAAAATTGTTTTTTTATTTTTCGTGGCCTTAAAATTGCTGAACATTTGAATATCGCTTCTACTTCCAAGCAAGATGCTAATTCTTTGGCATCTACGAGCAAGTCACCGAAGCCTTTATCTGATCGATATTCCTTTAAAAAGGTATCTAGGTTGTTCAAACTTTCGCAAGCCTGTGAAATATTGAATTTTTTAGTTTGCAGGATCTTGGTAACAACATTAACTTTACTTAGTATCTTGTACCACAACACTAACATACATACAAACTCATAATTTTTAATTTTTGTAACTATAGAAATAGCCAGATGTTTTGTAGTGTTATCAAAATTATTTCCAGACAAAACTTCATAAAAAGCATCGTAAATTTCGCCTAACTGGAATCTTAGAGGGGTTACTGCATCAATTCTGCTAGACCATCTGGTTTCTGATAAAGGTTTTAACGTTAAGTTTGAAATGTTACTTTTCAAAACAGACCACCAATTGGTTGAAGCAGAAAAAAAATTATATACCTCTTGAACAGTTGAGAAAAAATGTATACTAAACATATTGGATTTCACAGCGTCGTTTATGACAAGGTTTAAACTGTGATTACAGCAAGGTAAAATATTGCTCGTGAATGAATGCCTAAAATTCTTTTTTGTACACCTTGATGTTTACCCTTCATATTCGCACCATTGTCGTATCCTTGTCCGCGTATATTATAAATATCTAAACCATAATTTTCTAAAGTTTTCAGTAAAAAGTTGGTTAAACCTTCACCTGTTGTATCATTTACAGGACGGAATGTTAAAAAACGTTCTTCGACACTAAATTCATTGTTTTTTAAATTAACGTATCTTATGCAAACAGAAATTTGGTCCTGGTGGCTCACATCGGGAGTACAATCAAGTAATATAGAAAAATACTTTGCTTTTTTAACTTTATTTAAAATTTTGTACTTATATTATCACCTATTAATTTAATCGTTTCGTTTTGAATTTTATCTCCAAGATAAAATGGCATATTTCTTTGAGATCTATTAATATGTACAGACATCACTGGGTCAAATTTTGCTATCATTTCTATACATTTCAAAAAATTTCCATTATTTCTTTGAAATAATTTATTATTAGGACCACGAAAAGCCAAGTTTTGTTCAGCCAAAAATTGAATTGTATAAATTATTCTTTCAATGACACTGCGCCAGTGTTTAGTTTCACATTTTAATAAATTTTGCATTTCGGAATCTACGGTTCGATTAGTTTTTAATCTTTCTAATAAATCTGACCAAGAACGTAAATTTTGAAAGTGAGATTTACTTTTTTCGTGATTTTTCAAATGTTCGCTTAAGTGATGCCAATCATTGAAACCGTCTTGGTTACCTAATTTAGTATTTTAAGTCAATGGATTATTGGTGTCACTCAATATTTTACTACAAAAACAGAAAACTACATTTTTCTTAATAGAATATAGTAACCAATCTCGCTGAACCTTTTCACCATTTGACAAAATTCGAGTGAAATATATATCAGAAAACTTACATCCATTTTTGTCTTTAGGATACATAGTTTTATTTTGATAATACATAGGACCTTTTTCGACTAGTTCTTGCACCTGGGTTGGAGATAATATACTCGGCCAAAGACCTGGATCGTTAGAGAGGGGCGAATACGCGTTTTCGGATGATTCGTCTTGCTTACTCGAACATGATGGTACCGACTGAAACGTATCAGAACCTGAATCTATCGGATCCTCATCCTCATTGGCTTGCTTCCCTAATTCTGATGGCAACTTTGATGTGGATGGAAATGGAAAACCACTGTTATCAGTAGAAGTACTGTCTTGAAAATGTGTGAGCTTCCGAAAAAAGTTGGTAACTTTTAAATTGCTCTTCTCCAAGTCTCCCGTTTTCGCTTGTTAAGCAAGTTTTGATAACCAGATAATTTCTTTTTTTCTTCTCTGCCCATCTAAATAAAATCACTAAGAATTAGGAAACACAAAGTTTTATTTGTTTTATATAAAAAATTGTTCAAAAAAATTCGAAATTTTAAATTTTGTAATTACTGTAATGCCAAATTTCGTTAAGTTAAATATTTATAGAAATTAGGTAAACTGAATGTATAGTTAAAACTATGCAAGTTTTTTAAAGTTGAATAAAGCATTATTATAATTATTATTAGTATATAAAGCTGAATTCACTTAATCACTTATTTTTTAATTATTTTTCACAATCACTATATTATCAAATCAGGACTTACTACATACATATATTTGGTAGGCTCATACGGCTCACGCGCCTACGACAACGATAAGTTATTTAACCTGCACCGACTGCGAAAGCGTTTAAATACACCCAAAATTTTGCAAGTTTAAACCTGCAGCCAGATTCTGTAAGCTCGATATCGACCATATACATAATACCTACTAATACACGGCGCACTTGTTATATATGCAATGGTTCTTGAATGAAGCCGAAAAAAGTCTGTATTCATTTAATAAAATTATTAAATGTTTAAATTAATGTTTGGGAATGAGTGGGTTAAGTTATTTATTGTAATGTTACAGTATGATTATTAGCTTCTATTAAAATGCTTAAGATACCCCTTTCACCTTTTTTAATTATTAAATAATATTAATTAAGTTAAATTTATACAAAAATCAGTGTAGATGCAAATATCAAGTACACTCTTTGAAGTAACAATAAAATGATTGCTGTCAATGCTAAAATAATAGTAATAATTGTTTTATGTAAATTTGTTGATTTGTTGTAAACTTTCAAAAAATGTTTTTAATATTTTTAAAATTTAACTAATCACAAGTGGCCGTAGGCGCCTTTAAGGCTTTGGCGCCGTTGTGCGCTGCACGACCTTGCCCATATGGACGGCGCGTCACTGCTAGCCGCCCCAACTTTCGCAAAACATTGACAATATCCGATAGTATGTCACATAAGTCTATTAGAAAGTTCTATAAACTCACGAAACTTCCATATTTTCTGGAATAACGTATGGTCCCAAAGTTTTCGGGAAGATTTTAGATGATTTGTAGTTACTAAATGACGTTTGGTTAAGCTGTCGCTGGAAGTCATATGTCACAATTAACTTGTTTTAATTATGACAGTTTAGTTTTTGTGATCTGGTTCAGCAAAATGTCTTATAAGCAAGATATTCATAAAGGAATTTACAATATAGTTGGGCGAATGTCCAAGCTTGATATTGTTACCATCTATCGTGAACAAGATATTTCTTTGTCAACAATTTATCAAACCATAAAGGAATGTGAAGAGGGACCACCCTGCGTTAATTTGCCCTAAAGTGGCCAAGAATTTTGAGCCAAGTGAGGGAATAAAGAATGCTTGAAGCCGTTAAGGACAGAGTTGGAGTTTCAGAGCGAAAAATAGGTCGAAGATTCGGCGTTTCAAAGACCACTGTTTTTAGAACAATTTCCTGAAATAATGTGGTGTTTCAAAATCGAAGGGAAGCACCAAAATATACCGCGTCCCAGTTAGAAAGAATACCCAAGTGTTGTCGTGCGCTAAGGCGCATCCATTTTGCCATTATCTTTTGGATTTATCCCGCAGTCGGACATTGGTTGTGTTCGAGGAGAAGCCTTAACTGCACAACTTTACGGTCAAAGATGCCTTTCTAAACTGCTGCAATATTTAAATACACATCATGGCAATGATGATATCATGTTTTGGCCCGATCTACCTTCATGTCATTATGCTAGAGTTGCTAAGAGACTGGAATAACGCAGACAACATAAACTTTGTTCCCAAATTAGACAATCTTCCCAATGTACCTCAGGCTCGGCCAATAGAGGAATTTTGGTCAATGTTGACCAGAAAAGTGTATGAAAATGGATGGAAAGCTGCAAATGAAGACCAATTACGACTTAGAATTTTTCAAAATATGCAAGAAATTAATCCTGCTCTTTACCCAGAAGATGATGGGACAAATCAGAAGAAAACTGAGGACCGTCTGCTGTTTCATATCTTTCACCAGAAAACCCAATAGATATCTTTCCAATTATTCTATTGACAACATCGCAAACAACTGAAAAACGCATGTCAATGATCTTGGAGTTACTTTTGATGAAAAGCTGGCCTTCGCTGCTGATCATGTTTCCCAAGTCACTACGTCAGCATATCGATCACTGGGTTTCATTATCCGTACGTGTAAGGACTTCGACAACATAGCTTCACTCAATTCATTTTTTTATGGGCTAGTTGTTAGCAAGTTGCTATTGTCGTGTGGTATCCAATATATTATTGCTATATTAATGCAA
Source organism: Melolontha melolontha (assembly GCA_935421215.2). NCBI lineage: Eukaryota > Metazoa > Arthropoda > Insecta > Coleoptera > Scarabaeidae > Melolontha > Melolontha melolontha. Next base: position 56,120,146 of record OW285243.1, read on the forward strand.
TTGAATAGATACAGCGCAAGTTTCTAAAGTATTTAAGTTATAAAGTTGATGGAGCGTACCCTCCTCGTGGTTTGGACTACAACTCGCTCTTGGATCGTCATGGAGTTGATTCGCTGGAAGCAAGACGACACCTAATTAGTTCAAACTTGATCAAAAATGTAATTTTTTATAGCAGCGATGCACATACCGCGAGCCGCATGCGGCCCACTGTCGATATTTATGCGGCCCGCCAACGAATTTTAAAAATTGTTCGAAAAACTATAAAAGTAGGTAAAAATCCATTCAAATCAATATTTCTTAACTTTTTATTTTATTCTAACTTTTGTAATTGTTATAAGATATGTATCTTTAAGTACCTACTACTTTCTTGTTCAGGTTTACTACGTAGAACAGGTATGCTCCTCGTCGTTCCAAGCCTATTGTTACGAGACTAGAAATCTGTCGAACCAACTAGATTACTCGAAGATTCGCGAAACACGTCGTTATTATCCCCAAACAATGTGGTAGGTTCTCGATGTTAGGTAACTCGTATAAATACAAGCATCACCCGCTATCGGGGCAGTTAAGTTTTAACTACGGACAAGCGAACGTTATATTGTTTGAATTGTAATCTGGGAAGAATAAATATTTCGTCGTTCGAACTTCGCATCTACCTACGTAACAATATAATATCAATTTTTATATGGATAAACCAGGCTCCAGTAAAAAAACGTAGTTCTAAGGCGAAGATGAAAATCGACAGTTTCAAGATATTTGAACCGAAAAATACTTTTTTATTTCATCGCATAACAAAAGTGTTTGTTTAATATGCAAGAATAGTGTTTCTATTCCGAAGGAATATAATGTGAAAAGGCATTATGAAACCCAGCATCATACTTTTACCAAATTAACCGGCGAAAATCGAACGCAAAAAATTTCAACTTTACAAAGGGAACTAATAGGCCAGCAAGCTATGTTTACAAAACCAATTCAAGATGCTGAAACAGCTACTGAAGTTAGCTTTGAAATATCTCGAATAATAGCGAAAAATTGTCGACCTTTTAAAGATGGTGAGTTTGTTAAGCAGTGTTTAGATATCGCCGCAAAAAAAATGTGTCCGAAAGATGCAAAGAGGTTTGAGAAAATTCAACTAAATCGGATGACTGTTCAAAGAAGACTTACCACATTAGCAGCTAATACAGAAGAGCAATTAGCTACGAAATCGGAAAGTTTTGAGTATTTTTCTATAGCACGAATCTACATATATAAGTTCCACTGCTCAACTCTTAATATTTTTACGAGGTGTAACGCAAAATTTTGAAGTGAGTGAAGAACTGATTGGTATGAGTTCTTTGACAAGTTAAACCAAGGGGAGTGACATGCTCAAAGCTCTTCTAGAAAAATGTTCTATAATGGATTTGGATTTAACGAAATTATCTGGAATTACGACTGACGGAGCACCTAAGTAAATCTGGGATAATAATATGTTAAATGCTAAAAGCATAGATACCAAGGAATTAATGCAGTTTCATTTCATTATACATCAAGAGGCCCTCTATTCAAAATTATTGGGATTGAAAATGTGATGAAAGTTGTAGTACCTACTGTAAACTTTATAAAATCACGAGGTCTCAATCACCGACAATTCACACAATTTCTCGAGGATATTGAAAGCGAATATGGTGATCTCCTGTTTTACACTGAAGTAAGATGGCTAAGTTGTGGGTTGTCACTAGAGCGGTTTCTTAACTTGATTGAAGAAATCAAAATATATCTGGCGGAAAAGAAAAAGGACGTCTCCGAACTCGACAACCCTGATTGGCTGTGTGATTTAGCGTTTCTTATTGACATCACAAATCACTTGAATGTCTTAAATAGGCGGCTCCAAGGCAAAGATCAATTGATTTCGCAGTTATACTCTCATGTTTCGTTTTTTCAATGCAAATTAAATCTTTTCAGGACACAAATCAATTCAGCCAATTACAGCCTTTTTCCGAACTACAAAAAAAAATATGGAGAAATTCAATAAAACTGATGTCAATTTCGCTTATGTTGAAAAAATTTATATTTTAATACAAGCTTTTCATGTTCGTTTTCTAGACTTCAAAAAAGTTAAACCTCTATTAGACATTTTCAGCAATCCTTTCAACATTTCACCCGAAAATGCACCGGAATCAATACAGCTGGAATTGATAGATATGCAAAATGATGATAATTTACGAAACAAGTTTAATGAAGGTAATTTACTTAACTTTTACGGTTGCGTTTACAAAACCGCTTATAGAGAGTTGCGAATCAATGCATTGAAATGCGCAAGCTTATTTCGATCGACGTATATTTGTGAGCAAACGTTTTCAGTGATGAAACTTAACAAAGCAAAAAATCGAAACCGTCTGGCAAATGAAAATCTGGAAGCAATTTTACGTGTGGCGACAAGTAATGTGGAGCCAAACATAAACAAAATTATTAGGTCAATGCAATGTCATGCATCAAAATAATAAAACATGAAATATTACATTGTAATGATTAGATTACATTACGATTACATAATTACAACAAACATTTTTGAATGTTCTTTTATTTTTATCATTTGTAGTAATTCATACTATTTAAAAATAAAAATATTTGTGTTAATAAGTATTCTTTGTAGTGGCCCGTCCTTGGCTTATAATTTTCCCGAGTGGCCCCTGTTCCCTATAAGTCTGTGCATCCTGGCTTTATAGGATTGACACAGTTGATTTACTTGTATATGTGAATTTTGGAGTACCTCGGCCAAACTCGAGAGTGAATGAAGCTCTACTACTTCTAACGGTTAGAACAAATATTTTGCTGAGGGCTCCCATGGTGCATTCTGCCAAGAATTTTATAGTATAAATAATTTTTCTGCAGACATTTTTCGTTAATTTGTTTCTTCGTTTAATGTTTTTTCACATATGTATTATTCGTTTATATTGTCTGTATTCGGGTGACCTGTTGGATAATTTAATAAATATTATTATTATTATTATTATAAAGTCCTCATTTTCTCTTAAACTAATATTGTATAACACAGCTGTTTATAACTTTGTTTGCGAACCTTTATTCATTCTTACTCTTATAGCACTTCGATAAAATATGAAAGTCATGACTCGATCCATCCAGGCAATTACTTTAATAATAGTATAAATTCGCAAAGAAATTAATGATAAGAGTAATCCACGATTGTCATGCTTTTGTTTTTACTTTATTTCCTTTCTATCAAATGACAGAAGCATATTTACCACCGTATCATTATGAATCGATGAGCTCAAATTTATTCGCATTAACAAATTCCAATGGATTTTAAATCTGTTGTATATAGTGTTACCGCTGAATAGCTGTACATTACATGGCGACAAAGCTATGCGAATCTAAAGAATACGTATAAATGCCTAACTGGTAGTCGAAAAAAATATTTATTTGGAATTCAACAAAAATTTCCAAATTTTTACTGCCAAACTGTAGTTAAAGTCGGTCCATATCTTTGTTTATTTTATATTTACCAAAATACAGTTGTAATTCAAGTTCATTGACCTCCAAAAAGAAATCGATAAAATTCCGGATGATACTTTTAGCAATAAGTTCCTATTCATAAAATAGTGAATGTTGCTTTCTTACCAAAACATATTTGGCCGCACATATGGCGATGTTTTTTTTGTGGCTATCAATAATAGCCTTTACGTCGAATATGTCGACAAATCTATATCGCATTCTAATTAGTGTAATTAAAATTATAATAAAATAAAAAGTTTTATGTAGCGTGTCCAATGTAATGGTTTTTAATTATTTGTATGGAATTATTTACATATAATTTTTATTCTTTAAATTTGTGGTGGTAGTGACAAATACCGATAGTACAATATAATTCATCGTTAAAGAGAATTACTGATGAATTGGAGGTGGAAGTCCGTATATTTAACTGCGGCAGGGACGGACTCGAATAAAGAAAAAACATTTTCTCGTTACTACGTGGACATTGGATCGTGATTTTTTGTATGAAGGCTTTACTCATATATATTTTTCATTCCTTTGTTTCTTTGTCGCTATACACAACTAATATTGTATATCTTTCTATTACATCTTCTTAAACGATATCAGTATACTCTATAAAATCTCCAAATTCTTCAAATACGTTGCTTAGTGACAAAATAAGGTGTTTTTAAATTAACTTTTATGTTGAACACGTACTCAAGGTAGTTTGAACAGAATCTTTAGGCTAATATCGCGTTTCGTCCGCATTGGGCATTGGGGAGATTGATTTATGAAACACAAATGTCTTGCCAACATGTGCTTGATCATGATTTATAAATCAGGGTTCTCCCATATTAAAAATAAATTGCGAGAAATTTTCGGCCAATGACGCGATGGATTATTTCAATAGAAGAATAGAAGAACATTTCCAAAAACATGGAAAAATGTCTGGAAAAGTAATTTCTTCGAATGTTAGAGTATATTAATTGCTATGGGAAATATTTGGAGAAAACGTAATAAAACTTTTAGAATAAAATATTGTTTTACAGTATTAAGTTGAATCTTAAAAAAACATCATATAAGTCTGCTCTTATTTATTATAAATTATTTACAATACAATATTGAAGAATCTATGTATATAATGCTCCTATGTATATAATTACAAAGAAAATTCATGTTAAAAAAATAATAGTACAATATTTTTTCAAATATTTTTATTCCTCTTTTCAATTAATAATAATTTAAAGAAAGAACATTTCACATATAACCAGTTTACCTAATATATTGGGTATCTAAAATGTCAGAACAATTTAATAAAAATTAAAAAGGGTATGTACAATGTATAAAATACATTTAAAATTAATATATGTGAAATTAAAAAAAACACAATACAACAGACAATACAATACATATTTAAAAGATTAAAATAATTGGGTAAATAATATAATATATGATAAGATAGTATCAAAATGCAATTTTAATATTTAGTTACCCAATATTTACATTTATGTACTAATTAATATATTAACAAGGATTAACACTACCTTCTAAATCTATTTCCTTTCATAAAAGCCAACGTTTTTTGCATCAGCGGTGCTTTTTTGGGTTTCATCGCGGCAGTGCTGCCACCTATAATAGAATGATTATTATTTATTCCAGTATTACACCAAATATTAAAAAAATTAACAATTTTGTGTAGCTATATAGTCTATTTACGATTCCGTCATAGTCAGTAATAACAGGCGGTGCAACATAAAAACCATTTTAATTCTAGATTGGTCAGTGTTGTCTACGAAAATAAAGAAGCACTTGTCGAATGCTTCGAAGAATTGCAGCACCCCAGATTGAACAAAACGGTTCAAAAGCCAAGTAGTCTTCTGAAATTCTTAGAAGACAAAGACTTTTCATTTTGGCTCACATTTTTCCTCAAAATTATGCCCCATTTGGACATTTTGTATCAACAAATCCAATCTCGTAAAGCAAACTGAGTTTTTATTAAAAAAATACGTCGATACCTTAGGAAACATTGTTCAAAATGCACGGAGTGAAGTTGATGATATTTTAATCCGTGTTGAAGAGAATTTTGCTGACATTTGAAAGCGTTTAAGAAAAAACTGATTCCTTGTCAGCTAATACCAAAGACGTATGCAATGTTATTTCTCAAGATAAGGAAAGGTTGGAAAAGGTGGAGCATTTTGACATGGCAAAACTAGTCGATAGTGCGATGTTCATAGCAAATTCTAGCAATTTCTCCAACTACAATTAAACACTGCTGTGGAAACTTATCCTCAATTAAAGAAAAATAAATAAAACGGAATTAACAGTTTTGTACAATTGGACTGATTTTCGCAACTTGGATGGATGCGCTTTTTGAATGTATTCAAATAATAACATACAAGACACTTTTAATGAATTGGCAAAACTGTCAAGAGTTATTGCCATAACATCAAAGAACCGGAACGTTGTTTCTCAACTTTAAAAAGAATAAAAATATTTTTAAGAAACACCATGTCTCAGACTTTGACCTTGTCTAAGACTTTAACACTAAGTGACTGAAAAGTTTGTGAGTGAAAAATGCTAACATTTTCTTTATAAAAACTGCATTCAATTCAAATAACGATCTGACACAAAAATATGATTACAAACAAGCCCGCCTATTCGTAAAACTTCGCTCTGAACTGTTAAACTACTAAAGTTCTCTTAAAATGCAGCAAAAATGATAATTATTTTTGAAATGTTTTTCGGAGAACTCCCGCATCGAATGTCTACAAAATTATTTTGAGCAGCCTCTATATGGAAATACTCACCGGTCGCTAGTGCCTCTGATACTCAATGAAGGGCATGTGCGAAACATGTGATATACACTGGGCGACATATAAAACCCGTACAACTTTTATGAGCATAAAATCAGAGTTTTTCAGATACGTGAACGGGACAAATATATTCATACTGTTAGTTAAAGACTTTATAGGTTATACATGACATACATTGCTGCATGTAATATCTATAACTTAAGTCAAATTTGAGAAGTTAAATAAGATATGTCAAATTTTATAAGCCTGGTTTACATCGATAATATGTTAGTGTACGGGTTTTATATGTTGGGCAGTGTACGTCCAGATATACGTCATGTATAGTTCATAAAGTATAAGTTTTTAGTTCAAGGTCAAATTCAAAGCATGTGATTCAAACAGTACTGCAGAATCAAATGAAGTCAATATTCGCGGAAATAATTGTTTGTCGTCACAAAATATAAACGCCATATTTTGTAGTATTGTCAAAATTTTAGTATGTTACTTGCAATACATATAACCAAAAACAGCATATACATAATCTATAGCAAGCGCGAAATAAGATGGCGAGAGGAGGGAGTGTGCAGAAGCCATTTTTATAAACGCCCACGTTATATATTTTACTCTAATAAATTATTAATTTATTAAGTGATAGATGTATAGTTTACGCCACCTATGGTATCTTGCAAATTGATGTAAAATCAAATACAAATCTCTCCAATACTTCTGCGCGAACTTGCCCCTCCGCTCGCCAACTTATCTGGCGCTTGCTATGCATGTCAAAATAATAATGAGTAAAGTAGAAACATGAATAGTTTAAAAGTATTGTTTCTTATCTAGTTTTGTATAAATATATCTATCCAAGAAAACTATGCGGAAATTATTACTTTAATATTTGAATAAATTATATGTTATTTATAATTATAATCTTTACCAGGCATCTAAGAAATATTCTGTTAAATAAATAGGTTAGAAATGTCAAAGTGATAATCAAACAATTTCGTATTTATTGCCACTAATTGATATTACTATTTATTATCAGTATTGTTTTCAAAAGAACAGATTTTGTAATTTTTGATGAACAACAATATTGAAATAATTTGACAGCAAGCCGAATATCATAAGGCTATCTCCTGGACAACTTATCATTTTTATTTAATATAATATTTCAAAGACGTACGTCTTAACTTAAAATGACAAACGTGTGTAGTATTACAGCGCGTATTCACGTGTGTTAGAAAGAGATAAAGTACAATTTGCGGTTCACATTTGGGCAGTACGAACTGAAAACTTATACTTTATGAACTGTATGATTGTTATAAGCGCCGACTAGCTGCCTTCAAATATGCAGCTCCATCTGTTACAAATAATAACTATTAATATCACTTTTTTTTTTAATTTACACCGTGCTTTTCACCCCATAGCAATTTAAAACACGAAGTTATATTACGTGATATAAATTCTGCATTAGTTGTTTCTATTCATTCCCTTGTATGCAAGTAGATGTGTAGACATTGTCGTGTCGCTGTCCATCACATATTTACGCAATAAAACTCAAGTAACTAATAAATCTAAATAATAGATCGGTCCGCCACAAAGTTCCCTCCTGAAACGTACCCCTGACTGTCGATCTCTACTTATTATTAATTGTGCTTTACTTTAATTGTCCGTAATTATAAGTGCATCGCTTAAAATGTTAATACTTTACAATCACAGATTTATTAAAAAAATTACATAAATACATTGTTCAAGTTCTAGTAAAAAAAATTATGAATTAAAAATAAGAAATGTCTACGTAACTTCATATATTTAAAAACTGTTTAGCTGTAGAGTACTATATAAAAATATAGTTTAAAAAATATCAAGGGAAATTTATAGCTTCACAAACATATGCACAGAATATTTAAAACATGCCAATATTTGTTGTATAATTTGTGTTCATCACTAAACTTGAAATATGTTATATTTGTAGATATAAAAAATATGAAATAATACTTGTATTTTGCTTTGAAAGCCTATTCTGCGGTTTTTCATTTGAAAACTTGCAACTTTAAATATGAATAATACATAATTTGTAGAATCACTAATAATCATTCTACAAATTTTGCAAAATATATCAAAGTTAGACTACCAACCAAACAATCCTCCCCTTCACTCCACTCGTTTAAAGCCCACATTTCTTTTTTGGTTCCTTTTTAACACGGGAGTTTGGTATCTTAATTATTATTACCACAAATTATATACATGTATTACTCGGCAAAATATTCTGGCTAATATTTTATTTTTTATAGTCCTTGCGCGGAAGAAGTGCAAAGTTCGTGCGCCGTTTTGAAATATGCGCATTTCAGTTGTCTAATAAACTGAATCTGCTGTTAGTAGTTTTGCTTTTTATTATAAATATCGGTAGTGCTTTTGTATTTTTCGCAAACTTTTATAATTATTATTTCTCGTTTAAATAGAGTACCTATATATTTTAGGTAGTGAATAAATTGATACTACCACATTTACTATTCTAACAGTTTCTCTTTTGCAAAAGTTTTTTTAAAAAAGTCTCCGAAATGTAATGTACGATCACGAATCCTAAATTGTTAAAATTAGTATTAATATGAAGATTTAAAACGTTTTTCGCCATTACATTTACATAATGTATTGTATTTTTACGATAACAGATCAGCCATGTTATCGATGTGCGCTACACAACGTTGACAAATCAATACAATTTAATTCGGAAAATAAAGGTGCTACAATAGTCAAAGTTATTCAAGATTGGAAAATCACGATCAAAGCATTTTGTATGCTATGGGAAGTAATTAAAAAAATAATATTAATCAAATTTCCTCGCGTCGTCTATGAAGACTGCTTGGAAAACTTTTTTGGTAAAATACAAAAAGCAGGCAATTGCCTAAATCCCACCCCAGTACAATTCAAAAGAGCGTTTAAAAAATTATTCTCTCTTAACTATTTTGAAGACTCAGATGGTTTGAATTGTATTGAAGATTGATTCAATGTCAGCATTGCTTACGCCTAAGCGATTAGAATATTATTTAAGATTATTATCAAAAGAAACTATTTTCCAGAACTTAAAAGTTGATACAATATATTATTCAGATGGATTCTGCGACAAAAAAATGTATTAACGTATACCAGTGGTTATTTACAAAAAGGTTTTGTTTAAGTATGACAATACGTTAAGCACGTATAAAGCGTTTGTACAATATGAAACAAACATGTAAATAATTTACATATCTGTAACTATGCACATGGACAAAACCCCTCGTATGATGTCAATTATTAAATAGTTGTCTTCTTATAGGACGGAACTTGCTTGATCTATGCGGGCTATTTCAGTAAATTTAAATGCAGATACAAACCAGTTGTTTATAACAGGTTTGTATTAATTTGTATACATTGCTTCACTAGCTTAACTGAGGACGCCTAGATAGCAGAAACATATGTATTAAGCAGAAGTAAATGCTGAAAATACGAGGGGTTTTGTCCATGTGCATAGTTACAGATATGTAAATTATTTACATGTTTGTTTCATATTGTACAAACGACGTATAAAGCGTTTGTACAATATGAAACAAACATGTAAATAATTTACATATCTGTAACTATGCACATGGACAAAACCCCTCGTATTTTCAGCATTTACTTCTGCTTAATACATATGTTTCTGCTATCTAGGCGTCCTCAGTTAAGCTAGTGAAGCAATGTATACAAATTAATACAAACCTGTTATAAACAACTGGTTTGTATCTGCATTTAAATTTACTGAAATAGCCCGCATAGATCAAGCAAGTTCCGTCCTATAAGAAGACAACTATTTAATAATTGACATCATACGAGGGGTTTTGTCCATGTGCATAGTTACAGATATGTAAATTATTTACATGTTTGTTTCATATTGTACAAACGCTTTATACGTGCTTAACGTATTGTCATACTTAAACAAAACCTTTTTGTATATTTACCGCCATCTGGCTGGTTGTTAATGGACTACATCTACATACGTATTTTATCGTTTCCCGTAGCAGCTTAGCTGTTCGAACGATAGGTAGCCCTCCAGACAAAGTCTCTTTCGCCCGTAAGATGTCAATTATTAAATAGTTGTCTTCTTATAGGACGGAACTTGCTTGATCTATGCGGGCTATTTCAGTAAATTTAAATGCAGATACAAACCAGTTGTTTATAACAGGTTTGTATTAATTTGTATACATTGCTTCACTAGCTTAACTGAGGACGCCTAGATAGCAGAAACATATGTATTAAGCAGAAGTAAATGCTGAAAATACGAGGGGTTTTGTCCATGTGCATAGTTACAGATATGTAAATTATTTACATGTTTGTTTCATATTGTACAGTGGTTATTTATTCAAAAAATATTTAACACAATATGATTGCGAGAAATGTTTTTTTACATCTTTAACCAATTCAATTTATTCGTATATTTAAATCATACGGAGGAAATCAAGCAAGGCACAATTGGAAAATTGGTAGTATCACTTAATGAATTTGTTGAATATATTTCCACGTTGGAGAACGTTTTTCAATTTTTTATACAGTATTCTGATTACCAAACTGTAGGAATCCTGTAGGAATGCCTTAACGCCTCACTATCCAGACAACCTATAAACGTCTGAACAGTCAGGTGTTCCACAAAATTATTATTATCTGGCACCATTGGATAGACGAGTCGAGCCAGACGGGCAATATCTGCCTTAAATTCCTGAAGATTCTCGCCTTTCTGCTGCGACCGATTCTTCAGTTGGGTGTGGTATAACTGCTCCAGATGTGCATGTCTATATCTCATCTCCATGCGTATAATATGTTGGAAATAATCTTTGCGTTCCTCGGGAGGCAATGTGTGCAAAACATCACTATCATTACCCGTCAACGCTATAATTAAAACAGTAGCCGTCTCGGCAGATGACCATTCATTTGCTTCGAATTGGGTCAGGTAAGTTGCCCATAATGTTTTCTATCATAGCTTGGTGGCTTGATTTTGGCCTTTGAGATCGCCATACCCTATCCTTTTATTTCGATAGGCTGGGGCATAGCTTCTTTGTTGACTTGCTTGTGATCAGAATGAGTCCTGGTGACAGGTGATTTTATCTCAGCTATTATTGCCTCTAAAAGTCTAGAATGTTTTCCAATTTTCTTCTCCACAACTATAAAGGCTTCTTACTTCAATCCTTCTGAGTTTTCTACTAGTCGCTGTTCTAGAACTTTCTACAAAGCCTTCGAGTTTTCAGAATTCTTCTGTTCCATTAATCCTAGAGTCTGTTCCATTTGGTTCAGACTTTTCTAGAAAGTTCTAGAATTTCCCAGTAGCTTTTCCAGATTTTTCTCTAAGATTTTATAGGTTTCCAGGCTCCTCTGTTCGATTTGAGTTTACGAATCTATTAACCGTTGTTCCAAAGTTTGAGAATTCTCTATTAGTCGTTGTTCCTTATATTTCGCAATGTTGAGGTTCTTTTGCTCCATTTGTATGTGAATCTATTAGTCGCTGTTCCATTTTTATTAACAATGAATTCACGTCAGCGTCTCCACCTGGAACTTGGAAGAAATAATTCTCTAGATTTTCGCCTTCTTTGGTCAACGCATCTCGAAGTCGTTGCTGGAGCGTTGCTTTTTTTTTTACAAGTTGTATCCTCGTTCCTCTCCTCTAATTCCCGTTTCAAGTAAGCTACTTTTAAATCGGAGTTTTACTTTATTTGCAATCGCGATATCGAAAATAAACGTTTTTCTTAGGTGGCACCATATAATCTAGTTACATCTGACGGACAAGAGACTATGCCGAAAGTGGCAATTTTCCCTTGATATGATAGAATTTGCTATACACGTGTCTTAGGCAGAAGTAAATGTTGGCAAATACGAGGTGTATGTCCATGTGTACAGTTACAGACGTGTATAGAGCATGTCTGTTTGTAACAAATGCGTAATACGTGCTTAACGTATTGATATATTTAAACTTTTTTTGGTATTATTATTCTTATAAATTTTAAGTTGTGAGGTTGTCATGGAACATCATAAATACGTAATTGCTTACGTGAACTAACTGTTTCGCCGGTTTCAGTATACATCTATTTTTTTTGTTATTAACTCATGAATTTAGAGTGGACCAATTCGTAGCGAAAGCAGAGGCGTGACTAACGAATTGGTTCCCGCATGCGAAACATTATTAATATCTAGAGATATACTATCACGAACGGTGCTGTTATTATGTTAGATACACAAAAAATGTATGACGGTTTTTCTAGATTATGAAACGTTCTCGATGATACGTATAAAAAATAAAATCTAAAATGTATGTAATTAGATGATTAAAAAAAACTTACCGTCTTATGCGTTTTCCGCTACTTGAAAATCTGGAGAAGCGCGATGAAATATTGTTAACATAAGGTGCGTCTCCAAAGTTATTTCTCATCATTGTACACAAATCAAATAAGAACACTTCGTATTTTGTATCGGCACCAGTGTCTCTATCTTTATGTCTTGCGCTATGCACGTGGCGTTGCAAATTTGATTTTGTTAAATGGTTTATATATATATTGCACACTAAACATTTTACATTTACCCCATTGTAAGATAAACTAGGATGGTTCTCAATAAACCTATTGACTAACTTTGATGATAGCGGTTTTTTTACTGTACGCTCCTTCAACATTATTAAATACACAGAATACACTTTCCTGCTGCTATTATACGTTTACACACGATGACCGTGAACAACATACTAAGTAATCGTATGTGCGATGGGGCACGCGGGAACTAATTCGTTAGTCACGCCTCGGCTTTCGCTCCGAATTGGTCCACTCTACTCATGATATTATAGATATATCATGGTACATGTTGAAAATAAACATGGTTTTCTTCCAGGAGCACCTTTTAGTTTTTCAATCAGGTACAAAATGGAGAGACGAGTAAGGAAATTTTTTTAGATGGTGTAGCGAACAATTATTTTCAAATATACCAAAGAATTGCATGTGTGCATTTGAATTTTTAATTGTTCAATATGTAAATAAATAATTTTAAAGCATGAGATTTTTATTATAACTTCAAACTACAAATATTTAAAATAATAAATGAAATATTAGTTAGCATTACTTCTATTATTACTACTACTAAATCAAATTTTACATTTTCAAAATTCAAGTCAGCCTTTGCTATAATGTATGTATTTACATAATTTACGAAACATAGTTACTCTGTTTCATTCATGCATTTCATATTTTACATTATAGTTAACTTTCAGGATATTTTAAATTAAACTTTGCGAAAAACCTTTGCATTTAGATACATAATATTTGTTTAAATTCATGACAATAACAATATTATACTGCCTTTTAAATTCTAAAAAATCTATAGAAAATTTTAGATATCCTTCAAGTATTTGGTATTTCAAAAAGAAAAGTTATTTTTTTCTAAATAAAATGAAAATGAAAAGATTATAAAAAGTAAATAGCTATAACATCATAGTAATTTAAATTTAATTAAGAAAGTTAGATATTTTAAACTAAATATCTACATTTAAATTTATAACATCATTAACATAGTCAATAATGTATTAATTGAAGACATTTAATGATCAGAAACAAGCAATTTCAATACCATTGTGATCAGCAACAAAAAAAGTAATTTAATAAATTTCTTGAACGCGCAAATGCTTGTTTTTTGTCTGAAAGAGAATATTTCGAAAAAATAAAATGATTTTTGTCAATCGACAATTGAATTCTATGAATTCTGCTGCAACATTGTAATCTTTAACGTCTAATCAGTTATATTTGATGCATTCTTTGTTCAACGAAAATCTATTAATTTAGAAACTTACATTATTGTAGGTGCGTTGTAAATAGTTTTGAAATAAACGATATAACCACAACAAAGCTCTGTAACAAGTAACAATTTAATTATGTGGCATTAGCTCTAAGGTTTTTAAAGGAAATATATTTATCTATTTGTGCCATACGTTTCTAATGAACCTATACTCACTAGATAAAATGTTTTCATATATTTTAAGTACTAAATTTAAAATATGGCTATATTTCATATAGCCCATTTTGAAGCTCCATTTTTTTACTGAATCAATCGCATTCTTACAAGTAAAACAGAAATGAAATCATACCTGAATGTGAAGGTTTAACAGGATTCGGCACTGATACTTGACCGGCAGCACCGGATGTTGCTAACGCGTTCAATCTCGCTGAAGGAGTAACGGCAGGTTTCTTGTCGATACCACTTTTCGCTTGTTTTCTAAGCACATCTCTGGGTGGTTTCACCACGCTATCCACATAAGCGAGTTTCGTTTGTCGAACAGGTATCGATTTATCTTGCGCTAATTTTATGTTTTCGGTCAAAGCTTTCAACTTCGCTTCTCTCTCGTCCAAACATCTCATGTACATATCACGCCAAGTTTCCATCTCTTCGCGTTTTTTATTTCGGAACTCTTTTTGGCAGTGAAATTGCCAAATTCCATCACTATCTTCGATTAGATATGGATTGTGATGTTCTAAAACGAAAAGCTGATCCGGAGTAGCTTTATCCAATATGGGCTTTAAAATCGCATATGGTACTCCACCGGTATATTCTAAGGCTGAAATGAAAATAAAACGAAATTTATGCGGGAATATGTAATATTTGCAAACCTTAATATAAGCGAGACTTACCATCAATGTTATCTTGCAAAATTCTTATGCACAGTTCAAATAAGGTAGGTACTGTGTTATAAAAACTTTTATTGCCAGAATAAACTTTTGTTCTAAAAAAAGTATTTTAGAAAATAAATGTAAGAAATATAAAATTTTGTAGTACCTTTGATTCTTCTGCGACATTACCAAGCGTAACGCTTCGTCGTCGTTCATTATTTTGTTTCTGGTATTACAGTTGTCAATAAATGGATTAGCAACTGGTCTATAATTGGGCGTTATAGATGGAAGCAAACAGGCAATATTCAAGTCTATATCCGTTTTAGGAGGAGGAGGTACCTAAAAGATATATATTATTATTGATTGTCTCAAACGAAATTATAGAACTGGAAGTGTACAAATTTGACTTTATTATCAAAAAATAAACGTATCAGATTCAGTTTATAAGATGTGATTCAGTGGTGTGTTTCTGATAAATAAGTTCTGAGCTTGTTAATATCAAATTAATTAATCCCATACATGTTCATTAAATTTTGGTATTCGAAAAATTTTGATTTCTTAAAAGATGCCTTTTAATCGATTTAACGTTAAGTTGATCCTATGAGGGTGGATCAAATATGAATCGACTTTTGTTAATAACTTTTTATTGAATTATAATTACAATAAATGAACAATATCTTATTTTCCTCTATAAATTCCTTTCTTCTGAATATATTTTTCCCAGCAGCTAGGTAGAGTCTTTATCCCCTTTTCATAAAAAGAACGAGGGCGTGTATTTAACCAGCTGCACCCGAGCTGCTCCACTTGATCATCGTCGTCAAAACGTGCTCTCCCAGTGCATCTTTTAGTGGATCAAACATATAGTAATCACATGGCGAAAGGTTTGGACTGTGTGGAGGGTGTTCAACGATAGTCCAATGCATTTTCGCTATTGTTTCTTGCGTTCTTGCATTTGTATACGGTTGGGAGTTGTCTTGCAAGAGCAACATTTGTCGTATCGGACATCCCCGTCTTTTGGACCGATAGGCGGCTGGAACGCGCTCCAAAAGATTGCAATAATAATCTGCATTAACGGTTCGCCTTTCGCAAGAAAATGCAACAACAAAACACCTCTATAACCCCAAAACACCGACATCAAAACCCGCAGATAAACGAGTTTTCGCCTTTACCGAGCAATCTTCCTCTTTTTGTTGCCATTCCTTACTTGCTCGTTTGGGCTCTATTGTATAGTGAAATACCCAAGTTTCATCACAAGATTCACAGGTCACTATACGATTTAAAAATGCTTCCCCTTCCGCTTCATAACGTGCCAGCAGCCTTTGAGAAACTTCAAAACCTTCGTTGATCTTTATTCAAAAGCCTTGGAACCCATCTTGCCGAAATTTTTCGAAACTGAAGTTTTGTCCTAATGGTAGATTAGAAACTACCATAGATTATTCCGTCTGTTGAATTTCTGTGATGGTCAGTCGACGATCTGTCGCGAATGCCATCAACATTTTCATCAGTGGTGCTTGTTTTTAGACGACGTTAGTGAGTTTCGTTTTGCACGGCATTTCCTCCTTAACGAAATTGTTTATGCCAAAATTTTACTTGTCCTTTGGACAATGTTGATTCCCCATATTGATTATGTAATCTTTGCCAAATTTCACGGGGCCAACATTTTCTTTCGTAAGAAATTTAATGACGATGAGTTGCACAACCGAACATGGTACTGCACTCTCGTGTATCGTAAGTATAACTGACTATACGCAGCTGCACAACTGTGGCGGCGACGTGGCGTAATACATCAGACTATCGCCTCGCACCACATAACTATCGTGCGTTCAAAAAAAAACTGCCTCTAGTGAGCCATGATTTCTAAGTGACATCAAAATGCATGTGGTAACATTACTAATATGAATTTCTTAAATGACAGTTACATCTAAATGACGGACGGCTTTAGAAAATTGCAAGGTTAAGTTGGGTAAGTGTGTTACGTGATTTATTCTGTTTTACGTTAAAGTTGAAAAAATAACTTCTTTTCAAAACTAATTACTTCTGCGTGTTCGAGTTGTTTCTGCAGTGATGCTTTTTACTGACGAGCACAAAATTTTTATGATGGGAGTCTTATTTTCGAAACGGTCGTAAGATTGACGGGATTTGGTCTTACTCAATGCAAGAATGTTTAGCAGAGTTTCGAATTGAATTTCCAGAAATTGCTGCAGAATATGATCAGTTTCGAAAAATTTGACTCATTTTGAAAGCATTTTAGCTATGGAGCTTACAAGACTATCTAAACTTCCTTTGAGCAGGATAGTGGCCTTTATGGAGGCCACAGCCCCAAATGGAAATGAGAGGTTTACTGGGGACAGTGCATAAGTTACGGCTCAAGAATGTTGGAAGACTATTGGATGGAGGAAGAAATAGCACAAAGAATAGATAATTTTTTTACCAATATTAAAAATACTCTCCTTGAAAAGATTTCCAACGCGACTTTTTGAAAAAGTAATAACGCCAACATTCACATATTGGACAGAAACATAAATACTTACAGAAAGAAGAAATGATATAAAAATTGATTGAATGAATTTAATTTGAATAGATGGATTTAAAAGAAAACAAGTAAGTCTTTGTTTAATTTTAATTAAATAATAAGCAAATACATTGGTTTTGAAGAATTGATGAATATATCTTTCAAAATATGATATTTAAATATATTCAACAAAGAAGTACTTGATTTTTTGCAGTGTTGTAATGCTTTTTAAACCAACGTGTATTTGCAAAAAAAAATTAATAACTTAAAAACAGAAAAGAAACAAACTTACCACTATGTCAATTTTATCAACTTTTGACATTTTTTCAGGTAAAAATTTTTCTTTACCATTTCTTTCTGGGACTAGTTTATCTAATTTAAGATTTGCTTCAGATATTTTTATCTTTTTAGTACTTATTTTACTTGTGGTTGGTTCTAGCATACCTAATGCTTCAGCAAAACTTGTTCCAGACTCTGACCAAATATCAACAATCTTATTGCTGTTACTGGAATTGGTACTAGTGCTAGCACTACCATTACTACTTCTCGAGGATTTATTCTTAGGCTTGTCTTTACTATCAGTTTTTCTATCTTTCTTAGTGTCTTTCTTACTTTTATCATCTGATCTAGAGTAGTCTTCCTTAGAAGGTTCTTCTCTTCTTCTTTCTGATTTAGAATCACTCTTTAAGGAATTCTTATATTCTTTTTTATGTGAGTCTAGCTTAGTTTCCTTTTTATGTTCCCTGCTACTACCGTCTTTACTTTTGTGATTGGTTTTTTGAAAATCATGTGAAGAGATTTCAATATCGGAATCAGATCTGCTTTCTTTTTTATGCTCCTGCCTACTGCTTTGCTTCGAAGACTTATGTGATGATCTCTTTGATGTTTTACTTTTTCTTTCTTCATCACTTGGGCTATTATCATGTTTTCTTTTGTTATTAGATTTATTAGAGCTATGTCTACTTATTTGTTCATTAGAATCACTTGAGCTACTATTATGTCGCTTTTGTTTCCTCTCATGTTCTGAGCGTGATTCTTTTTTGTCTTCTTTTGAATAGGATTTTTCTCGTTTCCTTTCTTTATCTATATCTTGTCTATATTTTGAACTCCTCTCTGAAGATGAATCTTTGTGTTTTGTATACTTATGTTCATATCTTCCATCTTCAACATTATCAGCAGAAGAAGAGGACTGATCTGATTCAAAAGCAATTCCAGACTCAGAATCAATACTTTCTGAGTCAAAAGAGCTTTTGTCTTTACTTTCCTTATTTCGCTTATCACACTTTTGCTTTCTTTCTGAAGTACTTTGTTGTTTAACTTCATCATACCTATCTTTTTTGCTGCTCTTGTGTTTATCGTTCTTACTTGATTTTTCTGTTCGATCACTATTTTTAGATTTATCACTATGTGTATGACTAGAATTACTTTCATGCCTATAATTTTGTGATTTATATTGACCCTCGGATTCTAAAATTAAATTATTACAATAACAGTACAACAATCATTTTTCATACACCAACCATTAGCATTATCTTCACAATCACTCTTTTCTGATACCATATCTTTCCATTTTTTCACTAAAGTATTTGCAGCATCACCAACTTCACCACCTAGCTTTCGTAAAGCATTTACAGTTCTACCAATTCCCGTTTTCTCCAAATGTGATATGGTAACAGGCATATTAAATAACTTGAATATGCAATGTAGAATCTATAAAATTATTTTTTATACAAAGCTTTATAAAAACAATGTTGAGTAATTTACCTTTGCATCATTTCGATTTTGTGAATACTTATCTAATGATTTTTGATAATGAATTATATTACTTAATAATTCAGATGAATCTGGCATTTTAATTTTACCTTACTAACACCTAATATATTGGATTTATTATTATATACAATAATAATAGTATTTATTTCTAAACAGCTGTTTAATTGTAACCTCTCTAGTTGTCATCCTAAATGTCACCAGCAGTTTCTGAAAATAAGGAAATTCTGTAAATATTTTAAAAGTTAATACAACAAATGTTTATTATATAGTATTATTATATGTACCCGTAGACAGAAAATGACATAAAATTTTGCGTTTGTCACAGAATTATCCTACTATCTCTATTACTTCCCTTGATAATTTATAAAGTTATGTAGGAACGCTTACTGATGGAGATTTCATTTCAAAATAAAACTTTATGCAAAATTTCATTTTTAAAATATTTTTGTTCTAAGATATGAAAATTGTTTGAATTACTTTTTCAGGAACTAAATTTATTTGGTTATACGTGGTTATATGACATTTACATGATGCATAATTACAACCAATTACAACCACAAACTTGAGTTCTAATAAGGCAAATTTTTGTCTGATTCTGTAGTAACCAATTGATCTACAAGTTAACATACAGCTATTATATGCATAATGAAAACTAGAAGCAATGTAGTTTTTATTTAAGAAATAAAGGATTAGGTAATAATATTTACAGTATTTTTGTTCTTAAATGGAATTTTTATAATTAAAATATTTCAAAATGAAAAAGCTTTCATACCATAAATGACACGGTTGCAGAAATCTTACTTAGTTATTTGAAATGGGTTTCCCAATAAACCATCGTGAACATAGATAAAGTAGATCGTGAAGATGGCATCTATGGAGTGTGTAAAGTACTTAACCACTTAACTTGTAATTATTTACTTCCCATATTAAATATTTATACAATTTTATATGAATATTTAAGCATATATAAATATCATAATAATGACCGTTTATAATCTGTATATATTTGATAGAAATGGTTCATTATTGTATTATTATGAATGGAATCGATACAAACAATCAGGAATGACTAGAGAAGAGGTTAGGCTATACAATTATTAATTACTTTTATTTATTTTATTTTATGATAGGAAGCTAAACTAATGTACGGTATGCTATTTTCTATTAAATCATTCGTATCAAAAATTTCACCAACAGACATCAAGGAGGGATTTTTATATTATAAAACTTCAAAATATACATTGCATTATTTAGAAATTGCATCTGGTTTAAAATTCGTTATTAATACTGATAACAATGCTCAAGGAGTACGGGAATTGTTACAACAAATTTATAGTCAGGTAAGTATTAACCAGATATGATTTATATTTAATTTGATTTTAATATATTTTGCAATGTCCTAAATATTTAAATTTTATTTATTTAAATAACAGCCATGAATTTTCAATATTTAAGAAACTAGATATTTTACAGAATTATAATTCTTAAAGTAAAAATACTTTAAATCTTATGTTCTTGAGGATACTTGGCATAAAGAATGTAATTATTTATACAGTTAACCCAATTATTGAAAAAGTGTTTGGTTATGATTTTTTTAGATATATGTGGAATATGTAGTGAAGAATCCACTAACAAAAATCAACCAATCAATACAGTCGGACCTTTTCAAAACAAAACTTGACAATTTTGTGAAGTCATCTGCAGTATATTTATCAAAAACCATATAATTCTATTTAGCTATTAATAAAGATATTTATAATAATTATGTATATTGAACTATAGCAAATATGTAATTCTAGCAATCTCTTATTAGAAGGAAAATTACTTTTTTGTTTTGTATACATTTATTTTTATTGCTATGTACATATACTCCTAATGTGCTTAAAAAATAAATATAAATAATAAAAACATTTTTGCAGTTAATCTATTACTGAAATCATATAGTGTTCTTAGCCTTCTTTAACATATAACTATCGTTTTAAATTATTTTCCAGGAAGAAATGATATTTGTGACAAAAGAATTTATATTTATCTACTATTATGGTTATATATATATATATATATATATATATACAGTAATGTCCGGTTATAGCGAACTCCAAGGGACCGGCAAAAAAGGTTCGTTATAAGCGAAGTTCATTATAAGTGATGATTTTGAAAAAACACCACTATTTTGAGTGAGTCAATTTTTATTCTTTTTTCATATAACAAAATACTTTACAAACATTACATGTCTGAAACAACTTGAAAATATTAATTATGTACTAAAAAAACGTATTTATTTTAGTTTGTTTTTTTTGGCAAGATTAATCTCTCTGATGTGCACTTCCACTTCGCTTAGCTTATTAAGAATATGTTGCGGAGTATTCCGCGTTTGAAGAAAATGACGAACGACTTCAATATTTTGGATTGCATTTGAAGTGGTTGGAACTAGTGGTACTTCGTTATTTTTGGTTTCTTCCTCTTCGTTCTCATCTTCTTCGTTCTCATCGTCAGTCTGATTAGCTACAGAAGACACAGAAGTTACAATGGCATCATCATCCAAAAATTCCACATTTACAAGGTTGTCATCAACGTGACCGTATTCATTAAAATCATATTCACCAAGAGTGACTTCATCTTGAACATCGTTAACACTTTCTTCTTGATTTTTTGTGAGCCATTCGACTAATGGGTAGATTGTCATCTGAGTCAAATTCATCCTCACGCCTGATAAATCCGCCGTGTCGAAAACAATTAGCGATTGTCTGCTTTGACACTTTTTGGCATGCCATATGGATGAAGTTAATTGTTTAATTGAAGTTTGATCATTATCAATAGAATTTATAGTTTTTGAGAGTAGGAATCGTCGGTAATTGCTTTTTAAGCTATGGATAACACCCTGGTCCATGGGCTGCAATTTCGAACTTGTATTCGCAGGCATAAACACCAACTTAATGCACTCCAAATTTTTTACATCCGGATGAGCCGGGCAATTGTCCACTAGTAATAAGATTTTTCGTTTCTTACGACGTAATTCACCATCCCATTCTCGTAGTTCGTTTGTAAAAATTTCGGAGGTCATCCAAGCTCTTCTGTTACATTTATAATTGACTGGTAATCGTACCATATTTTTGAAACATCGGGGGTTTTTGGCCTTTCCGATCACCAATAATTTTCTTTTCTCTGTCCCCAATAAACTTGCTACAACCAAGACGGTAATTCTTTCTTTAGATAACTTTCCACCTGTACAGGTCTCCCCTTTGAATCTTAATGTCTTGTCTGGTGTGAGCTTATAAAACCCCGTTTCATCGCCGTTAAAAATGTCCTCATCTCCAAAGTTTTCTCTAATTATTGGCCACTTATTTTCCAACCAGTCATTCACAACATCCATATTAACTGAGGCTGCCTCTCCAACAATTTTTCCGCTGCTGATGTTGTGTCTTCGTTTAAACCTTTCGATCCAACTTCTACTAAATTTTAATTCAGGATCTTCCAACAATTTACTCCCAAGATCTTCAGCTTTAGATTGCAACACGGCACCGCTGATAGTTACATTTTTACTTCTTTGCTGAGAAAACCATTTCAAAAGTCCTTGATCAACTTCGTGCTTAGTAGGTTTTTTGATTTTTTTCACATTTGAGTTTCGTACTTGTTCGAAACTCTTCAATATGGTTTGCCTTCGCTTCCAAATTGTAGCAACCTACAATTAAGTTTTTGTTTAATACATGCATTATCCTGAATTTAGTTTTTTATTACCGTTGATTTACTTAGTCCCATT
The DNA here is from genome assembly GCA_935421215.2 of Melolontha melolontha. Taxonomy (NCBI): domain Eukaryota; kingdom Metazoa; phylum Arthropoda; class Insecta; order Coleoptera; family Scarabaeidae; genus Melolontha; species Melolontha melolontha. The sequence goes on from OW285243.1 coordinate 56,143,099, forward strand.
TCAGTACAAATTTCGCTTTGTTTGACACCTCGTTGCAATCGTTTCACAATATCATGTTTACTTTTCAACGTAAAAGATTTACGTTTTTTCTTCGCAAACTGCGTCACTCATGGTCTTAAAATCACGTTTGAGAATCAGCGTAAGCACAGATTGATGACTCGACGTCGACTGTTTGCACAAACTGCTAGAATCGACTACAGCATTTTTGGCGAGATACTCGGGGAAGTCCCTTGTTTTCTAATTATAAGTTCGTTATAACCGAAAACTTTTTACATACGAAATGGAAAATAAGGTCCGTTATATCCGAAAGTTTGTTATAAGCGGGTTCGTTATATGCGAAAAAAATTAACACGTTTCTTATGGAACCTTGGTTCGTACTTTTCAAACTGGTTCGTTATAACCGAAAGTTTGCTATAACCGGGTTCGTAATAACCGGACATTACTGTATATATATATATATATATATATATTCGTGACCTTGGTATGATATGGTAAACTTAATAAGTCGGCGATTAAAGGTCTGGTTTAGTGACCGGTCACTAAACACACGCACGAGAGCACCAACATACGAAACCCTACACTTACGCGCTCCTACAAATACAACGCTACACAAATACAAAACCACACACCCAGAGAGAGAGACGCAAGCTGCCAGCAGCAATCAACACACAAATTCATACCCAGAAAGAGACACAAGCTGCTAGCAGCGAACAACACATATTGCAGTGGATTTTGATGTTAATAGCTTTATTAACTTAGGTTCGCAATCCACGGTAGCTTTGCCGGTCTAAGTCAGTCGGGTCACCTTCCTAGAGCTCTTTGATCTGCAGGTCTACCCACGTAGGGTACTTCGCACCAAAAATTAAAACGCAAGGTATTAGGAATTTAAACAAGAATCTTCCCCCTACTATTTTAATCCCATAAAAAAAGAAAAAAATCGACTTTATAAAGTATAACGTCGAACTGAAACATATACAATGAAACAGCTGGTGAGAAAAACTTTGATACTAAATGACTGTAGAAGCGAAAAAAACTCACTAAATGACCGCGAACAAAATTTATAAATTAAATATAAACAAAAATTATCAGTTGTCAACAATTACGTTAACCCAAAAATCAAACGTCAGAATAGAAAATTATCTATTTTCGCACGCAACAAAAATTAAATTCATGCGCACAAGTAACATGAAGCAAAATAAGTTTTCCCGCCTTCTATCCTTCTAAAATATTTTATTTGAACAAAAACCACTCTCAAAAAAAAACAATCTGATAACTTTTCTTGATATTTTCTCTGATTACAACAGTTTTACAAAACTAAAATTACTGAATTATTGAGCTCTTCTATATACTTAAATTATATTACGAAAAATATACATACATTAATTAATGTATCCAATTCACTAAAATGAGATATTTTTTTTCTCAGATAGGTCTATGCAATTAAATAAAAATTACAAGTTTAAAGACTCGTAATCACTCGGGAATTAATTTAACACATCAAATCACTAATAAAAACACACACCGTAATTATCCAAAATTTAAATTGAATAAAATTAAGTTCTATCCAATTGCAAATAAAACACGACCTATCTGCACAAAAACTACCAAATCTCTAAAAACATGAAGATCCTGGAAACAGCATGATACCCCTACCTAACATAAATATAAATCAAAACAGCTACAATATCTATATATTATCATAACTTCCAAATTAGCGCGAACTGCAAACATCCCACAGACCCGTACGTTCTACAGTTGTGGACAAAAATACATATTATAATAAATTTTTATATAAAATATCAAATCTTTATAATTATCTCTCTGGAATAAAATGTACATAAATATATTGTCTTTTATAGTTTCTTTCTTCGGGGAAAAATCCATGGCAATATGTTCACACCTTGCTATCTATTTTTTGGAATACTAAGGCATGTTTTATTATTGTTATTGGAATGTATCTTTGAATAATTTAAACCATAGCAAGTCAATTATTTGACATTTATATTCTGTCATTTATATTTTTTATATCCTCGACAAAGGCATCATTGCCGAAACATGTAGGGTTGTTTTGAATATATATACTTTGAAGTAATAAACCAGACCTTTAATCGCCGACTTATTAAGTTTACCATATCATACCAAGGTCACGAAAATATATATATATATATATAAGGTAAACTTAATAAGTCGGCGATTAAAGGTCTGGTTTATTACTTCAAAGTATATATATTTAAAACAACCCTACATGTTTCGACCATGATGCCTTTGTCAAGGATATAAAAAATATAAATGACAGAATATAAATTATTCTGATTTATATTCTGTCATTTATATTTTTTATTTAGTATCGAATGAATGTTTCCCTCCATTTCCAGTCTTCTTCTAGTCTATAGACCTTCGAGAATATCCCCGAAGTTTCTCGGTCTTTCTAGAGACGGTGGTATGTTCGCGCATGTGAGTCATCGTTAAACTGTTCGCGAATATTGTGGATAATTCACATCACATTGTTCCCTTCTTAAAAATGAAGTTTCGTCCCGAAACATGTCATGCTTTGGTTCCCTCAAACGATGGCGAAATCGACAGGTAGGGCCTTTGTTACATTGTGACGTCAAATCGAAATAACAGTCCACGGTCTTATCTTGCCTGGAAGTACAGGAATATTCAAGCCGGTAAATGCATACCAGAATTTCCATACCAGTATATTGGAATATTACTTCTAACGTGCTTCTTACAATTCTCCAGTCCAGGCGGTCCAATCCACAACCCAATTTTGGAACTGCTAATTTCGAAATGTTTTGTTGTAACGTTTGTTCGCGTAAGTGGGCCAGGGCCTCCCATAAGGCACGATAGGTTGGATTCAGGCTTGACAGTTCTTTCGCGACCAAATAAAATATGGGCTGTTCTTCATTTGTTATTTGTCCCTGCTGTCTTAATTTTTCGATTCTACCAAATCTCATTAAATTCTCTGGCAATGCCTTTGGCCATTTGCAGATCTCGGGACACGCAATGAGCAAGCGCGTAGTCTGGCGGCACCGTAAACAAATCTTGCTGTTTCTCGATGGTTACCCCAAATCGAGCTTTTCTCGAACCAGAATATTCTTCCATAAAGTCTTCGAAGGTTAGTTCCTGGTATTGGCTATCCAATCGGCGCAAGTCAGCGGTTTCGTCATTATTGTCTCCAGAGTATGGGGCTAACTATTAAAAATGTATGACTCTTGGCTTAGTATGAGGTCTTCGCCTGATGCGGAATATTACATCGTTAATCCGCTTCAACACCTCGTATGGCCCCTCCCAATTCTTTTGAAGTTTTGGAGATAGGCCCCGTCGACGTTGTGGATTATATAACCAAACCCGATCGCCTTCATGGTAACCACTCTTCTCGGCGTTGATGTATCTCTCCTTCATTCTGTCACTAGCATCTTGGATATTATGTCCGACTTGTACATGGATATTATCTAGTCGTCTACTGAGCGTGCTGACATAATCTTCTCCCGCAAGATCTTCACCAGGCTTGCTCCCAAACTTTAAATCACATCTCTGGCGCACCTTCTCCATTGTTTTATGGACGCCAAAATGTCCCCCAGAAGCACCATTATGGAGTTCTCGCTATACCTCTGATATTATTTTCTTGGGAACCACAATTTGCATCTTCCGCTCGCTTCCATTGTAATTCACGTGACCTCACGTCTCAGGAGATCGTCGTCCATGGTTAAGGAATCCCATTGTGCCCAGTATGACTTCAATTCTCGTGAATGGGGAGCAATTTCTTGCCAGGTCGGTCTTTGCCCATTTCTCTTCCAAGCCCTGTAGACTGCAAGATCCGGATCAGCTTTTTGATCTGCGCGCAAATTGTCAGGTTGCCGTTGGTCATCAACCAGGGTGGTTCGAAGAGCGTTGGTCGATTTGTCTTCGATTCGGTTTCAATGTCGACATTCTTCTGGACAGGGCCTCCTGGAAAGAGCATCTGCATGTCGATGTTTGAGGCCTGCTCTGTTCAATGTCGAAGTCATACTCCTGTAGCCTCTCAATCCATCTAGCTACTTGGCCCTCGGGATTCCTAAATTGTAAGAGCCACTTCAAGGCGGCATGATCAGTGCGGATCAGGAACTTCTGCCCATACAGGTACTTGTAAAAATGCTCAATTGTCTTAACTACTGGTAATAGTTCTCTCCTGGTTACGCAGTAGTTCCTGTTCCTCTCCGGTTTGGACAGGGTGTTGCTGAAGTATCCAATGACCTTTTCTTGTCCATCTTGGATTTTAGAGAGCACACCACCAATCCCGACGTTACTGGCATCTATATCCAGAACAAACCTCCCAGATGGCAGTGGATAGTTTAAATCAGGTGCACTGATCAAAGCTCCTTTTAACAACTCAAAGGACGCTTGGCATTCGTTGTTCCAAATGAACGCTCGATTTTCTGTTAGGCGGGAAATAGACGGTTTTGCAATGTTAGAGAATCCAGGAACGTAGCGTCGATAATACGTGCATAATCCCAAAAAGCTTCTTAGCTGATGTCTGTCTCTGGATACAGGCCATTTTTCCATAGCTCTTACTTTTTCTGGATCCACAGCAACTCCTCTTCCGGAAACCATATATTCAAGGTAATTTACCTCTTCGCGGAAAAGATGACACTTCTTTGGACTTAATCTCAGGTTGGCATCTCTCAACATCTGGAATACCACCCCAAAATTTTCCATGTGATCTTCAAAGGTCTTTCCTACCACTATCACATCATCAAGATATACCAGGCAGGTACTCCAAGACAGTCCCCTCAGTACAGTGTCAATGAGTTGCTCATAAGTAGCTGGGGCGTTACATAGTCCAAATGGCATGACTGTAAACTGCCAGAGTCCTGTGCCTAAATTGAAGGCAGTTGTTATTGGGGTCCATTCTCACTTGCCAATAGCCGCTCTTCAAGTCGAGAGTGGAGAACCATTTCGCTCCTGCCAGGGTGTCTAATGTATCGTCTATTCTTGGGAGAGGATAACTGTCCTTCTTGGTTACACTATTCAGACGACGATAGTCCACACAAAATCTGGTAGATCCATCCTTCTTTCTTACAAGGACCACTGGAGAAGCCCATGGACTATTGGAAGGTTCAATTACTCCTTGGCCTTCCATATCTTATATAATCTGCTTGGCTTCCTCACGCTTTGCCAGTGGCAACCTTCTTGGTCCTTGTCGTATTGGACTTGCATCGCCGGTATTTATTTTGTGCATCACAATATTGGTTCTTCCTTTCGTACCAATTTCAGTTTCAAAGACGTCTTGGCTTTGTTCCTTCTTGCTCAATCCTTGACAGGCGGAGTCGATTATCTTGGACAATTTCTCAGGAACCTGCACGTATCCATTCTCCTTGGCCTCTACACGATCAACGACGGCTGACACTGGCGAACACCACCCCAGAATAGTACCCTTCTTCAATGAAACAGGGTAATAGTTCACATTCATCACCCTTACCGGTACAGTCTTCTGAGTCTTAACCAGCATTTTGGCAACTGCTATTCTTCGGCCTACCTCGTCATCATCAGTCTTTGGTTCCAACATTGTAACATTTCCTTCCAGATAATCACGTTCCATGCACGCCGTCAAAAATGTCTCATTTCTTGCATCCAGAACAACATTCTCTGCTGTAATTACCTGTACATTCCCACAAGAAACAATTCTTCATTATTTATGTTTAAAGTGCCTTCTTTCATGTTTAACTGGAAGCCGTAGGTATTCATGATGTCTAATCCCAAGATTATTTCTTCTTTTATGTCGGCTACGAGAACACGATGTCGGATTGATGTTAGTCCTATGATAAAGTTGACATCTACTTCAACTGCCACAGAAGCTGCTTCTCCAGTAGCTGTCCTAAGTCTCGATTTGCTAGAAAGTAATTTATTCCTGGAAATCAAATCGGGCCGCACGATGGTTTTCGTCGATCCAGTATCTAGCAAGCAAGCACATGTCCTTCTTTCCATAATAGCGTCCACATACAGGCCATTGGTTTGATGTTACAAGGATGCGATTTGGGCAGTCCTTGGGGCTTGCGGATTCTCAGCCGATTCTTTCTTGATCCTTTTACCACATTTATTCTGAATGTGACCGTTTCTTCTACCACAATTCCCGCATGGCCGCGCACTTTTATTTGGTTTGATCTGGTTTAGAACTCTACTAACCACCTGCTCCATGAACTCCTCATTTTCCTGTTTGTCAACAGTGCAGACACGAGCATGGTTCCGAGAGGCTTGTTTTACAGTCTCAAACTCAAGCGCGTGCGCCAAAGCATCGATAAAGGTTTTCGGTCTTGCCAACCTTAATGCTTGCTGCGTATCAATATCCCGTAGACCATCTATGAACGTTTGGACAGCTAGGTGTTCCATGAAATTATCTGGCGCCATCGGATATGCTAGTCGTACCAGACGAGCAACATCTGTCTCAAATTCTTCTGTAGATTCTCAAGATTCTCACCTTTCTTCTGTAATCGATTCTTTAGTTGGGTATGGTATACTTGCTCCTAATGTGCATGGCCATATCTCATCTCCATCCGCTTAATGAGTTGAGAATAATTTTTACGTTCCTCAGGAGGCAAGTCTGCAAAATATCACTAGCATCACCCCTCAATGCTATGATTAAATCGCCTTCTCGACAGAAGACCATGCGTTTGCTTCTGCGGCCGCTTCGAATTGCGTCAGGTAAGTTGCCCATGACGTCTTTCCATCAAAGGTTTATTGCTTGATTCTGGTCTTTGAAATAGCCACAAGTTCTTCTTTCGATGAGCGGTGGTATAACTTCTTCGTTGACCTGCTTGGGATCAGAATTACTCGTGGTAGCGGGTAATTTCATCTGAGTCATTATTGCCTCTAAAAGTCTAGAATGTTCTCCAATTTTCTCTTCTGCAGCTATGAAAACCTCTTCCTTTAACGCTTCTGATTTTTCCGCTAATCGCTGTTCTAGAACTTTCTCCACTTGTTCCAGACTTTTTCAAAGTTTCTAGAATTTTCTAGTAATTTATTTTCCAGATTTTTCTCGAGGATTCTAGCAGTTTCTAGGTTTTTTAATTCCATTTGAGTTTGTGAATCTATTAGACACTGTAAATTGTCTATTAGTCGTTGTTCCAAACTTTTCACACTGTTCATATTGTTTGCGCATTCTCTATTAATCGTTGTTCCATATTTTTCGCACTATCCAGATTCTTTTGCTCCATTTGTTGCATTTGAAATTGTGCGTCTGTTTTTTACTTGTAAAGTTTGTCTTTTCGGGTTCTTAAATAAAACTAACGGTAACGTAGACACGCACACTATATTAATAATAAAAACGAATAACAATTTAAAAACTAATTACTAACAATAAGCACATTTATGTATTTGTATTTAGTTCACTCGGTGATGATTTGGTATCGAATGAATGTCTCCCTCCATTTCCAGTCTTCTTATAGCCTATAGACCTTCGAGAATATCCCCGAAGTTCCTCGGTCTTTCAAGAGACGATGATATGTGAGTCATCGTTAGACTGTTCGCGAATATTGTGAATAACTCACATCACAGTACAAATGTAAAAAATTAGATGGAAGGATTTTGTTACATTACTGCTTGAAAAAAAACAATACAGCATAGTATCGTTTGAAAATTGTCAATGTCCAAAATTGTTGTTGTCATACCAGTTTTGTGACGCCATCTATAAAGTGTGGTAGCTCCCTTAAGAAGCATTTCCGGACCCAAGTTGATAGAGACTTTCTCTCATACTTTTGTATGTACAATCACCCTTTTCATTTTTTAGGGATTGTTCGTGGACACGCTGTATATACTAAGACAATCATGTATTTACTAGAATAATACTGTTTTTACAAAAACTCAACAAATAATTTTCATTAAATTTGCTTCATGAAGATTTCTATCTCTTTTTGCTAGCTTCTACCCATTGAAATATTGAAGAGGATGGTAATAAGTACGAAGTACTTGGAATGAGTTCTGTTGTATGAACAGAAACTGAAACAGTTAAAACAATATTAGATATTTCATAAATATGTATGTAATCTAAATATCATTAAATTATATTGTCATGTTATAATGAGCATATTATGTAGAATACTCAGAAGTAAAGTATAAATAGATAAAGCAAATAATATACCTACAATAGGCACAGGTTTATTTCCAACGTGAAGTTCAGTTTCAGGACAAAATGAAGGGACAACATCCAAGCGGTGCCTATAAATCAGATGATCTACATAATCCTCTGCTATAAAATCTTTGCTGCATATTCTGTAATTACTCAGAGAGAATCTCTAGAATATTTAATTCATATCATCTCTTGCCGTTTTTGGATCTGGAAATATTATATTTAACAGTAATTCATTATTGTTTTATATTTACTTATTCTTCCAATTAATGCATTTTCTGAACTTCATCGTCTTCACATTCACAGATGAGACAAAACGATGGCTACATTTTAATGTTAGACAATCAAATTATAATTAACACAGAACAAAGTAAAACTATCCTACACCCTAATACATATCGTCTGGAAACGTGGTAAGTTAACGGCGGTGATGTGTCGTTAACTTATGCAGCAGTATCGCAGCGGTGTCCTTAACTTACCTCGTTTCCAGACGGTATACACTAAAATACACAACACATAATATGTATAACCGATCAATTATTTCGATTACGCTGTAGTCACCTGTTCTATTTAATTAAACTCCCTGTTTAACTTTTCGAACAAATTTATTAACTAAACTTACAAATAATTCTAATACTACATAAATACAAGCGCCTCCCTCGAGTCTCTCCCCGACACTCTCCTTTCTCAGTGTTACCAACTCGTAATTTTCCAATTTTCACGCTAACAATCGACCATTCTGACTATTCGGTGCCCTCAACGAACACTTTATTTAAAAGTCTAACTCGTAGTCATCTAATCGTATTGGTTTTCGTCGTACTGTTCGCGTTCTTGCTTCTTTCTTCCCTTCTTCTCTCCAGGTTTCTTCAGGGTTTTCCATTTCTTCATTTATCTCTTCATCTGGCGGACTGTCGAAATTAACAGGTCGATTGTCTTCTTCTTCTTTACCTTCTACATCTTCTTCCGACTCGTCGCAATTCTTATACAATTTTAACTGTGATACATGAGCGTCGTTAATAAAAGGCCACCTTTGCTATGTTCAACGTAGTCACTTGATAAGTATCACTAGATAGTACTTTTGCTATCACCAAAGGTCCTTTATATTTTAATTGTGTCTTAGTCGGTTCTCCGGTAATCTCTGGCACTCTTCTCATAACCACTGCTTATTTAATTCCAAGAGTATCGTTTCTTATCATATCTATTTCTTGTTTTTTGTTGTTCATTCTGAATATTTTCCTTAATTTCTTCTTGTATCTTCTGAGGAGGTATCCTATCATCTCCTCCGACTTTTGCAACTTTTCTGATTATCCCATCATAAAATCTTGGTCCAAAGCCATAAAGTATTTCAAAAGGTATTCGTCCGGTCGTCTTATTTTTAGCTGTGTTCAAATTTCGCTCAACTTCTTTAATCTTCAGGTCTCAGTCTTCTTCATTGTCCAAACAAGCTGAAATAATCGGTATAAGAGTTCTATGAATACGTTCAACTTGTCCATTTGCTTGCGGATGTCTAGTAGATATTAGATTGTGCTGGAACCCATTCTTTTCTACAAATTCTTCAAATTTTGTCGCCGTAAAACATGTTCCCCTATCTGTTATCAATATATCTGGTAATCCGTAATCCATAAAATATTCTTCTAACTTCTGTATTGTTCTCTCAGCCGTGGTTGAATCTACTAGAAAAAGTCTAACATATTTTGTTAGGGCATCTACAATCGCTAGTAGATGAGTATTTCCGTCGTTACTGGTTACATATGGTCCAGTGTGATCTGCATGAATTCTTGAAAATTATCTTTTTGGTATGGGTATAGGATTCAAATAACCAGGTTTTTTACCACCTGGTATCTTTATATACAGACATTCTATACACGATGTTATATGTCTTGCAACATATTTCTTCATTTTAGGAAACCAATAATGTTCTAAAATTCTGGCCATCGTAATATCATTTGTAAAATTACTCATTTGATCATGAAATTTTACGACTATACCTTTTCTCATATTGTTGGGTATTGCATAAAGACTTTTCTTTTCCTTTCACTAATATCCGTCGTAATAATCGTCCATTCCTTAATTCATAACCTTCACATTTCTGTATTTCATCTTTTGTTCTTTCAGCTGGTTCCTTCTTCATGCCTATTAATTGTCGTAGATTTTCGTCAATACTCTGCATCATTTTGACGTATTCTTCTTCTCCTAAGCACGTGTAAATTCCCAAATTTAACTGTACCTTAACTTCTGTATCTTTGGCTTCATCGTTTGGGAATCCACTTATCTCATCAACGTGTTTCATCCTGTCTCCTTTTCTATGAACAATTTTATAGTTGTATTCAGAAAGTATTACCATCCATCTAGCAATTTGAGGTGTGGTATTTTTCATTGAAGAATATGTCAAAGCTTTACAATCTGTTACAATTGTAAAATTTATAGGAAGCAACATTGTTCTCAATCGTTGCACACTCCATACAATGGCCAACAATTCCATATTGCTCGAGTGATACTTTGATTCAGGTTCAGTTGCCTTCTTTGACACTGCATATACCAAATGCATTTTTCCATCTTTTCCCTTTTGCATTAGCATACTGGCTACTCTTAATGATGAGGCATCAGTGTGTAAGTCAGTGTAATCTCCTGGATTATATAGTTTTAATACAGGACTTGTAGTAAGTATATTCTTTAGTTTCTTAAAAGTACTATCTTGTTCATCACCCCATTTGAAAACTTCACTTTGTCTAGTTAGGTCACTTAAGGGTTTTGTCATTGCTGCATACATTGGAATGAATCTCCTAAAATAACTTGTTAATCCACGAATTTTTCGAACATCATGAACTGTCTTTGGTGTTTCAAAATTTTGAATTGCTCTTACTTTTCTCAATCCTGGTTTTATTCCATCTCTATTTATTAAAAATCCCAAAAATTCTACTTCATTTCTGCCAAACTCGCACTTTTCTAATTTCAAAGATAATTAATTTCTTCTAAATGTTCGAAGCACTTCTTCTAATTTCCTTATCATTTCCATCGAAGTGTTCGCCCCAATAATTACGTCATCCAAATAGAATTCCAAAATTCCCTTTTGCTTCAATGGTCCTAACACCATTGCCATCATCTGTGAAAATTCAGCTGGCGAATTTTTCAAACCAGACACCAATCTTTCAAATTGACCTCTTTGATCCTATGAAAGCAGTTTTCGGTTTTGATTCTTCATCTAATGGAATTTGTAAATAGCCATTCGAGAGATCTAAACAAGTAAAAATTTCACAGTTACTTAGGCCCTCTAAACAAGAATCTATTGTTAGATTCGGAAAATGCATGCTTAATGTTTGCGAATTCAGTTTTCTATAGTCTACCACAAGTCTTTTATTACCTGTCTTTTGGAACTAGTAAAACTGGAGAGCAATATGGTGATTTTGTTTCATTTACAACTCCTGCATGTTTCCATTCATTTATAATCTCATTTATACTTGCTCTATCCTGAGCACTCGTTTTGTAAGGTTTACTAACTACAGGTACGTTATTATCACAAATACTAGCAGTAAATAATAACACACAGCCACTCATATATGTTCATTGCGAAACAATCACGATATTCTCTTATTAATTCTAATAATTTATAGGAATCTTTTCTACTTACAGTTGTATCAATATTTAGCATATTTAGTATGATATCTTCACCAAGTTCAATTACCTTTCTTTCTCCAACGTTTTCGTTTATTACACAAACACATTTTCCTTTATTTAGATGCACATCTTATGTATATCTATTTACTACAGGCCACTCACCTTCATATTCCCCTTTTACTTGAATAAAGTTTACTGTGTCCATTTTTAGCTTCACATTTTCTGTAGCATACAGTCGTATTTCATCTGTATTTCCATTTAATTCCATACTTGTAAATGGTTCATCATCACTATATCCAAATTGTAAAGTTTCACCAATTTTGACATATGCAACTTGTGGTAACTCTGTAAAATTTCTACCTATAATAGCATCAACTGCCTGAGCATGATCAGTAACTACCAGCATGAATAAATTGTTGACTTTTACATCATCTAATTTAACAGTTTCTTTTATCATACCATCACTGATAACTGCAGCTTTATTTGTCTCACCAAAAGCATATAACTTTTTTCTAGTTGGAATTATATTGAGATTGAATCTATTAGCGTACTTGTCTTTATTGTCGACACAGAACTTCTCATATTCAGCATAATTTTGACAAAACTGCCACTTATCTTTGCATCACATAAAAATTTATGTGACTCATTCACACCTTCATTGTCTACAGCCTTCATTATATTTTCCTGTTCATTATGTTGTTGTTGGCTTCTTGATCTGTCACAATTTTGTTTTAAATGAGGCCCCTTACAAATAAAACATTCAATTTTTCTCGGTTTTCTACATTTACTAGCTTATGTCCAAATGAACCACAATTAAAACACTTCCTTCCACTTGTGTTATCGTCTATCATCAGTGTGCTCTTTTTCTCTTGTATCTCTTGAAATTGTCGTCCTTCTATTTTACCTAAATGTGGATTTTCTTTCCTAATTCGCTGTAACCTTTCCTTTTCAATTTGTTCATATTCATTTAAATCCCATAATAAACCATCTATATCACTATGAATTTTTGCATTCATCTTTGAACAAAGTTGTTTGTCATAAAGGCCTATTAATATTTGTCGTTTAATTTCCACGAAACTTAACTTTAACTGTCGACACAAATTATATTTCTCATGGAAATATTCATTTACTTTTTCTCCTTTATTTTGCACCTTTTCTGTAATTCTTCTCGATTTAGTTGGAGTATCATCTTCAACTATAAAGGTTCTTTTAAATGCTGCAACAAAGTCTGTAAATTAATGTATTTCTTTTTGTCTACCCAAATACCATTGTGCAGCACCACCAAGTGTGATCTTGCTGTTTCTAACGCAAAAACATCAGGCAATTTATGTAGTATTTCCATGCTCTGTATTTTTCTAGCCATGCTTTTCCATTTTCATTGCCATCAAAATTGTTGTTAAATCTGGCATTATATGTCAATTGCTTCTTGTAATCGTCCACTTTGATTTATCATTAAACGTTCAAACATTTCATCCCTCCTTCGATTTTCTAAAACCATGATATTAAATAATCTCTCCATCATGTGATCGGGTCCTGTTAATGGCTGTAAATTATCGTTTACTTCACCATTAATACTGTCATTAGTAGAGAACGGACACGCTTACCACATGACGCAAAGCCCAGTGCAGTACTGGCGAAAGGCTGTATTTCTAAAATATTTAATTTTATTTATATAATTGGAAAACGAACGGGTGGTGATCTATAAAATACGAAATACATATGTATTTGTTGAAAAGTTGTATTTTTAAAGTTTTTAATTTTATTTCTATAATTGGAACATTTTTATTTGTTCATTTTGTCGTTCAAGTTGAGTAAAGGAGTATTAATATGGACTAGCAATAGTTGCTCGAGGTTTTCTTCTGTCAATTTTGTTCTCTTTGAATTAAGTACATCCTTATAAATAGAAAACGTCCTTTCTACATTGCAACTTGTTATAGGTGCATACTGGAAATATTCTTTTATTTCTTCATATTTAGCCGTTAGATTTTGTGGAATTGTCTCCATACATAATTGCTGCAATGTAATTAAATCTGGATTTCTATTAAGAATTGCTTCAAACTTTTGCTGAAGGCCACATCCGAAGTCACTTGGAATACTTTTCAAATTATTCACAGCCACATCTAATGTGGTTAATCCGTCATTTAATTTGAGATTTCGATTTTCAAAATAAGTAATTAGTTTTGGCAATTTTGCAAAGTGTTCGTGAAGAAAGTACAACTGATTTTTTAGATTTGGGATTTGTATGAGCTCCTTGCACTCACCAATACTTCTAGCATCCTCCTTTAGCAGTGTTACGAAATGTTTTAGACTATCGAAATTCTCAGCATAATAACTAGTAGCTTCCAGCCATGTTCCCCATCTAGTTATTACTGGAGTGGGAGGCAGTGACAGAGATGGAAATTTTTCCCTGAAAAGAGCTACTCTCAATGGTGCTTTTCTGAAAACTTTTTTAAAAGCTAATACAAGTCTATCAACTTCCGGAAAAGTGTCTCTGATATATTCACAGATTCTGTGGAGAGCATGTGCTACACAAGTAATATGCAGCATATTAGGATATGTTTTCTTCAATAGTCTGCCTGTTTTTAACATATACGCAGCATTATCACTGACAAATAAAAGTATTTTTTCTTTGTACGTGGCGTCCGAATGAAGCATTTTTTGCATATTCTCCTTAATGGTTTCAGCAACTGTTTCCGCATCAACTCTATTTATAACACTTGTTGCTATTACATATGAGTTATAGGGAATAGTTGGATGTAGTACACCAGCTACAACATTTACCACACAGCGTCCTAACATATCCACCGTTTCGTCGGCGCTTATCCATATGTATTGATTTAAAAGATGGCTTCTAATGCGTTCTACTGTTCTCGTATAGCACCTAGAAACATAATATTTGCGTAAAGTTGATTCATCAAGAACATTTCGACCAGTATATTTTTTCAGAAATGTCTTCAAAATTGGATTGTTCAATTTAAATAATGGAATATTAGCTGCCATAAAAGTTTCACAGAGTTCTTCGTTAAAATTGTCAGATTCCAATGGGTTCAATTTTTTTTCGTGCTTTAACGATCCTACGTGTCGTTTTACGGTTGATTTATTGCAATTTTTCAATAACGTTTCACACACTTCACAATAAATTTCGGAATCACTGGCAATGTACATACAATCAGTATGGCCCTCAATCCAACTCGCCATTGTTTCACGATGCCATTCTCGACGCTCTTCCATTGTCTGAAAAAGTAAGAATATTCTAGATCCAAATAAACGAAATTAAATAACGAAATTTTATGCACACTTACGTGAAAATAATTGGAAGATGTTGCTTAAATGAAAAGAAAAGGAATGTACGTACTATTTCTCTTACGAAATACGATAAACTTATTTATTTTATCTACGTACACGACACCACTGAAAACACTATATTCTCCGAATACAATAGCTGGGTTGTCCATTGTTATCGCTGCGAGACCAGGTGGCCGAGTAAGTCAAACAAATACTTCATTGAATTACGCCGGGATGTACTGAGCGACGTTATACACAATTCCAATTGCCGATTGCGTTTTAGTTGTCCACTGTCACTCAATTTGTTTACAAACCTATGTTATTTTTGGCTATTAGTCTGTCAAAAGACACTGAAGTCAGAAACTTCATTCGCTACCAACTGCTGACACCCAAAAGTTCTACAGTTCGCGCTCAATCCAACAACCTTAGAACCTGAGACCACAAAACGACGCTATTTGTTTCTGGTTATGTATTCATTTTCCCTCCAATTTTCTTTACCTGTTTTACCTATTTCGGCGTATTTACTGCATGTGCAATTCACTAAATCAATCCCACTTCTGATTTGTAGTCACATGTTCTATTTAATTAAACTCCCCGTTTAACTTTTCAAACAAATTTATTAAAATAATTCTAATACTACAACGAGACTATATGATTGTAAATTTTCGACTTAAGTTGGAAACACTTCTGTAATTTTATGTTAGCACACCTGATTTTTAACGCATCCATATGGTACAAATGACATAACCTACAAAGTTGTACCTATAAAAAACTAGAATCGCCGAACAGATTCAGTAATAAAAGCGCGTGATCACCTCGTGAGCAAGACAAAAATGCATTCTATTGGTCGGCGGCCACGACCGTTTACATTAGGCGATTCGGCGAACTAAATTGTTTGTCACAGTATTACAGATCAATCACAGATGGCAGATTTTTATTTATTTTTACGTATCTGTTTGCGTTAATTCTGTTTTGTTTGCATTTATTCTGTTTTCTTTTGGATATTTTGATCAGTATTTTTAAATACGCACGTAAGTAACTAGTAAACCGAAATGTAACGAATTATAAGTAATTCTATCTTCTAGGTTAGAATTCGATAGGAATTCAAATATTACTTCGATTTCTTTGTTTCGAGCTAAGTTATACGTGGTAAGCTATGGAATATTCACCTCCAAGAAAGAGGCCAGCAAAACACTTCTCAGTGGAAGAAAAAAACGTGGTTTTGAATATATTTAAAACCAGTCTTGACCAGCCAGATACATCAAAAGTTGATAGTGTTGAAACGACTGCAAAAGCGGCAGGTAGGCATTATTTTTGTTATAAGAAATTATAACAAACTGCTATTATTTTTATCATATTTATAGGAATTACCACCCGCAGTGTTTATAATATATTGAAAGAACATAATACTGAGCAACAATTTAATCCACCCAAAAAATATCAGAGGAAAAGGGGTGTTTTGGGTACTGTTGATGAAGAAACGAAAAACAGAATTCGTAGAATTGTTCATTCATTCTATTTTAAAAACGAACCACCAAGTGTGCAAAAAATTCTCGCAGCTGTAAATGAAACAGAAGATCTGCCTAATTTTAAAATAACGACATTCAGGATGATCTTAAAGGAACTAAATTTTCGGTAAACTAAGTTCTGTAACCTGAACTTTACTACATAAATATTATTTATATTAGGTATTACGTGTTTCATAGTAGTTTATGTTATATTTCTAGGTATGAAAAGAGAAAGCGCAATAGCATCTTGAAAGAAAAAGAAGAAATTATTGCTTGGAGAAGAAGATACCTACGTCAAATTATTCAATTTCGTATAGAAGGAAGGCCTATATATTATTTAGATGAAACATGGGTGAATGCTGGGCATACTGTAAAGAAAGTATGGACTGATAAATCTGTTCTGACTGCAAGGCAAGCATTCATAGAAGGGTTGTCTACAGGCCTTAAAAACCCCTCGGGAAAAGGAAAACGACTTATTATTGGCCATATAGGATCAGACGAAGGATTTGTAAATAGCGGATTACTACTCTTTGAATCAAAAAGGACTGGCGATTATCACGAGGATATGAATGCGGCAAAATTTGAAGAGTGGTTGCAACAAATACTCCCTAATTTAAGAGAATAATCAGTAATCGTTTTAGACAATGCTCCCTACCATAGTCGGAAACTAAACAAACGACCTACAGGTAGTACTAAAAAAAAGGAAATACAAGAGTGGCTCTTGAAAAACAATATCCCATATGAGGAAGATATGGTTAAAGCAGAACTTTTAGTACTAGTTAAAGAAAAATCAACTGGAGCTGAAAGATATGCTGTGGATGAGTTAATACTCAATAGCAACAGAAAGGTTCTCAGACTTCCACCATATCACTGTGAAATGAATCCTATTGAGTTAATATGGGCACAAGTAAAGGGATATGTCGCTAGAAACAATACGACATTTAAGTTATTAGATGTGAAAAGCTTATTGCAACAGGCTATCGATAATACTTCACCAGAAAATTGGAAAAATGCAGTGAAGCATGTCCTTGGAGTAGAAAAACAAATGTGGGAACTGGATAATATAATTGATAAGCATATAGAAGCCATAATAATCACTGGAAGTGATGATTCATCGACATCGTCAGATGAAGACAAATCTACCTAATTTTAATGATATTATTATTATATTTATACTTATAAAATGTAAAAGTTCTCATCAATAATAAAAATATTTCATTTATTTAACGTACTTGAATTTGTTTTATGATTATAGCCACTTTGAGTGTTCATATGTTTTTATCGTTTTTAAACAACTGAGAAAATTATTTAAAATAACACAGTTTTTTCATCTGCAAAATAGTTTATTCGTTCATATTGAGGATTACTACGTGTTAATTTATAGAGAATACAATTGTGTAAAAGTTCTCATCAATAATAAAAATATTTCATTTATTTAAAGTACTTGGATTTGTTTTATGATTATAGCCACTTTGAGTGTTCATATGTTTTTATCGTTTTTAAACAACTGAGAAAAATTATTTAAAATAACACAGTTTTTTCATCTGCAAAATAGTTTATTCGTTCATATTGAGGATTACTACGTGTTAATTTATAGAGACAATACAATTGTAAAACGTTTTGATAGAAAACATTTGAATATGCACAATTTCTTATGTCAAATATTACGGCGATAACTATTTTACCGACATTGATACTTGAATGATTCCATGTGCCTTTGTGCATACGGTTTTGGCGTGATCACGTGAACCCAACGTGATTACTGAATCTGTTCAGCGATTTGAGTATATATGCGAATAACCAGGCAAGCCAATTTTTCAGGGTTGCCAAAGTAAATATTTGTTACAAACATTTATAGTCACGTAGTACATAACACAACCGCCTCCCTTGTGTCTCTCCCCAACACCCGACACTCTCCTCCCACAGTGTTGCCAACTCGTAATTCTTCAATTTTCATGCTAACAACTCCATATAATCTATAACCAAATACTGTATAATACATACTGTATAATACATACATCAAAAACAACGAATAGGGGTATTTTGAGTGTTGACGAATGCGTTATTATTCTTACTACAGCGACATCTGAGTTCGCCTTTCATTAGAGAGAAAGAAATAAATATTGAATCTAACAAGGATGTTACACGTCAGAGGTTGCCTAGCAACACAGAAACGATCCATACAATTTCCATTATATCGTTAGACGTTACGTTAAAACGTGCTGCGTGAAATTGTTTTGTCTTTTTTTGTTACTTTTGACTAACAAAAAAGATGATGTGCTTCGCCCCTGATTGCAAACATTATAACGAGAAACATTCGTGCAAGTTTTTACATTTCCGAAAAAACTTAATGAGCGGCGACGGTGGATAAAATTAATTAGGTAAGAGTAAGCTGGATTTATAAACTTGCCGTTGGCGTACCGCACCGTAGCGTTGCAGTTCGCAGCAGTTCGTCCTTTTAGGTTGAATTATAAACTTGCCGTTCCCGGACGTTGCGAACCGCCGCGCACGCGCAGATCATTCTTCGTAGGAACGCATTCACATCAGTTCACATCTCACATACAGAAAGGAATTGTTGATGTGTCATTTGTGTAGCCGTGATATTTAAAATGGACAAAAATAAATATTTGGCCGGAGGTGCAGCAATTTTGCTGTGTTTGTGTGCAGCAGCAAATATTGTTGATGCAAGGAGAAGAAGAAGACGCTTTAAAGTACGTCCGATAAACCGAGCGCGACGTGTAATGGGCAACTTCCAATATTATTTAAAAATGAAAGAGCAGGATCCAGAGCAATTCTTTAAATATACACGAATGACGGTTAGAACATTCGATAAATTAATGGATTTGATAAAAACAAATATCAAAAAGCAAAGAAGATCGGATGGGATCTCGCCCGAGGAGCGGTTGATAATAACATTGCAGTAAGCACTACATGACACTATGATTACATACTTCTTAAATTTTTTAATTATAGGTATTTGTCACAAGGCTCTACGATGCAAAGTCTTGCATGGACATTTAATGTAGGGATAACCACAATCCATAAAATAATTTTCGAAGTTTGTGGTGCAATTTGGAGAATTCTTAGCCCCCAATATCTGAAAAGTCCATCGTCAGAAGAGGAGTGGAAAGGTATAGAAGCAAATTTCCATAATATATGGAACTTTCCACATTGCATAGGAGCCATGGACGGAAAACATGTAACTATACAAGCACCGGCAAAAAGTGGCTCTTTGTACTATAATTACAAAAAACAATTTAGTATTGTTTTACTTGCCGCATGTGATGCTAATTATAAATTCACCTTTGTTGATATTGGGGCGTACGGTTCACAGAGTGATGGAGGTGTACTAAGAAATAGCGTGTTTGGAAAACGGTTAGAGGACCAAACACTAGGAATTCCACGTGCAAGTAGATTGCCTGGCTTGGATATGGATATTCCGTATGTTTTCGTAGCGGATGCCGCATTTCCTTTAAAACGATACATAATGAGTCCTTACCCGGGACGAAATCTTCTAGAACAGGAAAAGATTTTTAATTATAGATTGTCACGAGCCAGGCAAGTCATTGAGAATACATTCGGTATATTGGTGGCTAGATGGAGAATATTACGGACCACAATTTGTGCAAACGCAGATAATGTAGACATTATAATAAAAGCTGTGGTAGTATTACACAATTACTGCCAAGTAGAAAATGCCACAGAAGCTTCAAATATGTATTGTCCAACAGGCTATGTCGATAGTACAGAAACCAGAGGAACCTGGAGAGATGAAACAACACCCCTTCAATCCATCCACAGAGTAGGGGCTAATATTGCAGCCAGGGCACTGTATGAAATACGTAATAATTTAGCTCGTTACTTCACTTCTGCTTATGGAATGGTTTCCTGGCAAGATAAAGTAATTACAGGAGGAAGTTTGTTGAACGATTAAATTAAATAGCTTGCTCAAATTTTTTTTTTTTTAATATCAGATTATATTTGTAAATATTTCTTTTCATTCATGTACATAAGCAACAAATAAAAAACTAAAACAAAATACACATTTTTTATTGATTATAAACAAATACAAAACTAAAACAAAATACACATTTTTTATTGATTATAAACAAATACAAAACTTAAAAAAAACCACATTTCTTAATCAGATTCTAGAATCTCTAACATGAGTTTCTGCTTTTGCTTTGCGATTGATGGTGACATCTCATCCAAACGAGCAACTACATATTGCCCAAAAGTTGCATTGACGCTTTTTTGCTCCGACTGTGCTTGCATTGAAGCAGCAACATTTTGGGCTACATTCAATATATTATCCATTGTCGCGGCAGTTCCATCTCCTCTCTTTCTTTTTCCTGCATTTGAAATAATATCAATATATATAGATTTAGCAGTATTTTTTACAAACCTCTCCTTGAAGCCGGGGTCTCCTGTTGAATATTCTCTATACGCAGCTCTATATTTGGAGCATGCACCTCACCTGGTTCTTCTATATCCTCATTGTCCCCATCAGCACCAGGAGACAGCAAAGTATCAAATGTCGACCATGCAGATGATGCCGATGAGGACGGACTATTTGCAATTTCTGTTTGTACTACAGGGGTAGTAGTGTGTGTTCTATTTCAATTAAACATAATTATTTAATAATTAGTAAATATATAAAAAAAAGGTTACATACTTCCTTGACTTGGTATATTTCGAATAAAACAACATTTTGTCATATAAATGCCAATTGGATTCGGCTATGGCTGAGTCCGATGGAAGTGATCTCTTCTCTCTCGTGAATCGATCACGGAGACTTTTCCACTGCTTCCTACAGTTTTCAACTACAAAAATGATAAGATAGTACCTACATACTAGAGGAGGCTTGTATAGATATTAACGGACATTCCTGTCAGTGTTGAAAATTCCTGCCACGCATTGTTAACTTTCAACACATCCCGGTGATGTTTGTGTTGTAGATTGTAAATAAATTCATAGTTTTGAATAAATTGAATTAGTAATTCTACAGAATCTACAAAAACAAAAAGTAATAACAGAACATTGCAATATATTTTATCCAAAGAATGTTAAATAAATTATTTACCTGCTTCACTTGTCGGCGTAGCCATATCAAAAGAGCTGGTCATTCTATATTAACAATAATCAATTAACAAATGGTACCCACGCGGTACGCTATTCAGTGTTGGGAAGTTGGGAGATGATACTAGTAAAATGTCACTGACAAGGCACGGAAAAATCACTACAATGGCAACATTAAAAAAAAAAATAACCAAATATTTTATTTTACTAAAATAAGATATTTTTTAACATAATTATTAATAAATATTACACATAATTAAGAAAATTTAACGATAAAATCACTGGACTCCCAATACTGACGCTGTTTGTGTTTGTAAACAAAACCAAGCGCGTTGCGCAAACTCCAAATTGCACTATTTCATTGGTTCATACACCAACGTCAACGAACTGCTGCGAACTGCAACGGAAAAAGATAAAAGTTGGTCAAGTCTGAACGGCGGCGAACGGCAGCGAACGGAATGTGGGCGTCACAACTCCAACGAACGTTTTTTATAATTACACACGTTTACTTCAACGCTTTTTAACTTGAGCGAACTGCAACGCTACGGTGCGGTACGCCAACGGCAAGTTTATAAATCCAGCTTTATTGTAAATACCACTACAATATTGTTTCGCCATACAATGGCTTCATCAGGTGGATGAAATACTGAATATGTACAATACAAGTTTGAGTATTTATGTGAAAATTAATGGGGAAATGGTGGTGGAAAAATTTTTACAATCTTAAATTTAATAGAGGGGAGTTGTTTAAATCTAGTTGGTCAATTAAAGCTAATCTTAAACTATTGTATCTATTAATTTCTAAGTTTTCTAACAGGTAAAGTTTTTTACTTTTTTCTTGAATGTGTTTGTCCTACCTTATTACAATCTTCGCATGTTAACTTATATACACCAGAGTTTGATTCTTTGTCTATTTTATCTTTGTTGTTTTTAATAATGTTCTGTATAGTATTATCTGTTTTAAATGATATATGTTCGTTATCAAGTTTTTTAATGAAAGTACCATTTTTTTCCGAAATATTTCCTAAGTGATTGAATTATAGGAATTAATTATCTTGTATTTTAATTTTGGATAAACTAAGGAAAGGGTTTTAGATTTATGTTGGCTATTTAGGATGTTATTGACAATATTTATAGAGTAACCATTGTTTAATGCTATTGTGTATATTCTATTTAGTTCAAGGTCGAAATTACTTTTACTCATAGGTACATGTATTAATCTATATACCATTGATTGGTATGCTGATAATTTGTGTGTTATAGGATGAAAAGAATTAGCGTGTATTGTGGTATCTGTATGTGTTGGTTTATGGTATATAGCGAACTCGTGTTTATTAGTTTTGTGTGATATGGTTAAAACTAGAAAATTAATGCTTTTATTTATTTCTGTTTCTATAGTAAAATTTATTTTGGGGTGAATAATGTTGATATAATTATGTAAAGTTTTTAATTGTCTATCTGAATCGTTAAAGCAAATTAATATGTCATCAACATACCTAAACCAATATACACAATTACCAAACAAGGGATGTGTACTAATTAGTTTCTAAATTATTCATGAAAATTTCCGCTAATAAGGGGCTTAGTGGGTTTCCCATTGCTAGACCCTCTGTTTGTTTATAAAATTTCTTTTTAAATTGAAAATAATTTTGTTCCACGCACGTTTCTAAGAGCTGTAAAATTTCAGTCTTTGTGACAATGTCCGTGTTTCTACGTTCTAGTTGTAAAATAATTAAATCTATTACCTCCTGGGGTGGGATACTAGTGAACAAATTTGAGACATCAAAAATAGTATATTACATACCGAGCGGGGAAGTGCTCTAGTACAGCCGAGCGTCAAGGTAGCTTACCGAGGTAAGCTGCAGACGCGAGGCTGGAATGAGTTCTCCCGAGGTATGTAAACGATTTTACTCACAATCTACTATTAGTAATTCTATATAAGTTTTATTTTAAATAATAATAATAATACATGAGTATCGGTATTAATTTTTATGATAATTTGATAAACTATTTTAAGGAAGATACTTGTAAAATCGTTGCTAGGCAATGTAATAAGTTTGTTGAATCTGACAGTTAGGTAATTATTTTGCCAGTTACAAAATATAGTACGGCATTTTTAATAATAAAAAATCTTTATACGTGTATACTAAGAAATATGTCCGACAGTGAACTTGAATGCACCCCACCAGAACTGCGAGTAGCTGCAGAAAAAGCTACTGAAGGCATGATTCCGGAAAAAAGCAGGGAGAGGTACGAGAAGACTTACGAAGCATATAGTAAATGGTGCGTGGTGTGCAGCATACCTCTGAAACGGTACTCCTTGCTTATTTTGCTGAATTAAGTAAACAAAATAAAGTTTCCACATTATGGTCAAGGTATTCGATGTTGCGAGCAGTTCTTAATATTAGGCAAAATGTTGATATCAGTAATTATGCAAAATTGCGAGCATACCTAAAAAGGCAGAATGTGGGATACAAAGCTAAAAAGTCAAGCGTTCTGTCCAAAGCAGACATTGATAATTTTCTCAGCAACGCTCCGATAGAATATCTTCCTCAAAAGGTAACATTCTAATTTCTTTAGTGCATATTAAATTTATGTTAAATTACATATTTCTTTTAGGTTGCTTTAATTATTGGCATCTCTGGAGCCTCTAGATGCGATGAACTTTTAAAAATGAAAATAAGTGATCTGGATATTTTAGAAAACCGAATTATAATAGTAATTCCTGTAACGAAAACCAACTCCTCCCGTACATTCGTAATCACAAAACCGGAATGGATGAAAGTAATAAAGCAATACTACGACCTTCGCAACAACATTGAATCTGAAAGATTTTTTTACAAATGAGGAATGGAAAAGTTACACGACAGCCTTTTGGGCGTAACTCTATCGGAAATTTTCTCAAAAAAATAGCAACTTACTTTAAACAGGAAATCGTTAATGGGTTTACAGGACATTGTTTCAGACGTACTTCATCGACATTACTGCCAAATACAGGTGGAGGGATTCTACAGTTGAAAAGATTAGGGGGGTGGAAATCCAGTACCGTTGCTGAAGGATATGTGGAGAACTCATTACATGGACAAGTAAAAATTGCTAATATGTTGTCAAATGTAGAACAATCAAGATCGTCGATTTCTAAAAATGAACAGTATAATTTTAAGCAACAACATGGTCTTTCTTTAACAGTTAACAGTAATGATAATTCTAATGTAACCATTAATATTTACAACTCTAAATAGGTTTATTATTGTTTCTTTACTAAATAAATACAGAGTTTGATTCCAATTTATTCTTAAAAACATGTTTTAATGCCAAAATGACAATGATGTCATATTTGTGACTAATGAACTGACACTTGCTAGCTGGGAAAACACTTTTCCGGCTATAGCTGGGAAAGTGAAGTAGGTAAGCAATAAGTCGCTTCCCGACTGTTTCGAAGGGTAAAAATCTACAAATTACTAACCGATTATGAGTAATAGTATATTACATACCGAGCGGGGAAGTGCTCTATTACAGCCGAGCGTCAAGGTAGCTTACCGAGGTAAGCTGCAGACGAGAGGCTGGAATGAGTTCTCCCGAGGTATGTATACGATTTTACTCACGATCGGCTAGTAATCTGAAAATTTCTAACCTTCAAACTGGCTAGAAATTGCGCTATTACATGCCAAGGTAGGTAATAACATTTTACCGGCTAGCTTATGTCACTTTTCCGGCTAGGTAATGTCATTTCGGAATTTATTAAATGTCAGTGTCATTTAAATAAGTAAATTAAATTATAATAAAACTATTCACAAATCTTTATTAAGTAAATAACAAGACAACGCTTTAATTCAAAATTTATTCGCTTTTGGAATTAATATTAATTGCTACATTGGCATTTCCATGACTGTTTGCTGTTAGCGAAAGACCATGTTTAAAATAGTACGATAATAATTTAGTAATCTGTCAGAAAATATCACTATTAATTATTACGTTACCTAGCAACAGTACCTATTAAAAGCAAAATGCCATAAAGTTTAATACTATTATATTTTTGAAATTTAGCGATTTAATAGTCTATATAATAATTAATTACTAACCGATCGTGAGTAAAATAGTATACAAACCTTGGTGGAAAGATTCTGATAGCTGGGAAAGTGAAGTAGGTAAGCAATAAGTCGCTTCCCGACTGTTTCGAAGGGTACAAATCTACAGATTACT
This sequence comes from Melolontha melolontha, assembly GCA_935421215.2. Lineage (NCBI taxonomy): Eukaryota > Metazoa > Arthropoda > Insecta > Coleoptera > Scarabaeidae > Melolontha > Melolontha melolontha. The sequence goes on from OW285243.1 coordinate 56,168,893, forward strand.
AACCGATTGTGAGTAAAATGAGTTTACATTTGTTTGGTAATTGCAAGTTTGAAATGTTGTTAATTAATTCCTGAGAATTTTTAACGGAGAACTTAGATTTGAATTTAGTGTGTGTTGCAATTACCAAACAAATGTAAACTCATTTCTTTTGATGTCTCGAATTTGTTAAATAAATAAAAGAAAACAAATACAAGTTTCGCAAGTCATTGTATAGATATCAATCATAGATTTAATATAGATTTCAAAATTTTACACATTCAAGAAAAAAAGTATAAAACTTAACCTGTTAGAAAACTTAGAAATTAATAGATACGATAGTTTAGGATTAGCTTTAAATGACCAACTAGATTTAAACAACTCCCCTCTACTAAATTTAAGATTGTAAAAATTTTTCCACCACCATTTCCCCAATAATTTTCACATAAATACTCAAACTTGTATTGTACATATTCAGTATTTCATCCACCTGATGAAGCCATTGTATGGCGAAACAATATTGTAGTGGTATTTACAATAAAAGAATTTTTGAAACTAGAAGTTTAATTACTTATTTCTTAGCGTTATAATGAAGTTGCAACAAGTATCTCCTTCGTCTATTAACAATTTTATAGATAGCTTTACGTTTCATGGCTATCACGATCCAAAGACTTATTGATCATATGTTATTTATAATCATTTCCTTTAAGATGATTTTTCTTTCCTTGCGTCTTTCTAAAGTTGACTTGTAGTTTGTTTTGAATTCACACTCCATGCATTTATACTAATTTTTATTAAAATGTTTTGCTTTTCTATGACTCTCTAAGTGTGACTTGTACTTCGTCTTGTAGTCACACTCCATGCATTGATAATCATTTCCTTTAAGATGTTTTGCTTTTATATGCACTTGTAAATATGACTTGGTGTTTGTCTTGAATTCACACTCGATGCATTTATAATCATTTGCTTTAAGATGTTTTGATTTTATATGCCGTTCTAAACATGACTTGTAGTTTGTCTTGAATTCGCACTCCACGCATTTATAATCATTTTGTGTATGTTTTACTTTTATGTGTTTTTCTAAATGTGACTTGCAGTATGTTTCATATTCACACTCCATGCATTTATAATCAATTTCTTTAAGATGTTTTATTTTCACGTGGCTACTTAAATATGACTTGTAGTTTGTCTTGAATTCACACTCCATGCATTTATAATCAATTCCTTTAAGATGTTTTCTTTTCTCGTGTTTTGTTAAAAATGACTTGATGTTTGTCTTGAATTCACACTCCGTGCATTTATACTCAATTCCTTTAAGATGTTTTGCTTTTGTATGCACTTGTAAATATGACTTGTAGTTTGTCTTGAATTCACACTCCACGCATTTATAATCCTCTTGTTTCAGATGTTTTCTTTTCACGTGTCTATTTAAATATGACTTGATGTTTGTCTTGAATTCACACTCCATGCATTTATAATCAATTCCTTTAAGATGTTTTCTTTTCACGTGTTTTGTTAAAAATGACTTGATGTTTGTCTTGAATTCACACTCCGTGCATTTATACTCAATTCCTTTAAGATGTTTTGCTTTTGTATGCACTTGTAAATATGACTTGTAGTTTGTCTTGAATTCACACTCCACGCATTTATAATCCTCTTGTTTCAGATGTTTTCTTTTCACGTGTCTATTTAAATATGACTTGATGTTTGTCTTGAATTCACACTCCATGCATTTATACTCATTTTCATTAAGATGTTTTGTTTTTACGTGTGCTTCTAAAGTTGACTTGTAGTTTGTCTTGAATTCACAGTTTGCGCATCTATAAACCTCTTGTTTCAAATGTCTTCTTTTCACGTGTTCTTTTAAAACTGACTTGTTGTTTGTCTTGAATTCACACTCAATGCATTTATAGTCATTTTCATTAAGATGTTTTGATTTTACGTGTGCTTCGAAAGTTGACTTGTAGTTCGTCTTGAATTCGCACTCCACGCATTTATAATCATTTTGTGTATGTTTTACTTTTATGTGTTTTCCTAATTGTGACTTGTAGTATGTCTTGAATTCACACTCCGCGCATTTATAATGAATTTCTTTAAGATGTTTTATTTTCACGTGTTGTTTTAAATATCCCTTGTCGTTTGTCTTGAATTCACACTTCATGCATTTATAATCATTTGCTTTGAGATGTTTGAGTTTTATGTGTCTTTCTAAATGTGTCTTGTAGTTCGTCTTGAATTCGCACTCCACGCATTTATAATCATCTTGTGTATGTTTTACTTTTATGTGTTTTTCTAAATGTGACTTGTAGTATGTTTTGAATTCACACTCCATGCATTTATAATCAATTTCTTTAAGATGTTTTATTTTCACGTGTTGTTTTAAATATGCCTTGTTGCTTGTCTTGAATTCACACTTAATGCATTTATAATCATTTGCTTTGAGATGTTTGACTTTTATGTGTGTTTCTAAATGTGACTTGTAGTATGTTTTGTATTCACACTCCATGCATTTATAATTAATTTCTTTAAGATGTTTTCTTTTCAAGTGTCCTTTTAAAAATGCCTTGTCGCTTGTCTTGAATTCACACTCCATGCATTTATAATTCATTTCTTTAAGATGTTTTATGTTCATGTGTCTTTTCAAAACTGACTTGTAGTTCGTCTTGAACTCACACTCCACGCATTTATAATATTTTTTTTCTTTAAGATGTTTTATTTTTTTGTGAGTTTCCAAGCTAGACTTGTAGTCTGTCTTGAATTCACACTCCATGCATTTATAATCAATTTCTTTAAGATGTTTTATTTTCACGTGTTTTTTTAAATATGCCTTGTCGTTTGTCTTGAATTCACATTCCATGCATTTATAAGCATTTTCTTTAAGATGTTTTGCTTTCGTAGGTTTGTTTGGATATGATTTTTTGTTTGTGTTGAATTCACCCTCGGCGCATCTATAATCCTTTTGTTTAAAATGGTTTGCGTTTTTATGTCCTACTAAACTTGACTTATAGTTTGTTTCGTATTCACGCTCTGAGCATTTATAATTAGTTTCCACGAGATGCTTTATTTTGATGTGCTTTTCTAAATAACTCCTGCAATATGTCTTAAATTCGCAATTTGAGCACTTATATTTCCTTCTGTTCAGATGTTTCCTTCTGACAAGTAATTTTAAGCGAGGTTTATTCCTCGTTGGAAATTTGCACTTCGCGCGTTGACGTTGTTTTTCACCATGTGAGCGTGGAGATCTCTCCTCTATATTTATAATATTTGCTTTGAAATAGTCACACGTAGTGTATTTTTGGATACCCCTTACTTCATCTTTAACATGATTTTTTAGCACGTGCGTCTTGAGCGATTCCTTCGTCTTGTATCTCCTGTGACAAATTCCGCATTTGTATATTTTCACCTCGCAATGCACGTTAGTGTGGTGTCTGAAGTCGGCGCCGTATTTTGTCCTAAACTTGCATTGCGTACATTTGAATATTCTACGTTTCCATTTTCTAACTTTGCGTCTCTCAGACGAACACCTTTCTACTCCTAACTCGTGAACCTCCGGCGTGCGAAGTACCCAGTATCTGAAAACAAATTAATACGAATAAAATTGGGAAACTTTTTAAATATAATGAGATGATCATATTTCCATATGCAGCCCTGTATAGGCAATACCTACTAATATAACAGGCCTTACAACAAATTCATGACGTCATTATATTTCGGCCTACGCACAGATAACTTGTTAGAATACACAAGAAGGGAAGAAGAAAACCTATAATCGCTTGCAAAATTTTTCAAATAAATATATTTATAGTATATTTATATAAGTGTGTAGTACTACAGCGCGTATGAACTCTATATGTATATTCCTAGTGTATTTTATGAAAGGATCGAAAAGAAACAAAAAATTCACATACATATATGCATGTTTATTAAGAAATAACATAAAGTAATTAAAAGTATTACACTAATAATAAAGAATTTGAAATTTCCAGTCCCGCGCTGTAATGGTGTGCACTTATACAAGGCACACAGGCGCCCAAATCAAAGGACTGGTCATTAATCAATTGGTTAAGGTAATACTAACGTGTAATTTAAAAAACACGCTGACCTATCGTGAGAAAGAATACAAATGGATGACCGGTTATGTTTACTTTAAACAACCATACCCTCGATAACACACTTCTTTTAATCGTTATATTTTTTGCGTGTATAGAATTTAAAGAGCATCAAGCATTAAACTTGTTAGTGGCGATTCCAGTACTCAGAATCCATACCGTGCACAGACCCGATACATCGCTAAGTATCGATACCCGATACCGAAAATGTCGGCATCACCCAACCCTACTTATCGGTGACGAGAAAATTTATGGTTGCGATAAGAATATATAACACTGTTTGACGATGCTCGAAGTATTTCTGAGTGCAAAAACCTAATACAAATTCCAAATTTAAAAAAACAGTTGTACTTTCTTCAGGAACACTTGCCAGGACCAATCACTTATTTTGAAAATCAAAATCTCAAATTAAATGATGGATTAACCACATTAGATGTGGCTATTAATCATTTGAAAAATCTTCCAAGTGACTTCGGATGTGACCTTCGGCAAAAGTTAGACGCAGTTTTCAATAGAAATCCAGATTTAATAATATTGCGGCAATTGTGTATGGGGACAATGCCTCGAAATCTAACTGGTAAATACGCTGAAATAAAAGAATATTTCCAGTATGCACCTATATCCAGTTACGACGTGAAGAGGGCGTTTTCCATCTACAAGGATGTATTTCATTCAAAGAGAACTTTGACAAACTATTGCTAATTAATATTAATACTCCTTTACTCAACTTGAACTACAAAATGAACAACCAAAAATGTATTTCGTATTTTAAAGATCACCACCCGTCATTGGCCTCTTGTGTGCGGTCCCTAGTCATCACAACCAACAACATTCTCAAACACAGTATCAACAACACGACACACAGTCAACATAACAATCATACCTTAACAAGAGACACAAGTCTCGACAGCACTTTTATGCGATTATAAGTCATTATAAGTTCAAAAATAAATATACATGGTGTAAATAAATATACAGTCGACACTGTTTGTAGTGAAACTCTATATAGTGAAATTTTTTCAAGCCCTAGAATATTTTAATGATATTTCATGTAAAAAGCCCTGCATATAGTGAATCTGTAAAATAGTAACACTCTATATAATAAAATATTTACCGGAATTTCATGTATAAATTTTTACGCATTTATTGAGATTTTGGCCACTTCGGGTTTCCCATTTCTACCTAACATTAGCACGAACTCCATTTTAATTTTATTATTTATGAATGTATATTTATTTTTGACCTTATAGATATTTTTGACTAGTGTTGTTGAAGCTAGCCGATTTGCTTTGCTATTTCCGTAGGCACTAATGTTATCTGAGTTGAGAAGGACGTGTTTATGAAGATAAATCATTATCTTCGTTAAGTAGCTTCGTGTTTTTGATTAATAAGTGGTTGTGTTTGATTTCATTACCGATATTTATACGAGTTTGTTGATCTCGTTGTGAATTTTATACGTTTTTCTAACTCAGGTGTCTCGAGAAAAAAAATGTATTTTTTTCATTTACGTAAGTAAATTATATTATTCTTATTATCATTATTATTATTATCTTGAATGTATTGATTTGTGTATTTTTCCATTGTGGTAATTTTGATATATATATTTTAATTTTAGTTATTTGAAATAAATGACAAACAACGTTTCTTAAAATTTCTAGTAAAAAATTTCTTTAACATTAAAATTTTGTTCGCTTGGGATATCAAGGGCATATTTTTTTCACGTGGATTGCACATGCGTTTAGAGTTTGTTTCGTGCTGTCATATCAGGTTGTTTACTTTGTTTATTCTGGGAGAAATTAAAGTACATCTTTGGAATTTATTAGTTTTAATTTTGCTCGGCAGTCAATAAGGATGTTTAATCGTGCGCTGCGGACATTTCCACACGATATTTTTACCTTAATAATATTGTTTAATGACGCAATATTTATGTTTATACTTCATAAAGATATTTTTTTTTATTTGTGTATTAAAGTTTCATTTAAATTTTATATTGTGATTTTTACTTAACCTTACTTCAAGAAGATTACAAGTAACTTAAAAACATTATCATAATTGTTCTCAAACAAGTTTTGAGTGGCGCTCAACTATTTTACTAATTAAATTGTGTTTTCCACTTTTCCGATTGGAACCCTGAGGGAAAAGCAGTCTCATCTTGCAGGTTAAACCGACTGAATATCCAAGCTGGACAGATTGGTTGTGAATGGTGGTATTAGCAAGTTCAAAACCACTATTCATAGCAATATGTAATTTGCAAACAGGTTCAGTTTGCTTTTGTTTAAGAATCAGTTAAGATGTCCAACCGAGTGTGTTTAAGTTTAGCTGAGAAAATTAAAGTTTTGGAGGAAGTTGATAAAGGTTGCAAAAAAATTGATGTCCCATCAAGAAAACGAATGTTCCAAGCAGTCGAAAACGAGTACGGGTGTGTTCTTACGAGAATGTAAATGAAGCAGTTTTACGATGGTTTCAAGTGGCCCGTACGCATTAAAACGTACCAATATCGGGAAATTTAATAAAGCATAAGGCTCTACAATTTGCTAAAGAATTTAACTTAATTTTCAAGTTAGTGAAGGGTGGTTGAGTGCCTGGGAGCCTCGCAATGCAATTGTTTTCAAAACGGTGTCCGGTGAGAATGGAAGCGTTAGTCAGGAGGACTGTGACATTTGGACCGAAACTGTTTTAAAAAGTGTATTGAGAAAATACGAGCCAAAAAACGTTTTCAATTGTGATGAAACCGGTTTGTTTTTTAATGTTTGCCAAACAAAACTTTTGCTTTTATAAGTGATCAATGTTTTGGTGTTAAAACAAGTAAAGAAAGGGTGACACTGATGGTTGGAGCAAACATCAATGACTCAGAAAAACTGAAATTACTGCTGATAGGTAAAAGCAAAAATCCCCGTTGTTGAAAAGGGTTAAATCTCAGGAGTTAGATTACGCCAGTAATAACAAGGCATGGATGACTTCTGAGATTTTCGAAAGATGGATCAAAGAACTGGACACGAAAATGAAAAGCCAAAAGCGAAAGATTGCGATGTTTATAGACAATTGTCCTGCACATCCAGTTACTGTATGTAAAAAATTAACGAATATTGAACTGATCTTTTTTCCACCAAACACAATCTCCAAATTGCAACCTATGGACCAGGGTATTATCAAAAACATAAAACATCATTACCGAAACAGAATTGTCCACAAAATTGTTAACGCGATTGATAACAACCTTCCAGTCCAAAAATTGATTACCCTTAAAGAGTGTATAACCGAAGTCGCTAAGGTATGGAGTGAAAATGTTTCTCAGAAAACAATCAAAAACTGCTTTTCTAAAGCAGGTTTTACTGAAAAAATTGACGAATGGGAAGATGACGAAATGGATCTCGCTACCTTAAGAAAACAATGGGGTATTCTACAAAACACTCTTACCGTCGACGCAGATTTTTTACTTGAAGATTTCTTAGAAATCGACAATGATGTTGGCACGACAGATCTCCCAACTGACCAAGACATAATTGACGATATAAAAAGTATAGAAGATCATGAGAAGAAACTGAAACCGGGGAATGTTCTGCTAAATTTAGTGAAAATGAAATAAGAAATGCATTTGACATTGTGCGAACTACTCTCAGGGGTCAGGAAAGTGTACCTGATCAAATCTTTATGCATTTGATTAAATGCGAGAATTTTGTTGAATAACAATTATTTTTCAGAAGTAATGTTCAAAAATAACTGATTATTTTTCCTAGTACATAGTATGTATGTACATACATGTGTTATTTAGCAATTTCTCAAGACTACACAAATTTTAAATGTACATACATACATATTGCTATGGACTTTTATTTAAAAATAAAATATCTAAAAATGTACAATTATTTGGAACAAGAGTGTATGTTGAAAATGTTATTAAATTTTGTGTAGATAAAAACTTGTTAAAAATTGAATAGATTCTGCCTTTACTTGATGTAATTCCATATCAAATGATAAAAACACACACAATGTTGTATTAGATTTACACTTTATTTAATAATATTTAATAATATATAACAGCTGTTTGCTCTCATGAGAGGCCGAGAAAAATTCTGGGAGACGAAATTTATAGTTTGAACTAGAAGGTTGTTTTGTGAAATATATTTAAATATATTTTAATTAATTCAGGTTGTTTGATTGAAAGTGATTTTGTTATATTTGTATTAAAGTCCTGATTTTTTATAGAGTTAAATTCTCGTTGTATTATTGATGTTTAAATTGATTATGCACCTTCTTTGTTCGTAAGAGTCTCTACATTTTTTGTAAGTAGATTTACAATTATATGACGTCGTCATAGAGTATAAAATTATTATAAGTATATTTCTATTAAATTAAAACAAGTAATTAAGAGATTTAATTTGTAAGGAATATAGATAATACAGTTAAATATGAAAATTCTATGTTAATATTATAATTAAAAAGTTTGTTCGAGAGGAGTCAGGTTTTTTTTGTGCGTGTCGATAGCACACGTGTAAGTTGCTCGCGTCCCAGTATTTGATTATACAGTGTGGTTCTTTGGGAAGAATTTAATATTCAACTTGATTATTTTTGATAAGTTTGTTCGGATTCATTTGGAGGAAGTTTTCCATTCAGTTAGCTGCCAATTTACAATTAATGTTTTTACCTCATGTATTTTTGTATAATACAGTACCTTTATACTTTGTAAAGATAGTTTTTTTAAATTTTTGTATTAAATATTCAGTTTAAATTTTATCCTGCGTTTGTTTTATTGTAATCACTCCTATATTGCTAAGTAACTTATATAATTTAAGTAAATAAATTTTTGTGAACATTTCAGTGGCGCCTAAATTGATTCGCAGTCACGACTTTCCTGAGTGGAACCCGAGAAGTAAGAAGTCTCACATTTGAAAATTCACCGGCTGAGAAACCTAGTTGTGAAAACTAGTTGTGGATGGTGGCGTGCTAAATTTTCAAACCACTATTCATAGCAATATGTATGTATTAACAGATTCTGTATTATGTATTCTTTTTATTTCGTATGTAGTATATAGCCCTGTACATACATATTGCTATGAATAGTGGTTTGTGGATTTAATACGCCACCATCCACTACTAGTTTTCCCAACTAGGTTTCTCAGCCGGTGGATTTTCAAATATGAGACTTCTAACTACTCCGGGTTCCAATAAGGAAACACGTGTCTGTGAAATATACTATGCGCCAATGAATATTTCACACAAATTTGTTTACTTATATTTTCTGAGTTACCTATTTATATTTTAATTAATTAGCAGTAATGGCCAGAACACAAAAATCAAACACAGGATAAAATCAAACTGAATCCTTAATACAAAAATAAAAAAAGAAAAAAAAACTATCTTTATAAAGTATAAAGATATTGTATCTTTCAAAAATCCATGAGGTAAACAAATTCACTGTACAAGTGACAGCTAAGTGAATTAAAAAACTTCCTCTTAATGACTCCGATCAAACTTATCTAAAAATAATAAAGTTTATTTTTAATTTCTCCCCAGAGAACCACACTGTATAATATTAATTGATACATGATCAAAATCTAATAATTTAAATTAATCTAAATTTTAATAATAATCTTCATTATTTATTCTTAATATTTAAAACAATTACCTAATTGTTCCAAAACAATAGAACTATAATTATTATAATATGAATTTAATACAAAGGTATTTTTAATAATATAAAATATTATTAAAAATCTGGTGTGAAGAACACAAATGCAGGTTTACTATTAATATTTTCTGTGAACGTGTCCGAATATATCCCACTATTAATATTTTCTGTGAACGTGAATAGTGAACCTGCATTTGTGTTCTTCACACCAGATTTTTAATAATATTTTATATTATTAAAATAGTTATTTACGAATTAAGTGCGTGAAATCATATTTCGCGAATGAGTGACCAGTTTAAAGCGCGAGCCGCAGGCGAGCGCTTTATGGACACGAATTCGCGAAATATTTCACGCACGAAGTTTGTACAATATTTTTTGTACGAGAACTATAAACAATAATAATATTTATCTAAAATATAAATATAATTTCAAAATTTTTATATTTATATGTATTTTTAACATTATTACTAGTATGTGTCAGTATGGCCGAGCGGTCTAAGGCGCCAGACTCAAGGTTTAGCTTGCCCGTTATACGGCTTCTCGAGCGTTCTGGTCATCTCTGAGGGCGTGGGTTCGAATCCCACTTGTGACAATTTTTTTTTTAGTTTTCTATAAATTTAAAAAATAATATTTGTTGCTGTTCTGACATTGAATTACATACCTTCCAAATATAACAATTTCTATTTCATTTCCTTTTATTTTCATAGAAAAACAACGAACTGGGTAGCATATTATTAAGGTTAGGGATTTATGATTTTAAAATGTCACTAAATTAATCAAGTTCCAGGAAGTACCAATTTACTTTTACGCACTCGTGCGTAAAGTGACTTTTTACGCACCCAAATCGAATCGTGAAATGACAGGTTTTGATAAGCGAGTACAAAAATACCTTTGTATTATACAAAACTGGTGGGGTTTACCTACTCATGTATGTTTCAATTATTCTGATATGAATTTAAATTTATGTCGACATAAAAAAATTATTCTACTTACAATTTGGAGACTTAGAAGGTGTGTTACGTGTCCGTAACGTCCTATATATTATTGCGTCGCTTTCCGATTAAATGTATTATCTCGTTAATTTAATTCTATTATTTTTACAACTTATCCTCTGTATAATTTTGTATCTGCACTTTTATATCATATTTAATTCTTTCTTGCGATCTTTCTTTAATCTTTTTGTCCTCCGAGTTCTTATACCGATTCACGAAGGATGACTTGGGCTTTGCCATTCGACCACGTACGTTGAATGTGAACGCTTTTCACTGTACTCGAAGTTTTAATTAGTATTCCGTATCGTATTTACGGACCCGTTCGGGGATATCATTGATTAAAATTTCATTCGTTATTCGCTTTGAGCGATATCTCATTTGGAGGAATTAACGAGTTGTGAAGCGAATCAGCGTTCCTTCGTCAACGGCGTACGTTTGTTTTTAGTTTACCATCGAGCTGTACTGGTAAGCAAAGTTATTCTTTCTGTAATTATCTCTGTGTCTTATCGCCGCATTTAGTCGTTAAATAGATGGTACCACCCACCGGCCTAAACACATCATTTGCTGATAACTGACGCCGGGGAGAAAAAGTGCCGAAGATTGGTCCACGTTTTTCTTTTCGTTCCTCATTATTCTACGAACAAAGGGAGAATTCCAACCAACGAACGTCGGCTACGAACAGATAAGCTCACTTATAAACTATTACCGTCCTTTTTTTTTGTTGTTTATAAATTGTGATTTATGCGAATTCCTTAATTTTAGTCTGTTGCTAAACAAAACAAAAAGTATTAATCTCGCAGGTGTTTTCTCTTCAAGAAACAAAAAGCCTGTTTGACCTTCAACGATATATCGAAAACATTTGCGTTTTCAAATTTTCTTGTTTTCGAATAGTTATATGTTTTCTTTTTGTTAAACCATTTGATTTCGCATTTAAAATGAAAGTCTTGTTAAATAGTCAAATTTAGAATTGCATATTGTTATTAATTAATTTACATTCATTCATTTACTCTGTAATTGAGAATTTTTTTTTTCCTTTTACTTTTATACCTTATTGTTTCACCGAATTTGTCAAAATTTTGATGTCGTTAAATTACTTAGCATATTATCAGTTTCACGTTAAGATCTGAAATCTCACTCTTTTTCGGTGTCAACTACTTAGCGTAGTTGATTGCTTTTGTTCTAAATTACACCTTTTGCGACAACCTGTTTCGAACTTTTTGCAGATAAGGGATAATCTTAGCGAAAGATCGCTAAGTTCAAACTATCTTTAAAACTGTTATTATTCTGTAAACTAATAAGAACAATACGTATTACTTCTTTTTAGGGTGTTTGAGGCTTTTAGTCTCTGTGTACTTAGTTATTCAAAATTCATTCCTAGTAATTTATCTGCATTACCTAATGAATATTAATTTACTTTGCAATTCTGACACTTCATTAGATTATACCGGGGTCAATCATTTATTATTTGTAATATACTGCGTTAGGATAACCTTTTTTTGTATACCGGGGTCATTCATTAGTATTTGTAGTATACTGCGTTAGGATAACATTCTTATTATACAGGGGTCAATCCGTTATTATTTTTATGTTACTAATTTGGATTACTTTTTTATTATACTGATTTGGGGATAGTATTTATTGTAATTCATTTTAATTCATATAAATCATTTATATATAGGGTGTGTTTAATAAATATTGTTTGGTTGGAATAGCGCCTTATCTTTTCTTTCCTCATCTCTCGATCCTCGAGAGTAGAACGGATCTCGGTCTTGGAACCGGCCTCCTGCCCACGCCACTTGCCTTTTTTTTATTATCGATTATCAGGTTTCCGGGTTTGCGACGTCCAGCGGCAGAAATTCGGTGGCGTCCTATTACCGCCTTTGTGAGTTTTTTTTCGTACCTCTGGGTCTCCCACCCCTGAGCCGAGGCAGCCTCAGGAGCCGGGTGGGTCGCTGGACGTTGGCAAGGACGGGCAGGGGCGGTTTTAGTCGACCGAGACTGGGTCTGCTCCGAGGAGCGTTGTGTTTTTCTTTTTGTTTCCTATTATCAACTTTTTTTTTATTTTATATATATACTACGACGTTGGATCGAAGCAGGTGCTTATATTTTTTTAATATCAAAAACTATTACGAGAATTTATCTCTACAACTCTAATACATCAATCAATCACTATTAAACAATAAACCCGAGTTAATCAAAATACAATTAAAGTACAATTTTTCAAAAGAAATACGGTATCTACTCACAAACTATACAGATTTTTCTGTGATCTACTGTATATTTTGCATCAAACATTGTTAATAAAAGTTACAGATTTACGTATTTCTAATAACGGGTGTTCAGAAACATTCGAAGTCAAGTGGGCTCCGAACAAAAAATCGTATATCGTTACTTAAGTATCTGATTTGTAATAATTATTAAATGTCAACTGTTGTCTGTCAAAAATTGTCAGAATCTAATATCGAAGATACTAATTTATATTTTTTAATTTTGAAAATGGTATTTACTAACGTACACAAAGCATTCATGGTTGAAGCATATTTTCGAAATGGTCAAAAGATCGATGGCCAGTGGAAGTATTCAATTCAAGCTAGTTTGGAAGAATTTCGAGATGAATTTCCCAACCTTGCTTTTGATTATAATACTTTTCAGTGTACACTAATCAGAATTGTTCCAGTTTTTCGACAAACTGGCAGTGTGGGAAGCCAAGAGGGTGGTGGGCGACCAAAAGTCCGGACAGAAGAAGTGATTGGGAATGTTAGAGAAATAATGACTGATGCCCCTAAAACTTCAGTAAGAATGGTACCTTGACTGCAGAAAGATATCGACAGGAAATACTATTGCCTTTCTTTAATCAACTTCGCGATGATGAACTAGCTTTGGGATACTTTCAACAAGATGGTGCTAGAGCTCACACAGCGGGGGAAACAATGACTATGTTACAGGAAGTGTTTGGAAATCGTTTAATTAGTTTGAACAGCGATCATGAATTTCCTCCAAGATCTTGTGATCTTACACCGTGTGATTACTATTTATGGCCTTTTTAAAAAAATTCAATTTATCAAGTACCAGTGCAAGATTATATAGATCTCCAAGACAGAATTATAAATAAAATTAGTGAAATTAGAAATAGTCCCATACTGCAAAATGTATTTAGTAGCATTCGGAGGAGGTGCGTAAAATGCTTGGAAGAAGGTGGTGGACATTTTCAACATATTTTATAATTATGGTCATTATTGTTGGTAATTTATACAACTACAATTTATGATATTTATAAGGTTGTAATCTAAGGGCTCTACAAACAATTTATTTGTTTCAAATTTATTTTAAGCCATTTCTTACAATAATTTATTGAATGTTAATATATTAAACTAGTACGATAAGTAGATACTATTGTCACTATAAGATGAATAAAACCTTTACTTGTAAAGTTATTTCCTCTTAATTCTGCATTGTCTTTTTACATGTTACTACAGATTAGATGAGCTTTATTACACAAGAATGAATATAATATTAATTGGATTATGTAATTTTTTCCAGTTATCGCATGAAGAGGTGCTATTGTTCATCAAGAATTCTCTAAAATATCAAAATACTAAATTTGAAATTTGCAAATTAATTACTGTTATCTTCTAAAATCATTATTTGACTAGTTTATATTAATTAATATGGCATATTAAAGTAATATATTCGACATAAACTGACATTTGCGTGTATGATAACCTATAAAATTGTATTAAGTAAATGTATCAATCTATATCAGACATGACTTCATATTTTCAAGGACTACTTTGACTTCGAATGTTTCTGAACACCCGTTATATTTAAATATTTCTTAAAACTACCTTCAACTATGCTATCTAAAATACATCTCTAGAATTACTACAACTTTCACATCTAATCGACCTCGGATAAAACCAGTTTTTGCTTTCGCACATTTAAATAACATTTTTAAATATACACATATATCCAAAATAATTATACATTTATTTTAAATTATTTTAAATATTATTTTAGAAAAAATCCATAGCAATATGTAATGTGTACAGTATGTACATTATGTACATGCTATGTATTTAAACTTTCAAATGTTTAATAAAATATTTTCTAATAATTCAATTTTGTGATTTTTTTTTCTCTTTCTATAGTCAAAAACTGTTTACATTTCTGTCAATATTTTGGTCTTTCACTATAAGACTGTCGACTGTATTTAGATGAAAATGCATTTATTCATTTAGTAAGGATCACCCAAGATTAAAAAAAGTAAAGTGTATACAGCCTTACAACCTATGCACGGTGAAACAAACATCGTGGTCATGATTGTAGTAACCGGGGTTGTAGGATCACCGCCAGAAACTGGCGTCATCCCTAACATTTGGTCCTACGAGCCGAATACAACCCCAACGTCGGTATCGAATTCCAGCGTAACACCTTTCTATCGGTTCTATTTTCAAAATTATTCTGCGTAAAATGTTTCTAGAAATGAGGTTTCCGCTAACTAGCACTCAAAAGCGGTATAAAAGTTCAAATCAATGAGTTTAAAAGGAAGACATGAATAGGGAAAGACAGCGCACATACTTCGCAAATCTTAGCAAATTTATTCCCTCCCGATATTTTCCACCCATTGTCGGTGCAAGTCTGCATATTTTTCTTTTTTGGTAGTCGATAGAAGTGCATACCACTTTCATTGTGGCAGATAATTGCACAACAACACGGCATTGTAATCAATTTTAGAATTTCAATGTTAAATGTCAGTGACAGTTGCAATACTAGAAACAAAAATGGTTATTGTTGTCCTTCAAATCGTGTCGGTACTTAGTAAATCGACTGCATTTGATTACGCTCAGATTACAGCGCCATCTGGTTCATTGTTAGTTGGAATGGAATATGGTACACAATTAAAACAAAAAAAAAAGCTAATCTTACCTGTCATTTGTCTCACGACAGTAATCCATGTGGTGCTCGAAATATTCCTTTGCATCAAAATATATTTTGCAAAATTGGCACTGAGTAAGCTCTAAAATTAGACAGATTATTCTTATTACGAGAAATGGTCAGATACAAAAATAATGAAAATCAACATTAGTTCTCAGCCTCTGAGAATCTTCCGTTAAAAAAAAAAGCAGCACGAAAGTAATGTTGATAAGGTTGTGAATGTTAATAAACGTAGCAAAGCAACCACACAAGATGAATAGCGTTAGCATGAATTCATTTCTGTTAGCAAAAAATAAATAAACTTTGAAATAATAGCGTCTATAAGGATTTTAAACGAATCAGACGTACTAAATCCACAGTCTAACAAAATAAGCTCTCAATCAATGCTATTATTCTGTCTGTTCTGATTTTTAACTGAGAGGGGCATTTTAAACTAGTTGCGCCAAAATCTGCATGTGTGATTGGTTGCTTCACAGATAGGTTTATACTGCCGAAATGTGCAATAAATTACGTTTTGAAATGGCAAAACGAAACAATCAAATTGTATTACGGTTGCCACCTTATCATTGTGAACTCGATCGAATAGAATTGGTATGGGCAAAAATAAAGAATTAAGTGGCATCGAAGGAAAACACATTTAAATTGAGACAAGTGAAAGGTTTTTTATTGCAAGCTTTAGAAAATGTTCAAATAAAAATGTGCACACCTGATGGAATCGTAGATGATCTAATTGAACCGTTTATTATTTCTGTTCGTACTGATAGTAATAGTGATATTTTTCAAACAGTTCAGCTTCAGAGTAAAGATTATTTAGTTTATTTCATCTAAGTAACAAGTAGTTAAACCACCTTTTAATTTCTTTAGAGATCAAAGAAGATTATAGCGGAACGAAGGATGGAAGTAGTTTTAACGAGTCTCGGTTTTGTTTATTCAAGGATGATGGTCGTGAAACGCTGCGATTCAAAATTTTCTGTGACCGGGAATATCCATCGTACAGTTGTTGCCATGGTATTAAGAGCTACTGTCTATGGCAATAGGTGTCTAGTCTTTATCAGAGGTAGCATGACCACACAATGTAACATCTAAGATATTCTACCGTCAAACGTCATATTCCATCTTAAGATGTTTCAATGTCTTGTTTTTCAGCAAGATAATGCCCTATAGCATGCAGTAAAAGTAACACAAGCCTTGATTAACTCCAACTCAACACCAAATGAAAAATAAACATACATCCTGGTGATGTTGCATCACGCAATCTAAACATACATGCAATAAATGAGGTATTAATGAGGAAACTAGAGGATCACGTTGACACAAAACTATTAATATTGAAAATTAAAGCCATTCAACTTACCTTTAACAGAAAACACTTCTTTTGTTTCACTATGACCCACAGCTTTGTGTTCAGTTAAATATTCTTTCGAACTGAATCCCAAGCAACAAAAAGTACAAGCAAATACACTTTCAACATCCTTTTTTATGATGGGAATAAAATTCACTTCCACATTTTTAAGTAGATTCTCTTTGTATTCTTCACCAAAATACAACAGTAGCTCTTCACCCTCCTGGATTCTACGTGTACTACAATAATATAGCTTGTCTTCATGTTGGAATGGAAATAAATTTTGTTCATAAGTATTCCTAGCGGGATTGACGTATTGCATCCAATTTAGATGCTCCGATTTATCATCGCTAACCACAAACCTTCCCCCTTTTAGTTTCAAAGGCTGTCCTGTTGAATTGAGCCCGGTAAAAGGACCAAATCTTACGTCTTCAGGTATGACTTTTAAAGAGAAAATTCCCAAGTGTCCTATTGACTCCTTAGCTTCTAACATATATTTTGGTAATTCTCTGAGACTGTCACATGTATTATTAGGAGCAGTTTTGTTCACAATATGTACAAGTACTTTGCATTTGGTGCAATAATCCTGATAGACTTCATGGCAATGGTTACAAACTGTAAACAAATACATTCATACAATATCAGGCAAAAATGATATAAAAAGGCATGGGAATACTATAAAAATACATGTTTGAATAATTTAATCTGTTTTGTATATGAAGTGGGGTGTTGGATTATTAAAGAACACCTAATAAACTAGAATAACTTGTGAAATATAATTTTGAAAATGTTTTAAAATTACTTTGTTGTAACTGTTAATAGCATTTTCCCAAAACAATCGAGTATTTATACCATGATAACATATAATATTTATAACACATATATTGTTTGATATAAAAACTATAATTACAAGCAAAGAACTTTAATATGTGTAAATTAGATAAAATAAGATTTATGGATGTGGCAGAATGTAATTAATTATGGTAAAAATACAAATATACTTACAAAACAGTTCATCACTGAATTTAATTTGTATATTAGCAGGGCAAATTCTATGTATTTTAGCATTGTTGCTAACTGGATGAATTACTTCAGATGATGGTAAATCTGTTTTCATATCATTCCAAGAAAGAGTTTCATATTTCCTTACTTCCTCATTCTTAATGTACTCATTTAATTCACTATTGCTTATATTAATAGTATCTGTAATAGTGGTTTCAGAGATGCATATTTTGTTATCTTGACAATATTCATTCTGGATTTCTTGTTTTATGTCATTTGAATTTTCCAATAATATTGCGTTATTCACATCAAACTTAAAAATTTCTTGATACATTTTTAACTCTGAAGAAGTGTTATATTAAAAAGTGACTACAGCTACCGTTACCTTCGAACCCACAGACAGTTTGGCCATATTTCAAAAATTCTTGGCGCAGACTCTAGCACATAGAAAATTACTATCGCCCAAAATCGCAGCCAACTTAAATTTTAAAATTTAAATTTCCCGCCAAAATAATTTAATTTTAAATTTAAATAAAGGTTCGAGTTCCAATTCCTTTCTGTATTTTTTTTTTATATTTGGCCCATTTGCCCATTTTATTTTCGATTTTATAATAGCAAACCATAAATAAAATAAACTAATAACAATATAAGAAAAACTGAAGTTCTGACAACTATTAGGTTATATTCGTTCTCACTTCGATATTTATACCTATTTAAGAGATTTTAGCGGAATGTCACTTGTAACTCAACAATAGTAACTAGAAACAGCTTCAGTTCGCAGTGACAATCGGTCACAATTCGTTTATTTAGCCAGTAATGCGATTATCAAGGAAGTATTCAGTGCCTATAAACTACAAATAAACCTTAAAATATCTCATTGATAAAAAATAATCAGAATCCAGAAACAGTTACATACAAACTGGTGTAAGTGGTCACGATGTGGTCACACTTCAAGTTTATAGTGTGCATTGTGTGAACTTGTGAACAAGTCTAAAAACTAAAACATTGATAAATTAAAGCGAGTAGGAGTAATTAAAATAACATGTACAAAAGCGAGAAAAATATATTGATTTTACTCCTCAATTTTACCTATTTTCGCTATTGAAACTGAAATGAATGAATTCGAAAATTACAATTACATATATAAAATTGCCCCATTGGCGACTTGCGATTTTTTCAAAAATTAAGTCGCATTTATCTTTTAGTAGTAGCCCAAATTGTGATAAATCGCCCAATCTGGCCACACTACCCACAAAGAATGTTCCATGTAATGTTAAATAGCAAATACCCCTCGAATTCGAACACTGTCTTGGCGGATATAATTAGGTCTCCATAACGACGCAATTACCGCTTGAGGGCGCTATCAACTAAAATCACTAAATTTAGTTTTTAACAATTTGTAGTTATTGTTTGGCTAGATGTGCAATCAGTGATGCCAGCTCTATCGATTTTTCGGTAGATCTACCGATTTAGGAACTAATCTACCGATATACCGATTTGCGACCTCGTCTACTGATTTTTATTGCCCTTCCCCCCTATCAACTGATTATAGCATTTATGTTTGCTATAATACATATAATATATTTATATTCTCTATTAACAAATCTAACAAATATTACGCTTGAAAACAATGTATGTAACACCTTTGACATTTTTACATCGAATACAGCAATCTCACCATACTGGAATCAGCTATCTGCATCACTTAACACATTCTAATATTTTAACTCTGCACTGGCCACCAGGGAAGTACCGCATGATATATATGGGAATTCCCTATTTAAGTAGTATAAAATCATTTTGCCGGGTGGAGAAATTATAATTCCCTGCTACTCAAAGTTGAACATGTCATCAAGCGAGAGTTAAATTAGTGAACCAAAAATAGTGCAAAAAGTTAAATATTGCCAAAGGTATAAAGAAGAATGGGAAGGATTACCAGAATTTGTAGGGTGGTTAAGAAAGAGTAACAAATCCGATCAATTTGCTTTTTGCAAATGTTGCGATAAAGACATTAACATAAGAAGTGGAAAGGACTCAATAATTAAACATTCAAATTCCAATAATCACAAGGAGAAATGTAAGGCTCTTACGACACGAAAATCCATTACTTTTTTTATGAAACCAAGTACATCTGCTAAAACACAAGAAGAAATTAAAGAGGGTAAGTCATATCTCAAAACGTCATATTTTTCGCGTTATTACACGGATTTATATTTTTAGCGGAAATACGTTTGGCGGCGTTTATTACTGAGCATAATTTGCCGTTTAACACTATGGAACATCTTCCAAATTTAATACAAAAAATTTGTCCTGACTCGAAAATCGGACTAGCATGAAGTCGGACAAAAACGTCTGCGATCGTGAAAAATGTATTAGGACGTCAAGGTTTTCAATTAACTTGTCAAGAACTAAGAAAAAAGAAATTTTCCTTGATAGTACAATATGATCATTTATATTTACCCTCTAGCAAGCCATGAAATTATTTCTTGAAAATATCGTGTTGGTAGTGACAAATAAAATACATCTGTCATTATGTGTATGTTCTGATAAATAAAACTCATCTGTCATTAATGTACATATTTATTAATTGACACTTAAAAATGTTTACAATAAATCATAAAGTTTTTCTGATCGAATCATACTTTAGGAATGGTGTAAAATTAGAAAATGGAGAATGGTCGTACTCCTTGCAGCCTTGTATAGAAGAATTTCGGACAGGATTTCCAAATTTTCCAACAACATAAGACAGTTTGCGGCAATTAAATCAAAAGTCAGTGGTTAAATTCCGTGAAACAGGGTCTGTGTCTCGAAAACCAGGTGCTGGTAGACCACTAAAGCGGACAGTTGAAAATATAGCAGATGTTGAGGGACGAATAAATCAATCACCTAAGAAATCGATTCGTAAGTTTTCACAACAAACACAACTGTCATATGGGACCTGCCAGAGAATTCTTAAAAAAGAATTTCCATACAAATTTCATTGCGTGCAAGAGCTTTTACCAAGCGATCATGTAACCAGAGTTAATTACTGTCAGTGGTTCTTAGGTACGATTAATGATGATGACGTTCTTGACAAATCCTTCTGGTCCGATGAAGCATGGTTTCATTTATCAGGATATATAAATAAACAAACAGTGCGCATCTGGTCTAGTGAAAATCCACATGAAATTCTTGAAATACCCTTGCATTCACAAAAAATAGGCGTTTGGCTTGCTGTTTCTCGTAGACGGATTATTGGTCCAATATTCTTTAATAATACGATAAATGCAGAATGATATCGTAATAATTTATTGCTACCATTTGTAAATCAATTACATGATGATGAGCTCCGCGAGGGATATTTCCAGCAAGATAATGCAACAGCCCATAAGACAAGAGAAACGATGGAATTATTGCATGAATTCTTTGATAATCAAATAGTAGACTTTCCACCACGATCTCCGGATTTAACAATTATGGACTATTTCATTTATCCACATCTAAAAAATAGAGTATTTACGAATCATCCACATACAATTGAAGAACTTACTAATGCTATCCGAAATGTCTGTGAGGAAATTACACCACATAATTTAAGGAATGCCTTCAATAATATGAGACGAAGAGTTGCGCTATGCATAGAAAATGAAGGAGCTCACTTTGAACATTTATTGTAGCTGTTTGTATTATTAAACTTTTTATTTTTTCAACTGAAACGTTTGTATGTAATTATTTGTCAAAATGACAAAACATAATCTGTCATCAGACTCATCAGTATAAAATAACCTATATCACACACACGCTGCAAAATAAGTTAACTTAAATTATGGTACCAACTTAAGTTTAAAAAAGAAAAATGTCATTGCCTTCTAGAGGGTAGAAATATATGATCATATGGTAGATGAATCCACAGACAGGAGTACCACAAAACATATATGTTTAGTGGTGAGATATTTTAATGACTTTGACAATATTCAGGATACATTTTTGGGCTCCATTAAACTTTCTGCGGCGGATGCAGTGACGTTGTATAACCACATAGTATAATTTTTTAATGAAAATGAAATTCCTTATGAGGACAATATGATAGGGTTTGCATCAGATGGTGCAAATGTTATGATGGGATCTAAAAATTCGTTAATGACGTTATTAAAACGTGATATACGCTCATTATTTGTTATGAAGTGTATATGCCATTCTTTTCATTTATGTGCATCTTATTCATGTGAAAAGTTGCCGAGATTTGTGGAAGATCTTACTAGAGATATATATAATTATTTTAGTTCTAGCCCTAAGAGAATTGCTGAGTATGCAGAATTTCAAACATTTTGTGGTATTAAGATTCATAAAATTCTACATCCTTCGCAAACTCGGTGGCTATCGGTACATAGCGTGGTTTGTAGAATTCTAGAACAGTATGCGGCATTAAAATTATTTTTTACAGATTCTGTAGCAAATAATATTTTAGCAGCAGGAAATATTTTACAGAAATTAAACGATCCTACCACCAAGTTATTTTTGCTATTTTTGGAATTTGGCTTACCTTTTTTTAATAATCTTAACAAAGAAATGCAATCAGAATCTCCTAAATCTTTGATTGTTTTATTAAAAGGGAATATCTAAGAAAAGCTCAAATCGAAAATGTGCAATACAAAGATCCTTGTAACTATTTACCTATTGGAGAAATTTATTATGGTGCTAACGTTACAAAAGCTTTATTAGAATTAAATTTAACAGGAGACCAATAGATTTTTTAGACCGAGGTGTTTAAATTTTTATGTAGAAGCATGTAGCCAAATAATTCAAAGATTTCCATTAAAAGAAAATATAATTAGGTTATTCAATTTTATTGATCCTAGCAATGTGAAAGATGATTCAATAAGCTCTATTACGGAAGTAGCACTTATATTTCCGAACCTAATAAATGATACGCAGTTACAAACACTTGACACTGAATGGCGGTTACTAAGAAATACCGACGAAATTCAGGCATTTCCAGATAATGATGTGCTATTTTGGCAAGAAGTCAAAAAGCTGACACTGGGTGACGGATCTGCAATGTTTAATCTTTTGAGTTCTTTTGCTTTCAATATATTATCATTTCCACACTCTTTGGCTAATGTAGAAAGGATATTCTCAACCATAAACTTTATGAAAAGAAAGCAACGAAACAAATTAAGCACTGAAAGTCTATCAGCATTGTTGCATACAAAAAAATTCTTAGGCAATAACAATTGTTATACTTTTCCTGTTGAAAAAAAATTATTATCTTCTATGAACAAACATAATTTATATAGTTCCTCAAGTGAAAATTAGATTAGGTATCCAACCAAATCTATTTTTCATTTTAGGAACTATCTACATACTATGTATATGCATTGTGTTTGTTCATAAAAGATAACCATTTTTAATATTTAGAATAATGACTAATTTTTTGTACCTTTATCAACAATAAAATATTTACTTAATGTTTTTTTTATTAAATATGATTTTTGTAAAATGTAAATTCTTAATGTTTTTTTTACTAAATAAATCTTTCTCTTTTAAATTTGCCACCTTTTTTAAATCTACCGATTTCTTACGAATGAGTCTACCGGTTTCAGAATTTTCGGGTTGGCAACGCTGTGTGCAATCTATAAACGTGTGTTTGGTTTATGTAAATTCTTTTATTTTGCATTCGCATTTTATTTTCGCTGATTAGTAAGTGTTTATAATTTATCATATCTATTTTATATGTGTGTGTTTATGTTTTGACGGTATTGTTTAGAGACTGATTATTTTAAATCCTAGTTGTTTTATTGTATTCAAACCAGTAACAAACACGTGGTAAGTAAAAACATTTAATTTAATTATTCCTGTGTTAAGTTTTAGTTATTATTAAATCCAGCTTAAGGCTATCTTATGTTCACATGTTTAGTAAAATGTGTAGATGTTTTAAAAAATCCCATATTTTTCTATGTGTTTAGGAGAGCAGATAGGGAGCCAAGCAACGGTTCACGAATATGCAGTTGTCACTTTAGAGACAGTTTAAAAGAAAATGGACCTACAATATTTGAACACAATGTAAACCGAAGCCACTTATTTAATTCACCTCCAAGAACGAAACGAACAAAGTATGTTACAGCAATAAATATTTATTTAAATCATAATTTACTAATTGTTATTACTTGTTACATTACAGAAAAATTTTTGTTTGTGAAAATACTCAACCGGATAGCACCAAATTTGATGATGAAGGTGTGTCTGCAACTACTAGTACTACTACCTCAACTGTTGTAAAAAATAAGGATGATACAACAAATACAAGCAGTGTGTTGACTCAAGCACAAAACATGTTCTTGAAGCAGGAGTTGGATATTGTGACAAAAAAACTGGAGAAGATGCAAACCTCGTTCAGCTTTAGTCATATTAAAAACCAAGATGATTTAGTTGTTTTGTATACTGGACTTTCAAACGCAGAGATATTTTTATATCTTTTCCAATTGTTGGAAGATATATATAGAAATTATTATTTAGGATGGAATGTAGAAAGCATTTCTGCCATTTATCAGCTATTCTTAACGTTATACAAGCT
Organism: Melolontha melolontha; assembly: GCA_935421215.2. NCBI lineage: Eukaryota > Metazoa > Arthropoda > Insecta > Coleoptera > Scarabaeidae > Melolontha > Melolontha melolontha. The sequence goes on from OW285243.1 coordinate 56,193,431, forward strand.
GCGCCAGAATCCCACACATAAAGACATAGCTCACCGGTTTAGCTGTAGTGCTGCAACAGTCACAAATATTTTTTTAAGTTGGGTAAATCTGTTGCACGAAGTAATATTTTCCACATTGATGTCATCTGTACCCTCTGTTGAAGATAACCAAGCATGCTTACCAAATTGTTTTGCTTTTTTTCCAAATACCACAATGGTGCTAAATTGCACAGAATTTTTTTCTGAAATTCCGTCCTCATTGCAAAAACAAAAAGAAACATACAGCCACTATAAGCACCGGAATACTTTAAACCAAATGGTGTCGTGACTTATATGAGTTCATTATATCCAGGTTCAACTTCTGATAAGAAAATTGTGCAGCACTGTGGAGTGGTTAATATATTTGGACCTGGAGATTAAATTATCGCAGATACGGGATTTCTCATAAGTGACATTTTACCAGCAGGTGTTTCGTTAAATATTCCACCATTTTTGTGTCAACCACAATTTACACCTTCCCAGGTAATATAATCTAAAAATATAGCTCGTGCGAGAATACATGTCGAAAGAGCAATTCGTCGCATTAAGGGCTACAAAATATTGAATTTAATTCCCCAAAACTTAATTAGCTCCGCAACAAAAATATTCCAAGTATGTGGTGCATTAACTAATTTCCAGTACCCACTGTTGAAAGAAGTTGAAACCTATTTTGTAGGCGAACAATGAAAAAAAAAATTTTACAACTGTTTATTTATGAAGGTACATATTTTGTTTTTAGAAATACAGTGATAAATGTACATTAATAACAATTCTATCTAAGCATGGTTTGTTTAATTATATAATTTACAAATGAAATAAATAATGACTATATGACTGAATTTGTTGTTTAATTAAAACTTAGATATTATGAACTACATCTATATAAAGCGAAACCTGAAAATTCATAAATATTATTACATTTCTGAATTCACCAAATGTGGAAGAAATTTTGTAAGATAAAAATCTTTTAGAATAAATATATTTTCTGCCCACTCTTCTTTTCTTGGAATAGGGATTATTGCGACGACTTGAGGAGTCCATATAACCATGTGACATTTATTTTGATTTAGTAAATGCAATGCTCCTTGTATCTGATGAAAATATTCATGGTTTTCATTTACTAAAAATTGTTGCTGTTCCTTACTGTAAGAACAGATATAATTTTTTTCATCAGAAAGTGTTTCCATGTTTGAATTTCGATATTTAAATGGACATTTTACTTCCAAAAGGTCTTCTTCACTTACAAGGCCATCTGTGGTGGCCCCGAGGTATCCACACTATTCAAGCCATATTCCAGCAGGTGATACTGATAATCCAGTGGCAGTACTAAATTCTGCAATTGCCTGGGCTTCATGCTCTCGTCCCCATTGAATTGCCTTTACTCCATCTAAGTTATATGTTCCTGTATAATAAAAAAACGATATGAAAGAAGATCCAAATTTTTTTAAGCAAACCTGTTAGTTTCTTGAAAAGCGAAGGAGGATATCGATTTCTTCTGCAAGCTGTCAAGACTGCACCGAATAAACTTGCTGTTAGGCGTAATTTACGTGTTATCAACCACAAAGGATTTTTTGATTGTCCCAGTTTTATGGAATATGGTTAAGGTTTGTTGAGGAGAAACATGAACTTTTTCTTCAAAGTAAGGAATTTTTTCATTACTTGTATGATATTCAACAGAAAACAGAATATCAGTAATCTGTGGAACAAGATTATCGTCCTGTGGTGTAACTTTAGGTGATAGAAGCCAACTAAATCCTACTACTCCACCAAAGAAAGCCAGCTTTTCTCTTAGAGCTTCAACTTCTTCATCTGTGACACTTCTCGTTGAAGCTCTGTATTCTTTAGGTTGTGAAAACATTTTGTCAACAGTTTTCACTTTTTCAGTCATGGCTTTCTCTTTTTTATGTACTGACCAACTACATGATTGGTCTGTGACTGACAAATTGTAGTGTGCAAATAGTCCGAGTGCTGCAACATGGTGGCACGAAACCTGCCCACGTGGCCATGTACTATCGTGAGCAATTGAAAGTAAACGCACTATTATAGCTGCGTAAATTTTACCAAATTGTCAAGCTAATGTCATTTATGTTATGATTAAATGCTGACACTGACACTTCAAAAGTACTGTATACATTAGATAAATTTTGAAATTTCGACATGCCAACATAATAGTGTTAACTTTCAATTGCTCACGATAGTACATGATATAGATGATACATTTTTCTCTTGGTCCAAGAAGATCTACAAAATTAAAATATAATATTACATGCATCTAAAGCAACAAATGTTTCATATTTTAATAATTTCATTTCTTTTAATGTAGATACTATTTATCTTACCTCAACATTGTCTTGTTTATCTCTCATGCTTGCATGTACTTTTCCTTTGATGAGTTTCAAATCATCTTCATACCACATATCTATAACATAGCCAGACTCTAGCGCATTTTCGCCCTTTTCTATTAATTTCATTTCGTCTTGAAAATAATTATTTAAGGAGGATAACTTCAACAAATGCTTTTGAATTAGACTAATTTCGCATGCATTCGCACGATTTCCGATAGCAACGGTTGCTATGCTAGTTGTTTAGATCGCCGGTAGGTTGCCGCGCTGAACTACTACGTCATCACTAAATGGGTCGAGGCCTACGAGAAAGACAGGCCTAGGCGCGTATTCGAGAAACAGTGGTCACGTGACCATCTTAGTCCCATAACTTCACCGCGCTAGATTTGAATGTACTATATGTGCAAACGTTTGGTGTAATAAATCGATTTCTGTTTTAAATTTTCCTTATTTAATTACTTAGTACGAAATATAGCATAAAACAGCAAAGTATTTATGTAGATAATAGTGTTTTTTATGTACATTGAACAAGAAAGTATCAAGATATTTTACTGCAATGAATGGTTTGGGCCTTAATAAAATTATCACAGTCATTGTAAATAATTTTTAATGTATAAACAATTACAAACAACAATATATGTATATATATAATTTAACAGAAAAATAGTCATAAGATTTATAAAAGTAAAGGTATATGCGCATATAAAAATGGCTCATTGTCTTATACTAAATATATTTTAAGCTTTCAGTTTTTTTATTTTTCATATATTTCATCCAGATGTAAATTTACAATTAATTCATGGTCTTTCAAAAAACTTACTTTACTTTTTAAGTATTCAATGCTTCCTTCAAGACTAGCATCTCCTAGGGAAAATTTGCAAATTAACTTCCTTATATTTCTAGGATGTGGCAAATATAGATATTTATTTTTATACAAAGAAAAATATGCTGCACTTGACTGAACAAATAACGTTGATGCAAAAAGTAGTGTGTTCGCACTATACCTCCTTGTGTTGGATGGCTGCCTGCATAAGGTTAATTGCTCCATTATAAAAGAAAGTTGCACAGCTTTTTCATGATTTTCACTAATTTCAGATAACATAGTATTAATTTTATCAAATGAATTTTTTTCAATTAGATCACTAACACTACACTTCACAAAATCAAGAATGTCTTCTAAAATATGAATGGAATTTAACACATGCATGTTCTGGGGTATATTTTTAAAAGATAATTTCTCGCCTTTTATGCATAATTCATAATTTAAGTTTTGTTGAACCACTACCGAATATAAGAACACTTGGGACACCTTCGGTCACATCGATGTAGCACAAATACACCTCTTTTCATTTCGATTAATTAAAATCCATTCATTTGAGGTATTCTTAGAATTATAATATCTTCTATTGCTTGAATTTCTCTCGCTTGTTCATATTTCTGAAAAGACTCAAGACTGTCTTTTACAGCGGTTTCCATATTTTCCTCTTCTACATTACATAACCTTCTTGAAGTAGAAGGAGCTGTACTTAAATAGTGTGGCAGGTTTGGAAATATTGAAGGTACTACATTGTTTTTCAATTTAGGTATTTTTCTTGGATATTCCTTACGTTCTCCACCAACAATACACACATCTGTTCTAATAATGTCACATTCTGCAAAATGTTTGATGCATATAAAAGGATTTTTTACAGTAGTAAAATCAGTTGGTATTTTTCTTAGCCAGGTTTTTCTCAAAACTTCATCTTTAGGAAGTGCAAATGTTGTGACATACTCTGTTTCATTTCTGTAATTTGATCTACATCCTTTTACACTGCAATGTCTAGGCATGATCTGAAAACAAAACAATGTAAAATTAATAATAAGTAGGCATTTTAAAAACACAGAAGTGGATGCAAATAAATATTACTTACTATATAATACTATATTTATGTATTCTCAATGTTCTTTAAATGCACTTATAACTTATAAATAACCTGTAAATTTAATAAAAGGGTTTGTAGCACATGCAAAACTATATAAACAAAACCACACTACTGAACTGCACTGCAACAATCCGTAGGCAGGCAAGGAATTATGGGACTAAGATGGTCACGTGATTTTTGTGCGCCTAGGCCTGTATTTCTCGTAGGCCTCGTAAATGGGTCTATTAAAGATGGCACTGTCCAACGATGACGCATTCACCCGCCAAAATTTAAATTTGCTTCTCTAGTTTATTGTCGTATTTATTTTTTATGTTCATACGAAATGTTTATCTTTACATTTTCAGCAATTTCTTCATGTTTAATACATAAAGAAAAAGAACTGAAAATGTATAAACATATATCGTACAAACATTTGTATTCTTCTTTAGTGGTACACTTTACTATGTTCAATGATATAATTGGAATACTTCACATCAAATTTACTTTATTATAACTACTATACAATTCTAAATAACTAAAATAATATAGACCTACAAAAATTAATAACTTTAATATCAATAATGGTATAAAATAGACATATTTTAAAAGTACAATAAAAAAAACATATTTTCTTAATAAATAATTGATGATTTAATGTTTTTAATTTTCTTGTAGTAATGTCGTTCCGTAAATTTCTTACTAACCTTGTGCAGTACCAAGGAAGTCTGTTTGACACAAACCATCTATTATTGAGCATCAAATAAAATGATAATGCTGTGTGGAAGACATCCACAAAAAACCTAGTTCAATCATTAAGCCAATACCTCGTCTTTTACTGTCCATTCCCTTACCTTTGGAAGATGCTTCGCACAACGAAGTTGAGGAAACAGTAATGATTGTGCACTTGATGATATTCCTGTTGAATAAATAAAATAATTAGACAGATAAAAAAAAAGAGGAAGAATAATTTACCTTTAAATATATCTTTGATCATTGAAGACTCATTTAAGTTTAATTTTGATATATTTTTGATTGTACAGCCTCTTTTTTGTGCATATTAATTTTAGTTTTCAAATGCGCTGCATGTTCTTTCTTTATTGCATTCACATATGCTTTTCCTTTTTTCTTTCTTTTTACTGTTGATATATTTGCTTGCTGATGGGTAATAAGACTAATAAGACACAAAGTGAATTGCAAATAGGTGTTCTATAAGTACTGTAGGTAAATTGCAATCAATTACCTATGTATTTTCTATTGCTTGCAATGGTAATCTTTGTGGAATATATATTTCTTCTTACAGTTGAGATTCAGAGCATTTTGATATTGACATGATTGTTTGTGCTAGATGTAAGGATGGTACAGCTCCAGAGTAAAATTTGTAACACATATTCTTAACTTAAATTCCTAATACTTCCCAGGAAAAATTTTAAACCCATTACTTCCAAACCAAGTCTTAGATCAAAAATATGGACGCCTAAATATTAGTTGTTTTGTTATATATTCATTATTACTGGCTTTTAAGGTTTTCGTGGAAAATAATGTAAATTTTCCACATCTATTATCTCCTTTGCCGCACACGATATACAAAATTTTGAAGCCATTTTCCAATAATTTATATGCTGAAAGGAAAAGTACTTGTAGCATAATTAAAAGCGTCAATGAGAGCAATTAAATATTTTTTTAAGAACTTGTTAATTTTGGGCAAACAGCATTTTTGAGTAAAACAATATGATGAAATTTCTTGTAAATCCAACTTACTTTTTCAACAGCAAAAAAACACTATACCTAGTCCAGATAAAAACTGATCAGGTCAATACTTGGTTGTATAACAAATATTTCAATAACTCAATTCAAATTCCGATATTGTATTATAATTCAGAACGATATGGAACATCTTGCAAGTAATCTATAAACAACGAAAATAACATCATAATAACATAACCAATAAAATTGAAATTATAGAACATTTCAAAATTATACTCCGAACTTACACGATTAATAGCGATTAGACACGAAGTTGTACGATTACAGTGCCCTCTTTAAATGACTGCCCAACTGAATGATAAGGATGAAAAGAGTACATATTTTCAATCAAAGATAAGGATAGAAAATCGGATTAAATTTTGAATGATGTTGCCGGTCTCGTTAGTCTCTGATTCGGACAAATTTTCCTATGTATAGCAAAGGCCAATTAAGTTGGCGCAAGGAGGGGGTGCGCAGAAGCCGTTTTTAAAAACGTCCTCCCCCACTACTCAAGTAATTGTCAGAATACATTTGTCATTGACGTTTGACGGAACATAATATCTTTGCTAGAGGATCATAAAGTGATACGCGCTGAGAGGTTAGAATTATCTGACATTCGATGTAAAACCAAATACAAATCTCCCCACTACTTCCAATCCTGCGCGAACTTACCCCTCCTCGCGCCAACTTAATTGGCGTTTGCTATACTTGCACGGCTCGATTACCTCTGTTAGTGCATTATTTGTGAAATTTTTCGTGAATATCTAAATTGTGAAAAAATCGTTGGTTTGGGAACATTTTAAAGAGTCGAATGATAGGAAATTTGCGATTTGCACCATACATAATAAATCTTTGAAATATTGGAGTAATACGAGAGATATTTCCAAAGTTCTGGGAATTTAGCTATAATTTTTTTATTTTGTTAATTTTCATCAATACATTTATCCCAGTAATAAATTAATTTTTTTAAGCCGTCCTCAAAGAACTTTTTCGGTGTCTTCTCAATCCATCTATTTATGGCACGTTTTATGTCAGTTAAACTCTCAAAACGAACACCGTAAAGGTGTTGGCAATGTTGTGTTCAAATCTGGGAACATGAAAATTACTCGATGCGAGATCCGGTGAATAAGGTGGATGCGGAAGAAATTCCCATTCTAAATCGTTCAAAACTTCCTTCGTTTTTCTAGCAGTGTGAGGTCTTGCATTATCCTGTTGCAATAACGAACGCTTATGCAACTTTCCAGGCCGTTTTCTGATAAGTGCCTGCCGCAGTGGTCCAGATAATAAGTTCGAATAATATTCTACGATAATTGTAGTACCTTTCGTCAGATAATCAATAGAAATAATCCCTTCGCATTTCAGAATTCAGTAAGCATTACCTTTCCAACAGACTGAATTGTACGCCCCTTTAGTTGATACTTTTCTTCGGGTTTACGCCATTCTTTGGATTAACTATTGGTCTCAGGATTGAAATAAGGAATTCACGTTTCATCAGTGGTTATTATCAGTTGCCAAAATTCAACACCATAACGGGCTAACAGCTCTTGAAGTTGACAAGTGTTAGAGCTATTGAACTTCTGTTCGGCTCGCCACAGCCTGACTGAAACCTTGCTTACGCCCAAACAATTTTCTTTGCAAACAATTATGTAAGATCTAATGTACCTATTCCTATTTATTTTCTGAACACCGAAAACGCAAAAAATTGTAACCAGGAATTATTATATATAATTATAGTAAGTACATAAGGGTTTCAGAAAATTAGTTACAAACTCTAGAATTCCAATTCTATACACTTGTTTAATGGAACCTATAACTTCGTGAAATTGAAGGTTTCTGTGTTAGCAACTTATAAAGTTCTCCGCTATGATAAGTGAATATAGAATTCTTTAACTTTCCTTAATGCAGCAAATGGTCAGCAGATGATCAAACTTGATTTACGTAGACTATGAATTTAGATTTTTAATTCGTTTAAAAAGTAAATCCTTAAATAAAATGTGGAGACAGATTTTGAAATTAGTAAACTCGTCCAACATTAATTACTAAAAATCAGAAAAAAAACTGTGTCGAATTAAAACAAAGTTTAATATTATACCTTAATTACTTATTGGTAAAATTTTGTGTTCAATTTCTTTAGCTGTTTCGTAATTCCCAATTTAGGACATGTGGTATGGATGATCGAGTTGGTCAGTTCCTTTATATAAATAATTTATAGTTTAATATTGATAAATTATTTATAGTAAAGCAAACATATTCATCTTAAACATTTTTCGCGAAAATGTAATCAAAATAGAGTTTCTATAACATCAGTGAATAATATTTTAAATATAAGCAGCAATTACCAGTAGTTGTTTACAGAATGCCAATAAATTTTATAACTTGCTTTAATAAGTTGCGTAAATAATTTCACGTAAAATTGCAATTAATTAATTGTCTGCAACACGAAAATTATCTTTATTATTGATAGATAAAATTTCACATATTGCACTTGCTAATGAAAATATGTATTTACAAAAAATAAATTTATATGGGCGATATCACTTTCTTATTTAAAAATTGGATAGGTATAAATAACTGTAATTGAAGTATATTTCTTTTTCTTGCACTTACATATGTATCTACCTAACTTGAACAAGAATTACTTTTTTTTCACATGTTTATTTTAATATATTTCTGTATCGTTAAGTTAAAGTTAAAGTTAAAAGTTAAAGTTTAAATGTATTTAAAATATATTTAAATATTTTCTTATTTATATTTTTAGCGTGAATTAAGATAAATAAATAGTACTAAAGAATACTAGTGTCCATTGGTATTTAAAAAAATATTCTTAAATGTTTATCTGCGGTGATACAAAGTATTTTAAAATACGTTTTGCTTTTAATAGTTGGTGATACTGATCGCGCCAATAAAACCATTGCGCCTGAAACAGATTTCATAGTATTAGTTGCGAAACGTACACCTGTAATATAGAACGTATGCGCCTGAGCTTTGCTCAGAAGCACGCAAACTGTATCGGCACGTCGAAAAGACATACGAGTTGCTTCTCAACGTTGGCCGCTCCCGTTCGCAACCGAAAATTATCGGTGCGATGTTTTGGATTTTACGGAGGACGCGCTTTTCAAACGCCGCCGCTCTTTTCAACAGCATCAATAACAACAACAGTAGTGGTAAGTTTACTGTTTGTTTTTGCTCGTTTCCCTTACTTAACAGTTTTATTCTGCTTTTGATTGGTTTGTCGCCTTTTTTTTAATGTTTCATTGTTTAAGTTTTAAATTTAATAATGTTTTTTTTACGGCAGACGTTTTAAAGTATTAATGAGCTAGTTAAATGTTGGTTATATTTGCCAAAAAACTTGCCTGCGTTAATTAATTTAGTCCACATAATTTTTAACAATGTAATTTCCAAACTTGATCTTGTTGTACGAGATACATAAATATACAGATCGATCAAAAATACTGGTAATATACATATATAACTGTAGTAGAAGAAGAAAAGGAGGAAAGGGAAAAAACATGAATAACCAGGAGATAAACTATAATTGAAAGTAACAAAACTATTGACACAATGAACATATATGAAGGAAAAGGAGTTGTCGAAAAAATAATTCATTAATTAACAAGGAGAATGGTAATAAAGTTTTTTACTGACACCTTTTCAATTTCTATTGATGTCAGCATCGTCAATGAGATATGTATGCTTAGGTGCATAAATGTGTGACTAAATGTCAGAATATTTTGATGCAAGTAAAGGTAACTAAATTCTTTTCGTTTGAAAATACCGAATGAATTTAATAATACTTGAACATTGAAAAACTAGGAAAAAAATATAATGAAACACCAGTGGATACAAAGACGAATTAAAGAATTTTAGGGGTAAGTAGTCCAATAGATATTATTAGTTTTGGCGGTAAGTTGGAAATAGTTTGCAACACGTGAAAATGAGTGGCCTTAATATAGTTTTCAATTCAGCATCTGGGGCTTATTTGTTCTTAAATATGTTGCCGTGTTTTTCAGGAAATAAATTTTTGGAAAACCAGAAACAATTTCCTTTATTTTTACTCCTAATTTTAGTATCAATGTGAATTTAAATGTGTAATACTAATTCTATGCATTAAGCTACTATGTTTTACGTTTTTAACAGAGTTTACAGTCCGGATTATATGTTAATTTTGTCTTTAATATGTCATAAAATTTAATTATAGTCTCTAAAAAACATTGATCTTAATATCAATGGCGTGTTCAGAACGTCACAAAAGGGGAAGCTATAGAGTAAAATATCGCCTAAGCAAACACTTTTTTGGTGGAGGTGCAAAAAATATAAAATTTGTTACAAACTATAATAGAATCCTACCTTACTTAAAAATAGAGTGCCATACTGCCCTGCTAAGCGAAAGTGCCGTATGTGCAAAACAACCATTTTTAGATATGCGACATTTTAAATTTAACTTTGGCCAAGAGACCTTAGGGACAATGGCGTATTGAAACACGTGTTTCTTAAGAAACTTTAGCATTTGCAATTCTTTACAATAGTAATTTTTCAATTATAACATTTTTTTCTGCTAGAAAATGCATATACTGCAGAAACTGTATTGCCATCACAAAGAAAAAATGCCGTAAGTGCGTACACATACTGCTTCATTATTAAGTACCGTTTACATACTGCATTTATGCCTAGTAACTCGTTGAATAAAAACATAATAATAATTATGTGCTTAGTATTACAATTTTTTTAACTTTTCTCATTGTTGGTCCCTTAAAAATTCAATACTGCAAAAAATGTTGGTGATAATATTTTTAAGGAACTGATCAATGCAAACAAATTAACAAAACATTGAAAATCGTTTTATTCTTAAAGTAAAACATTTAGTAAAACATCAAACAATTTTATTGATTATGAATTTAAGTTAATTTAATTTCCTGAAGGTAAGGGACTAATTTTTAACTCTTCCCAAAATTGTTTTCTATTATTTGGAAGAACGTTATTTAAATTTTTTAGAATACTCTCGCGTTTTTCTATTGACACTCTACATGGTGCTGATAAAGGAGATGGTGCTGGCATTCCATTTTTTTCATATTCTTTTTACACAGAAAATCTACTGTTATATAATTATCCATAGCCAAATCAGTTTTACATTTCAAATCATATCTTCCCCTCACTGCTTTTATACCGACGGTGTCTCCTAAGTATAATCTGTTTTCCGCTTTTTGAATTTTCTGTTGAGACTTGAAGTCTTTCCAAAGAAAAAAATCAGTGTGTTTCATTTCCTTTACGTCTACATTTGACTTATTGGCACTTTGAACAGCTTCTGAAAAATCTTTTAAATCGTACGCCCTTTTCTGCTTCTTCAAAGCAGCTTCCACCTGGTGGTAGAAGCTATCGGCCGACATAAATGTGTGACCCGGTACAAAGTACTGTATGTTTATTTCGTCAATAGCCACTTCATCCGAATTCACAATGTATATAAAAAAACTTAAGAAACACCAATTCTTATTTTGGCTCGAGCAGTTGACCAACCATGCAATAATACGTGGTGAATCTCTATATTTTAAGAAGAATGCGTAGAAGGTACCTATAATGTTTTGCTTGTTTCGACCAGTGATGCCCTCATGCCATAAACACGCGAGTGGTTTTTGATTTGATTTTTTTCCCAACTGGAACGAAGCTTTCGTGATATACAACAATTCTTTTTGTAAAAATAACTTTCTTGAAACAGTCAATACGTGACAACATAATTACTTTTTGTAGATCTGCTGAAAACAAAGTGGTTCCAGATTTGGCATCGCTCACAATCGGGTTGTAGTTTTTCCTCCGAATGACCATGTAATTTAAACCCTCACAATCTTCACATTCTTCATGACCTAGCAATGCAAACGATATACGCAAGCTCTTCACATTTTGCCGGTACAATTCATAAGACAATTTGAAATCTGGATACTTCTCTTGAAAATCTTTAAACATTATAGAAATATTCACATCACTGGGTAAGTATCTAGTCTGCGGTGCATGCTCACGGCGATAATGCGATATTGTGGGATTGAACGATTCTATATGTTGTATAAGTAAATCTTCGTGTTGGAATTTTTTGTGTTTTTTATGTTTTCCGCGTTTATCACGATTTGGCTGAAGGCTTCCCTTTTCAGTTTTCGACAAAACTTCCGTTATCACCCGATCATTTGTTCTCTTATAACCTAATGTGGTCAGAAAAAACACCTTACAGACTTCATGAGTTACTGCCTCAGTTATTAAACTTTCGTCTGGAAAAAAATACTTAAACGTATTTTGTTTTTTCTCACTTTCCGCAGACTTGGGTCGCCTTTTCACTACAGAACGCTTACAAGTATTAAAAATAAATGTTCGTCTTTCTAACTATGATAAATCCCAAAACTGCTTATTAATTTCAGAACGTCGAAACTGAGAGATTTTACTGTTACATTTCTTCTTCTCAGGGTCACACGACGGCAACAGCTTATGATCTTCCTTTATTTGGTTTTGTTTCATACGTTTTCGTGTTTCCCTATTCACGTTGTATTTTTTACGTTTTCTTAGGTTTCCGTCTTTTGTGTATAAATTTTCGGTTTCGGGTGCATTTTCTCTGATGTTTGCTAAGACTGTGACTTCACGTGGATTATCGTTTAATTCACGCTGATTCTCTAAGCTGTTTTCGTTAAGTACATTATCAGAATTGGGTTCAGTATAATGATGGTCTAACATAATTTCTTGGAGAGTACGTTGCACAACTATATAATTGGAGCCTTCGCTCTGTACTAAGTTATTGTCTACAATAGCATTGTCTATCTGTGGGGTTTCAGGCTCATTTCCCGTGCCAAGTACAACTGGTAGTGATTCTATACACTGCATAATATCATCTGAAAAATGCAGTTCTTAACTGATCCTGGTTTTAAAACTTGGTAACGTTAAAAAAACTTATAATAATATATATCCCTTATTTCAAATTAAAAAACAAAATTAAAATTTTACATTAAAAATTATTAATTATTCTTAGTAAAAAACTAAGAATAATTAATAATTTTTAATGTAAAATTTTAATTTAGTTTTTTAATTTGAAATAAGGGATATATTAACTTACCACGTTGTGTGATGTCTGGTCCTTCCTGCAGAATAATACCTTGTTCCTCTGGTTTTGATGTTTCATCGTCACAAGGAAGCATCGTCGGTAAAGATTCTTTCACAACTATATTTTCATTGTTACTCATAATTGAACTACTTATCGTTGGTTTAGAGTTTTTCGTGGCAAGTGCCATAATTATATCAGTACGCCTCGACATCATCAAAAGTCGCTTTTGAAATCTAATAAATGAAGAAACCGACGTGAAGAAACAAACTAACAGCCTACTTTCTAACCTCCAAACAAAAAGTCACGCAGCGCGTAATCTTGCGAACCTACTAAGCAAAAACGTAGTATTTACAGTAAATTGTGTACATACGGCAAACAAAATAAAAGAATATTTCAACTAGTTATGGCATATTCGGCGTTTTTTGCTTGGTAAAGAGGCCGCACAATGCGTGTCGTATACAATTATTCCAACATCTCATTCTGGCTATTTTTGCACATACGGCACTTTCGCTTAGCAGGGCAGCATACGTCTATTTTCTTTTGCAAACTCATCCATGATGTCATCATAAAAACATTTTTGGCTAGAATATTCTTGCACTAATTTCTTTTCAATTGATATTAATCTCAAAGCAGAGAAAGTGCAGAAAAGGAACGTCCTGTAAACGCACTTGTGGCGAGGATAGTGAGTTAATTCACATCGTAAATTTCAGGCCAAGCACGATCTAGTTTGCAGTCTTTAAGAGATTTCCATAAGTCACTAGCATTCGTTTTATTTAAGCCTTCTGAGGTGTTGTAAATCACTGTGAATTCAGAACGTAATGCAGGAAAGTGAAAATAATGTGGATAATTTTGTTTAAGCGATTGAAAGGCCTCATCAGAAACTGTGAGTTTATTACAAAAATTAACTAATTCTATAAATTTAAGGGTGTTAAAGTTCTTAAATCTGGTGCTTATGTGGGCAGAAATATTGTCAATTATTTCAAAGAACAATTATGAAATCGAGATTTTTATTCTGTTCTGTGTTCTTTGGCAATATCGGTGCGTATTCTGTTTATTTGTGATTGAATATTTAAACGCTAAAATTGTTTCCACAAATGATAAAATTGTTCTCTTAGAAAAACGAATGGATTCCTGAATTTTTTTATGCAAAAATTAATGTTACTAGTTTTATTTTGTATAACAGCAAATAAGTTGTTATAAAATGGAAATATCTCGGAAAAAATAAGCAACGAAAGATTAAAATTAGTTTTAGTTTCTAACATCTTAAAATATCCTCGAGAGCAAACTCGAATCTCATTGTCCCTTTCTTCCTGGTTATTTATAATATTTTGAAAAAAAAATAAAAGTGGTTGTCGATATTCAAATACAGTTTGTATGTAATTTCATTGAGTGGGGGATACTTTTGGTAATCTTTTATGAACCTCCACATCTAAAGCACTGGTTCTTTTTGAAGATTTGGAAAGAAATGCTGCCAAACCGCTCAAAGTTTGAAAAAAATCTTGCATTCCTGTATTATATTAAGAGACTGTTGTAAAACCAAATTTAAGCGTATCCGACCACACTTTTAGTACATCGTATAGCACACGATGTACTAAAAGTGTGGTCGGATACGTTTCTTTTTGTTTAACCTGTAACCCCCCCTAATTCGCCTGCCAAACATTTAAAAATCCTGTAAAGTGTTCCTTAATTTCCCCTTTTTTTGTTACATAATGTAAGACTTTTGATAACTGACCAATATTTGCCACATATGTAGTTTCGTCTAGAAGTATGGCAACAAAACAGATTTCTTCTACTTCAAATTTTATTTTTCTCAATATTGCTTTTTCTATGCATAGAATAAGATCGTTTTGTATTAAATTAGAAGTTCCTTTAAACTTTGTAGAATTATCCTATTGAAATTGTAAAATTTAGTCATACTTTGGCAATAAATTTACTAAATCTACGTAGTTTCCCTTGTTCGAAGATTGTTCAATTTCATTATGACCGCGAAATGCAAGCTCATGTTCTCCCAGGAGACAAACCACATCTACCAATCTCTTAAGTATTTCACGGTTTTTTCGTTCGTGTTTTTCTGTATCAATTCTTAATTCATTGTCTAATGTGTGTCCAATTCTGATTTTCCCAGAAGTTTTTTCTTTAATTATCTCATGTAAGTGTGGTTGACTCAACCCATGTCTTTTTATTAATTTGTGTAAATTATTTAGATGAGCAAACCCATTTTTATTCCACAATTTTTTTTCGCTTGTAAAAAAAATACATGGCCAGCAAAACAAAAGAGACTTAATGGCACAACTAGTTAACCATTCTCATTTTTTGTAATTTTGTTTCTGACTTCTTACATGTAATTTATTATATGTTTTATTAAATTAGTCAAAGTTGGAGTTGGCCTACCTTTGGCAATAATTCTTTTTTTTTTTATTCGAAATTATGACGTGAAAATCCTTTTATCACTATTTTACATATAATACATTCACAATCAGACACATTTCCGCACGAATTTGGTTCCGAAACTTCCGAACGTCCGATCTTCATTCATAGGCATAATATATTTATACGAAGACAGCTTACACAATGAATTATTTTCATTCGATTTTCAGACGAAATAATCCATAAAAACGAAAGATTTTGCGTTAACACAGTATTTGTATTGTCTATAAATATTTAAATTAATAACTAACTAATTTTATGTGCATAATTCCCCAATAAAACTAATAAAAGATATTTATTTTATTTGCTAATATTCGTAGACAGGCCCATTCAAACGAAATGATTAAGAAACTGCCTATGAAGCCATAAGCTGTAGATATCTAGCATATTAGGTTGTTCATTCGACCATGGTTGTCGTCCTTCGCTAACGACAACATTTGAAATCGACATGGGCGCACTTTAACAAGTAATATTAGGTAATAATTTAATATACCGGGTTTTTCTTTTATCATTACACATAGATACAATGCATTGACTTTTATTCATTTAGCCTTACACATAGGGATAAATTTATGGTGGCGTAGTAGGCAACCAATTATACACCAGCATCTACGTACAAACAATAGTTTAATTCTTAAAATAGATTGCCATGGAGAGAAAATAAAATTTTTTTAATGTCAAATATTTCTCAATTTTTATTCATTACAAACATCTTAAATTAAATACATTTTATTGAAAAATAGATAATTTATTTAAATCATGAATATGTATAGCAAAGACGAAAAAGTTTCAATGATAATGTGGTACAGAAGACAGTTTAAGGACGGTTAGAGACATGTTTTCCGTTAATTATCCTAACAGGCCTATACCTTGTGCAAAGACAATTTTAAATATTTATAATATATTCAAAGAAGATGGTTGTCTTCTAAATTCCCACAAAAAAAAATAATAAAATCAAACACGCATGAAGCTGAATATTCTGTGTTATGTAGAAGAACGGTAGGATCGTTTTTAGATGTAGCCAGGCATTTTGGAGTATCGTACAGTTCGGTGTACAGAACCCTGAAAAAATTCAAATATAAGCCATACAAGGTATCAAGCCATGAAGAGCTTTTCGAGGAAAATAAAGTAAAATGAACTGGGTTTTGCGATATAATGTTTAATTTGCTAAATGAAAACGAAGAAATTAAAAAAAAAATAATTTTTACTGATGAAGCTACATTTACCGTAAATGGTAAAGTCAATTCTCAGAGCTTCTGGTTTGTATCCTACATTTATCCATTGAAAAATACTAAATTGACTTTCCATTAATCCATTAGGTATTGGTCTCGTACAAATCCTCATGCCTAAAACCTAACCCGAACGCAGTACTCTCAAAAAGTAAATGTCTGGATTAGAATAATAAGCGATAGACTTATTGGCCCATTTTTTATTGACGGTAACCTCAGAGAACCTGGAGAAAAATATTTAAATCTCTTGCGAAACCACATCATTCCATCAATTGAGATGCTAAATGTTGATCAACTTTGGTTCCAAATGGATGGGGCTCCGGCACATTCTACTCAGGCCGTCAGGAATTTTTTAAGTAACACATTTTAAAGACGATGAATTGGCAGGTTTGGCCCCATGCCATGGTCCCCAAGATCAGCTGATTTATCTCCAAAAGATTTACTTCCTTTGGGGTTACCTAAAAAGTAAAATTTATAATAACGTGCAAATACGTAACTTGGGTGAACTGAAAGACCGTATACGTACTACATGTGATGAAATAAATGCAGAATTTATTCGGAGTACCCTGCCGTTGCTTTCAAAATCGCCTTGCTTATTGCCTTGAAAGACAAGAAGGACGTTTCGAAAACTTGCTATAAAATTTGTCTTCACTTTTGTTATGTTGTTTTGTTTGTCTTAATTCATCGTTAGAATAAATTAATTTTTTAATCTAATTCTTCGTGGCTTTATTTTGTTTGGTATTACCCATTGTTGCCAGTACAAGTATTATTGCCAAACTAGATTCTACAATACTTTCGCGATAAATTTTAAGTTTGGTAATAGATTTAAAGTTTCATGTACATTCTGTATAGCAATCTAAATAATTGCCCTTTGAGAGCTTAAACTGGCTTAAACATTCATATCTTTAACAGTTAGAAAGCATAGTAAGATTAAACCCATTGAGTTATTTCTTTAGCGAATAGGAAAAGTTGGGTGTAATTTTAATAAAATAAATACCTAGGTTACTTATTAATATTTTTAAAATTTTTATTTAGGAATATTATCATATTAACATTTTTCGGTTTTAGTCTTGCACACCTTTGTTCTATTATTAAACGAGCTGTACTATACATTCTCACTTTCTGCTGAACTCGCTGTAATACAGAAGTATTGCCTACCACATTGTTTTAAGGGTTTCAACACCATTCTTATTACCTAAAAGAAATTCCAAATAAAAAATGCAATTACCCTTTTTTTTTAAACTTACTTTCCAAAATAAAAGAGGATCTACGTCCTGATTTGAATTTGGCCTTTATTATTCTTTCTTGCAAAAATCAAAAACATGAAAGTGACTTTTCATGTGGAATATTGTTTCGATTACAGGGATTTGTTCTTTATTTTCAGGATCTATTTTCTTCATAATATTAAACATTTCTTGTTCCAGAAAAGAAGTACCCCTGTAGCATTTTCAGTAGTAAGAAAACCTTCTCTTTTAAATCGAGGGTCTCAAACAGTTGCTACTCTAGTAACTGATCCTGCTTCATAGAAAATAGCCTTGCTTTAACAGATTCCAAAAGTTTATTGTATAGTGTCTTCCCTTCTTCAATCTTTAATTCCAGTAATGTTGCTGTCAGATAATTGTGCAGTCCAAAAGTTATTGGGATCATTAAAGAAATAGTAACATATTTATTATCTACAAGAATTTCCTCCTACTGCTTTTTAAGATAAATTTCTCCAGTTTATAAAACCACTTATTCGTAAGATACCACGAGGTGTTATATGTTTTTATCGTGTTACTGAAATGCCCCCAATGCGTGGGTTACATTCGGTAATTTATTAGAAGTAATGTGAGGACGTTCTACAATTTCATTAAATCGTAAAATCTATTTGTACTTTTTTGTTATATTTTCTACCTTTTTTGATACATTAATTTTACTATCTTAGATATATTTCAACCTTAAAGAAATACTATCCATCTTCTTTGAATTTGTTAAAAATATTTAAAATTGTCTTCGCACAAGATATACGCCTGATGGGATAATTAACTGTTTTAAATTATGTATTTTTCAATATAATGTATTTAATTTAAGATTTAGGTATGAATGAAAAACAGAAAATTTGACAATTGGAGAAATATCACTGGCATATAACTGGTTGACTACTATGCCACGATACATTTATCCCTATTTGACATTTGTAATGCTAAATGAATAAAAGTCAATGCATTATACCTATGTGTAATGATAAAAGAAAAACCCGGTATAATATTAAAGTTTAATATTAAACTTTTTTATTTATACACTGTATGTTACTTGTTCATGTAGGGGACGCCGCGCTTACCCGCCACGGTATACACGCCACTGCTTAGTATGTAAAATGAAATCTTGTGCTTGTAAATATGTGAACAAATACATAAATATTTTTCAAAGAAATATAAAAAAATATTACTAAATTTTTTTAATTTAGTACTGTACGAAAAGGAAGTAGAGAAAACAAAACATAATTCGCACAAAAAGACATTGGTGTGGTGTCGAAACGGAGTGATTGATTAGAACATGAAATGTGAAATTATAAATAAATAAACGGGGAGTTTCCTCTAACGTTTTGATTAATGACTGTGGATTGATGACTTTTATTGGAACATTGTCACACAATAAGTCTACTTTGCCGCGTTATACGCTTTATATTTTCTATCATAATGGAAACTCGGGTATATTGAATAAAATTTTTATACGTGAATATAACCTGGCATTGTGATTATATTTTCCTTGTAAAACAGTAGTGCGCCTGTTAATCGATACTTTTGGTAGGATTTTATTGAGATCGTAAACCACAAAGTAGGCATATCACATTAAAACGATCTATTTTTATTTTAATGAACTATCTTAAGATCTTTTGGAGAGCTTTCGGAAAAAGAATTACACCAATTCTGAAGGAAGTGGTAGTACATTAACGAGATGACAGAATTATTTTTAAAAGGTTTCATCACTTTTTAAGGGTCCTCAACACCACAAGTTATATTCTTTTAGAAAAATTAAATATTGTAGGTACATACTAAATTAAATCTCTAAAACCTTTTTCTTTTTATTTAAGAAATAATAAATACATCTAAGAAAATATGTGTAGGTTGGCTCAACAAGACGTTCTTCGGTTTTTTCTTATTTATTATTTACGTAGAATGTTGTACTTTTATTTTATACCTTCCAGATCAATAATAATTGTGTTAGTAGCGAATTTCAGTCAAGCTGCTTCGTCCTGCTATGAGAAAGATATAATAGACAAGGCAGTAATTGTTACTATCAGAGACAAATCGACAATTATCTGATAATTTTTCTCTGTTGTATTTTTCGTGATATTGTTGCTATTATATAATTGATACAATGTAACAAACCAAAATTTTAATAAACATTTAATTAAAAGCAGTTTAAAAGCGCGGAGATAATAAATTTGAAATATGGAAATTATTATTAATACGCTAATGAAAAGCATTTTTAACTCAATTGATTCTGTAATCTGGCCAGTGGAAATAAGCTTTGTAATGTGGCATTACAATATGATGTGTACATTGATTTCATTGGATAAATATACTGTTTTCGTCTTTATAAAACTAAAAATAATAAAGCAATATTTACAATCATTTAATATATATCATTTTGTAAATCTGTTAGTAATGCTAATAATCAGCGGACAAGAAGTGATAAAGATAAGCTAACATTTGCAAAAACTTTGAGGCTTTCGATTCGGGAACAACAGAAGATGAAGAAGAGAAGTGTTCATTCCAAATGAAGATGCCACTTAAGAAAATCAAAATTTTAAGAACACCATCCTGAAATAAATTAACCGAAACAAACAACCCGATTTTGACTTAATTGCAGGAAAGATTCTTTTGAAGTTTTCAACGAAGTATATCATTCTTATTACACATTCTGTAATAATCCGTTTATCCTACTTTCCATATCTTTGGAAAGTCGGAAAAATAACTATGATTCTCAAGCCTAGGAAAAAGTCTGCTGATATAGGGTCTTTACTTATAAGCTAATTGCCTGTATTGTTGTTGGTTTTGTTTAATCTCGAAACATTCGAACAGTTGATTGCTGGTTAATTTCAGGTTCATATGAATAAATCCGACTATCATCACCATATAACTAGCGACCGGACACGAAAGGCCCATGACTCACCGCCCACGGGCGTACTATTGAAAATTTGTATTATTAAAGAGTTTTTATTTTATTTGTATAGTTGGAAAACAAACGGGTGGTGATCTATAAAATACGAAATACATTTTTATTTGTTCATTTTGAAGTTCAAGTTGAATAAATGAGTATTAATATTAACTAGCAATACTTTCTCAAGGTTCTCTTCGGTAAAATATGTTATCTTTAAATGAAATATATAATTGTAGTCAGAAAACGTACTTTCTACATCGCAACTGGTTATTGTCCCCATACACAATTGCCGCAATGTTATTAAATCTCGATTTCTAATAAAAACTGCGTCTAGCTTTTGCCAATGTCACAGCCGAAGTCACTTGGAATATTTTTCAAGTTATTAATAGCCACATGTAATGTGGTTAATCCATCATTTAATTTGAGATTTTGATTTTCAAAATAAGTGATTAGTTTTGGCAAATTTCCAAAGTGTTCCTGAAGAAAGTACAACTGATTTTTTAAATTTGGAATATGTATTAGTTCCTTGCACTCAGAAATACTTCGAGCATCGTCATTTAAACATGTAATGAAATTTTGTAAACTATCGAAATTCTCTGCATAAAAACTAGTAGCTTTCAATCATGTCCCCCATCTAGTTATTACTGGAGAGGCAGGCAGTGACATGCCTGTGGAGAGCATGTGCTACACAAGTAGTATGCAGCATATTAGAATATGTTTCTCTTAATAATCTGCCTGTTTTTAACATATATGCAGCACTGTCACTAACAAATAAAAGTATTTTTTCTTTGTACCAGTCGTTCGAATGAAACATTTGGTGCATATTCTCGTAAATGATTTTAGCTACTGTTTCCGCATCAACAGTATTTATAACTTTTGTTGTAATTACATATGCGTTAAATGGAATAGTTGGATGTAGTACATCAGCTACACAGCGTCCTAATATAGCAACAGTTTCGTCGGTACTTATCCATAGGTACTGATTTACTTATCCATAAGTACTGATTTGAAAGATGGCTTCTAATGCGTTCTACTGCTTTCGTGTAGCATTTAGAAACATAATTTTTCCAATGTTTTATTTTGTCTGCCTAGGTAAGTAATAATTTTAAATTTCTTGTCATGATCTTTAGTAATCGGATATATATCTTGTATTGCTTTAGTTTCCGATTACTAAAGATGATGACAAGAAATTTAAAATTATTACTTACCTAGGCAGACAAAATAAAACATTGGAAAAATTTTTAAGAAAACAAAACATAAACATTGCATATAAAACCAACAACCATATTAGTAACTACATCAAAAACAATAAAAGTAAAACAGCACATCATAATAAGTCAGGTGTGTATAAACTAACTTGTGGCACATGTACTAAAACATATATCGGACAAACAGGTAGAACGTTCAAAAAGCGCATATACGAACATTATTATTCGTTTAGAAATGGGAAAACAGATTCAGCATTCTCCAACCATTTAATTGAAGAAAGCCATAGTTTTAATAATAATTTCAAGATCCTACACGAAGAAAAGAAAAGTAAGAAACTCGATTTATTAGAAGCAATGCAAATTAATAAACAAAAATTTTCAAATAAATTATTAAATGACAAAACACAGCTTAATTCCTCCCCTCTTTGAATTTATTTCCTATTTTTAATTGAAATATTTTGTTAGATATGTGTCACTTATAATATAATTTATGTTATCTATATGTATCCCTTATACTAAAAGAGGCGGGTAAAAATATTTCGGTTTCCAATTTCTGAGAATACCATTAAGTCATCAAATATAAAATATTTACGTTTAAGTAAAATGTTTTATAGTAACGCTTGTTATATCTGAAGAAACCGTTGTACGGTGAAACAGCTGTTATATAGTCATTATTAAATATTATTAAATAAAGTGTAAATCTAATACAACATTGTGTGTTTTTATCATTTGATATGGATTTACATCAAGTAAAGGCAGAATCGATTCAATGTATTTAAATTACTATTGGGGTTATTCAAATTTTATGTATGAAGGAAAAATAATATTTCATTCGATTAACTTCTATATTTAAATCAATTTATGTAATTTAAAACCCATTACATAAATTTCTTAGACATATTCAATGTAGAATTAAATCGAACGAAAGATACTTTTTCTCCATACTCTATTTAATTCTTTTGGACCTTCTTGAATATCTTCAAAATATATCATAAAATGTAAATTCAAATGAAAATTACAAACAAACGTAATTCGTATAAAAATATACGAGATTTAGGATCTATACCAACTCTTATGCCAGATGAATTTAAAGAAATACAATAGTATTTTCAAAAATTGTATAATTTGACGTTTCAGAAAATGACACTATCCAGTTAATATTAATCTAAAAAATCTACAACTAATAATATAAAATAAATGGCAAAACTATATACTATTATCCATAGTCCTAAATGCTACTTACACAAACAAACAATAAATCCAACGAAAGTTTATAACATATAACACGGGCACGAGATCACAAAATTTAAATATGGCGAATACTAATCGACCAAGATAGCCAACATTAAATTTTTCGTTAACATATCAAATTCCTACGACAAAACAACTTCTAAATGTAACACCCTTGTGATGTTTAAGTTGCATAATTAGTTTCACGTTGTTCGGATACCTATTAAATTATTACAAGCCACTTGTCTATTATTATGTAACTATTTATCCAATGTCATTTTGTAATTTTTTCTTACAAATATTTTTTAACTTAATAAATAATACTTCTAAATAATGTACACATTGCAAGAACAAATTTTTATAGTGAAGCATATTTCTGAAGTACACAATTTCTTAACGGAAAATGGTAATATTCCTACGCGGAATGTAAGCGACAGTTTCACTTGCAGTTTTCTAATAGAGTTGCGGATAATACCGCCTTAGGTACACCATCACATTTGTCTAGTCGTGGAGAAGTTTCGGGCTACAGGATCTGATAAAAGGCAAAAATTCTGGTAGACCACGTACACAGCAAAATATTGTTGAACACGTAGAAAACCTTGTTGGAGAAAATCTACATACATCAGTTCGTCGTTTATCAGTTCAAACGAATGTATCTTCTAGTACCGTTCGTAGAATTTTAAAGTGTCGTTTACATATTGCTATGAATAATGGTTTGAAAATTTAGCAGACCACCATCCACAACTAGTTTTCCCAACTAGGTTTCTCAGCCGGTGAATTTTCAAATATGAGACGTCTAACTTCTCGGGTTCCAGTTAGGAAACGCGTGACTGCAATGTTATTTGAGCGCCAGTGAAATGTTCCCAAAAATTTATATACTTATTTTTAATTAATTAATTAGCAATAATGGTGTGAGTACAAAAATCAAACTCAGGATAAAATCAAACTGAATATTTAATACAAAATAAAATAAAATCAAAAAAATCTATCTTTACATAGTATAAAGATACTGTATTATACAAAAATACATGAGGTAAAAACATTCATTGTAAAATTGACAGCTAAATGAATGGAAAACTTCCTCTTAATGACACCGATCAAACTTATCTAAAAATAATCAAGTTTCCTATTAATTTCTTCCCTAGAGAACCATACTGTATAATCAGATTCTGATACACGTTCAAAATTACACATGTGCAAATAGACACGCACAAAAAAACCTTTTAATCCTCTCGAACAAACTTTTCAATTATAATATTAACAAAGAAATGTTAATAATAAGCTTTAGTGTATCTATATTTCTAATTATTAAATCTCTTAATTACAAGCTTGGATACAATAGAAATATACTTATAATTTTAATTTATGTTTTATGATATCAGAAAAAATTTATATCTACTTACAAGATTAATGGAGACGAACAAAGAAGGTGCATAATCAATTTAAACATCAAATATCATACGAGAATTTAACTCTATAACACTCTAATACATCAATAAATCACTTATCAATCAATTAACCGAATTAATTAAATATATTTAATTCTATCTCACAAAGCAACCTCCTAGTTCAAGCTATCATTTTGGTCTCCTAGTTTGAATTGACCTCGACTTTCACATGTGATCGATATCGGAAAAAACAAGTTTTTCTCTCGTTAAATTTAAATACATTTTGAATATACACTTTATCTCACAAAATATGTACATTTTTAAATTAAATTATTTTTAATTAAAAATCCATAGCAATATGTATCCATACAAAGTATTAATTGTTGAACAGATCTTACCTAGAGAGGTGTTTGGCCGCGCGGTTACCAGATCTTTCTCCGTTAGATTTTTCTATTTTCGGATTGCTAAAAAATGAGTATATAAGACAAGAAAGAATAACTTAAATGAATTGATGAATACAATTATAATTAAATGTAATGGAATAACACGAAATGTATTGCAAAATATTTTTGACAACATGAAACGTCGTATTGCATTCAACAGAATGGTGACCATTTTGAACACTTGTTATAAATTATAATAATTAAAATTTCTACAAATTAGTTATTTACCTTGGTTATTTGTTTAATATCCCATCTTTAAAGTTTTCTTATTAAATAAATTAATAATCTAATTGTACTTGTTATTAATTTCATCACCATATCTCTCGATGATAAATTTTGACAGTGACAGGTAGATAACCTTCATACTATTTAATCTATTTCCGCATTTCAAGAATGCAGAACATCATAATTTATAGGAGAATTTACAGACAACTGGTGTAATTATTTCTGGAACACATACAACGTGTTTCAAAAAGACTGAGATTTTACTTGAGGTTTGTAATCAAATTGCAGTTCAAGTAACGACATACAATTTCGGATTCATGAATGACTCGATTACAAATTATGTTGATCGCTCGTTATAACTGCTATTTTCCATCGTATTTGTTATAATTAGAACACCATTATTGATATTAATTTTTTTATAATGCTTCAAGGTTTTTAACTACGAGGGAAGATTTTCTCTAGAATGTGAAATTACATATTTTTTGAAATACTTCATAGGATGTATGTTTGTCGTTCAGAAGCAATTACTATGACACAAAATAACCGTGGGTTGTGTATATGTACAGTGCGTTTTGAAACGATCTTAAAGTTTTGAAATTGTGATTAATAAAGTTAAAATTTCGCTCGCCTTTGAAAGATTTTAATCGCGAACGGCGAGAATTCTAATTGTGTCTTTGTTCTGCACCGTTCCTATTTTCGTCGCTCATTAATTTTTTACAGCAAACTTTATGTTATTAGGTTCTGGAGAATTGAAAAGAACTCTCGAAAATAGCGAATAATTAATTCGCGAAAGATCTCCAGCCGCTCCATGGCGTGTACGCAAAATCGCTAGGGTAAACGATATCGCTGTTAGAACAATAGAATTTTGGACGCGTGCTTCCTTTCAGGCGTTATTAATTTGAAACGTTTCGGCTTTCATGTGCAAATTTTATACCTAGACGGAATAGATTCCGCGGAGGTTGTGCTATCTATATCAAATATTTGTTTTTTCGATGGAAGGAAAATACAAACGTATTCAAATATACGTGTTTGTATAAATACCTTTGAGAACATTTTTCGCCATTCACACTTTAATTAAAATCAAGTTTCGAAGATTGAGATTTAAGTTTGGAAATATGAAAAGTTATGGTATTGGGTTTTTTTAATGGGGACATAATAATTTAGTATTTAAATACAAATGCACCCTTAAATTTTTTTATGATCTGTCAATGTCAAAACGTCTTTCATGGTTTACATTTTTATTATGATGTCTTCACCATGATTCATGATTAAGCAACGTTTTGAAAAATATTAAAAATTGCTATCGAAATTCTTGAGTCGGTGGTCGCAACTTTAAGAGTGGTTACTACAATTATCGATCGTAATAATCGTCCCAACAGACAGGCAGTGCGTGTTATAGTGGATAAATTAGAGTCAGAATATTCACTATTGATTGTTCCTGTGCCAGTTGAGACAACGCACCAGTCGAAATACCGGAAATATCGCAGCTGTAAGTGCTTCAGTTCCAAATGAGCCAAATCAGTCGATTCCACGTCGTTCACAGGACTTAGGAATCTCTAAGTCCACATTGTGACGATTTTGCGTAAAGATCTTGGCTTACATCCTTATAAGATCAAATTAGCTCAAGAAGCGACGCCTTTAATCGTTTGAAGCGCTGAAACTTTTCCGATTGGGCTCTGCAAAAGTTTAAAGAAAATCAAGAATTTCACCGAAAAATCATCTTCATCGATGAAGCTCATTTTTGGCAGATGCATATAATATCGACGGTTGGATATGACCTTGTAGACTTTGGTTTTGCAAGCAGGATTGATTCTACTTCATCGGTTTACCAACGCGAAGAATGCCATTAACAGCATAGAAATGATAGCATCAAAACAAGCACAAGAAAAATATCAAAACATATGTTGAACATAAATACTATTCTTTCGTTATTTAAATTGTCTCACTTATTTCGAAATGTTTTGACTTTTGTCACTCGGACTTTTCTGAACAGCTAATTTATCATACAGTGATTTGGCACAATGCGTATCTAACTGTGATTTTGTTACTATGTATTTGTAGGGATTTACGATCTTTAGGATTTGTTTCATTATTATTTTGTCATGGTGATTAAAATTATGTAATTTTATGTGTGATTGCGTTGCTACAACTGTCATTGTCTTCGATTACACTTTAACAATATAACTAATATCGACTACATGAGTAGAGTAAGACCTCGTTTAGTGCTTCTTCGATTAACGCTAATTCGATATAACGCCCTCTGGTCGAAGCCTAAAAAATGCTCAAAATTTACGCATATTCAAATTATCACGGCATTTCATTGATTCGTTTATAATACGATTATTCCTGAACACGAATTAATCAGCGAAAGATAACAATTCGGCATAGCACTGTTTTCTTCCTAAATATGTTCATTTGGTGAGATTGAGAAAATACCAAAGTGCACATTTATATAGCGTAAACAAAAGCGAGCATAGTCAAAATTGCAAAACACTGCTTCATCCTTCCTTAGAGTTGTAACGCCAATGGTGACTATTGCTTCTGTATCATTCCATGACGCCAAGAGCCATGAAAATGTAAAATGTTACTATTAAATTAAAAAGATTGAACCAACAGCTCTATTATTGATGAATAATTCTTTAAGCTATCTCATCAACTTGCCCATCGTAAACACGTGCCTTCCGGTTGAAGTAGTTAATTCAGTTGATGGATCAGGGAGTGATATCAACTTTAAGGCATATTATTTTCATCGCACATTTTAAAAACTTACTGATAAAGCAAAACGGAGTAGGAAAAATGGCATGACCTGAGATATCCAAGGATTTTTAACGAAAAGAGCATATCCTTCGCCAAATTATCAACCTAATTCATACAGCAGGGCTAGGAGATGCAAATGAGCAGTATATAGAGGAGTTACTGTAGGTATCTGGTGAGGACCCTACGAAGACCTTCAAGAACTGGGAAAACAAGGAATTCATGTAGAACTTGAAAATAATTATTTTGAAAATGAGGAACCCAAAGGACTTGGTACAGATTTTCCTTGTAAAAGTTTGTTAATACAATAATCGAAATCACCGATCAAATTGTAGCAAATTACTTTGAATGTTATTAGTTACTACCAACGTTTATTTAACGAGAGAAAAGCAAAGCCAAAAATTATAATTCATGGCCAAAAACAATTTCAGAAGAGTCAAGATCTGCATCACAAAAATTAGCTTTAGATTTCTGTGTGCGTGTGGTTATGTTTTGTATAACATATATTATTATACAAATTAGTACAAAAATACCTTAAAATTAAAGTAAAATTTGTTTACTTTTGTTATTTCTGTTTAATTATGTGACCAAATTCATATTCTTTCTAGTTTTTTTTTTTGGCTAAAATGTTAATATGAATTTTGCTTAGATATATTACCTTCCATTAACCTTAGTTAGTAAGTTAGAGTATTACATAAATGTATTTTATTATTCGCACCCTTAACCTGCTGGTACTAAAACTGGCCGTCATTAAGTTCATTTATTTTTATCACACTTCAAAGGTTTTAATGACAACATCGCAACCCATCTGGTGTAATAAAAAGAGTAAGTGTTCATAAATATTTCGTTTTTATATCCAATTTTATGCATCCATGTACTTTATATACGTACTGATCGTTACATAGTAGGTGTTCGTTGAATTAAAAAATTTCCAAATTTTAGGCAAATTTTTTTACATAAAGTTGCGGATGAATTTTAATTATTTTATAAGACTTGATATATCATATATAATTGTTTCAGCCTTTACTTGATGAAATTCCATTATAACTATTATCAGGATAAAATAAAACAAATTTTAATGAATTTCACTTTTTAATTGACACTGCAACGATCGTTTCGCTCCAACCTGAGCTTGATCAGACATATAACTAACTTATTTACAAATTTTTTAACACAAGTATACGGTAACAAACACATGTTTTATTTTAAATATTTGAAGGAATGGGTACTTTTTATTACTAAAATGTCTATTCACAAACTTTCACTTCGGTTTATACAATACTGTTCTTAAGTAACAAAAACTAGGGGTTTACATTATATTACAGGGAGGTAAAGAAATTCTATGGAAAAATACAACATGTGACTGTCTGAGTATCAAATAAATAAATTAAGTAAGGGTGAATTATTTGTTTCTAATTGATCATTTAATATCTTGTCGGTTTTCTTTAATTTATTGATTTCAAGTGACTCTAATAAATTAAGTTTTTTGCCCTTATTTTCTACGTGTAATATTTTAAATTCTCTGTTAAAATTGTGGTTCGTTGAATTAATATGAGACGCATATGAAGAGTCACTTTTATTATTTCTAAATGAAGAAAAATGCTCTTTGATGCGTATTTCAAACGATCTACCTGTCTGTCCGATATACGTCATAGGGCAACTACCGCAAGTTAACTCATAGACTCCTGACATTTTATTGTTGTTTGTTAAATCTTTATTGTTTTTTATAAATTTGGATAAATTGTTGTTAGTTCTATACGCTGTATTAATGTCAAACTTTCTTAAATATTTACAAATTTTTGTGCTTGAAGAGCCTATAAACGTGATCATTTTAAATTTTTGGTTGTTATTATTTAATATTGGGTAAACTTGTGATATGGCTTTTGTAAGGAGTTTTTTATTTAAAATGTTATCTATTATATTACTTTTATCATTGTTGATAGCTATTTGTTTAATTAAATTTAACTCTTTCTCAAAATTTGATTAATCTATGTATAAGACTGTGATAAGCCGCTAATTTGTGTTGTATCGGGTGGCAAGAAGTGTTATGAATAGTTATGTCTGTATCTATTCATAACACTTCTTGCCATCCGATACAACACAAATTAGCGGCTTATCACAGTCTTATACATAGATTAATCAAATTTTGAGAAAGAGTTAAATTTAATTAAACAAATAGCTATCAACAATGATAAAAGTAATATAATAGATAACATTTTAAATAAAAAACTCCTTACAAAAGCCATATCACAAGTTTACCCAATATTAAATAATAACAACCAAAAATTTAAAATGATCACGTTTATAGGCTCTTCAAGCACAAAAATTTGTAAATATTTAAGAAAGTTTGACATTAATACAGCGTATAGAACTAACAACAATTTATCCAAATTTATAAAAAACAATAAAGATTTAACAAACAACAATAAAATGTAAGGAGTCTATGAGTTAACATGCGGTAGTTGCCCTATGACGTATATCGGACAGACAGGTAGATCGTTTGAAATACGCATCCAAGAGCATTTTTCTTCATTTACAAATAATAAAAGTGACTCTTCATATGCGTCTCATATTAATTCAACGAACCACAATTTTAACAGAGAATTTAAAATATTACACGTAGAAAATAAGGGCAAAAAACTTAATTTATTAGAGTCACTTGAAATCAATAAATTAAAGAAAACCGACAAGATATTAAATGATCAATTAGAAACAAATAATTCACCCTTACTTAATTTATTTATTTGATACTCAGACAGTCACATGTTGTATTTTTCCATAGAATTTCTTTACCTCCCTGTAATATAATGTAAACCCCTAGTTTTTATTACTTAAGAACAGTATTGTATAAACCGAAGTGAAAGTTTGTGAATAGACATTTTAGTAATAAAAAGTACCCATTCCTTCAAATATTTAAAATAAAACATGTGTTTGTTACCGTATACTTGTGTTAAAAAATTTGTAAATAAGTTAGTTATATGTCTGATCAAGCTCAGGTTGGAGCGAAACGATCGTTGCAGTGTCAATTAAAAAGTGAAATTCATTAAAATTTGTTTTATTTTATCCTGATAATACTTGATATATCAAAAATTTATTTAATTATACCGGTATGATTTGGATTTTCTTCTTTTTTAGGTAAAATTTCTATTCAAATATCGTCTCATATTTAGTATTACTTCATATTTCACCTAATAAAAGTATGTTTTTATATTTGTGTATTGAATATAAATAGATTATAGTGCGCGGTTTACCCTAGACTGAGCTGAATGTTTGAATTCGTACCAAAAACAAGTTCAAAAAACGAGTTCTTCCTTATATCTGTAATTCATTTTTATGCTATAGAAACTACACATTGTTGAGCACAATAAAATAGTCTTTTCCGAAACGAAGTTACATGCGCTAATTATAAAATGATTAGTAAATTGACGAGAAAAAATTGCTTGTAGAGAAAAATATATGGTCAACAAAATTTAGCCATTCATGTACAAATACAAACAAGTTATCAACGAAAACTAAAATATTAAAAATTTGTTTTTTTTAGCTCCAGCATTGAAGTTATGTTGAAATCTCCATGATAACATTTTTCTCGTGGGTAATATTTATTACAAGAGCAGCGAAATTTCGCCACGCCAAGCTGACACATAAACTAAATAGTAATAAGTAGAGTGGGCCGCTTTTGTCTGCACGCCAGGACAGTACTATTTTATATATGTATACATATTGTATTACTATATTGAACTTGCAAATGAGAACTAATGAGTATTAATTCTCACATTAAATGTAAATGTCGCCTAATGTGTTGCGTTAATTTCTACATTTTAACAAACTAAGTTTGTACCTATATTAGAGAACGCAGCACGTCGCTACGCCACCATCCTGGTTGTTAAAATAATGAAAAAATCGTGAAAAGTCACATCTATCCCGGAATGTGTGGATGCATTTCGCTCTTATTGGAGCTTGTTGTTACGTTTTAAGAGAAAAAAAATATAGGTTCATCTGCCTTTACGTACATATTCTTAACTAAATTAATTTGGTAGCGACTTCGCGCATTTTAACTTCTATTAATTTTACCGATTTTCGATCTCTTTGTATCGGCAACCCGTTTGACTTGCGAGAAATTCGTCCTGAACGTAATAGATGTCGCCTTGATTTTTAGCGCATATTCCCTTACTTACGTCGATTTGCACTTGGTCAGTGATCATTGTCTAAGCAGGTGGTGCTTTATTTAAGTGCGAGTCAGTTCGTTGTCTTTGCGGTAAGAAATATCTTAATCATTTGAACATTGTCTAATAGTTGTCTTTTATCCTGTAGGATATATTTAATTATTATCGTATACCTGTTAGAGAATTTTACCCTTTTGCTGCCTTTCAACGCAGTTAAGACTTCGCAGATATAGCTTGGCTAGCGGACACGTGTCCTACAGGACTGATTTTCTTTAAATCATCCACGGATGTCTCCCTGGGAGTTGGATTTTTGAAGGAAAACCGAGTGAAAACGGCCTCATTTCCCGTTCATTCGTGATTTTTATTTGTGGCGTGGTCACTAAAAAAAAAATCCTTCTAGAACATTATTTTACGACTCCAACATGGCGAATTTCCGATGACATCTATGGCCGCAGTGATTTGGATGAATTACATAGGAGTTTAACGAAATAGTATTCATCAAAATCCCTTTGGAGGGCATTTCCTATAAAGGATATAATTTAGACTTTAACAAGGAACATTTAAAGTAGGTGTTAGATTTTGTTTTCTTGATTTTGTTTAAAATATAAATACTAGTCATAACCTCTTTTGGTTATGTATGTGTGTGAACATTTGATTTAAATAAAGGCTCTAGAGAAAGCCGATTATTAAATATTTTGTGCATTCGATGCAAATTAAACGTTACATAAATCGTAAGATTCTGTTAGATTTATATCTTTCATTTAATTTAGAGCTCGGTGTTGGTGATGAGCATTTTATTGGTTTTAATTCAAAAGTAATTTACAGTCAATTCTTTACAGCACAGCGATTAGATTATTCGTTCAGTTTTATTCATTAATTTACTTGTAACTTAATTAGCCGTGCAAGGCATTAATCAATGTGTATTTAGTAGATAGGTGGTTACACACCAAGTTACGATCTATTGTCTGTATTATTATTTATACTGGTTGTCTAGCTTCATTAGCAATCAGGTGAAATTTGTATTGTCAATCTGTACGAGGCATTGGTCCTTCAGACGGGCCTACGTACTAGATAAATATTATTTTGGGATACGTTGTTGTTTTGTTTTAATTAAGATCGTTAAGTATACTTAGTTGCGTTCTACTGAAACTTTTGTTCAGTCACGTATTTAATTTAATTCATATTTTGTTTACTTTAATTTCTTACCTGTTAATACAGGGTGTTATACTTTCGATTGAGATTGTTTATTGCAATTCATATTTTGTTTACTTTAATTTCTTACCTGTTAATACAGGGTGTTATACTGTCAAGTGAATCGGTTTTATTGTATTCACTGATATGCGCCAGGAGCGTAACAGTTAAATTTCGTTTATTTTGGTAGATTTAATTCTAGATTTTGGATTTACCAAAACTTTATTATTGCCTTAGTGCTAATTGATTTGTAGTTATATTTCATTAATTTTAGTAATTTCAATCTATAATATTCTTTTGGAAAAGTGCTCTTTACGTCGACTTAATTTTTGTCATTGTAATATTTGATTTTTCTTTAGCCTTCTGGTTATTATTTGTTTTTGTTATTAAACTTGTTATAGTTGACGTCTTGTATTTGATTGAAACCTTTCCCACAAGTGTATGAGTTAAGCAACTGCGGTGTTAGGTATATTTTTGTCATTCATTATACAGTAGTTTGGGGTCAAACAAGTTTTGCTTTTGAGACTACCAGAATCCCACCCGCTTCCGTGTTACGGGGGGTGCTCTGCAGGGGAAATACGGTGGCGCCTACATTCCACCTCGCGACCTTGACCCGCGACGCACTCCAAATATCGATGAGTTGGCCGGCAGAGTATTTATTTTGGGACGTTCACCAACAGGTAGGTTCAAAGCAAAGGGGGTGGCCCAGCAGAACATCTCGCTACTTCGTTTAACTACTTGTTTTGCAATTAGATTTTGGTCGCGAAAAGTGTAGCATTGTCAACACACAGTATCCTAGAGACAGACTATAAACTCTATACTTATAGAGTATATACTACTTACTAGGGTTGAACGCAAGTATATATCGGGCAAGAGTAATGTTAGTTTATTTATTTAATTATAAATATCATATATAACCCACTTGCCTTATTTATGCACCACAATTTGGATAAGCTAGCGCAACACAAGTCCAGAGAAGGACAATCCCTAGTTGCTGATGGCCAAATACATATTGGTGAAAGTGTTTTTTAAATGTAGAACATGATAACTCCTTCAGGTTGCGAGGCAAAGCGTTATATATTTTATATATTTTAAATGTAAGCGAGCGCTCGAATAGTGATGTTTTATGTAATGATGGCGTAATCAATCCCTGCGACCTAATGGTGATGTGATGCACGTTCGTTCGGAAGTTTATTTTATTGTATAGGTATGATGGAACCCTGTTTATAGTAATTGCGTGATACATGCAGGCAGCCCGCAATACAGCCGATTTCTCACATTCAACCACTTACAGGAAGACAAAGTGTGAGAAATATGTTCATATATCTTAATGCCGCACGCAAACCATAAACACGAAATCTGTGCTCTTTGGACCCTTTTTTGATCATTAACATCTATGTATGGACCATATATAGAGGAGCAGTACATTAAAGGAGATAATACTAAGGCGTTACACAAAGACAATTTAGTAACTATGAGCACATAAGACCTATGCTGGTAGAGAAGTCTCAAATTTCCATACGCCTGTTTGATATAGTTTGATACTTGCTTTCTATATCTGAACGTGTTGTTTATGAATAGCCCAAGGTTTCTGATTTCTGTCACCACAGACAAAATCTCACCACCCATTGATAAACGAAAATTACATGTCAACTCATCGCAAGTCAGCACATTACCGAAAAACATAACACTGGATTTCGAGGAATTAACACACAACGAATGAAGTGAAGATATATCAGAGATCACATCCAAATCACACTGAACATCATTCATAGTCTCTCTATAGGAATGCTTTGAAAATAAATAGTACACTTGCGTGTTATCCGCGTGCATATTGCTGTGAACTGTGCCTTTGCTTATGAATGCAGTTCACAACAAATGTCCGGATAAACTCAGTCGTCTAATCTTCTAGCTGGGATCTTCGTACCTCAGGTCTTGCTCTCGAACAAGCAAGAACGCGTAAAGAAAAATACAAAAATAGCATTAATAAAAGTTCTCAGATTTCCTTAATAATATTTATTAAAAAAAAAAAAAAAAAAAAAAAACCTTTACCGAATGTTAAGAGAGCTAAAGCCAGAATAACTAAAGCTAGGAGGAAACAGTCTGTGATAATTACACGCACACAGAGAAAAACCCCCTGTGACTCGCGAGCAAACATAAAAGCTAATAAATAATTAAGAAAATTGTCAAATTCGACCTCTAAATTATAACCCCTACATTCAAATGTCAACAGAAACCAAACTATTGACTACGCGTGTCAAAATTAAGATCATGCGCAACATAATATGATAAAAAAATATATATTCCCTCCAAAACCAACCTGACTACAAAACGATCTCGAACATCTTGACATAACAAAAAAAACTCCCACACAAAAACATGACAATTTTCTTGAATATTCATATACTACTTTAATATCAAAATTATGAAAATTATAATCTATAAATACAATCATCAACAAATTATCGTACTAGCAATTATATAAAACAAATGTGTCCTGTACTTACATCGTTATAAACACATTTACACAAAAACTAGGCGAGAGATACCAATACCTAATTATAAATGAAACAACGAGATCACAAATCCTCGTAAAAATCGTAAATGAATTTAAATGCACAAGTAAAAGCACTACAAATCAAATATCCCGACTTTAATCAAATACATCAAGACAAAAAATGAAGTTTTTTATCCATCCACATGCTTTACTAGCTCTGGTATCTCTGTCGAAAATACCCCGGAAAATCTCATACATCGGGCACATATAGTACATAATTCTACCGAGTCCACACATTTCCAGTCTAAAATAAAATTGTACAGTCCCGATCGTAATAATAAATTCAAACATTATAAACATTTAAATATACACAATAAAATAAAATACATTTTAATTACATGTCAAAAAACAATATAATGTTCAATATAAATCTTCGTTTCTTCGGGGAAAAATCCATTACAATATGTATATTGCAAGATTTTACCGATTCAAAGAGGGCATTAGTATATATAGAAAAGAAAAGTGGGCTCAAGATAGATCCTTGAGGTACACCGGATGCCAGACCAACACGTCAAGACATCCGACCATCAACCCGAACCGACTGCGATCTGTCCCGCAAGAAACTACTTAATAATTTGATTGCATCACCGGAGAGACCCACATAATGGAACACAGCAGACAATAGATCATGATTCACGGTATCGAACAGTATTAGAACGGAAGCGCAAACCATATCACGTGCAGTCAATATGTCATCCGTAATCTTCAATAAAGCCGAGTGTTTAAGTGTTGTATTAATTGCGCATTAAGCAGTTTCTCGAATATTTTAGACAATACGGAGAGCAAACTTATAGGTCTCAAATCAGCCATAGATTGTGGGTCAGACTTCTTTGGCACCGGTATCAATTGGAAAAATACTTTGAAGAATACACAAATTGATGATATGGACAATGTACTTCACGATAAAAGGAGAAGACATTTTTAACATATTAATACTAATCTTTGTCTAGAACACTTTCAAAGTTTTCTATTACACACTCATTTTTTTCGCTTTCTACAGCACGTAGCTGTGTGTGAAGTTCATTCACAAGTTCAATAGAATTAACACATCGAAACGTTTTGTAATCTTTCTATACCCTCCACAATTCTGAAGTAATTATTGTGAATAGTTTGTAAATCTGCTTTAGTCTGACCATCTTGTAAGTTTGCCTGGCTTTTCGTGATAGTTACAGCTTCTTTCGGATCGAATTTTAAAAGTGCCTTCTTTACATCATCAAAATTTTTGTTGTAGTAAAACGCAGCCTGTAACTATGTTCCTCAACGTACAGCAATCGGCTGTGGTGGTTCAGGTATTTGGGGACACATTCAGTGAAATTCTCGAGTACAATTAGAGGGCTTTAGAAAACTGCCTTTATATTAGCAATTGCTTATTAATTATCAGCATTTACTCGTGCATTACATCTACGAATCGTTTGTGATACAAGATTTAAAGAATGGATTTTACACATTACATGTAAGAAGTTGTTACTGTGTTCTTTAAGAGATCGGCCTAAGGAAAGCATGTTTGCGGCACCGTCACTCATAAACAATGGAAGTTGCTTTGCTGAAATTCCAAATTTGCAATAAGTTCAAGACCACCTTAAAAATCTCATCGGCAGTACAATTTTCAACTTTTTAAAAAAAATAGTAGTAATATCGTTTATTGGCCAACAGGTCAAACTTAATTACAGGATAACAATAAACAAACGAAGGTATATACGAAATAATAATAATAGTAATAATAATCAAGTAACAATAAAAAAATAATATAAATTCAAAACAAAAAGAATAACTGAAGTCTTCATTCTCAACGCAACATAACGCCGCCCCCCAGTAAATATGTCGAAGTATATCGCCTCAGAATTCTGCATCACGTGAGTCAATGGGGCTTTTCAGAAGGTGTTCGTGTTTGGAGTGCGATGTGCACATGTGGTACATTGACGGAAAGTAATACGAGGAACACGAAGACTAACGCCAGAAAGCAAGTCCGAATAGTAAATTCGATTACTTATTAATTTATATAAGAAACTTGCACTATGTAGCTTGCTACTATCAGACAATGACTGAATACCATATTGCTTCAGCAAAAAAAGAATAATCTATTCCACGATACGGATAAATGCTAAATGTTTTGAAACTCAGATCTATTAAAAACCGACGCTGAATTTTTTCTACAGCAACATTCTGAGTATCGCAAAAAGGATACCAAATAACGGATCCGAACTCAAGCTTACTAACAACAAACACAAAATAACGAGCCATCGAAAAAATTCATAATTGGAGTAGACTGTGAAATTGGGTTGGTACTTTAACTACTTCCACATAATGACACATTACTTGATGCTTGACAGTTTCATTTGGTTTCAATTTTCATTCAATTTCATTGTAAAAAAAAGGTTATGGCATTGAAATGATACTACAACAAAAAAGAAAACAAATAATTTATTTTATATAGAAATCATAATCAAAATTTACATATAGCTACAGAAGTTGTTAAAAATGTTGTCCATTTACATCTAAACACAAACAATTTTAATAATAAGAGTTTTGAAAAATTTGACACAAACTTATAGTTTCAATGTCAAATAATAAATGTCATTATGTGGAAGTGGTTAAAGTACCAACCCAATTTCACAGTCTACTCCAATTATGAATTTTTTCGATGGCTCGTTATAATGTTTTGAGGAGACCGACGTTGTTGAAAAATTTGGTAGATCGTAGACTGAAACCTAACGATTTACTTGGCGAAAGGCACATGTTTTGCAGGTGGAGATTGAACTTTAAGCAGTGATCGAATGTTATTCCATGATCCCTCACAGAAGCAACCCCAGAAAGCATATGGCTGTTCATATAAGAGGAAGGAGTATGTGTTAATTTTCTAGTAAAGGACATGACAAAGCATTTATTTATATTCAACGTCAAGTGATTGGCACTAGACCGCTTCAAGGTAAAATCGATACTTTCTTGCAAACGTTTGACATCAGTATCGCCTGACCACTACATTGAAGATTTTAATATCGTCAACATAACCTAAGGCAAGTAAATCTTTTATACAGTAAGAATAATAAATGACCTAGATTTGAGCCTTGGTGAATCTCAGAAGTAGATGTAAAAGCATGAGATACGTAACCATTACAAAAAACGTAATTAATCTTATTGTTTAAATACGACTTCGTAAGTCTGAGAAGACAAGGAGAGAAACCAAAGAAAAAAGTTTACTTAGAAATACATGATCGATAGTATCAAATGCGCGGAAGTAGTCAAAATAAATGCAATCAACCTGACCCTGACAATCAATAGTATCACTAATATATTTTGTGAAAGCCGCCAGGTTAGTTATAGTAGATCTTTGGGAGAAGAAGCCATGTTGTCGCGAAAAAATATAAAAACGGATATTAGAGAATATGCGATTGTATAAATACTGTTAATATATTTTAGCAAAAGTGGAAAGAATTGCAATAGAACGATAGTTTGCTATATTGGTCATGTCGCCGTTTTTAAAAACACGAACTATTCTAGTTTGCTTCCACAATCTAGGAAAGATAGATAACGAAATGGAAGTATTAATAATCCGTTGTAAAGCAATAGTAAGCATATTTCGACCATATTTCACAAGAAAGCTAGGTATTAAGTCGTCGCTTGATATGTATTTATTAACGATAAATCTATAGAGCGCCACGGAAGGATTCAATATATATATATATATATATATATATATATATATATATATATATATATATATATAATTATTTCGTGACCTTTGTATGTTATGGTAAATTCAATTTGTTGGCGATTTAAGGTCTGGTTTCACTTAAAAAAAATATATATATATATATATATATATATATATATATATATATATATATATATATATTGAATCCTTCCGTGGCGCTCTATAGATTTATCGTTAATAAATACATATCAAGCGACGACTTAATACCTAGCTTTCTTGTGAAATATGGTCGAAATATGCTTACTATTGCTTTACAACGGATTATTAATACTTCCATTTCGTTATCTATCTTTCCTAGATTGTGGAAGCAAACTAGAATAGTTCTTGTTTTTAAAAACGGCGACATGACCAATATAGCAAACTATCGTTCTATTGCAATTCTTTCCACTTTTGCTAAAATATATTAACAGTATTTATACAATCGCATATTCTCTAATATCCGTTTTTATATTTTTTCGCGACAACATGGCTTCTTCTCCCAAAGATCTAGTATAACTAACCTGGCGGCTTTCACAAAATATATTAGTGATACTATTGATTGTCAGGGTCAGGTTGATTGCATTTATTTTGACTACTTCCGCGCATTTGATACTATCGATCATGTATTTCTAAGTAAACTTTTTTCTTTGGTTTCTCTCCTTGTCTTCTCAGACTTACGAAGTCGTATTTAAACAATAAGATTAATTACGTTTTTTGTAATGGTTACGTATCTCATGCTTTTACATCTACTTCTGAGATTCACCAAGGCTCAAATCTAGGTCATTTATTATTCTTACTGTATAAAAGATTTACTTGCCTTAGGTTATGTTGACGATATTAAAATCTTCAATGTAGTGGTCAGGCGATACTGATGTCAAACGTTTGCAAGAAAGTATCGATTTTACCTTGAAGCGGTCTAGTGCCAATCACTTGACGTTGAATATAAATAAATGCTTTGTCATGTCCTTTACTAGAAAATTAACACATACTCCTTCCTCTTATATGAACAGCCATATGCTTTCTGGGGTTGCTTCTGTGAGGGATCATGGAATAACATTCGATCACTGCTTAAAGTTCAATCTCCACCTGCAAAACATGTGCCTTTCGCCAAGTAAATCGTTAGGTTTCAGTCTACGATCTACCAAATTTTTCAACAACGTCGGTCTCCTCAAAACATTATAACGAGCCATCGAAAAAATTCATAATTGGAGTAGACTGTGAAATTGGGTTGGTACTTTAACCACTTCCACATAATGACATTTATTATTTGACATTGAAACTATAAGTTTGTGTCAAATTTTTCAAAACTCTTATTATTAAAATTGTTTGTGTTTAGATGTAAATGGACAACATTTTTAACAACTTCTGTAGCTATATGTAAATTTTGATTATGATTTCTATATAAAATAAATTATTTGTTTTCTTTTTTGTTGTAGTATCATTTCAATGCCATAACCTTTTTTTTACAATGAAATTGAATGAAAATTGAAACCAAATGAAACTGTCAAGCATCAAGTAATGTGTCATTATGTGGAAGTAGTTAAAGTACCAACCCAATTTCACAGTCTACTCCAATTATGAATTTTTTCGATGGCTCGTTATTTTGTGTTTGTTGTTAGTAAGCTTGAGTTCGGATCCGTTATTTGGTATCCTTTTTGCGATACTCAGAATGTTGCTGTAGAAAAAATTCAGCGTCGGTTTTTAATAGATCTGAGTTTCAAAACATTTAGCATTTATCCGTATCGTGGAATAGATTATTCTTTTTTTGCTGAAGCAATATGGTATTCAGTCATTGTCTGATAGTAGCAAGCTACATAGTGCAAGTTTCTTATATAAATTAATAAGTAATCGAATTTACTATTCGGACTTGCTTTCTGGCGTTAGTCTTCGTGTTCCTCGTATTACTTTCCGTCAATGTACCACATGTGCACATCGCACTCCAAACACGAACACCTTCTGAAAAGCCCCATTGACTCACGTGATGCAGAATTCTGAGGCGATATACTTCGACATATTTACTGGGGGGCGGCGTTATGTTGCGTTGAGAATGAAGACTTCAGTTATTCTTTTTGTTTTGAATTTATATTATTTTTTTATTGTTACTTGATTATTATTACTATTATTATTATTTCGTATGTACCTTCGTTTGTTTATTGTTATCCTGTAATTAAGTTTGACCTGTTGGCCAATAAACGATATTACTACTATTTTTTTTAAAAAGTTGAAAATTGTACTGCCGATGAGATTTTTAAGGTGGTCTTGAACTTATTGCAAATTTGGAATTTCAGCAAAGCAACTTCCATTGTTTATGAGTGACGGTGCCGCAAACATGCTTTCCTTAGGCCGATCTCTTAAAGAACACAGTAACAACTTCTTACATGTAATGTGTAAAATCCATTCTTTAAATCTTGTATCACAAACGATTCGTAGATGTAATGCACGAGTAAATGCTGATAATTAATAAGCAATTGCTAATATAAAGGCAGTTTTCTAAAGCCCTCTAATTGTACTCGAGAATTTCACTGAATGTGTCCCCAAATACCTGAACCACCACAGCCGATTGCTGTACGTTGAGGAACATAGTTACAGGCTGCGTTTTACTACAACAAAAATTTTGATGATGTAAAGAAGGCACTTTTAAAATTCGATCCGAAAGAAGCTGTAACTATCACGAAAAGCCAGGCAAACTTACAAGATGGTCAGACTAAAGCAGATTTACAAACTATTCACAATAATTACTTCAGAATTGTGGAGGGTATAGAAAGATTACAAAACGTTTCGATGTGTTAATTCTATTGAACTTGTGAATGAACTTCACACACAGCTACGTGCTGGGCAATCCAAATTAAGTGTTCACCATTGGTAACTTTGTTATTATTAAAGATACAAGATTGTTTAAATTAGCAAACTAGTAGTACTTTTAACGCTCTTTAAGATGGAAGAATTAAAAAAAAAAAGAGCATCGC
This sequence comes from Melolontha melolontha, assembly GCA_935421215.2. Taxonomy (NCBI): domain Eukaryota; kingdom Metazoa; phylum Arthropoda; class Insecta; order Coleoptera; family Scarabaeidae; genus Melolontha; species Melolontha melolontha. The sequence goes on from OW285243.1 coordinate 56,236,125, forward strand.
GTTTTCGAGTTTTCCCGAAAAATATGTTTTTTTCAAATGGAAAACCCTGTATATTATATCATTTTCTGTTAGAAATTCAATTTTTAAACAAAAAATCTTATAAGAAATTTTTTACTGGGATTAAAAATACTTGAGTTATAGTGAATAAACAAAAACAGCTAAGTCAAGTGCATTTCTATGTTTCTATGATAACGACGTTAATTCTTTCTAGTAAACGTCAAATATTAGTACAGTTTTATTACTCTTTCACTCATAAATTTCATTTTGCTAGTTAATAATTTGACAAAAAAATGATTTTTACCCATGCAGAAAAGTGTGATATGTTAGAATTTTATTTAGTGTGCAGAAAATCCTCTAGGAGGGCAAAAGAACACTACGCTGAATTATATCCACTCCGAACACAACCAAATTAGCAATTTTTTCTGAGACTGTACCGAAAATTTAGAGGCAATGAGAGTGTTTTTGCCAAAACAAGAACAAGAAGGACTTTTATAATAAGCGAGGCCACGGAAATTCTAGTTCTTGCATATTTTGAGGCCAACCGTGAGAATGTCATACTAGATATTATCAAGGAATCTGATTTGAGTCACGGTACTATGCATAGGATTCTGAAGAAACACAAATTCATTCCTTATAAGTACAAACCAGTTCAAGTTTTCTTGCCTGGGGATCCAGAGAGAAGAATGTTTTTTTGCCACTGGTATCTTAACTTTTGTCGCCAAAATGTAAACAACTTTCGTTATATTTTATGGACCGATGAATCAAATTTCTCAAATTCTGGAATGTACAATACAAAAAATCATCATTACTGGTCAAAGGAAAATCTTCTTTTAGTACATCCAAGACGCCCGCAAGTCCGTTACAGTTTTAATGTTTGGTGCGGTTTAATTGGTTCAAGGATTGTTGGTCCTTTCCTTTATGAGGGCACTCTAACTGGTGAAAGGTACATAGAATTTTTGACTGAAATTTTGAATAATTTCTTAGACGATATTGATCTCATAAGTAGACAGAATCTGCATTTTCAGCAGGATGGCGCACCTGCGCACAACTACAGAGGTACTCATCAAATTTTAAATACTATTTTTAACAATTCATGGATAGGAACAAATGGTCCTATTCAGTGGCCTCCCCGATCGCAGATTTAACACCGCTTGATTTTTTTTTATGGGGTTATTTAAAGACAGATATTTATAAGCAAAGGTACGAAAACGTAAACGCCCTAAAAATTGCAGTTAGTGAAAAGATAAACCAAATAGATGGTAGGACCATACTAAAACAGTTCGACAAGTTCAGAAACGTGTTCAAAAATGTATTGAACAACAAGGTGGTATTTTTGAACATCTTCTATGAAAAAATCAGTGATTTTTATTTTCTTTTAATGATATGTTTATGTATAAAATAAAGTTTATAAAAATTATTTAGCTGTTTTTGTTTATACATTATAACTCAAGTGTTTTTAATCCCAGTAAAAAAGTTCTTTTAAGATTTTTTGTTTAAAAATTGAATTTCTAACAGAAAATGATATAATATACAAGGGTTTCCATTTGAAAAAAAACATATTTTTCGGGAAAACTCGAAAACGCGCTGCTCATTTGTTTTTTTTAATTCTTGCATCTTAAAGAGCGTTAAAAGTACTACTAGTTTGCTAATTTAAACAATCTTGTATCTTTAATAATAACAAAGTTACCAATTGTGAACACTTAATTTGGATTGCCCTGTATATATATATATAAGGTAAACTTAATAAGTCGGCGATTAAAGGTCTGGTTTACTTCAGAGTATATATATTTAAAACAACCCTACATGTTTCGGCAATACGCCTTTGTCAAGAGAATACAAAATATAAATGACAGAATATAAATGTCAAATAATTAAGTTGCTATGGTTTAAATTATTCAAAGATACATTCCAAAAATAATAATAAATCATGCCTTAGTATTCCAAAAAATAGCAAGGTGTGAAAATATGTGTTGTTCGCTGCTAGAAGCTTGTGTCTCTTTCTGGGTATTAATCTGTGTGGTGGTTGCTGCTGGCAGCAGATTTTGTATTTGTGTGACCGCGTAAGTGTATGGTTTTGTATGTTAGTGCGCTCGTGTGTGTGTTTAGTGACCGGTCGCGTAAATTTAGAGAGATCGGATAACCAGCCGTTGCGTAGGGCCGCCAACCCTTTCCCGGCAACTTCTTTACTTTGCCGAGCAGTACTTCGACGGCCCGACCCCCGCCCCAACGAGGCAAGGCGCAGACCAGCGAAGCGCACCCTGCACGGGGTTGCTCATCGCCAACCGAGGGAACACTCTTAGTGGCTACCTCAGTCGACGATGGTCACACTTTGTGCCATCTTAACGATTTCCGCAGAAGCGGGGGCAATGCACACACGTCGAACGTGTGTGTGCTGTTAACAGCAGGGTTGTTTTAAATATATATACTCTGAAGTAAACCAGACCTTTAATCGCCGACTTATTAAGTTTACCTTATCATACCAAGGTCACGAAGATATTATATATATATATATATATATATATATATATATAATAACTTCGTGACCTTGGTATGATATGGTAAACCTAATCAGTAGGCGATTAAAGGTCTGTATATTACTTCAAAATATATGTATTTAAAAAACTCTACATAACCAGCCGTTGCGTAGGGCCGCCAACCCTTTCCCGGCAACTTCTTTACTTTTCCGAGCAGTACTTCGACGGCCCGACCCCCGCCCCAACGAGGCAAGGCGCAGACCAGCGAAGCGCACCCTGCACGGGGTTGCTCATCGCCAACCGAGGGAACACTCTTAGTGGCTACCTCAGTCGAGACCCTATGTCAAGATTTTTCAATTACTTGACATTTATATCCTGTCATTCATATTTTGTATTCTCTTGAAAAAGGCGTATACAGCCGAAACATGTAGAGTTTTTTAAATACATATATTTTGAAGTAATATACAGACCTTTAATCGCCTACTGATTAGGTTTACCATATATATATATATATATATATATATATATATATATATATATATATGTATATATTCTGTGATTTTTTGTGACTGTAGTTCTGTATTAGTAAATGGTAGTGAGAATCGCCAGTTCCGGGCGTTATATCAATTATTTATCATATCATCCGACAAAAATTAAAATAAACTTTATCTTTGAATTTAAACGCCGTATAAAAGCCCTTTCGCACAAATCATTTTACCATAAAAACATCGACCTGCTAAAATGTATTTTATTGGACAATAGCTACCCAGTCCGACTAGTCAATAAACTTTTGCGTGGTTGTAGTGACGTTCTTATTACTAGGAATAGAACACCAGATATGAACTCCAACATTCCCTTAAGGACTTTACCCTATGTCAAAGAATTAACTCCAAAACTAGTAAAACTCTTTTACAACAAAACCATAATTGCTAATAAAATAATTACAACCAACAACTCACTTTTCACCAGAACCAAATTTCACATAGAAGTGCCAATAAGTAGCAATCGTCGGCTCTTGCAGTGCATGTTAACTCCGCCAACCATAACATCGATTACGACATGCGGTAATATTGGAAACCGAATCTATATACAACAAAAGGTTGTTCTTGGAAATGCACTATATCCAAAAACAACCAAAAGCCATAAATAAAAGGTTCGACATCGCTCATTTAAGCAATATTTACGTACATCTATTGAAATTCAATTAAAATTAGTTATTGCTGCCACACTTATAGTTTATTTTTCATTCCGGTACTGTTTTGTCGCCTTGTCACCCCACCACTATAGACGCAGTTGTCCTTAAGATTACCAGTGTTAACTGTTCTCGTGTCTGGCCTTCCGTCGTGTAACCACCTACCGGGTGTTCGTCCCGGACGTTTTTATTTTGTTGTTGCGTCCTAATTTTACTTCGTTCACTTTGTTTTTTGAAATAATTAAAAGAAGGGTACAGTGTTTGATTGAGACACAAGACGTTATCCGTGTTAAATTTGTTTCTTGCTCCGACCGGTCATGACCTCGGTCTGTTTTGCCGACACATTCTGTTTATATTGATGCTGTTTTTATTCAACTTAACCTTTTTTGTGAGTATTTCTGATAAAACGAAGAAATTGTAGCAACTAATTTGTCTTTCTTGATTAAAAACGTAGCGCTGATGAAGGTGACAAATTCACCGAAAGCTTGGAATAAATAAAAAAAAGGTTACTTTAATTCCGCCTTTTGACTGCTATTCCCACTACCGTTTACAAATATATGAATATATATACTTAGAGTTTTTCGGCTTTTAAATGAAATATTTACAAATATTATTATGAATATAATCGACAACCTCTGCTGTTGAAATGTTAGTCTGCTTGCGGATTTCCCTTTACAGATGCTACTTTCAGTTTCAAAACGATGTAGGAGTTATGAGAAGCGAAATAGAAATTAAGATATTATCACTTTCATGACAAAAGAAAGGGGCATAATACTAATTGTATAGTAATATTTAGGCAGGGCCTATCGTGGCTTAATTGGTAAAGCAACGGTCCGGCAAACCGTAGACTTGGGTTGAAGTCCCAACGTAGACAAAATTTTTCAATTAAAAATTTCGCATGATTTGCGTTGTAATTTGTAGACAGCAATGTTTACATTCACATTTACATCGCAATTACATACTAATTAGATAATATTTGTAAATATTTCATATAAAAGCCGAAAAACTCCAAAATTTTATCAATTGATATATTAAATGAACGGCTAAGAAATAATAATAATAGAAATAATAATAATAAGAAATTATCTAAACATATATATATATATACATATATATATATATATATATATATATATATATATATATATATATATATATATATATGGTAAACCTAATCAGTAGGCGATTAAAGGTCTGTATATTACTTCAAAATATATGTATTTAAAAAACTCTACATGTTTCGGCTGTATACGCCTTTTTCAAGAGAATACAAAATATGAATCAACGCCTACTGATCGCCTACTGATTAGGTTTACCATATCATACCAAGGTCACGAAGTTATTATATATATATATATATATATATATATATATGGTAAATTCAATCAGTCGGCGATTAAAGGTCTGGTTTCATATACTCGTATATATATAAATATATATGTTGTATATATATATATACATATATATATATATATATATATATATATATATATATATATATATATATATATATATTTAATACAATAAAGTTAAATGAGTTAAAAGAGAAATTACAAATTATACAGTCAATTAATCGCGCAAGTAATGAAAGGCGGAGGTGTCTAAAACCTGAAATGCAAACTTTTCAGATAATGCAATAAGAACCCCACCACCAGTAGAAGCTCCAACCATCCGTACCTTCTATCAGATCGTTTGACATTGTGATTAGTAGGAAAATACTCAGTTATTAAAAGAATGTTCAGCCAAGTCTCAGTGAAAAGTATTAGGTCATAACTGAAGTCACAAGTATTGGGATAAAAGACATGAGATTTTGACCGTAATCTACGAGCATTTCGATAATATGCACTTAGTGCAATGGAAGTGCAGTTGGAGATGTTCAGTTTTTCGACGTCACTGCAACAATATTAGGTATACCTTTGGTGTACTTTATTCTTAAGTTAGATTCGCCATTGTTGATGTGCTAATTTAATTCAGATTTTGTATTCTTGTGAATTTGCAATTGCATTGGGGCGCGGTCTCGATACAGTGACAGTTTAGAGAATTTAGAAATCGCTCATAATTTCGAAATCGTTCGTAATTTAGAAATTATTTATAGAAATAGATAGAGCTTAAAACAGCAGTGAAAATTTTAAAACGGGTCAATTTTGAATGCACCCAGTATGAACATCGATATAACAAATTTAATGTTTATTTTATGTAGAGTTTCTCTTTATTTTCTGTAATAGGTTTAAAAATGCAAGAATACAGATCGTGTAAATTTATATTGAACGTTAAATGCCATATAGATTATTATATCTCTTTACGTTTTAGTTTATAAATATTAAAAACTTAGAATTTAAAATCATGTACTTACCAAGATATAAAAGGATATTTAAAGCATTATAGTAATAGTAAATTTCATAATCAACGTTTAAATTTTACAGATTTCTTAAGTACATAAACATTGTTTGTTGTGCCAGTCATAATGTACGTAAAATTTCAAACAAAGATATACATTAAAGTCTTAGAATATTAGGTATATATAATTATTTAATACATAACAAATTAGGATAGCCTAAAAAGACAATAACAACCTTGTAATAAACTATACATGATAGAATATGTATTTTTAAAATTGACATTTTGTAATACTTATCTATAAGAACAGAATGGCATTCGTTTAAAAATATGTATGATTAATCAAAAGAAGGATCAACACCAGTGAAAATAACTTAAAAGATTCTATAGTATACAAAATAGAGTCTAATATGGTATCTGTCAATCCATTAGAGAGTTTTAAAATATTAAACATGTTAGAAAGAAATATTAAGAAACATAAATGAATAAAAGAACGAGAGAAGATCTTCCCCCTTTCCATTGTCTTTTTACAGACCCAGTTGTTCGAAAGTTATTTATAATTCTCAATAGGTCACGAGAAAAGTTCTTATTTACTAAAACAACTTCAGGAAAACTTTGTTAGAATTCTTCCTTGCACATTTCTATTGAATAATACCATTCGCCGTTTGGCAAACGTCGACCGTTACGAAAGTAACATTCTAAAATGAACACCATTTGTTCTTGAGTAAACATTCTGAATGTGATTATACTGTTTTTTTTTTTAAAAATTGTATTGAAAGAATTAATAATTCACACTGACAGTCTGTCATTAAATGTTTGACAGAAAAATATTGTGAATATAATTCACGAAATACGATCTACGAACCGCAGCCTCCTACTACCTCAATTCATTTTGCTCTCATGTTAGATATAAAGATTTACATACCATGTTTTATTTTGAAAGGAAAATATAATCGATCATATTTATCACATTGAAAATTAATGTATATTTTTGCAAATTGTGACCAATAAATTAAATTTAAAATGCTATCGTATTATTTCTCTCCTTATTACATTGGATGCTAGACCTAGTTGCAAGGAACCCCTTTTGAAAACAAAAACCCCGAGAACATTTTTAAGAGTCTAAACTAAAAATATGTATGTATGACGATTCATGTTTAATAATTGGAGCCCATTTTGAAAATCAAAGTACACAGCAATATCAATATGCACAAAAGATTCATAAGAAAAGCACACCATAATTGGATGACAGCAATTGGGTAGAGTCGAATCAAATTTACCCAATCTAGACACTTTCAAATTTGGATCATTCATTTTGCTCTTTTGGAAGCAAGTAAGATAGAAGATGACGGTTGATGTAGTTCCATTGTACGTACCATTACATTAACTACATATTTTTTTTGCCATTTGTTGTCCATACCTTATCACAGTTTTTGATCTATATATGCAGATGGCAGTAAATTTCGTAACGCTTTCCGACTTGATAATTTACAGTATGCGTAGTTATTTGAAAAGGAGACAAATGCTTGGTTGTCTAGTAAATACTCGAAAACTTTTGCAAAATTTGATAAATTAGCAATAGGGCTGCCCTATTCCACAGATCACAGAAAGTCTCAGTACAAATAATAAGGTTTTGCAAAACGAATCAGACATCGCTAATTCAAATACTTTGAAATTTATCCTCGCCAGCTGTACGCTTTTGAGGGAGTGTAGACGTTATCTTGGTCAGTTCATCTTCGGTTATAGGTAATAGCGAGAAACATAAGTAATTATTACATTCATCAGTGTGAGGAAAGGAACTGTTTTGGAACAATTAGCTATGGACCTTCAAACTCTTCATCATTATGGCTTAATTTTTCAGTTATTCTAGTTGAACACTGCTTGGATAGAATTTAAGGGAATACTTTACGTGGGTTAATACTTATTGATTTTTCAACATCCCTGAAGTAACTTTTGTATGCGGAAGAAATTATAATTTGCACTCAATCCTCAGTTTCTTAAATTCGTTGTAGTAAGACGGAATTTTTGTCTTCCAACCGTCCTCTGTAATAGTCCATGAGTTTCAATTTTGGGATTACAGTAGTAGTAAACTGCGTAGGATAAGAAACTCTTTTTTCTTGAAGTCATTGCCACATATTTAGAGCATATTATTTTTAGTGAAGAATAGAAATTGGAAATATTTACACAACAAAATCTACTCGAACCCATACTGTACACTTGCAATTACTTTTCATATTTCGCATAAGCGAATTCAAAGTAAATTAAATTATTATTTTATTAGGAATATTTTTTTAGTCTTCAAATTAATGTCGGTAATATTTTTTTATGCCACGAAATAATTTTCATTTTGTCATTTATTCATGTCGTGTTGTACTCTCAGTCTAACCTTAGAATTTCATCTCGCCCTTTTTCTCTCCCCTGTTTTTTGCATTATAAAAATTAATTACCAGGAACGAATTGTGAAAGTTCTTGCAGAAATAAACGGCCCGGGGGACGAAAATACGTAATTTACTTCGAATTCGTGTACTCTCATTCGAGACGAAACTACATACATTAAATATACAGTAAGCGGACCCATAAATAAGAACATGCGTTTGATACAAAGTTGGCCGAACATAGATATCTCACTGCGCTGTACGCAGCGAATGTGGTTTGATTCGCATCAGTATTATGGGTGAGTCACGACCGGAACAAAATAAGCGCCATCTGTTTTTTGGGAGAAATACTATTCGAGTCAGTGTGGGCGGTATATATAGTTGATAAAGTATTTCCTTGCGTTCGTACTGCTCAAAGTGCGAACCGCAAATTGTACTTTCTAACTCAAATAAATACGCGCTGTAATACTACACACATCAGTCATTTTAAGGTATTCTTTTGCCTTGAATTTTGCCTTGGACTGTAAAAAAATACTTTATGAACCATACAATACAGCTGGTATGAATCATACCGGCAGACGGCAGACTATGTGCCCCAGCAATGGCGTTGCGTGGAGAGTTTAGCAGAATAACAGTGCGCTTACTTAAAAATAAATATATCGAATCCCTATACAAAACGTTAAGAAAAAACATAAATAACTTACCCAACATGTTTACATTGTTGCAAAAAAATGCGGATGTGCGCGATGAAAAAACTGCACCATAATATTTGTTTCTGTATTAGTCTCGGAAAGGTTCGTACGTAGCGACGTATATATATGTTTATATACAGAGAAGGATTGTTCGACGTTGAGAGATGTTATATTTGCATAGTTAAAGCGCTCTTTGTATCTGTACAACGGATCTTCAGTATTGGTAAAAAGTTTCCCTAATTTTGTAAAATCTACATTTTTATCTAATACACTGTTAAATTTTTCACGGACACAATCACTTTTTTCATCTTCAAGGATATGCAGCACTAGTTTTACGTGGTCAATAATTGCTAATGAGTCCGATAAGGACAGCACAGTGTTCTGTAAATTTTTTATTGCGTCCAGTATTGGAACGTAACTGTCGTAAATAATTTTTAAATTTGCTGCAACTTGAGGATTGTTAAATTGAACCTGGCTGAGCCGTATTGCAGCTGCTTCTTTGGCATCTAGTTGTAAAATCACTTATTTAATTTTTTCAAAATGTTTATAATAATAAAATGCTGCTTCTAACCAAGTACCCCATCGTATAAGAATTGGTTGCGACGGCTCGGGTATATCAGGACACAGCGAATGAAATAGCCGAATCCGTTTCGGAGATTTAAGAAAAGCCGCTTTCGTTTGTCCTATCAGTTGATCCACATCGGGATAAGTTGTACGTATAGTGTTTGTTACAAGGTGTAAAGCGTGAAGCAAACATGTGACATGCAGCAGGTTTGGTTGAATCGTTTTGAGTAAGTTTGCCGTGGAACACATAACCTTGGCAGCATCGATAACTAACATTAACACTTGCTTCTGTAAAATCTCAAATTTGTGTAGTGTTTCTATTAATACATCATATATCGCTCTGGCAGTACACCCTTGCATTCGTTTCCAGGTTAGTAAATAAGGAGGAGAAGGTCCTTGCGGAGTCAGCGTCCGTACTAGAATGGCTAGGATGGACTGTTTTTTAATATATGTAGTTTCGTCTATTGTTAACCACAGGAATTTTTTTTACCGTATTTTTCGTACAATTTACAATTCTCTCACGCACTGACGGTACGTAATTCCGTAGCGTACTTCTTGCTGGTAATTTCCACGTAGGATTGTATTTCTTCCAAAACTGACGAAACATTGGGTGTTCCACTTTCTGCATTGGTATATTGGTCGCAATTAACATCATTGTTAAATCACACACAAATTTATTATATGATCTGCGTCCACTATTATTCGATTTATGTTTGTCACTATTTATATGTCTTTGGCACTGACTTGCTTTCCAAGTTAATAAAGTTGTTTCACAAACTAAACATTTCACTACGGTACCGTCATATATTAAATCGGGAAACCGATGTAAAAATTTCTTTACTACGTTAGCATGCAACCGAGTCGATGCATTGTTTCTACGCGCTCCCGACATTTTCAACACGATTGTGTTAACAATGTATCGCTTACAACGTCTCAACGGCAACTGAATTGATCGTCGTACGCCTCTACTCGATCCCTCCACATCACGCTACTGTTCGGGCACATAGTCTGCCGTCTTTAGGTATGATATTTGTTGAGCTAGAATGTCTAGAATATCGCTACGTCATTTCTTGGAATAAACCGCACTCTTCGCAAGGGTCTGCTTAGATATTTGCTCGCAATGGCGTGCCTTAAAGTTTTCCATGTTATTTTATTCTTGGTGAATATTTCAGAAACTATCGAACGTATTTTCAGCAAGTTTTCTGAATTGCGAGAAATTAAATCACGAGAAATGAAAAAAGTAATCTTTTAAGATATGTGTTTTTCTTTCTTTTATAATAAAGTCAATATAATAATAATAATAATAGGTAAATGTTATTATACAATACAATATAATATATGCTGGTATACATCCTGTTATCACTAGAAGCTTCAATATCAGAAGCTGTGATAATCGAATCTTCAGTTAGCACATAAACTCGAATCTCGTTCTGCAATAGTTTAAATTCAGTTAGTGAAACAATGATGTAATAACAATTGTAACGTACTTAATTAAATCAGAGCCAAAATGATTAAATAGCAAGAAAACTTTTCAATGGAACAAATACGTACAATTTTGTAGGTAATATAAGCCGTTTACGATTCGAAGACGTGCACGTCATCAACAATATTTTCGGAATTACCATCACAAAAACAATGCAGAGAACGCCCCTGATAGTATAATTCTTTATCATTTTGTTTTCTTAAGCGTAAGCGTTGGGATCATAATGTAAGAGTAACAACAATCTCCTTATACAATTGCAGTTTGACTGCGAATAATGCCAAATAACTTCTGTTTGTTATCTATCCCCACTACTATGTTGAATTATATTTGATGGTATAATTCTATAAGGTTCCGCTTACTGTCTAAGAAAATTGAACGTTGTGGGGTATATAAATATGGGAATTTATTTGGTTTGTTTTGGGAAATTGGAGACTTTACATAAATAACCTTTATTATTGATATTGTTACGCTCCGCATATAAGAATATTTTAATTTATTTTTAAATAATATATTTCTTCTTTAAATATCTCGATTTAAAATATTTAATTTAAGACATTTTTCTTGTATATATTCGTGTACAAAGAGAAAGCATTTCTTTTGTTATATCCTGACCGACAAACCCTTAGTTTTCTACCTGACCCAGCAACAACCCTAACATTACTGTGGAATTTCTATATACATTTCATTTTAAATTGTTTTAATTTAATTACATACATCTTCTTTTATATATAGTGTTTCATATAATTAGAAAGTTTAAGTCACAAGCGTTACTTTAATAATATTTATGCCATTGACAGAACAACTCTTCAGGTCGCGCTTCTTATTAATTATTATTCAAGATATCGACCCTCTCTTCGACTTAGGTCATAAAACAGATCTTTTCTAGACCAGTATTCTATCGACACAAAACTATAAGCCATCTTCTTTTTAGAACCTTCGAAGGTTAAACATCTCTCATCGTGCTGTTCAAGTACATGATGCCACGCCGCCCGGCCTATATATATATATAACTTTTCAAGAGATCCGATCTTTATTTTCCACATTTCCATTAAGGAATGATAGGCATACAGAGGAGAAATCTGCAAAGGAAAGATTCACGATACTATTGTGCTGGAATATGGAAGGAGATTAGGAAACGCCGTTATTTGTTGGTAAAGGTAAGACCCTTAAAGCTCTGAATAAATAAAGGTAAATTGTCAATAGATTGTGTCTCAAATAAAAAACCATGGAAAACTTTTGATATTAAGTTAATATGTTTAAAAAACTTTAACAGCAAGATGAAAACCGAGAAGAAACGGAAAGGTGTCTCTGAGGAAACATATCTTAATATGCTGCATATTACTTGTGTAGCACATGCTCTTCACAGAATCTGTGAATATATCAGAGACACCTTTCCGGAAGTTGATAGATTTGCATCCGCCTTTAAAAAAGTTTTCAGAAAAGCACCATTGAGAGTAGCCCTTGGCAGGGAAAAACTTCCATCTTTGTCACTGCCTCCCTCTCCAGTAATAACTAGATGGGGAACATGGTTGGAAGCTACTAGTTTTTATGCAGAGCATTTCGATAGTTTACAAAATTTCGTTACATGTTTAAATGACTATACTCGAAGTATTTATGAGTGCAACGAACTAATACAAATTCCAAATTTAAAAAATCAGTTGTACTTTTTTCTCCAACACCACTTTGGAAATTTGCCAAAACTAATCACTTATTTTGAAAATCGAAATCTCAAATTAAATAATGGATTAACCACATTAGAGGTGGTTATTAATAATTTTAAAAATATTGCAAGTGACTATGGATGTGGCCTTCGGCAAAAGTTAGATGCAGTTTTTAATAGAAATTCCGATTTAATAACATTGCGGCAATTGTGTATGGGGACAATGCATAAAAATCTAATTTCTAAATACGTTGAAGTAAAAGAATATTTCCAGTATGCACGTATATCCAGTTGCTATATAGGAAGGACGTTTTCTATCTATAAGGATATATTTCTTTCAAAGTGAACAAATTTTACAGAAGAGAACCTTGACAAAGTATTGCTAGTTAATATTAATACTCCTTTACTTAACTTGAAATACAAAATGAACAAATAAAAATGTATTTCGTATTTTATAGATCACCAACCGTTTGTTTTCCAATTAACAGTTAAAACAATGAAAAAAAGAAACTAACCCACCGTACTTTATTTATCTTACGAATTATAAATTAATAAATAAAATAAATTATTAAAATTCCTCACCCTTCTATTTACGCCCATGAAGAAAGGAATTTAACTATAATATTGAAGTAATTTCGTCGCAATTCAACGACAAAAGACAGATGTTCGGTTAATCGAATGAATGCTGTGTGTTGTACTTAGCGATGTTATAGACTATTTATATGGTCCATCGTAATTTCGGCCTGATACGTCCGATCTCTACTGATGTCTGGTCTTGGAAATGGTATTCTTTAAATATGGAAAAATAAAATAGTCCAAAATTGTCAAATCTGGAGATCTTGGAGGAAAATTAATAATTCTTGTGTTGAAAAATTCTTACAAAAAAGCTATTGTTTCTCGGGATTTGTGCGCTGGTGCATTATCTTGCTGGAAATATCCTTCCGTAAGTTCACCATCATGAAGTTCATTAATAAACGGCTCTAATAAATCATTTCGATATCTGTCAGCAGTTACGGTTTGATTAAAAAATATAGGCTCCATAATTCATGTTCTTGAAACTGCTAGCCAGACGCCTATTTTTTGTGGATGTAGCGTAGTTTCCACAAATTCATGAGGGTTTTCCGCAGACCAAATATCCTGCAACATAGAGCCAAGCCTCATCCGAAAAGAAGTATTTTTCGAAAATGTAATTATTATTTACGTTATTGAAAATCCATAGACAATATTGTGTTCTCGTAACAAAATCTACCTGTTTGAGTTCCGCTTGAACTGCTTGAATTTTATATGGAAACAACTTTAAGACCTGTTTAAAAATAGTATGACATATTCCCACTGACAAACAAACTTATTGTGATAGTTTTGCAAGTGATTTTGTGATTTTTTTTTAGGTGGGTTGTCTATTCGACGTCGAATATCCTCTATGAAATTTGCTGTTCGTTTCCTAGGTGTTCCACCGTAAGGTTTACGAGCTATTGCCCCTATTTCACCAAATTTAATAACACAAGCTTGAATATGTTTTGCAGTTATGCGTAAGTAACTGGCATATTAGGATTCTGTTACCGGAAGTCCTGTAAGCACTCTCTCCACAATCTCCATTTTTTAATTTTTGGCCAGTTCTATAGTAACTTTGAATAATATAGTATATTATGCAACAAGCACAAAATGATGCACATTTTGCACGAGTTTCAAAGTTTGCATTGAAACGAGTGCAAAATTGCTATTTTGTGCGCGTTGCATACTATACTTTTTCTACGACAACGACAATTATAAAAATAGATACAAATAAATATGAAAATATTTTATTTATTGCTTTGGATCCATGAAAATACGAAATTACCTATTCATTAGCAGAGCCTGGACAGTGCCCAATCATTTAAGAAGAAGAACAATGAAATAACTTCCTACTTACGTATTTTATTTATTGTTAAAGTTAATTGTGCAATTATTGAAAATCATTTTTGGAAAACTTGTGGAATGCTGTACTAAAATTTTCTTGATATTGACAATTTTCCATTGTCGAAGTAGATGGCATTTAACGATTTCCTATTCCTGAAGTCGATGGTATATTTGAAATGCTCTGTATTGCATTTACAATTTTATTAGCTGTGTCAAATTTATTTTTCTCCGATTTATCGATATATCCCTCGGCGACTGTCGTGGACTTCCAGCCACCGTGACGCTTCAAACTAGTTATGTCACCACCAGCATCAACAAGAATTGTTGCTGAAGCTCGACGAAAGCAGTGTCCGGTGTATAATTCGTAGTTTGGCAAATTTAAATATTTAGCAATCTCTTTTCCCATGCTTCCAAGCTTATTCACGCCTATTCTTTGGACGGTACATTTTCCGTTTTGATAATTAATGAAGAACCATGTACCATTTACATTTGAAGGGCGGAGGTTTGCATATTTTTTGTAAATTTCATAATAAGGACTAGTTACAGTAAAACTTCGTATAGTTTTGTTTTTAGTGTCTGGTATAATTATTAAAACAGCTGAACCCAAATCATTGAAATTAGTAATTTTCATTTGATGTAATTCATGTCTTCTACATGCACCCATTATGCCCATAATTAATGCGACCTAAAATATAGATTAAATATATATTTCATTATATGGCTATATAAAACTTACTTTTGTCGCTAAATAGATCTCATCTGGGGCTTCTTTAATAAATTTATTGATGTCATTTGATGTAAAGATCTTCGACTTTTTGGGTTTGTAGCCGTCGGACTGTCGCTTAAGAAATGCTTTCAGTTTTAAGTATTTTGCAATATCTATATTATTATAGCTGAGAGTCGTTCGAAGCATTGAGTATTGTGTCCATAATGTGGAACTTTTGAATTTTTTTGCCAAGTCGCCAAAATACGCCATTAAGACGTTCTCGGAAAACGATTTGGCGTTCCGATCTCCTTTCCACTCCAAAAATAGGTTATAAGTCCGTTTGTACATTTTCTTCGATGTTTCCGGCAATAAATTTAGTGTTGTTAAATTTGCTGCTTCTGTTATACTTGGAGGTGTTAATTCCAAGTCACGATCACTATCACTTTCCATATTAATTATCTGGTTTCTTTGAAATAACTACGAAATTATTTGTAATGCACAAACTGTAACAAACTGATGACATTTGTCGTTCGACGTTATATTCTCTAAGCCACCTTACTTTTTGTTATCAAAAACAGCAGACCGAACGCGAAATATTTCAAATTGCATTTGTTGTCTAGCAACTTGCCTAGCAACCGATGCAAAATGAAATTCAGTACAAAATGTAGCTTCTTATGATTCAATTTACACTCTTGATATGAACATTTTTCGAAGTTGTAGAAAAAATATGTTACGTTATAACTCTAACATTATCATAAAATAATTTAAAAAATATAAGCGTTTATAATTTGAATTTATATATGACAACTGTCAGAATTTGAAGTTTTCTAAAGCTTCGCATGTGCACCAATTTGATTACTTAATTACTTAAAAGCAGCCTACTGTAATGAGTAGTTCCAGATTATTGAGCTGTATACATGTAAATTAATGTATTCACGATAAAGACATTATTATTATTATTATTATATTAAATAAAATTATTCATTCTTTTCGCCCATCTCTAAATAACGGATACCGCAGCGGTATTACCGCTATATATCAGACATTTTAAGATTCCCCGTGGGTGCCCGTCATTGGAAGGTTATGCTGTTCGTAGTTATTTATTATTTAGTTATTTTTTCCCTAAATCTGACGCTTTACAAGAAGTTTTGTTTTTATTCTTATTATTAAATGTATAAAACAAAATAAACTTGTACATACTTAGGTAATAAAGAAAAAATGAAAATATTAAACTTTGTTGTTTTGTTATTGTTAAAAGAGGTAATGTCCTTAAAAAGTATCAGAATATTCAGTAATCGTAAGGTTAATAGTTGAGAATATTGACAAACAATATTTGCTTATTTTTTTACAAGATTACATTACATTTATGAATCGCAATGTTATGTAATTGAAGTTAATAGTTTGGTACATTTAATATCGAGGTAAATTCCTGTTTAGTACGTGATTTACAATCAATACTTGACCATGAAACATAACATCACTTCGTTTCGATTTATTGTCAAATTTACACAAACACAAGGGCAGTTTAATTTGCATCAGATTATGTTTGCTCTGACATCGCGTCGTCGTATATTAGCTGACGCTTGCTGTGTCGGCGCCTCCATATAAATGGACTGCTTATTCTAATCAGGAGGAACGTATTAGCAGTCGGATCCGGGGACGAACCGACGCTGCGGGTGCGTGCGAATTACAAATTGAAATAAGATTGTGCTGATCGTGCAGGCAAAACGAGATTGCATCAAGACAAAGTGTTTTAAAACCTCCTTTAACGTTCAACTAAATATAGGTACGAGACATACTCGTACTTGTGAAATTATGCGTGTAATTGACAGGCGAACAAAGAAACGAATGATTACGTATAATCAATATGGAGTATGTCGTTTATAAAATAGAACGGCACTTAGTACTTGTCTGGTTGTTTAGAAAATCAACGTTTGGGAAAAACAATAAAAAGCGTCGCTCCTGTTTGGGAGTGTCGCGCATGGAGTTCTTTTCGTATTTAAAATTAGAATTTTGCCAAGATTATCTGTGAGGGTGTTTGAATAATTGCATTTCAATGAATACAAACAATTTTTTACAAATGCGTGGGCATTTGGTAACTTCAAAAGCGAGAATTTAAATTTAGATTAAATTTTAATTGCAAATGTAACAGCATGTTATCTTAGTCGAAAAGATCTACATACCAAACTACGAAGTTTTGTTAAAATAAGGATCTTCAGATAGGGAATGAAATTATAGATAGTATACATTACATATTTTCGACATTTTTTCAAGAAATAGTTGAATTTTTTATGAAATATCTCGATAAAGCGCATTCAGTTGAACACACAAATATACGAGGGATGTGTCCAAAGTTCTGGGAATTGTGCTCTAATTAAATTACGCAGAACATATAGGTAATGCTATTGGTGATGGACAAGTTTTAACATGTCTATGCAGCCATCCAGTGCGATATCGTTCGGTCTGATTCAGGTGTTCGACCGATATAGATGCATTTTCGTAGCACTGTTTGTATAACCATGGAAGACACGGCTAAATCTCAAAGAACAATAGTTTTCTTTGAAAGAGGGTGTGAAAACTTCAGAAATTATTAAACGTCTGCTAGGAGTGTTTGGTGAGTCTGCGGAATCTAAAAGTACTGTATATTTGTGGATCGAGCATTTTAAAAGTGGTAGAACTTCATTAGAAGACGATCCACGCAATGGTCGCCCGAACACGTCGGTAAATGAAAGAAACATTACTGCCGTGGAGAACCTACCGAAAGAGGATAGACAAATGACTATTTCTCAAATTAATAAACGCCTGGGAATAGGTACACGAAAAGTTCATGAGATCTTACACGCTAGGTGCCAAGGCTGTTGGGACAGGAACAGAAACTCAATAGGTCTGACACTTGTCGTCAACTTCAAGAGCTGTTAGCCCCGTTACGGTGAATTTTGGAAACGGATAATAACCATTGACGAAACGTGGATTCCTTATTTCAATCTTGAGACCAAAAGCCAATCCAAAGAGGGATGTAAACCCGAAGAAGAGCCTCCACTTAAGGCGCGTACAGTTCCTGTTGAAAAGGTAATGCTTACTGTATTTGGAATTGGGAAGGGGTTATTTTTATGGATTATATGGCGAAAGGTACTACAATTAACGCAGAATATTATTCGAACTTATTATCCGGACCACTGCTACCGGCCTGGGAAATTGCATAAGCGTTCGTTATTGCAACAGCATAATGCAAGATCGTATACCGCAAGAAAAACGAAGAATGTTTTGAACGATTTACGATGGGAATTACTTTGCCATCCACCTTATTCACCGGATCTCGCATCGAGTGATTTTCATCGGTTTCCAGATTTGAAAGAACCTTTGAAACGTTTTTCGAGGACGACTTAAAAAAATTAATTTATAGTTGGGTTAAATGTATTCAATTAAATGGCGATAATGTTGAGCAACTACATTGTAGTATTGATGAAAATTGACAAAATGAAAAAATTGTAGCTAAATTGACAGAACTTTGGAAAGATTCCTTGTAAATATCCAAAATTATTAGAATTTAACAGACACTAAACAAATTGAATATTTACGAGGTGCATTCAAGTTCTAGGGCCTCCGATTTTTTTTCTAACTAACTACTCACCCGAAAACTATGAAACTGGTGTTACTTCTCGACGTAATCTCTCTGCAGACGTACACATTTTTCACAACGTCGACGCCATGATTCCATGGCCGCGGCGAAGGCTTCTTTAGGAGTATGTTTCGACCATTGGAAAATCGCTGCAGCAATAGCAGCACGGCGGGTGAATGTGCGGCCACGGACAGTGTCTTTCAATGTTGGAAACAGCCAAAAGTCACTAGGAGCCAGGTCAGGTGAGTAGGGAGCATGAGAAATCACTTCAAAGTTGTTTTCACGAAGAAACTGTTGCGTAACGTTAGCCCGATGTTCGGGTGTGTTGTCTTGCTGAAACAGCACACGCGCAGCCTTTCCCGGATGTTTTTGTTGCAGTGCAGGAAGGAGCTTGTTCTTCAAAACATTTTCGTAGGATGCACCTGTCACCGTAGTGCCCTTTGGAACACAATGGGTAAGGATTACGCCCTCAGTGTCCCAGAACATGGATACCATTATTTTTTCAGCACTGGCGGTTACCCGAAATTTTTTTGGTAGCGGTGAATCTGTGTGCTTCCATTGAGCTGACTGGCGCTTTGTTTCTGGATAGAAAAATGACATCCACGTCTCATCCATTGTCACAATCGACGAAAAGAAAGTCCCATTCATGCCTTGGTTGGGCGTCAACATTGCTTGGCAACATGCTACACGAGCACCCTTGTGGTCGTCTGTCAGCATTCGTGGCACCCACCTGGAGGACACTTTTTGCATTTTCAGGTCGTCATGCAGGATTGTGTGCACAAAACCCACGGAAATGCTAACACTGGAGGCGATCTGTTCAACTGTCATTCGGCGATCCCCCAAAACAAGTCTCTCCACTTTCTCGATCATGTCGTAAGACCGGCTTGTGCGAGCCCGAGGTTGTTTCGGTTTGTTGTCACACGATGTTCTGCCTTCATTAAACTGTCACACCCACGAACGCACTTTCGACACATCCATAACTCCATCACCACATGTCTCCTTCAACTGTCGATGAATTTCAATTGGTGTCACACAACGCAAATTCAGAAAACGAATGATTGAACGCTGTTCAAGGAAGGAAAACGTAGCTATTTTAAGTATCTAAAACAGTTCTCATTCTCGACGCTGCCGCTACAATTTCATCTGCCGTACAGTGCTGCCATCTCTGTGACGTATTAACAACGAACGTACGCTCATTTTAAAACAATGAACATGCTTCTATCTCTTTCCAGTCTGGAGAAAAAAAATCGGAGGCCTTAGAACTTGAATGCACCTCGTACTATGGAAAGCCGTAAACAAAATTAAAACATCCATCGATCATACACCACCAAGCAGCCGGCAACTTAGACAACAAAGAAAAAACAAGCAAAAAGTCTTTTTAATAATATAAAATATTATTAAATATCGGGTGTGAAGAACACAATACAAGTTCATATATTTTGTAAAAGTATCTTTCCGGAGAGGTAGATGCGTATTACATCTTTCTATACAATCATCGGTGCACCCCTACTGGAGAGATACATTTACAATTATAATAACTTCGCTATCTCACAGAAATTATTAAGACAGAGACAGAGCGTAGAAGAACATTAAGCGCAACTCAGTGACAAAACGCCGAAGCAACTAAACACTGCCTCAATACCAAATGCAGACCTAAGCAATGTACTTCCATAGACGGTAATAACCATATCTATAGAAAGTGTTTTCACTCCTTGTCGGACGAATCGAATGTGTATATAACAAACGCAAAGTTATGTTTGTAAATGTATCTCTCCAGCAGGGGCTGACCCCTGATTCTGTAGCAAAATGAAATACGTATCTACTTCTGTGGAGAGATGCATTTACAAATATATAAACTTGAATTGTGTTCTTCATATCCGATTTTTAATAATATTTTATATCGCGAGATCAAGAATTATATTGATAAAGGATAGCCATGGAATGTAAAATGTCCGTTTCAATTTATATAACTCTTTTGAGATAATTCTGATTAAATTATCAGGTTAACTGTCATTCTGACATTTGACTGACAAAATTTGTAAATATACGTATATCTAAAATGATTTACATGTTTTAATAACATTTTATTAAAAATTAATAAACAAATTACAATAAATGTTCGAAGTGACCTCCGCCTTGTTCGATGCACACGTTTACACGCCTTTTCATGCTATCAAAAGCATATTGCAATATTTGTGGCGTTATGTTTGCACATACTTCAATAATCTTTTTTTGCACTTTTTGCAAATTATTTACAGGAGTTCTGAAAAGTCCATTTTTGCAGTAAGGGAACACGATAATAGTCAAACCAGGTGACCTCGGAGGAATCTCAACTTGCGTATGCAAACTTATAAGTCGATCATCAAGAAACTCATGGAGAAAGGCTATAGTTCTCGTGTCGTATGTGCTGTTGATCTCGTGGTATTATTAAAAAGACTTTTTGTTTTATACAAAATTGGTGAGGTTTTACCCACTCAAGTATGTTTCAAATTATTTTGTTAAAAAACAAACACGTTCGCCAAATATTTAGCTAGTGTATCATTTTCTAGTCAGGATGCTGATGATGTCTAACTAATATGAGAGTCACTTGCATCTACTCACAAAATTAATTTGTCAATACAACCATTTATTATCTAGGAAACGATAATGGTGGTAGACAAGGAAATGGATTCGCGGAAAAGTGGCAATTATTGGTAATGTTCTTCAACATCTGCCTAAAAAGTAATTAAAGCCCTTAAACAGATTTAGAATGCAATTGTTAGAATTGAACATTTTTAGAGTACTTGGAGAATAGCAGAGATCATAATGATACATAAACCTGGAAAACCATACCAAGAGATTACATCTTAGAGGCCTATAAGCTTGTTGCGTATATTATCTAAATTTTTTGAGAAATTCCTACTAAAGTCAGCAGATGAAAAAATCTAATACTCTATTATCAGTACGGTTTTAGGAATGACCATGGAACAGTGAACATACTCATTTTGTTGTAAATACAATTAGTGGAATTCTAGAGAAAGAGTGATATTGTTTTGTCTTTCTTCTGAATATATCCCAAGCCTTTGATAAGGTTTAACACTTTACCTCATAATACAGAGTGGCCAAGATAACAGAGGCTCGGAGTCATACTATACGTAATACTTGAACCGAGCGCTCAAGAGGCATCATGTGATGTCCAGCGGCCATTCTGTGTTAACTGTCATTGTGTTTGCCAGTGTTGCGTTGTCAGTTGTTAATAGGGTTCTCCATAATGCCGTTTTCAATCGAACAAAGAGTGTTTATCGTTGAAAATTATTTGGAATGTAAATAGTTTGTAACAATAAAGGTTCACGATAAAATATCCTCAAACGTCTGTTCCTTTTAAAAGTGTTGTGCAGAAAATGATTACTAAATTTAGGGCTACAGGTTTAGTCGCTAACGTCAAACTATGCTAGGAAGTCCACGGAAATCAACTATAATGCATTCCAATTAAGAAAGGACCAGATGGCGCGGCAATCTGAGTATAATTTACACAGGAATTTAAAAAAAATAGATAATTTGTATTTGAGGTTATATATCTACTAACCTATATAAAAGATTATTTTTTAACGTTTGTTTATTAACATATTTATTATTAAGAAAGCTTAGACTTTAATAGTTTTATTCAAGCAAGAAGCGGCAAATATATACCAATGCAAGGTATTATATAAAATATTTCAATCAATATCTTATAATCTGTTATTTATTGTTTGAAGGTGTTGCATCTACAATAAATTTGTGCGTAAATACAGTGAGAATGTGTTAAAATTACTACAGGAGAAATATTTACATCTTTCTTTGATTTTATTAGAGAACAAAACTTTTGTGTTAATGTGAAACTAATAAATTTAAAGGATTGATGGTGACAGTGTATTATAATTATCATAATATTTGTGTATCGTTTAGCTTAAAAAATATAGCATTTTACAAAATACAGTTATTTTAATAGTATCTATAATGAGAGAGTAATAAGGAAATTCATTTACCTGCACATCACTTCACATAATTTGGATAAAAATTTTTATACATCTAAAAAAGATATTTAAAAATATTTTCATTTTACAAAAATAAGTAAGTACAGATTAAAAAGGGTAAAACAGCAGTTTTTGCGGATAGGTAAGGATAGGTAAAACGTAAGCATTTTTCCAGTTTCAGTATTGGTTAAACATGTGTTCGTTCCTTTATTTCAAGTTATGGCTGATTAATACTTTTTTGCTTATGTATGGGATAAATTGCTACTATCGTAAAATGATTTTTTTTGCAGAAATCTGGTTTGATTACAGTTCAGATTTCAATGTAATTGAAAAAAAAAGAATAAATAAAAAGAGAAATTGCTTTCATGGGAACCTCCGTGTGTTCGGTAAAAACAATTTTTTTCGTAAATGTCTGAACACAATGAGCGTAAAACCCTCTTTTATTAGCATAATATACATTAAATCTTTTACATACACTTACATAATTACATTAAAAAAATTATATAATCATTTCCTACTTAGAAATTTCAGTAATATTCCACAATTATCACAATATCTGGTAGTTACTTAGGACTTAGACCTAGACCTAGGACGTCGAACAATTTCTGAGGACGTGAAAGAACTTACAGTCTCGTGAATGTATATGGTAAACATTATTATATAATTATATTTAGTTTAGATTTTATTCACTATATTAACCAAACAATACAATTTATAAGTATAAAAAAATTATATCTAACACATCACACACACACACACGAATATAAATCAAGAACATGACTCACACAAAACTAAATTTAACACACTACAGTTCATTATGTTACATATTGTTCACGAATATATATATTGAAAACTACTCATCTTCAAGATCAGAACCTGAATCTAATGAAAATTCTGAGGATGACCCAGTATTTACAGTAAAAGTCAAATTTTCAAATACATTTTCAACAATATTATGTAAATCATACATTTTGTTTTCTTCTGTTATAACGTGATGAATGCTATTTTTACATGCGTCAGCATCAACCATGTCTAATCCTTCTAATAATAAATTTCTTACTTCGTCCAATTTAAATGTCTTATTATTGGCCACAACATGATGCTTGACTTGAGCCCATATAAGTTCAATGGGGTTAAGATTACAGTGATATGGACGTAAACGTAAAACTGTACGGCCACTTTCTCTAGCTATTTCATCGACCACGTATGAAACTGGATGACAAGATGTGTACTTTTTTACAAGCTCAAACAATTCAATCTTTAGCATGGAATTATCAGCTAAAATTCCTTTGGTTAAAAGCCATTCAATAAGTGCCTCCTTTTTCCATGATAAAGTAGGTGACTTTTCTGTTTTAGTAGAATGATAAGGCGTATTAGCCATTACTATAACACTATTGGGCTCAAGAGAAGGTAATATATTTTGCATCCATGCGATGAACACCTCATTATTCATATCTTCATGGTAATCTGCAGTTTTCTTGGATTCAAATAATAACAAACCCCCATTCATAAAACCAGTTTCGCTGCCAATGTGAAGCACAATTAGTTGCTTTCTTTTGCCAGATGGATCTTTTAAACCAGTAGAAAGACCTTCAACAAATGCTTGCCTTGGATTAAGTACCGTTGTATCTTTCCATATTTTTGCTTTTGTGTAACCTGCATTCACCCATGTTTAATCTAAATAATAGATTTTTCTCCCTTCTGCAGGAAACTTTCTTATACTTGTCAAATAACGACGTCTCCATAAGATAATATCATTTCGTTCAATTAATATGTTATGTCATGTGCGTTTTTCCTACTTGAATTCTAGTTTCTTTAGGATTCTCCAAAGAGATGTTCGTTTTAAAGGAGGGAAACTGGCATCCCCTTTAATAGCTTCACATATTTTTGTGCAAGTTGGTAACTCATTTTTAAAGAAAAATTAATGCACGTGCCTTCTAATCGTACATTTTGATACTTCATCTAATTTATTGTAACCATCTCGGCAACTTCGTTTTCTTAATGGAGACTGTGTAACTCCAGACATTTCAATTTCCTTAATAATGTGAAACATAGTATTCGTACCAATCCCTACTTCCCTTGAAGTTTGACGAACAGCAGCTGTTTTGGACATATTAGCTTTGTTCTTAAAATACACATTGTAATCCATCTGCCTCTGTCCCATTTTTACATATTTTCCTTTACGATTTTGGTAAAGCTGCGTCATCCATGCTCTAAAACGATTGCGATTAAATAAATGAAATAAATTAATGAGTGATAAAATATTTTTAGAAAATAATGTTTTCACTTTATAATCTCTATAAAGAACTATCTTTAACGAATATTAATAATAAATATCACAATAAACAACTAGTAAAACATGAAATTGATTAGGACTGACAGAAATACCGGTCAGTACCGGACAGCATAACGATAATTTGACAGAACTAAATAAACATAATTTTGCCTGTATAAAGGCGGCTTCTATTTTAGCCAATCGCAAGCTCTCATTTTAAGCCGTATCTTTCCCAACGGTTTATTCTTATTTGGAATGGACATTAGACGTCTATCCTCCCAACTAAACATCAAGCGAACATCATGCCAGAACATGTTGAAGCATATGCTAGCGTACAAAATAACAGTGATGCAAACAATAAAACCTACGGACTATGCAAAACGACAACATTATTGCGAATGATTACTCACTCATGTCGCTGATGGTTATCTGGATCCGAATCTACACGTTATCACAGATGAAGCATGTTTCCATTTTAGCGGGTACGTTAACTCTTAAAACACTCGTTATTTGTCAATGAACAATCCCAAAGAACGCTTTGAGGTGCCTCTGCATGATGCAAAAATAGGCGTTTGGTATGCAGTTTCAGCCCGATAGATTGTAGGCCCCATTTTCTATAATAATATCGTGACCTCTGAAGTGTATGTAACAGAATTGTTGCAACCATTCGTAGCGCAGCTGACGGAGGCAGTTCGAGAGTATGTGTTTTTACAGCAAGATTGTGCCACGGCACATACTTCACGGTTTTCAATGTCATACGTCCATGGAATTTTCGGAGAAGAACGTACAGTTTCCGCAGGTTTATGGCCTCCCAGATCGCCCGATCTGTCTACCTGCGATTTTTATTTGTGGGGTTCCTTAAAGGGTAAATTACACAGTAACAACCCGCATACAATTGAAGAGTTGAAAACGAACATTCGCAATACAATTGCTGACATCACACCAAATGAATTGGCAAAAGTTTTTCAAAACACGTTGAGACGTGCTAATTTGTGTATAGAAGTTCATGGTGAACACTTTCAACACCTCCTGTGAAATATTGAATGTTCATTATGTTGTTATTCATAATATTCTGTATTTACTACTTTAAATAAAAATTTCTGTACGTATTTGTACTACTGTATTCATACCGGGCCTCTTTTATCTTGGTCACTTTGTATGTATGACATCTTGAAATAATATCTATTCGAGACATATTTCTATGCTAAACATAAACAAGAATATGTCGGTCTTTAGCCTATTTCATCCTGTGTTCCACAAGGGAGCGATTTGGCGGCATTCCTCTACTTACTTTTTACTGTCGATTTACCACCAACGAAACTGACTACGGCTGCAAACTTTTGTATGTGATATTGTAGATTAACTTAGATACAACACAGAAGTAGTTCAAATCTTGGTAAATTATTTCCAATGAAAATAAATCGATCATACGTCGCCTACAAAATGTAAGTAACTGCCCACCTATAACCTTAAATGGAAAACAATTAGAACATGCCATTTCCGCAAATATCTTGGTTTACATATCGATGATGACATGGCTATCACAGCTTCTCAATAAAAGTAAGTGTCTTGAAATACAATTAAGTGATCCTGGCTGATTGGGAGGAAGGTTGAAAATAAATTATTACAAAGTAACTTGTAATAATTGTTTAAAATTTTGATTAATTTAAAATAGAAATTTAAATGAGATTTAATCGAATATTATGAGTTTAAATGATGATTTTTTAGTGACTTGTAGTTTTTGAGATAGCCGATATTGTAAAGGTCTTTTTGGCGGCAAATTGGCTTTCATGATGATCTGTAATATCTCCATTCCACTCTTATCCTCACCCTATTTGTTTTAATATGTTTCTGGGCTAATGTCCTTCTATTTTGCATGGACTCTATTGTAGAGTATACTTATTTTATTTAGTTCTGCAGGAAAATGTCGATACTTTATCTCAGTGGCGTCAAGTAACTTCAAATTGAACATTAATAAATGTCAGACCGTTAAGTACACTCGTAAAGATGCAGCTCTATTATCTGAGTATCATATTGATGGACAAGTTCTATTTAAGGTTGATAGGTTTAAGAATCTTGGAAAGATTTTCGACGCTTGAGTATTGAAATCATATAGAATATGTCTCGACAGTAGCATCTAAAAGTTTCGGATTAATAATACATAACTCTATAGACAACTTAGTAGCATTACGACTCTAAAGCTCTTTTATTTCGCGTTTGTTATGAGCTATGTGGAATATTGCTCTACTGTTTGGCAACCATATTACGTGTTATTAATTAAGAACTGAAAGGATTCAGTAGACAGCCGGTATCTTGCTAGGGGAATCGTTTGTACTTTTTTTGTGCGACTGAACTCTATTGATCGTTTATCGTGCTGGTTTTCAAGACGGTAACTATTGTTTACCGGTTGCTACAGATTAAACTCGACGGTAAGTTATTTTAGCGTTCTAGAACGGTAAGTAAATTGAGTACGAAAATTGAAGATATAGAGAAACGTCACGAAATAATTATTGTCAAAATTCCTCAAACGAAGACTAACATTCAACGCTCATTTGTTGTTTTTAACGACTCAAATGTAGGAGTTGGCTTCTTGGATATGTACTAGAAATACGCAAACCTTCGACCGAGTAAAACCAAGTGATCCAATCTTTTTTTAAATTATCGAAGCGAAAAATATACGAACCAAGCAATGCGAAAAGGCACAATTGAAGTTGGCCGTTAAAACTAGCTACTTATTTGCAATTAGAAAATTCTTCTGGGTATGCAGTCACTCATTCCGACGAAGTTCGTGTACATTGTTCTTCACATGTAGTGGCGCAACAAATATTTGATAAATATTTTTGTCATTTTTTTTCTCGCGTTTGCGAGGGAATTTTGGGAATAATATTCTATACAGTGACAGTGTGTTTAAAAAAGATGCGGCAATATTAAAGGGGGTGATTGCCCAGGTCATTTTATACAAAAAGTTCCTATACACATAGGTCCGCATACGCTTCGTTACCGATCTACAGCGTGTTGAAGTTTAATTTTAAAAAACAGTAAAAACTTGATTTTTCCAAAGCGGCTTGAGATATCATAATGAAATTTTAGGCGTGTTAATAGCTGTGGGAGACACATACTTTGCAATACAACACGATGTTTCAGTCGTACCTGTGGCGCGCGTATTGGCACGTCACAGGCTATTTTTCAAGAAAAAATAGGACGCCTCTGATTTCTCTAAAAATACAAATATGCTTTTATTTATTGTTCAATTATGAAGAAAAAAGCTCTCTTAACTTTTTATCGTACGACTTACCGTTTTTTAGTAAAAAAAAACATGTTAGTGCATGTCCATTTATTACAGAAAAAAAAATAAAAAAACAAGGTTTTATTCAACGTCAAAAACAAATATTTTACCAAACCACAGTCCTGTTTTATTCACTGACATATTGAATGACATATTGAATGAGTATTGAATGAGTCTCGTGATTAATAATTTTGTATGTGTCGAATTTGTTGAAGTTCCTTATCATGAATCGCTATACGAATGCCGAGATGACCGACATGCACTACATTTATGGGCGTGCTGATGGCAATGCATTAGAAGCTAGGCGGTTGTATACTGAAAGATTTCCTGGCCGTATTGTTCCTGATAGAAAAACCTTCGAAAGTATTCATCGGCGTCTTTATGAAACAGGCACATTAAGACGAAATGGAGGAGCAGGAAGGCCAAGGACAGCAAGAACGGTAGAGCTGGAAGAGGATGTGCTAGACATGATTGAAGAAGATCGAGGTACTTCTACTCGAAAAATTGCTGACGCTTTGGATGTAAGTAATGGGACTATTTGGCACATTCTGAAGGAAAATTTGTTGTATCCATTCCATATACAACGCGTTCCCTGCTGATTTTCCTCCTCGCATTGTATTCTGTCAATGGCTTTTGCACAAAATGGTTCAAATCCTTCAACTCCTGATGTTGATTCTGTTCACCGATGAAGCGAATTTTTCAAGAAATGCAATACGGAATTTCCATAATATCCATGTATGGTGTGACGAAAATCCACATGAAATTGTTGAAGATCGTTTTCAACATCAGTTTTCTTTGAACGTTTGGCTTGGATTTGTGGGTGACTGCATAATTGGACCGGTATTTTTACCAAGGAGACTTACCGGAGAGGTGTATCGCAACTTTTTGGAAAACACGCTCCCTGGATTTCTGGGGGACGTACCATTAGCAATTAGAGATGCAATGTGGTATATGCACGATGGCGCACCAGCCCACTTTAGTCAAGTAGCTCGTGATTTCTTAACACAAGCATACGGAAATCGCTGGTTAGGCCGAGGTGGACCTCACTCATGGACTGCACGATCCCCGGACTTAAATCCCCTGGATTTTTTCATGTGAGGCCATTTGAAGTCCTTGGTGTACGCTACTCCATTGGAAAACGTAGAAGACTTAAGAAACCGAATCATTGCTGGGTGCAACTCAATTAAAACCGATCCTGGTGTTTTCAGAGAGTTCGCCAGTTAATGAGGAGAATTGAACAATAAATAAAAGCATATTTATATTTTTAGAGAAATCAGAGGCGTCCTATTTTTTCTTGAAAAATAGCCTGTGACGTGCCAATACGCGCGCCACACGTACGACTGAAACATTGTGTTGTATTGCAAAGTATGTGTCTCCCACAGCTATTAACACGCCTAAAATTCCATTATGATATCTCAAGCCGCTTTGGAAAAATCAAGTTTTTACTGTTTCTTAAAATTAAACTTCAAACGCTGTAGATCGGTAACGAAGCGTATGCGGACCTATGTTTATAGGAACTTTTTGTATAAAATGACCTGCGCAATCACCCCCTTTAATATTGCCGCATCTTTTTTAAACACACTGTATAATTACATCTTTCCATTTTTCATACGTTGTCTTTTTCTTTTGAGGGCACCTAGTATTGTACGAATAAAGGAGCAAAAAAATCAGTCGAATAGATTTACATTACAAATATTATGAAGTTTTATTAAAATTAGGATATTCTGAGAGGGAATGAAATTTATAGTTAGTATACATTATATATTTTCGACATGATTTTTTTAAGGAATATTTGTATTTATTTTTCACAAATATCTCGATAAAGCACATTCAAATAGAAACCCATTTGCAAATAACTTTGTACTGTTTAGTTTTAATTTATTTTGTGTAATGGATTCTTAAATTGAAATTAGACTACGAGTCCTTATCGTGAGTGTTACGTGCTTTATAACTAGGTTGCGGTTTCTAATGTCGCGCAGAAGAGATTAAAATGAATGCCTCTTGTATGTACACACGTAGCGATGTTGTACACAAACTTCAATTAATTCAAGTGCATATATGTTTTAGTGTACTTTTCTTAGCAATTAATAATAAATTAAGATCCATTCAAAGTACAACTCTGAAACAGATTAAAATGTTTCTTGCTGCAATGTATTTGTTGACTCATAATAAATTAGGAGTCAAGAGTAAGATTAAATTGAACCAAGTAAAGAATAAGCCAATTTAATATAGATATTTTTTTATTTAATCAGAATTTTAGTATCACCTAAGTAAGTTAACTTAAGTAGGGTTAATAGTATCCTTTAAAATTAGTAAATGTGATATGCACAGACTTTAATTTATTAACACTTACATAAAATTTTCTTATAATATACTTGTCATCAGCGAATATTATAGGTACTGTTTGAATATTCTTGCTTGTTGGTAGATCAGTTGTGTGTAATAAGTAGAGAACGGACACGCTTACCACATGACGCAAAGCCCAGTGCAGTACTGGCGAAAGGCTGTATTTCTAAAATATTTAATTTTATTTATATAATTGGAAAACGAACGTGTGGTGATCTATAAAATTACGAAATACATATGTATTTGTTGAAAAGTTGTATTTTTAAAGTTTTTAATTTTATTTCTATAATTGGAACATTTTTATTTGTTCATTTTGTCGTTCAAGTTGAGTAAAGGAGTATTAATATTGACTAGCAATAGTTTCTCAAGGTTTTCTTCTGTCAATTTTGTTCTCTTTGAATTAAGTACATCCTTATAAATAGAAAACGTCCTTTCTACATCGCAACTGGTTATAGGTGCATACTGGAAATATTCTTTTATTTCTTCATATTTAGCCGTTAGATTTTGTGGAATTGTTTCCATAATTAATTGCTGCAATGTAATTAAATCTGGATTTCTATTAAGAATTGCTTCAAACTTTTGCCGAAGGCCACATCCGATGTCACTTGGAAATACTTTTCAAATTATTAACAGCCACATCTAATGTGGTTAATCCGTCATTTAATTTGAGATTTCGATTTTCAAAATAAGTGATTAGTTTTGGAAATTTTCCAAAGTGTTCATGAAGAAGGTACAACTGATTTTTTAAATTTGGGATTTGTGTGAGCTCCTTGCACTCACCAATACTTCTAGCATCCTCCTTTAGCAGTGTTACGAAATGTTTTAGACTATCGAAATTCTCAGCATAATAACTAGTAGCTTCCAGCCATGTTCCCCATTTAGTTATTACTGTAGTGGGAGGCAGTGACAGAGATGGAAATTTTTCCCTGAAAAGAGCTACTCTCAATGGTGCTTTTCTGAAAACTTTTTTAAAAGCAGATACAAGTCTATCAACTTCGGGAAAAGTGTCTCTGATATATTCACAGATTCTGTGGAGAGCATGTGCTACACAAGTAATATGCAGCATATTAGGATATGTTTTCTTCAATAGTCTGCCTGTTTTTAACATATACGCAGCACTATCACTGACAAATAAAAGTATTTTTTCTTTGTACGTGGCGTCCGAATGAAGCATTTTTTGCATATTCTCCTTAATGGTTTCAGCAACTGTTTCCGCATCAACTCTATTTATAACACTTGTTGCTATTACATATGAGTTATAGGGAATAGTTGGATGTAGTACACCAGCCACAACATTTACCACACAGCGTCCTAACATATCCACCGTTTCGTCGGCGCTTATCCATATGTATTGATTTAAAAGATGGCTTCTAATGCGTTCTACTGTTCTCGTATAGCACCTAGAAACATAATATTTGCGTACAGTTGATTCATCAGGAACATTTCAACCAGAAATGTCTTCAAAATAGGATTGTTCAATTTAAATAATGGAATATTAGCTGCCATAAAAGTTTCACAGAGTTCTTCGTTAAAATTATCAGATTCCAACGGGTTCAAGTTTTTTTCGTGCTTTAACGATCCTACGTGACGTTGATTGAAAGTATAAAAATAAAATCATGTCCATGTTAGAATATCGTGTACTGATGATCTGTATCGACAGTGAAATATCGATATATGCACGTTTCTGGACGGATGTGGTTTTTTTCATACAATTTTCATTATCCGCACAGGTGGATGGCTAACGTCGCGACGTGTTTGCGTCTACATTCTTTGGCAGGAGTAATCTTGTCAGATTGTAGAATCAATTGCACAAATTTAGCGACAATTACATGTGAGAGGAGATTTGAATAATTGCTATTTCTCACTCCAATTAAATTCAATATAATTCGTATATATATATATATATATATATATAACGAGCCATCGAAAAAATTCACAATTGGAGTAGACTGTGAAATTGGGTTGGTACTTTAGCCACTTCCACATAATGACATTTATTATTTGACATTGAAACTATAAGTTTGTGTCAAATTTTTCAAAACTCTTATTAGGAAAATTAAATTTGTTTAGATGTAAATGGACAACATTTTCAACAACTTCTGTAACTATATGTAAATTTTGACTATGATTTCGATATTAAATAAATTATTTGTTTTCTTTTTTGTTGTAGTATCATTTCAATGCCATAACCTTTTTTTACAATGAAACCAAATGAAATTGTCAAGCATCAAGTAATGTGTCATTATGTGGAAGTGGCTAAAGTACCAACCCAATTTCACAGTCTACTCCAATTATGAATTTTTTCGATGGCTCGTTATATATATATGTATATAGAATTTAATTGGAGTGAGAAATAGCAATTATTCTAATCTCCTCTCACATGTAATTGTCGCTAAATTTGTGCAATTGATTCTACAATCTGACAAGATTACTCCTGCCGAAGAATGTAGACGCAAACACGTCGCGACGTTAGCCATCCACCTGTGCGGATAATGTATATATATATATATATATGTATATATATATATATATATATATATATATATATAATATATATATATATATATATACACATATATACTAATTAATTGACTTGGCAGATACATGTTGAAACTCCATTATAAATTATAATAAAACACGTTTATACGTTTGTTTCAAATACGTTTTAATAACACTACAATTGTTTCGCCAAACATTGGCTTCATCAGGTGCTGATAGTCTGATTATACAATAAAACAACTTAATATATATAGTCTCACACTCATGTATGTAACACATTAACAGTGGGGATGTATTGTAGATATTAGAATTGTAGGAGGGGTGAAAAATTAAATTCAGTTTGTTCATTTAACGCGACGCCTAATTTGTTGTATCTATTGATTTCTAAAGTCTCCAATAAATTAAGTTTTTTGCTTTTATCCTGTACATGTAAAATTTTATAATCTATATTAAATGTATGATTTAACTCTAAGCAGTGGTTTGCGAAAGTGGAGTCTGTTTTTTGGTTTCTATAACATTTTTCGTGTTCCCTTGTCCTCTGTTGGAAGGTACGCCCCGTCTGACCCACATATACCTTATTGCACTCACAAGTCAACACATAGACCCCCTATTTTGACTCTTTATCCGATTTATCTTTGTCATTTCTAATATATTTTTGGACTGAGTTATTAGTTTTGTAAGAAATAAACCCATTGCTAACTTTTTTGAGTAGTTTACCTGTTTTAATAGATGTATTTCCTATATATGTAATGGTGTTATACTGTTTTTTTTTTTATATTAGACGGTATTTTAGGGTAGATTAGAGAGAGAGCAAGTTTTTTCTGTTTTTGTTCGAGAATTTTATTAACTAAATTTACTGTATATCCATTATTGATTGCTATAGTGTATATTCTATTTAATTCAATGTCAAAATTGATTTTGTTCATAGGTACGTGAATTAGCCTATGTATCATAGATTCGTATGCTGCTAATTTATGTGAAGTTGGGTGAAAAGAGCTCGCGTGTATTGTTGTGTCTGTATGTGTAGGTTTGTGGTATATTGCAAAATCGTGTCTACCTGTGTCTACAGGTAGACACGATTTTGCAATATACCACAAACCTACGTGAGACTATATATATTAAGTTGTTTTATTGTCTGTCATTACTTCAAAGTATATATATTTAAAATAACTCTACATGTTTCGGCATCATTGCCGAAACATGTAGAGTTATTTTAAATATATATACTTTGAAGTAATGACAGACCTTTAATTGCCGACTTATTAAGTTTACCTTATATATATTTATATATATATATATATATACATATATATATATATATATATACATATAATTACATATACTAAATTTTTATATATCATCCACTCTAAGGAAAGCAAACAGATAAAATTAAAATATGACTTTCTGAAACTTAAGAGGTAGTGTCGTTAAGAAACTAAAAATGAACTTCATACGAAAAGGAAAAGAAAATTCGTCCTTCCTCTTCGACATCCAATGTACGAGTATATTCAATGTATATCTCTTATTTGTTGTGTCCGCCAAAAATATGCTGATCTTAAAAGATCGTAACAATGCTGCCTGTTAATTCTAAACTATAAACAGGAGAGGTACACGAATGAAATTTTGTTAATGTAATAAAGACCTCTTTATTTAAACAAAGTTCGTTTTGTTAGAAAAAATAACAAAAACAATTTTTAGTGTTTCAAAAGTACCTTTTTAAGCACAAAAATCGTTTTAAAAAGATAAAAATTTTTATTCACCAACATATTAAGTTAAATCTAAATTTGAAGCCTCATTTCTTGTATTGATTAACTATGAATATTTTTATCTACGGCTTGGTTTTTTTTTGTGGTTTCTTGAATATTAAGTACTTTTTGAAGTATATTTGAACAATTTTCTTTATTTGCTTGTTCGTGGTACTAGAACAGGGCCTTTCTTTATTTGCAGCAAACAAATACTCTATTATAAAGTTGGAACAAAAAATATATAATTTAACTTACGTGACAATGATATTAATATATTTCATAAAGAAATATCAATTACTAAGGTCTTTTTTTTATAATATTCTCGGAGTTTCATTAAATCTTACATAATTTTCACGTCAAAGCACAAGAAATAGGTTAATATTTAAAATATGTATATGAATTTTTAAATTATATTTTTGTATTATTGAAACAATTATATTCCAGGCTCAGTGCGTCTGGATATATTTAATAGAGATATGTTATATAAAGAAAATATCTAGATATAATTTAAACAAATAATGTATTAGATATTTTATAATATATCAAATTATGTAATTTATAATAAGTTAAGGAATTTCTAAAGTAATTTTTATACATAAATAAAGGCCGGATTATATGCGAAAAAAAAAACTGAAAATATGCGCATAAATATGCAGATGTTTTAGCCTAAATATACACTTCCCTATGAAAAATATGCAAGTAAAAAATACGAGGAATATTTGAAAATGGAATACTGTAGAAAAAAATATTCAATTATGTTTACTACAAGTTTATTTAGAACATTTTACAACATAATTAACTATGAAAACTATTTACAATCACATATTTCTCAGTTTTCAACAGAAAAATTGTGACGCTTGTCTGAAACCATATATTGAAAAGGTTCGTTCTACGTCGACGCTTGTTATAGGAACATATTTCAAATTAGAAATATCATCTATTGTCAACTCAATATTTTCTACTGAATCACCACACAAGATTTTAGCAATGCCCTCTAGGTTTTTAAAATCCTCATTTTTTCCTATTACACTTAATAATTTTTCAAACACGGACTGTCCCACTCTTCCTTTAACATCAAAACAGTACTTTTAAAATTTGTTTATTATTTCAACGTTCTCGATTAGCGACATAAATTGTTTTTCCAACTGCAATATAGAAGTGGAAATAAAACTGTAATTGGCTTTAATAAACGCCAACTGTTGAGGTATTTCTTTACTCGAATACACCTTTTGGGCGTCTGTATCAAGATCCATAATAGTTGACTTTATTTCTTCATAATGATTTGCGTGAAAAATAGCAGTCTCCAACCACGTTCTCCATCGCGTGATTACTGATTGAGGAGGAAGCGGAACACCGGGTAGATGTTTTTTGTAAAACTGAACTCGTAAAGGGGCCTTTAAAAATACTTTCTTAACACTACTACTTAAAGTATTTACTAAGGGAAAATGGTTTCTGACTTCTTCTGCAACACGATTTAGTCCACGCGCCAAGCAAGTTGTGTGAATTAAATTTGGGTAAAAGATTTTCAAGTTGAAAGCTGCCTTCACCATGTGTGGTGCAGCATCCGTCAAAAACAATAGAATTTTCTCTGTTGGAATCGATTCCGGTAAGAAGAAATTTGCCAGTTCTTCCTGTACAAACTTTGTTATTGTCAAATTATTTGCATTTTCCAACTGTTTGGATGAAATTAAATAAGATTTTGCTGGAACCGATACGTTAAGGATACCAATCATTAAATGCACTATCTATCGGCCCACACTATCAGTAGTTTCATCTTTGCATATATAAAGATATCTAAATATCTGCCGACACAAATCTTCATTAAATTGTTCTTGTTCCGATTTTTTGGAAGTTGATGGCAAACTTTGCGGTAATGTTTGCTGACTTTTCTTCGCCAATTTCATCTTTGTTAGTTTTGCAGCATGAGATGGAGTTTTCATATGTTGGTCAACTTGGAACTTTCTCTCACTTGTAATCTCCAAAAAAATATCACATCATCGATTGTTTTCTTATAAAATAAATGTTAGTAAAAGATCAAGGAATAATTAAAAACTTAATTAATTAATTAACTAATTAATTAATTAATTAATAAGCAATTCTGAATAGGGTGCAATCCATCCAGGCACAGTCGCTATTTTCGGCATATTTGCTATTATATATCACAACTCACAAGTTTACACTTCGAAAAGCCAACGTAAAATGACGTTTAAAATAAAATTACTTTCGAATATGGGAATAAATTTCTCCGAATAACAAAGAAACACATATACTTCTAATTTTCTGGTAAAATGTATTTTTGTATTTATTTAGAAGTTTTAAGGTATTAGCTTCTCCTGGAATTTTGTTTCGGCCTGGATGTATGAGAAGAGCATTAATAAATTCTTGGAGACGCTTATCGGAAAAGTAACGGGAAGAGGCTTAATAAAATGCTATTTTTAATTTAAAGAAAGCTATTTAATTTATGTTTGTTTGTTACATCCACGACATATTTTTAGTAATGCCCATAATAAATTTGATTTAGTAAATAAATAAAACTCGGATACTTAAAATATGCAAAAATGCTGAATTACTACAAAATATTCAAATAATATACCAAATGCATATATTATGCAAATATGCAAATTTATGCAAACTGCATACCAGGTGTATTATGAAAAACCTTTCGTGCTGTAACTTTTTTATTTTTTATCCGAATGTAATAAATTATACGTCGAACTAAATCGTTTTAAAAACACTGTAACGTGATCCGCTTCGAATTTTTTTTTTACCCTTTGTTTTTGACAGACAGCTGCAAACTGTATTTTTTTTAAATAGCATTATATTTTTTTTTTCCTTATTCAAATATATTACTTTTTCTGAATATGAAACTGTAAACAACGATATCCTTGTATGAAAAAAAAACGAGAAATTGTAGGTTTTTTTTTTAGTTCGATTTATTCTGGTTTTTCCGAACACAGAGATTTCTTAAATGCATTTTAAATACATACTCTATTTCATTTTATTACCAGCAAATGTGTGTACCTTTTAAAATCACTTACATTCAATACTATATAGCCCATAAAGGATTACAAACCAATGTTATCAGTGAGCGGTGGGTCAACAACGACATTTACAGTGTTTATTTTAAAAATTTAAAAATCAAGCAGTCATATTGAACGATAAAAGTGGATTCCAAATTTTCGAAGAGAGCTGTGACATCTGTCAGTCACACATTCATTATAACATTTTCAACGATTTATTTCTAAATTTTGTTATTGAAATGGATAATGGCGAATGTGTGGATGCGATTCAAGCATATTTTGAATGCGGAACAAATTCTGCAGCTGCTTTGCGACTTTATGGAAATCGTTTTCCTGACAGACTGCGTCCAAGTGCCGATAAGTTTGGAAGGTTCGTGCGAAATTTACGAAATTTTGGATCATTCAAAAAACCGAAAATAAACGCAAGTGTAATTCAAGATCAAAATTTAGAATTAAGTGTCTTGCTCTATGTGGAAGAAAACCCTAATACGTCTACGCGAGAAATTGCTCACTACATGCAGGTATCACATTCTACAGTTCAGTACATTCTGAAGAAGCACAAGTTCTTTCCTTATAAACCACGGAAGGTGCATGAATAAACTAAGGGAAGATTCAATTTTTATCGTCGTGTGTTGTGGTTAGATGAGTGCACCTTTGGGAAAAATGGTGTATTCAACAGAAATAATCATCGCCATTGGAGCACTGAAAATAACCATGTTGTGATGCAACACAATTTTCAAAATCGGTTCAGTGTAAATGTATGGTGTGGTATTTTAGGCGATAGAGTAGTAGGGCCTTTTTTGTGGAGGGTAATCTAAACCAAGAAAAGTATAATAATTTGTTACGCAATGAATTTGGCGATTATTTAGATGAGTTGCAACTTGCTGAGTTAAACAGGGTAATGTTCCAACAGGACGGTGCCACACCCCATAATGCACGAATGAATACTGATTTTCTAAATAATTATTTTGGCGTCAGATGGATGGGCACTTACGGACCTATTCGATGGCCTGCTAGATCGCAAGATCTGAATCCACTGGATTTCTTTCTGTGGTCTTACATTCAAGATCATGTCTATTTGACTCCACCTGATACCAGAGATGATTTAGTAAGAAGGATAGTACAAGTATGTCATGAAATACCACCAAATCTTATATTAAACGCAGCAGTTGGAGTTAATAGAAGGTGTCAAATGTGTCTGGAACAAAATGGGGCCAATTTCAAACATTTGATTCATTAAAATATATGATCTGTAAATTTCGTAGTTTTTTTTTAATAATAATAAATTTATCACTCAATTTAATGGAGGTGTCTTCAGGAAATAAATGTTTATTAGAATAAGTAAAAAAAATATGTAGTACAATTTAAAAAAAAATTTACTACTGTCTGCCAAAAACGAAATGTCAAATTTTTTTTTTTTTAAAACAGGTTACAGTTTTGAAAACGATTTAGTTTGACATATCATTCATTAAAATCAGATAAAATATAAGGAAGCTACAGCCCCAAAGGTTTTTCATAATACACCCGGTATAATCCGGCCTTTTTTACATAAGATATTACGTCTTTGATAATTAAAAATAATTATGTATAGTTAGTAATAAGCATTAGAAAATAAAAACTCAAGTAGGGGTTTAGAAGGAATAAAAGTGGGTCACTTCAATTTGTTGAATGAAGAAGACGCATATTATTATTATTATTCGTAAATAATTCAGTAATAATTCTTAAATTTCTTTTAACATCCAAGTTTATTTACAATCTGTATATCTAGCAAATTGTGTGTTTGGGCGGTCACCTACAATGACATGTAGGTGACCGCCCATTGACAGGTTCTTATACAGTATAATTTTTTTGTGATGCCTCCAGAAGATTAAAATCTCGTAGGCAGGTCAGGATTGAACCACTTGAATCTACGCGTTCTGACGGACCGAGACATTAATGTGGTTGCTAGAGAATTGGGGTGGCTACTTAGTCTTTCTGCATATTTATCGGAGAAAAATTGATTTCGTCCTTCCCTGTTCTTATTTTCAGGACATGGGCTATTATGTTATTTGGGACACACCAAGGACTCTTGGTAATCATATGGAGTACTTTAGACTGAAATTCTTTTAATATATGTTGAGAGATGTATTCCATCAAGTCTAAAAGGATTTTAATGATACTTTGTAGACAAGAACTTAGTTCTCTAGGGAGAGGTTGGATTTTTGATATAGTCTACCAAGCTTGAGGTCCATCTTGTTTCTTTTCGAAAATATATGCTTTCGCCATGTCCATCTCCGGTTAAGATATATTCCTGGATACTTGGCGTCCTCCCTCTATGTAGCAGTAGTGGCGTCACGAGTTGTTGGCAGGTCGGCAGTATATAGTAATACAGAATGGATCCGAGCGCGCATCTTGTCAAACTCAAGATTTGATAGAATAACTACCAGTAAATAGCCGCGTCAAGATGCTGAACTAGGAAATAGGTTATTACTGTTGCTGCACTGAAACTTTTCAGTGCAGCGTCTTATATCCACTGATTTTGTGTTGATACTGGAGAGCACTTCTTCAATACTTGTTCTATATTTGAATTTTCTAGGCAGATACAACCGCTCTATACATGCTTGTAGATGATAGTTTTTGTATTTCTTTAGGACTGTTCTCGCTCTATTATTAATATGGCGTCGACTAGTCTTACACCTCCTCAGCCTGTTCCGGGAAACATTTTACTCAACACACATATCTGTGAGTATGAGCTCGATTGTACGCGGCTAGCTTTGCGGTATTACTATACATTATGGAACAGTATATACTGCTCTACGATGTTTTGGTTCACCATATTTTTATAGTTGTTCAAGAGATTTTAAGAATTTATCTTATTTTCTAGCAGATTTGTGATAGTATTCTCTGCTCTTCGAGTTACTTCCTATCTTCCTGATGATTTCGGGCGATAATCGTTTTTAGTAAAGTAACACTTTCATTGGATAAAATTGTGTAATCCTTTTGTAGGTGTATTTATTGTAAGGAATTTTAATAGTCAATTTTTGTAATCTGCAGGTAGCACCGATATAGATCAATGTTCATTTATTGGGTCCATTTGATTTGCTATCTATTTGTCTGGCTTCTGTTTCCTGTCTCGATAAATTGATCGCTTGACACGTCAACAACATCTTTGACAGTTGGAGAATTGTAGCTGTTATTCGATCTTGCCAATTTCTTTGAAATAAAAGACGTTTTTAAATTTCTACTTACATTACCTAAGTATTTTTATTATTGTATTAAGTAACTCTTAATGTCGTAATCCGCACAGTTGACCATTGAAAACTATCTTTGGAGGCGAATAGAAACTATATGAATACATACACTTGTAGGTTTTATACGTAGTAGATATCCCCAAGTTATTATATAATCGTTGATTCACTCAGCCCAAAGTGTGACTGTTGTTCTTGCTCGTAGGTGATGTACATGTTATTGATCATTTTGGTTATTTTCACTCAGATCATTTACTAATTGTATTATGTCTAATGTATTAAATTCGTGTGATTTCTCTCGCTAGTTGTTTTCTTAATGCGCAAATTTCCGTTCGTCGCAGTGTATGCTGGAAAATAACACATCAAATGGAGCAACACGGCGTGGGACGTTTCTAATTACCATTCCATTAAAATATTAACCTAAAGACATGAGAAAATACGAAGTTGTTAAGTACATCTACTTAATTATAATGGATTAAGGAGCTAAAGTAAATTTCAAAAGGAATGCTCTGCTCCTTGTCATGTAAATTTCTTAAAGAAAAATACTGTGAAAACATAAAAATGTGTACACTTTTATGTTTCTGTAAACAGCAAAGCTTCTATCCGAGACAGTTTATCTAATTCTATTAAATGCTGGCCAATCCTTAATTTATTGTTAATGTAATTTCAATTTGCATACATATTAATAATGTATCAGCTAGGGGATTAAGCTTCGAGAAACTAGACCTACCTTCTAATATTGGCCACGTTTTTGACATTAGTTTAATAGTTAATGTGTTTCGGCAAGAGGCAGTAATTTCCAGACGGCCGCAATATCTAATTGTGTTCGAACCACTTGCATAATTAAAAAGGTATTATGGGATTAATGATTGTAATCTGGTCCGTAATCCGGTTCGTACTAAAAGTTATGAGTGACATAACTCGTTAATGATGACTGCCATACCCCCGGACAATATTATAACATGAGACAATCTGGCCTGTTTAAATTTCACAACTATCGATTATTTTAAATTGTTTAGATGCTCATGTTCTAGAATCCTAAAATTTGTGAAACTCAGAACGGATACATAAAAATATCGAGTATACTATAAACATGGCTTACAATTTTAAGAATATGTAAGATTCGAAATTAACAATTACTAACAATGTAGATTGAGTTTATAAATAATGAACAAAATTTTAGAAAAATTTGTGTTCGGTGTGAAAAATTAAACGTTTTTTCTGTCTGCGTCAGCAGAGGATAGAGCGTTAGTCTAGAGAACTAATGTCGTGGGTTCGAGTCCCACCTAAGGACGAAATTTGTCAATAAAAATTTCGTATAATTAGCGTTGTAATTACTAGAGCTGAGGATGTTTGCGGTACGGCAGGACCGTATGTAGTGCATCCCCACATTTAACTATTTATCTAAATATTCTCTGAAATGATTTGCCGGATCTCATAAATTAATAGAGTGATATTTTAGTATGCACTGGATATTGTTATTATACAAAATCATAATAGCCATTTGTATTTATGGATCATAAATAATAATACGCATGTATTTGTATTTGGTTGTGAATTCAATTTAAACTTAAAACGAATCGTAATATTTTAACGACAAGCCGTCCTTACAATACATGCATTCGAGACAAAGTGTGCAACTCTACGAATAACTTCCATAATTGATCGAAAATGGACATTTTGGAGCTGAAGTAAAGCCCCTATTC
Source organism: Melolontha melolontha (assembly GCA_935421215.2). Classification (NCBI taxonomy): domain Eukaryota; kingdom Metazoa; phylum Arthropoda; class Insecta; order Coleoptera; family Scarabaeidae; genus Melolontha; species Melolontha melolontha. The sequence goes on from OW285243.1 coordinate 56,279,219, forward strand.
TTAGAAAATTTTATTACTGTCGTTAAGAACTATTATTATAAACAACAAAGGCCTTTTATTAGTGTTGAAGTTTTAGTTTCATTGAATTTCCATGTTGTAAGTAGTCAATTGTAAAGTGTTCATTCACAATATTCTAAAACAAGGTGTAAATTTAACTAAAATCCAGAAAAACACATTCTGATAATATATTACTAGATTAGAAGCTGTGTTTATTACTATTTATTATATTATTTTTATAACCAAATGCAATAAAAGCTACGAAAACAAAAGAAACCTCGATTTATTAAAATCTTGTCACACAGCCATTCAAAGCCTGGCAGCGCATATTTTGCATATATTTTATATATACTACCTTCATACTTACCTTAATACCTTAATACCTTAATACCTTAATACTAACTTCATTCACCTAGTTCAAGTAGGTAGTATATATAAAATATATGCAAAATATGCGCTGCCAGGCTTTGAATGGCTGTGTGACAAGATTTTAATAAATCGAGGTTTCTTTTGTTTTCGTAGCTTTTATTGCATTTGGTTATAAAAATAATATAATAAATAGTAATAAACACAGCTTCTAATCTAGTAATATATTATCAGAATGTGTTTTTCTGGATTTTAGTTAAATTTACACCTTGTTTTAGAATATTGTGAATGAACACTTTACAATTGACTACTTACAACATGGAAATTCAATGAAACTAAAACTTCAACACTAATAAAAGGCCTTTGTTGTTTATAATAATAGTTCTTAACGACAGTAATAAAATTTTCTAAGAATAGGGGCTTTACTTCAGCTCCAAAATGTCCATTTTCGATCAATTATGGAAGTTATTCGTAGAGTTGCACACTTTGTCTCGAATGCATGTATTGTAAGGACGGCTTGTCGTTAAAATATTACGATTCGTTTTAAGTTTAAATTGAATTCACAACCAAATACAAATACATGCGTATTATTATTTATGATCCATAAATACAAATGGCTATTATGATTTTGTATAATAACAATATCCAGTGCATACTAAAATATCACTCTATTAATTTATGAGATCCGGCAAATCATTTCAGAGAATATTTAGATAAATAGTTAAATGTGGGGATGCACTACATACGGTCCTGCCGTACCGCAAACATCCTCAGCTCTAGTAATTACACTTCACATTACTTCGTGAAATAACATTCTAATTTAAATATTTAATATATGGCCGAAATTCCAAGATTTATCATAGGTAAATATGAAATTAACAAAACAGCGAAATATAGCAATTCAGTTTTGGATTTGTTAAAAATATATTTGTTATTTTCTAGCACGTCCATGAAGTGCGTTTGCTTTTACTTTAAAACATTTTGAAACGCGATATACGTAGAATAATTTTTGTTTTAAATGGTAAACTGTTTGTAGTTTTGGAAATAAATTACCTAACTATTCCACCTAATTAAAATGGTGTAATTGGATAATTTAATACGATTTTCGTGTTTGGAAAGTAACATTATAACATTTGCCGGTATGTATTAGCATCTCCGTTTTGTTTTTCAGGCAAATGTTCACGACAAGTATATTTGATTTCAACGTTAATTTAAGACGTGTCTTTAATATATTAATTAATGACGGAATTCTCATTACTTTTCATCTAATCAAGCTCGTCTTTATCTCAATAATTTATGATTAAAGTTCTACAAAGATACACATGCTGTAGGGAGACGCGTTATTTATTAATTCAGCAAATAAGCTGTTCCGTCTTATATTAATAATGCTCAATTTGATTTTATGGTGTTTTATCTCATATGCTGTTTATTTCGTTACTGCAAAATTAATTCATATTATGAAACAAAGTTATTTGCAAGGATTGTTAGCTAGCGTAGTTGGTGAAGAAAGATTCACAGGCCACTGTTCCAATAAAAATACGAACACTTACGCAAGTATTTTATAAACAAATTTTGAAGTTGTTTTGTATTTTGCTCAATTTTCAATGACAGAAGCGCGTTTATATGTAAATTGTTTGTTGCTTTGCGTGCGAGCGAAGAAAAATAAATAATAATTTTCTAAATAATAATATTTAAATAATATGTTACCATTTACAAAAAAAATATGCACTTAGTCAAAAACGAATTGTGGTCAAAGTCAAAATCTGTAGTTGTATAAACAAATTTCGAAGCAATTGATACGAGAGGTGTTCTGAAATGCTGAGATATCATAAGATATTTATTGCGCATACGTTGAAATATAAAACGTTACAAATAATCAAACTGTATGTACAATATTTTAGTTGAAATGTTACAAGAAATTGAGTTAGAATGAGAGCTTGGACACGCTATGACCTTCATAAATTTCAAACTGTCTTATGTCTGTTTTGTCTTGGGAGGAATGTATTATATTTGGTATTTAAAGATCAAGCATGGTCAACTATCTACGGCGTGTTCAACAAAATTGTGATCCGAAGAGCAAGCTGGCCAATCTATTCGGTCAGTGTCATGTTCAATGTGATTGATGTTGATGTGGTTGACAATTCTAAAATAATTGGTTCTATAATTAGGTCATGATACTTTACTGCTGTCACAGTCTAGTGAATTGGACAAGCTTATCAAAACAACTGCGTCCCCAAACGCACACTGATCCGCCACCGAAAAGAGTTGTTGGAGTCATGAAATGTTCATTATATCGTTGTCATCGCTCTCTCCACAACAAAATTCGACCATCGAAATTATAAAAGCGAAATCTGCACTCATCCGTGAAAAGATATGATCCCCATCTGTGCAAATTTCAATTACCATTTTTAATAGTACAGCGATCGCTGGACTATCCAGCGATTTCTTTGCCCTCATTGCTCTCTACTTTACCTTGAGTAATTAGCGTTTCTAGTTGCCCTCAGATTGCGACTATGCAACCTATTCCTTACTATTTGGCCTCAAATTATTCTTTCTGTATCTTGCCTGAATAAGCTGTTAATTCGAGAAGCTGTGAAGGTATGGTATCTTTGTGCAGTAAGGCTTATCAGACAATCTTGAACGGGGGCTGTAGCTCTTTTTTTCCCACCACCATAAGTATAGGCGGCACTACCTATAGTTCTATATCGACTGAAGCTCTACTACTAACCTGACTTTGGGAGACTTGTAACCGATTAGCAACTCCTTGTTGGGTTAAAATTTGGTTTAACCAATGCACTAATTCTTCCATTCTTCGCATGTTGAAGGAATTAAATTTAAGCTACAAATGATTATGAAGAATGGAATATGTTCTAAAATATCTCACTATCGAAAAAATGGAGACAAAAAAGGATTTTGAAAATAAAAGAATTGTATTTTACTTACTTTTTGTTTTTATCGAGCTGCACAATTTTTTGGAGGACAGTTTTTGTCTTGTTTACATTATTTCAACATACGGTTCTAATAACGAAATAAAGCAAAACCTTGAAACATTAATTTAAATGATGAAAACTCAGTTTTATTTCAAATATCTACTTCCATTTGTTCAGTTAGAATTAAGAGAAATTGTGTGTTTTAACGAACGGGTAGAAAATGAGATTAAAACAAAGAGCTACGATCGACTTTTAAATTAAAGTTTATAAAAGGTTTGGAATAAGAGTATTGACATGTTCAGATTTTTCATGAATTTAAAATTGTCTTATGTATTGTCAGTGCAAATATTTGCCATTTGGAGATGCAGCTGGGCAACTTTCTACAGGTGAACCTGGCTTCCGAACTTCTACGGTCATTATACATAGTTTCTTCTTGGTTTATGGTCTCGAGTCTTTCGTCTTTCCTATGTCAGTGCAGTAACGTCAACAGCAGTAGCAACCCTGAAGATGTCTCTTGCTAGAATAGGCGGTCGGTAAAGAAAGAAGTACTGTTAAGGATTACCTTCCAGTTCTGAAAACAAAAAGAAACTTTTTATGCATTGCTTGAAGAATTTTGCGTAGGTTGAAGTTCAATACCCAATGATAAATATATAGAGAGACCTGCTACCAAATGATAGACATTACCCTTGAGATCGAATACGTAGCAATGTGTACACCTCCTGTCCAAAAAGACCAAATTTTTCGAAAATAGAAGAAACTATGTCACTAGTTGTATTTTCTTATTGTATTAACGCTGCAATCGTAATTAATATTGTGCGTTGATACCATGATACTATTTGTTTCATTAGACATCAAGTTATAATGTCAAGAGAAACTATGTAGTTTAATAAACGGTTGGAAAATGAGTTTAAAACAATTGATTTTATATTAAACTTAATAAAGATTTAACGGTAAATCTGTAATGTTTTGTAGTCAGACGATGATGAATTCTTATTCCGTACTCAAGTTTATGAGAGATTTAAGTGATTTTAAAGCGGTCGTGAGATTTTTAAAGACGGGCAAAATCGAACCTCTTAAAAACTAGATTGGCCTAAGTTATTGTCTAGAAAGTGCCTGATTTCATCGAAAGAAGTCAGACATTGTTCATAAGTTTGATGGAAATGGTTGAAAGTGAATTAGGGATTTCAAAAATTGATACCAGGAGGAAAAGATATCTCGTAAAACTGGCAATTTGATTTTAATATGGAATGCGAAAATAATTCAGAGTAGGTACAGACTTACTTATCTAATGTGGGAGGGGTCTTTGTTAAATATACAAATTAACTAGGCCCGGGTTCAAAGTCAGATGGAGACGGCGTCAAGTTCTAATCGAAATTGTTATGAGTGGCTGATTAATAATAATAGATAATGACGGCGCCACCGTGAATTAATATTAAATCGCAAACAAAATACATGTGTCTCGCGGAGGACATATATTCAAGTTAAACGTACCCACAAGTTGTGATGTTTTTAAAGGGGGCGGAAATAAAACTTATACGTAAACAATAATAGCAAAATGATAATTAATCAAAGATGTTACACTGCTGAGGGGAGAACAAGTATTATGGGAGATATCCGAAAATAAATACAGAAAGTTTCAATATATAACACTGGCCTACAACCATTTTGGTGCTGGAGATTTTAGACCCGATTTTAAGTATGTCTTACATGGCGATATCAAAAATGTTACCCGTTTTCTTCTGTCAGCTCTAGTTTCCGAGAAAAAAAAAACACAATTCACGAAAAAATATATATTGTATTGACATTAAACATCAAGAAATTGTCTTTTGAGTGATTTTCTAGAATGAAACTGACTCGGGCAATCTCGCATGATTCCCCAGCAATAGTCAGCCATCATATGACTGTCCCACCTTCCTTGGTATCTATTCTCCATTGTTTTTAGGTCTTGGTGGAAACGTTCCCCTTGTTCTTCGCTTAGATCTCCTAAATTGTGTTGGAAATGATGTAGATAACTATTGAGATAGTGTAATTTTATACTCATATTACAGCCTAAATCTTTGAATCGCACCAGCATTTCCTCTACTAGTTCTACATTGTTGTCAGCCTTATGATTTCCGAGGAAATTTTGTGCAACTGCTACAAAAGATTGCCAGGCAAGCCTCTCCACATCATTCATACAAGTCTCAAAATTAGTTGTGTCTTTCATCAATTTACGTATTTGAGGTCCATCAAAGATACCTGCTTTTAGTTTATCAGTACTTAAACCAGGAAATTTGTGAGAAATAAACTGGAAACATTGACCATTTCTATCGAGAGCCTTAACAAATTGCTTCATTAGCCCTAATTTTATATGCAATGGCGGAAGAATGATTTTTTTCTCTTGAACTAAGGGTTCATTTATAACATTTCTTTCCCCAACAACAAGAGCATCTCTCACAGGCCAATTCTTTGCAGTCCAATGACGTGATTTAGCTCGACTGTCCCAGAGACAAATAAAACATGAGTATTTAGTATAACCACTCTGTTGACCAAATAAAAAATTAACCATCTTCAAGTCGACGCAGATCACCCAGTTATGTTCAATATATTTTTTTTTTGTAAAAGATTTGAAATTACCTCATATTCTTCTTTTACACATGTTGAGTGAGCAATTGGAACGGGAGCATATTTATTTCCATTATGTAGAAGAACTGCTTTTAGACTTCGTTTACTACTGTCAATAAAGAGACGCCATTCATTGGGCTGATAGATCGTTAAACCCATGAAAGCCAGCAAACCACTCACATTACAGCAATACACAAAATTTTCATCAGATGAAAAAAACTTCAATAACTTTCCCTCTCTCGTGCGGTCTCTCGAACATCTGAGGAAAGACAATTTTTTTCTTTTAATCTTGACGCTAGTAACTCAGCACGTTCCTTCGAAAGATCTAAGTCTCTGATGAGGTCACTAAGCTCATTCTGCGAAAATGGCTTAGTATCTCATGTTTTTCCGCAGTATTGAAAGTCATCATCTACTTGGGAAGAAATAGGTATTTCAGCTTCATCCTCCTGAGATTGCTGCACTACCTGGTGAAAAGTTGGTATTGGAACATTTTCTGAATGAGGAACAGGTCTTTGTACTGAAGAAATATTGGGGTATTTCCATTTATGGCGATTGTTTTTGTTGATGCCCACTATATTAATCATACAAAAGTAACAGTCGTCATAATGATTTTTTTGTTCTCGCCATATCATAGGTACTCCAAACTTCAAAGACTTACGTTTCCCTCTCTCCCATTGTCGAAAATGTTTAACGCATATTTTACAAACACTATGAGGCACCCACACTTTATCTTGGTGTAGAATTTCAATACCGAAGTAAGCAAAATACAAACGACGCACTGTGTTTGTAATCGATTTACGCTGATTTTTCAGTATGTATTCACCACAAACATAACAGAATATATCAGGATCGTTAACACAACGTCTGGACGTACTAGCCATAATGAAATAGTAACACAAACTTTATCGATGATATTGTAATAATGACTAGTTACGAACAAGACCATAACAAGACCGACAACAATTCACAATGAGGGTAGTAGGTAAACTAGAGCTGATGAGTTAAAATGACGTATGTCAATATACTGTACATTACCTACTTTATCGACAATTCAAACAAACAGAGATGCACCAAAAAAAAAAATTTTTTTTGTAGGCCTGTGTAATTTAAACAAATGTAAATATTAAATAATAAATAACTACATATTAAATAAAGGAAAAACTTATAAGCAAATTTATAAAACTTAGCTATTGAAACGTTATATACTCTATATTTATCCATGTTGAGATATCTAAATTATTAAAGAGAGCGAACACGATACCTTTATCTGGTAGCACGGATGTTCCAAGGGTAGGTAAACTGTAGAGGGGCAAATGTCGCTTCAGAATTTGGCCTTATTCCGGTTTTGTTAGGTATTAATTTACCATCTGTGCTATCATGGGCGGCCTAATGGGTTTATCGGTAGTGAGTGATTAATTCCCAAAATCATCCCCTAATTGATTCGTTACTAGTTACATTCCTAACTGGTTCCCCGAAATTGACATTAGTAATGCCTTTAAACATGAATAAACGAGATACGCAAAAATGGATGCTTACCGTTTTAAGATGGATACGGGTTATAGACATTATATAATACAACAAAATGTTGTGCTAAACTATCGTTAGCTGTTGGCAGACAGTTAAATCCCCCCAGAAGAGGCTTTATTCGAAAACTAGCATAATATCACAAAATACACACAATCAGCACACATACGCACGGCGTCGGTAAATGTCTTGATTGAAAACTGAAGCTTATATCGTTAGGTAGCAATGATGGCATCGATTCACAGATATGTAAGAGTGCTCCTGGCTTGGCGGTGTTCCCATCGATAAGGGGTAAGGAATAGGAGAGATCTTGGTCTTTACTCTCGCCAGGTGCATTAATTCGTTGTTAATAAAAATCATAAAAACAAATTTACATTAACTTTTGGTAGTCCCTATTCAGTACTTTTGAGGTTTCTTTTAGGCTCACATTCAAAACACCACGTTTCGTCACCAGTAACAGTTATTTCAAGGAAATTTAAGTCCTTACAAATTGATTTGCAATCGCAGTGTTCAATTCGATATATTTTGTTATATTCTTTGGCACCTCTATTTTATTCGAGTGCATATCGGCACATATGAGTTTACGTATCCTAGTAGATTGTATGTGATCGAGAAGCGAAGCTTTTTAGGCAACCTGTTCAACAAACTGATTTATCCCATTGAAAATGTCTATGCTTATGAGGAATTTTTGGATGGTTTAGTGTTGAAAAGGTATTCAAATTTACTCTCGTTCGAAATGTTTTTTTTTTATATTGAGAATACGATGGTACATGAGAAAATGAATTTCTCATTTCATGTGCCGATAAGGTGTGGAATCGGACAGCTTACATAATCAGCTACATTAATCAATATTTTTTCGTGGAACGATTGCGGAGCAATTTATAAAAAAAACAAAAGACAAAAATGGCTCTAATTTCAAGTCGCTCTTCACCTCTAAAAACGTTTTTACTACACCTACCGAAAAAGTTTATTACGTAGTTCTTATAGGACCGATTGACCAGTTGCATTAAAATCGGTGTCTCGGGTTGGGGACTGCTTTCCTCCTAAATAGGCGCTAAATAGCGCCTAAGTTATGTGAATCTGAAAAATATGTATAAATGTCTAACTGAAAATCACAAAAGAAAGTTATTTGTAAGTCATCAAAAATTTTCAAATTTTTATGGTCAAAATGTAGTTAAAGTCGGTCAACATCTTTGTTTATTCTATATTTAAAGTTCATAAACCTGCAAAAAATTCGATAAAATTTCTAAACTTCCTTAGACGTTATGAATAGTGAATTTGAATTGTTATTTCTTTTATTAAAGGGACGCACATATGGTCTCTTTATTGCGATGTTTTTTTTTGTAGATATTAATAAATGCTTCTGCATTTACATCGAATATGTCGACAACCTTATGGCACATTAAACAGAGGTAATTTAGAACGTTAAATTTCTTTTAAAATAAAAAAATTATTGTTTATAATAAAACAAAAATTGTTAATCTTTAGTTTTACGTAGTGTCCATGCGGTGTGTGTTATTTAATCTGAAATACCTGTTTTTTAATTATTTGTCTGCAATTATTAATTTTTTTTTTAATTTGTGGTGGTACTGACAAATACTGAGATAGGCGAAACACGACAAAATAATTTAGAAAAAGTGTTCGAAATGCCCGTCATAAGTTCTAATGCAGACATCAATCCGGCAACGAAAGTTATTATGTATTCGGGTGAAATTTGACATGTCCTTGCGAATGTGTTGAGCTGCAACAAAAATGCGACCAAGCTCTTCATGTATCCCCTCAGGAAAAAGTCTAAAGCAGGCCATTATACGAGCCCGGACTCGAACCCCAACTGAGACCCGACTTGTGACTAATCCACATTTGCCCATACATTACGCGAACCTGACACAGACATGGCAAAACTTCATTTGTAAAGTAACTGCGACGAATGGCTCCCGTATTCGCAAGAAAGTTAAAAGTCGCTTTGATAAATTTTTTTAAATTACGAATTGCTTGTTGGCAATTGGAAACACTTCTTTTTATCAAGTAAATTATCATAAGCAGTATTTCTTTTGCTTTTATTGCGGTAATCCTTACTTTTGATGTCCTATAAACATGCATTATCTTTATATAAAAGGATAAATTCCTCTAAAAACATTTATTATCTTCAAAAGACATATTGAATATTCAATCTCTACACTCACTCATTGATACACCGACTGAACTAATGTCTGGAGTCGCTGGATAAGTCTGGACTGGCACACACACATTACAAAAATAGCACGGATTGGTCGCGGTTGTGGGTTCGTGTGTCACACCAACGCACTCCAGACCCAACCCCGATCTATCTGCGACATGTGTCTCATTACCATTCATTAGCGGATCGGTTGGCGGACACGTCAGGACGGACCTATCCGGTAATGAATGGGGGCCTTAAGGGATTTAGATCGGGACTACGAGCTGGCCGTGGTATGTGACTTCCATGCCCAATCCATTGTGGGAAAGTTCGGCTTAAACATTCTTTAACAAGTCTACTGCTATTGGTGGTTGCTCTGTCGTGCATAAACCATAATTATTACCGTATCGCCAATGGTATGTCATTCAAATACTCGGGTAATGCATGCTGGCGAAACTATAAATAGGATTTTGCATCTAATCGTTCTGGGAGTATATGTGGTTCATGTAATTGATCGCCTAGTAATCCTGCCCTGGAGGAGCATTGGTGTATATCGTGGTGGTTTTCGTACGCCCAGTCGTGAATATTACGGTAATTCAAAATACCATCTTTGGTAAACGCAAAATCGTCAGTAAAGAGAATTACTGATGCAAGATTTGGCTGATGAACTTCTCTGTGTTGAAACCACTCATAGAAGGCAACTAGGAACGAAAAATCTAATTCCGTTAACCTTGCACGCGTTGGATATGATACAGGTGAAGTAAATTAGTTTTCAAAACTTGATGCACCGTAGTTTGAGACACATTTACTTCCCCTGCTAGGGTTGTCGTACTTACGCCGGGATCCGCTTCCATGATATTTAAAATGTCTTGTTCTGCTCGTTGCACGCCGCGTGATCTTAGAGAGCCACAACTTTCGAAACATGAAAGTACTGATCCTGTTTCTCGAAGTCGATGCCCGGCTCTCACAATTGTCTTAGTCGAAGGAAGACGTCGATTCGGGAAACGTTCTGCATACAATTTTTTTTGCCACAAGACTATTTTGTCCCGGTTCGCCATACATTAAAATCATATCATTATATTTGATATTCGTGTAGGATGCCATTGCGAATGTACCTAGCCACCGCGAAGACTATGTTCGTTCTAAATGTAAATCTCAGCGTTGTTTGTAGCGGTGTATTCTCATTTTGCCGCCCGTATATTAACTGCGACGGGGCCAGACTCGAATAAAGAAAAATAATTTTTTAGTTACTACGTGAAACCGCGTTTTTTTGTATGAAGGCATTACTCATATGTATCTTTCACCCCTTTTTTTATTTGTCGCTATACACAACTAAGGGTGTATATAGGGTGGGTCAATTTTTTTTTCGATAAAGCGTATAGCAAAAGAGTAATCTATAGATGATTCTGAGTAAAATTGTTGAAGGGACCATAGGTGTAAATCGAATTTGGAACCCCCGAAATTTTCAAAATAAATATTTTCCTTTATAAATGTATATTATTTTCAATAAAATCCCATAGAATTATAGTAGATTGCTCGGAATAGGTTTGCTGGAAAAGTATTTTTGCCACCTTTCAGAAATACTATTAAAATTTAAGTTTTTTTTAAAATTTTGGTGTAGATATCAATTATTAACACTAAACCAATAGCCTAAAATGTACATTTAACTAATAAATCATTTTTTCTACGATTTTTTTCATGAAAATATATTTTTTCGTTTTATAGCGTCACAAAAAAAAGAGGAAAACAACAAATCGGATTTGGAGCCTCCGAAATTTTCAAAATAAATATTGTCCTTAATAAATGTATATTATTTTCAATAAAATTCCATAGAATTATAATAGATTGCACTCAATAGATTCGCTAGAAAGGTATTTCTGCCACCTTTCAGAACCATTATTAAAATCCTAAGTTTTTTTTTTAATTTTAGTGTAGATATCATTTATTAACAATTATTAAATCGCTTAAAATGGATTCTTAATTAATAAATCATTTTTCTATAGTTTTTTTCGTGAAAACATATTTTTTCGTTCTATAGCATCACAAAAAGAGGAAAACAAAAATTTGAAGTTTCTAAATTATTATTGATATGGATGAACCATCTACCCCGTTTGCAGCACCTTCACGAATGGAAAAAAAGAATATCCCCAAGCTCTGAATCTAGATTGTCACACATGCCTTATCGTATTTTTTATTTAGTTCATCAAGTAATGCTAATTTTAATTTTCCGACTAATCGTGATATTTTAAAGTATAATTTTTTCTTGAGTGATCATGCTAAACTTGAAAGCAAAGTGTTGTCGCATAAAACGCTTACTCCCCATGTAACAGATAAATTGATCACATCTAGAGTAAATTTAATATTGAAATCATTAAGAAAAAGTATTTAAAAAAAATTAACTGTTTTGCTTGATAAATACTACAAAAAATAGAAACAAAACAAACGAATTTAGAGCATTCGTAGAGTCAACAAACGCATTGTTTTATATTGATAAATGTAATTGTAAGTTAAAAACAACAAAATACTTGTGTGGTTTGATTTCACAACCTCTAAAAGAATTCATGATGGACCGACATAATAATAGAAAATAACTGAATATATGGCAGACGTTTTAGAAGTATCCACAATAATATCAAGATATCCAACATACATTTGGCATCAATCAGATGTGGATATAGTTGAAAATGAAGAAGTTGCAGAAGTATCTACTCCAATGAAACTAATTAAACTAAAAAATACGACACTTTGAATTTTGCTATGATGTGTGATAGATTTGGAGTTTTAGATAGGATGGCTTTATGTTTGGGAACAGCTCCTTACGAATAAATAAATTTCAGAGGATGGCTAAAGCCAAAGTGGCTGAAGAAAAAATTAAATCTAGAAATGAGTTTGATGAACCACCATTAACTGATTCACAAATACCGATGCATATACAAAGAATTAATAGACATGTACTAGTTTTTCCAAAAGCGTCATAGAAACGAATCGTGAAGGTGTTACAGCAGTAACAATAGAAAGTCGTAAAAAAGTACCTCGAATGGAAAACCAAAAACCTTTTAAAAATAGTAATGAAACAGACTATCTATTTAAAAAATCATTAAAATTGTACATTTTAAGTCGATAAAAAGATTTAAAAATAAATCAGCTTAAAAATAAAAAAAATTTGTTGTTTTGTTTAATTTTTCAAAATAATGATTTCTTTAGGTCGTTTTTTCTACCAAAACGATTTCGAAAATGAAAAAATCGTAATAAAAGTTCCTGTAAATTGTATGTATTTTAATGAAGTGTGGGTAAGGCAAAAAATATGTTTTCATAAATAAATCATAGAAAAATGGTAACTTATGTTAAGGGTCCCATTTAGGCAATTTTTTTAGTATTAATACCTCATATCTTCCCTAAAATTTAAAAAAAAAACAGTGATTCTAAAAGATGGAAGAAATACCTTTACAACAAGCCTGTATTGTGCAATCTACTATAATTTTATAGGATTTTATGACGATTTGATTAAAAATAATACACATTTATTAAGAAAAATATATATTTTGAAAATTTCGGGGCTCCAAATCCGATTTAGAGCTATGGTTTCTTCAGCAATTTTACTCAGAATTATCTATAGATGACCCACCCTAGTGTATATAGTTAAATGTTTCGGCACAGGTTTGAACAAAATATCATTAATATGAAAATTAATAATTTCAGTTTAAATTTAATATTAGCAAAGATTTATTTATACACGACTAGCGTAGCGTTTAATTATGAAAATTTTTAGAGTTTACTTACAACTCGTTCTCATTTACATTAAATATTCTCAGCCATGAATTATGAATTATATTGTCAGCGCCTTCATAAAAGTCGCGCCCGCTGGAGAAGTTATGATAGTCCTGAATTTCATTAAAATTTAATTGAAAGAGATTCATGAAATTATTGTCAAAAAAGGTAGACAACAAACCGCAACATGTAACTCATCATGTTTTTAATTACGTAAATATGTACGTACCGAACGTTTAGGTTAGAGAATAAAAATCGTAATTAAGTATAATAATAGTAGTATAACATAGTAGCGTGGTAGTTATAGAGAATAGACGTGTAATTTTGGCTCCGCAAGAATTTATCGAATACGATGTTTTTGCGAGTGTAATAAAGTAATATTGTTAGTAAATAATTAGAAGTGATACACAAAGGTGTAAATTTGTGAAATAGTGGAAGAGATAAGTACATGATTAAAATAAATAATATATGTTAGTGTTTGCAATAACAACAGAAAAGAGATAGAGAGAGATGTGGGCGGTGACTCGCTAAAGAGGCCAGCATCCGACAATATAAACATATGGCACAATAAAAACAAGGACTAGTAAGACATAAATAAATTTGTGGCGCACGAGCGAATTTCAAATTAGTGTGAAATAAAATGAAATAAATGTGATCCGAAAATTTTAAAATAAATATTTGAAATGGTTATACAAACATGAATTAAACGTGATTTTGTCCTTACCTGCTTTTTAACTATTAATTAAATAGCAATTAGTTAAATAAATAGTTAAATATATCAATAAGGAACAGGTCCGGCTTATAAAATATTAGGAAATATTAACGAGATAACTAGCTTAGTGGTTTGGGGGCCTGGATAGACATTGTTTGCGATGGACAGTGATGGGAGTAACACGGATGAAGGAAAAAGAAAGAGAAATAAAAAAGACGTAGCCGAAATCTTCAAAAAGAGTAAAAAGCTGACCAGAACACCAGACAAAGAAGCAAGCAGTGACGAAAGTAAATTAGATAAATTAATGGAAATGATGCGAGGATTAGTTACACAAGTGCAACACATAGAGGGAAAACAAGATAAATATATGGAAGAAATGAAAGAAATCAAATTAGAAAATGAGAAGATTAGAAAAGAAAACGAAGAACTGAAAAAAGAAATTAGAAGTGCCAAAGGAAGATTAGATAAACTCGAGGGTATGAATAGAAGAAAGAACGCAGTTATGGTAGGCTTGAAAATAGATGGGAGTGATCAAGATCAATTAAAGGTAGCGGTGGAAGATATTATCAAGAAGTACATGGAAATACAAATTGAAATTAAAGCGGTGAAACAACTGGGTCCAAAAACTTGCTTAATAGAACTGAAGAATATAGATGATAAGATAAAAATAATGAAAAATAAGGGCAAATTGAGAGGGTTTATGGAACAAAATATATACATTAACGATGACATGACAAAAGAGGAAAGAGAAATACAAGAAAAGATACGAAGAAAGGCCAAAGAAGAGAGAATGAAAGGAAAAACTGTTAAGATAGGATTCCAAAAGTTAATAGTAGAGGGAGAACAATGGAGATGGAATAGGGAAAAGGGGAATTGGAATAAGGAGGAACGAGAATTGGCACGAGAAAAGAAAATCCCAAAAATAGTGTCAAAAAACTAATAGTAAAGACTAGTGAAAATAAAGATGATGACCCGGACAAGAAAAAGGATATGATAAAGGAAAATAAACAAAATAATGATCAGTATGATAATGATGATACACAAAAAATAAAAAAGATAGAGAAAAGTAAGGATAAAGAAAGTGAAGCATGGAAAATTGGTACTTGGAATATAAAGAGCATAACAGGAAAAGAAAAGGAATTAGAAAAGGAGTTTGAAGAGTTAGGAGTGGATGTATTAGCAATTACGGAAACAAAGAAAAAGGCACAGGGAGTTATTAAGACGGACAATGGTCATATTATGATGTATAGTGGTGTAGGAAAAGAAAAAAGAGCAGCTGCAGGAGTGGGATGCATTATACACAAGAAATTAGAAAACCAAATTTATAGATGGAATGCCTGGTCAGAAAGAATATTACTAATAGAGATGAAGGAAAGAAACAGAACGAAAACAATAATAGTGGTGTACGGGCCAAACGAAGATGATACATCAGAAAATAAGAATAAATTTTGGGAAGAACTAACATTAGTGGTGGAAGACGCGAAAGGTATAATGTTTGTAGTAGGAGATTTCAACAGTAGAGTTGGCATAAGAGACGATGAATATAGTGAAGTATTGGGAACAAACGGGGAGACTGTTAGAAATAACAATGGAAAAAGAATGCTGGACTTCTGCATTGTGCACAACTTGGTAATAACTAACACTCTTTTCCAACACAAAGATATACACAGATATACTAGAGAAGTCAAGAGTAGGGGGGAGAGGTCCATAATTGACTACATATTAGTTGACAAAAATAACAGAAGAATTGTGAGCGACACGAAAGTAAGAAGAGGGCCGGAAATAGGAAGCGATCACTTTGTGGTTATATCAAGAATAAAAGAAAAAGTTCAAAACAAGGAAAAGCAATATATATATACACAGAAACAAGACCAAATAGAATCACTTAGAATATACAAATTAAGAAGTGAAGTCATTGCTGAAAAATTCCAGAAAAGGATAGCCGAAAGAGTAGAAAATATAGAAATTAATGGAACTATCGAAGAAATTTGGAATAGGTTTAAAGAAATAATAATAACTACAACGGAAGAGATATGTGGCGTAAGGAAAAATAAAAAGAAAAAACAAACAAAATGGTGGACAAATGAAATAAGACATCAAATTAAGATAAAGAAAAAAGCATGGAAAACATACTTAGCAGAACAAACAGTGGAAAAATACGATATATACAAAGAAGAAAGAAAAAAAGTGAAACATTTAGTAGTACAAGCAAAAAAGGAGACATGGAAAGAATTTGGGGAAAAGATGGAAAAAAACAGTAAAGAGAACCAAAAACTATTTTACAGAATCTTGAAATCAGTAAGGAATGAAGAAAGGTCACAATCTACACATTATATACAAAATAAGAAGGGAGAGATCCTAAGCGATAGAATGAAGATTATAGAAAGGTGGAAAGAATACTTTCAGGAATTGTTAAGCGGAGGAGTGGAAAACGAGAATGCTAGTGAACAACAAATAATAGGAGAAGAAGAGACAGAAGAAATAATTACCATGGACGAACTGGAAGAAGCAATACAAAAACAGAAAAATGGAAAAGCGCCAGGCTGTGACAAAATAACAGCAGAAATGATAAAAAATATAGGACAAAGAGGAAGAGAATTAATGTTGAAAATATATAACAGAATATGGAGAGAAGAGGAAATACCAAACGATTGGAAGAAGTCATTGATAGTACCAATATACAAGAATAAAGGAAATAAGAAAGAATGTAATAATTACAGAGGAATATCCCTTCTAAGTACTGCAATGAAGATTCTCGAGCAAATAATATATAAAAGACTAAGAACAAAACTCGAAAATACGTTACATGAGTCACAAAGTGGGTTTAGAAGAGGAAGGAGCACACAAGACCAAATATTCTCTGTGAAACAAATAATACAAAAAGCCTCTAGAGAACAGAAGAAAGTGTTCTTAGCATTTATAGACTTGGAAAAAGCCTTCGATAAAGTACCAAGAGAAAGATTGTGGAATGTATTAAGAGAAAGAGGTGTCAATGGCAAAATAAGACGATTAATACAGAAAATATATAACCACAATACTAATGCTGTAATAGCTAACAATTTAGAATCTGAGATATTTAAAACAAACGAGGGACTGCGCCAAGGGGGAAGTCTGAGCCCAATGCTGTTCATTGTTTATATGGATGACATTATCAAACAGTGTGCATGTAAAAGTAAAAAGTTCAGGGTTGGACACCTTAACTTGAATGCAGTCGAAGTTTCGGAAGGGGCATTCGCAGACGACATAGTAGTTATAGCCGACAATGAGGAAGATCTGAAACGTAATTTAACAACATGGAATATGACACTAAAGGACAGTGGAATGACGATGAGTAAGAGCAAAACTAAAGTAATGGTAGTGGGAGATGAACAGGTAGATACGAAAATCGTAATAGAAGGAACTGAAATAGAACAAGTGAGAACATTCCAGTACTTGGGAGTGCGAATTGATGGAAGAGGGACCCAGGACGCTGAGATTAATCAAAGAATAGAAAAAACAACAAAGCTGTACCACAGCATGAGGAATAATTTCATTAACAAAAAAGAGATATCCCGAGAAACAAAACTAAAAGTATATAAGGCAATTTACCGACCGATATTAACATATGGCTGTGAATCCTGGATATTAAATAGAAGACAAAAGAATAAATTACAGGCAGTAGAAATGAAGTATTTAAGAAGAGTTAGAGGAGTTACAAGGATGGACAGAATAAGAAACTTGGAAATACGAAAAGATTTGAAAATGCAGTCAGTGTTAGAATACATTGAACAAAGACAGCTAGGATGGTGGGGACATTTATATAGAATGGAAAATACAAGACAAACAAGAAGGATATGGGAAGCAAGGATAATGAAAAATAAAAGAAGAGGAAGGCCAAGGACAACATGGAATGATGTCATAGCAGAAATACTGGGAAGGAAAGGCAAAACATGGACAGAAGCGAAGAACATGACAAGGAATAGAAATGAATGGAAAACGTTTATAAAAAGCTAGAAGATAAACGCCCTACACCATTGTTATGGTAATAGGGATTTTTGGATTATATATATATATATATATATATATATATATATATATATATATATATATATAATTAAGTATAAAAAGGCAATTTTTGCTTTAAATTTTACAGAATAATTCTTTCTGATTTAATTTTTTTTTTTGTAATGAAAAATGAAATCAGACTTAACAATCTATGTGCGTAAAACTATGTACAAGTCTTTCTTTTTTATATCTACCGAATTATTTTGTTTTCAGGTATGGATTAACAAAATATCGGTGTATTTACTTCCTTGACGTAGTTTAAGGCTTAACACGACCCTTCCTTTTTATAATATTGAATTATATCGGCAAAGAGACCGATGTATAACTTGTCCCTTCGTAGGGAGAATTTTGCCGGATCACGATCCAATTGAAAAAGTTTGTATTGCGCTTCAGATTGTTTATAAAAGGCATACCCTTTCGAAAAGTAGGAAGTCTATAAAAGCAATACCAAAATCGTCGGGAACTTTATTTATATAGTATAGTTGTAAAACCATGAAAAATGATTAAGTATTACAGTGCTTAAGTACATAGTGTGCCAAAGAATATTGTTTATTAAATATGAAAATATACTTATTGAATAATTAGAAAAAATAGTTTAGTAGATACCGTAGAAGATTATAATTAATTAAGAAAATTAAAATTTACTAAAACTATTAAACGAAAGAACGAAAAATCATTCAAAGCTACCTGGAGAATTTAACCAAAAATATTCGTTATGGAAAACGACTAAGAAGATTAAATGTCCACAAATAGCCACCATTATTATTTATTTTGCGTATGACACATGGATTGAAGTTTACAGTGTTTTTCTTTTGGTTTTCCTATTTTGTCAAATGTATTTCACTATTTCTTAAAACTATTTCCCACATACGTCGTTTTGACATCAATATATCGAATGAAATTCACTATTTGTCAAAACTCTTTGACGTTATTGCAAATGATTTTCCTTTTTTTAATTTATAAATTAAAAACCAAAAAAAAATTCGAGACACAATTTTATTTGAAAAAGAAGAAGGCAATAACAAATTACTAACTATACTAATATATATATAGTATTTTCGTGACCTTGGTATGATAAGGTAAACTTAATTAGTCGGCGATTAAAGGTCTGGTTATTACTTCAAAGTGTATATATTTAAAATAATCCGGATATTTTTTATATCCTTGACAAAGGCATCATTGCCGAAACATGTAGGATTATTTTAAATATATACACTTTGAAGTAATAGCCAGACCTTTAATCGCCGACTAATTAAGTTTACCTTATATATATATATATATATATATATATATATATATATATAAAAATGACACAAAAATATATGGGGGTGGTTTATGATGTTATTTAAAATTACTGCTATATACTTAACTATTATATAACACATTGGAAAAGAGGTGTATATATAAGATCCAACTGGTCGTATAAAATGATATCTATTGTGTTGTTTCGGCTTTTAAAAATTTCTAGGGCCTCTAAAAGATTTAATTTACGACCTTTCTCGGCCAAATGCAATATTTTACGGTGACCAAATGTATGCCTTTCTGTAATAAGATGGTTTGCGAATGTTGAATCAATCTTCTTTAGTTTATATGACCTCATGTGTTCTTTTACCCGTATAATAAAACTTCGACCAGTCTGACCTATATATACACTTTTGCAATCATTACAATATAATTTGTACACTCCTAATTTATTATTGATATCTGTTTTAGGTTTTGCGTTAAAAATTAAATTACTTGTTTTTACATATGGTTTGTAAGCTATACTAACATTACTATTATTTTTTGAAATTATATTTCCAATTTGCTCGCTTATTTTACCGAAGTAAGTTAACGAGACAAATTGTTTCAAATTAGCACTATCTTTAGGATATACTAAACTAAGGGCCACTTGTAACTGTTTTTTTTTTTTTTTTTTTTAGCGGTAACCAATAGTTATAAAAGTAGCGTAATTGACAGTATACTAAAGAAAAAACAGTTACAAGTGGCCCTTAGTTTAGTATATCCTAAAGATAGTGCTAATTTGAAACAATTTGTCTCGTTAACTTACTTCGGTAAAATAAGCGAGCAAATTGGAAATATAATTTCAAAAAATAATAGTAATATTAGTATAGCTTACAAACCATATGTAAAAACAAGTAATTTCATTTTTGACGCAAAACCTAAAACAGATATCAATAATAAATCAGGAGTGTACAAATTATATTGTAATGATTGTAAAAGTGTATATATAGGTCAGACTGGTCGAAGTTTTATTATACGGGTAAAAGAACACATGAGGTCATATAAACTAAAGAAGACAGATTCAACATTCGCAAACCATCTTATTACAGAAAGGCATACATTTGGTCACCGTAAAATATTGCATTTGGCCGAGAAAGGTCGTAAATTAAATCTTTTAGAGGCCCTAGAAATTTTTAAAAGCCGAAACAACACAATAGATATCGTTTTAAACGACCAGTTGGATCTTATATATACACACCTCTTTTTCAATGTTGTATATAATAGTTAAGTATATAGTAGTAATTTTAAATAACATCGTAAACCACCCCCATATATTTTTGTGTCATTTATAAGTTCTATGTAGGCCTGTAACTTATGCAGTTTGATAATGACCCTGTATGTCGAAACCGCGGTCACGATTATATGTGAATAAAGTGGTATAACAAAGTGATTGGTGGTGGAACTATATATATTGTTATAGTTCAGCTCATACCTACGGTATATAAACAATTTAATATTTATATTGTCCCAAGAAAGTAATATCTATGAAATAATAGTAATTAAAACGTTAATAACTAAGTAAATAATATGTAAACACGATGTTAGATCAAAATTAGCTTTTTAATCATGATACTGAAGTTAATTGAATATTTTTATTTACGTATTTATTTTATTTGGTCATTTATTAATTTTTATTATTACTTAATATCGCGTGAAATCAAGAATTTTAAAGTTAATTATGATTAAAATATTTATGTACAAATAATTTTGAACATCATTGTTAATTTAATTTTTGACTAACCTGTAAAAAGTATGTAACTTTGATCACGTGAGGGTATTATAGTAGGATAAAAATATGTCCATATAGGAATAACCAATATTGACATACGAACAAAAAGCACAGAGGAATATTCAGAAAGAGAATTGATTAAGATGGATAAAATTACTTTATTTATATTATTTGGATTTATAGCAAAATTTTACAAAAATATAATTAATTATCACTAGCTTCCTGTGGTAGTTATGACAAAAAAAAAACAAAAGTTGTATAGAAGCGATTTTTGCACGACTTGTAATAGAAACGACGTTTTTTGGACGCATCATTTTTAAAATTCATAAAAACACAATACATATATAAGCCTAATTTAATCATAAATGTCGTTTTAAAAATATAGTAAATGTAATTACCTTAATTGAAGACTGTCTCCAAAAGAAAAAGTTATGTATTTTCAATAATCAAGAATTTTCATGTTTCAAATCCAGTTAATTTTGGAAGAATTGGCTAAAAGGAATTAAATAAACCATATTTAGAAAACCAAGAAAACCATTTAAGAGTGCTAAATTAATTAAACCTGGTTCACTTATTCAAGAATTTATTCCGAAAGTGGCCCTTCGTAAAGGAAACCTTCCTGTCCTACGTAAAGAGTACCACAAACGACCAACCTTTACAGAGCCAGCCTGGTATTTCCTGAACACCTACGAACCTTTAATATATTAGTCCTGAAAACTTTATGCTCTCCGTTAACAACAGGTATTCCCAGGTGGAACTATATATGCATAATTTATAAAAGAAACTTCATTTGTTAAACCATATTATTTAGTATATCATTAAACTCACGTCATCTTGGGGCAAAATACCATTTTTAAGCACTATATATATTCATAGAATTTCAATAGTCATATGAACATAGTATAGGCAACTATTTATATTATTAGTAAAAGGGGTTAATGAGCAACCTAATATTCTTTGATGTTTTGAGACAGTATATTAAGTGCATGTTTATATCTTGTATCAGAAATCAATAATTGTCTTGAATATATTTATTTATTAATTTATGGAATTGTTTTTATTTTATGTATGCTTGTTGAACGGTATGGTATCTAAAAACCGACCAAATAATCCTGAGATTAAGAAGCGCTCTTGTTTAAATATTAGCATATTCTAAGTTTACATAATTGAGCTAGTTATATATATTTCATTAAAGTATTTATTCACCCAGCATTTTACATTGCTATATTGACATACATTTAAATATATTCAGACCATTTCTTTATAACTATATATATATCATTTAATAAACCTTGGAATTTCGGTTTATATTAAATATTTAAACTAGAATGTTATTTCGCGAAGTAATGTGAATTGTAAATACTGGTATCTACAATTACGACGCTAATTGTAATTTTTATTAAAAAAAATTCATCCTTAGCCGAACCCACGTCTATTGGTTCTCCGGACCACGGCTCTCACCTCTGAGCTACGAAGGACATGGTTTCGAGCTTGTTAGAATGCCTTAAGTTACTTTTTAAGAAACATATAGTAATATTCTATCGTCAGTTGGAATTTGCTAAATTTTCATCCTTAGCTATTTAATAATCTATTTCTTAACCGTACAATTAATATATCATTTGATAAATTTTGGAATTTCGACTTATATTAAATATTTAAATGAGAATGTTATTTCGCAAAGCAATGTGAATTGTAAATGTCGCTATCTACAATTACGACGCTAATTATTTGAAATTTTTATTGAAAAAATTTCGTCCTTAGGTGGGACTCGAACCCACGTCTAAAGGTTAGAGCCGTGCCCAATGGACGTGGGTTCGAGACCCACCTAAGGAATAATTAAAAAAAAAAAAATTGGAATAATTGCGTCGTAATTGTAGAAGCAATATTTACAATTCACATTACTTCGCGAAATAACATTCTAATATAAATTTATCAAATGATATATTAAATGAACGGCAAAGATATATATATATATATATATATATATATATATATATATATATATATAAATATATATATATATATATATATATATATATATATATATATAAATATATATATATATATATATATATATATATATATATTATGATTGTAACGCGATACTTTTATAAAACACATTCTACGGTCTAGTTCAAAATTTCATTTCTGTTGAGACAATCACCTAAATATGTTTCCATATGTCGAACATAGTTTTGACAATATCCTTGTCTTACAGCTTCAGAAGCATTTTGAATTTGAACATACAGTTGTTTTTCATCCATAGGCTGTCTTGTCTTTATGATAGTTTTCCATTGGTTAAACAGCTCTCCAATTGGGTTTAAAAAAGGACTGTACGGGGCAGAAATACGGTTATATGTCCATGGGCTCTGATCAGTTGTTGAATTTCTTACGTTCTATGAAATCCGACGTTCTCCATGACAAAATATGCAACTTGTATATTATCTTCGGCTAAGTGGTCAATCAAAGATGTCAAGAATTCTACAAAGTGTTCTACATTGTAAGACCTGTCTTGAATGGTGAATAAATATAATGAATTAATACATACTCGTATTACAGCAGCAATCGAATAATTACGGCCTCTTAATTGGCTCTTAACTTTGTTGGCTCTACTATTTTTCTGTGATCTTCCATAAGCTCTTCTAGAATTCACTTGAATTCCAAATTCATGAATAAAATATATTTTTTCTATATGAATCATTAATCTTGTATACAGAACAGCATAATCAAACCTACTTTGGATAATATCTGGCGCGTTACGCCTTTCAACGCGTTTTACAGAATAGTGAAATGCCTTCGTCGCTCTGTCAATGGTCGATATACTCACCTCTACTTGTGGATTTTCCTCTAACAATTTGGTTTTTATTTGCTTTAGTGTTAAAGTGCAATCCTCATCAATTAAATTGCATATTCTTTCTTGCTCATCTTAAATAAATTTATTTGGAGGATGCCCAACAATTCCTTTTTTCATCTCGTTCGTTATTTTGTAAGTCTTGTAAATTTTTCTTACAGTGTACGGTAAATCATTAAGTTGTCGTCCTCTATGGACTGGCGAACTACCATTCCTCTGATTATTAAAGTACGTATCTCGTTCGAGATTTTGTTATTTTGCCTTTTTTCAGCATTCATTCTTACATACATGTAATAACAATGTTGTATAGTTTTGACAATTAGGGAAATAGTTTTGACAAAAGGGGAAATAATTTGACATAGACAGCACCCTCTTTAATTAAGATGTGAAATAGATTTGACAAAAGAGGAAAACCAAAAGAAAATTACTGTGAAGTGACGTGTATATCTACACAGAACAGAGTTAAATTTTAAAATAAATGCTTGTTACGGCAACGTGCACTATTACGTGGACTTTATTGCTCCTGTGTATTGTTTCACCGCACACGGGCTGTAAGGCCGTATACGCACCAATTATTTTTTCGTCGGTGATAATTTTTTAATGAAACGCGTAACTCCAATAAACACCTTTATTTACAAAATTTACATTGTTTGATACATAAGAATTTGTTCATTTGATGACAAAGTAAGACGTTGTCTTGTTGAAAAAAATGAGAAAGTTGTCTCTTATTGTTAAAAGTAGACTGTTGTCTTGGGCATTGTTCTTGCGAGACTGTCTTGAACGCTGTTATGTCGAGACTCGTGAGATTGTTGTCTCGCACGCTGTTCTATTGAGACTGTTTAAAAATTGCAAGCAAAATTTACTCCTAACTTCAGTACACTCTGGAACAATTAACAAAATAGGCCAGATGACGAACAAAAGTCGGCAAAGTTTCCAAGAACCGCCTTGTTTGTAAACTGTGCCTATTAAAATAGCAAACATTGCAGATGGTTTTTAATTCTATATTAGCTATGACTAAAATGCCCAGTTTATGATGCTTGCATTCTTCATACTGATATTTTATGGTACACAATTTAGTGAACGTGCATTTGATAAAGCATTTGAAAGTTGCAAACATGGCACGTTCACTAATAAAAGAAGGTAACGAGAAAAATATCTAAAGAGACCAGCAATAAAATATGTACCGAATTGAATGAAGGTTGATAAATATGAACGATGCCATATTTCAAACTCAGGGTAAACATTTGCTTTTTAATATGGTAATAAAATATTGTTATACAAAGGTTTAAATTTTATAGCATTAGGTTCAAAAACTATATTCTACGATTCCTTATATTTAATATACCGCCTGATTCTGAGCAAACTCAACGGCCTGAATGTACGAATATTTCTCCCGCTCCGAATAAAAATCCCCTGAACGCGTTAAGCCAATCACAAAACAGTCTGTTGCTAAACCCCCTCCTCGCGCCAACTTAATTGGCGCTTGCTATATGTATGACATCGATGTTAAGCCAATCACAAAACAGTCTGTTGCTAAACCCCCTCCTCGCGCCAACTTAATTGGCGCTTGCTATATGTATGACATCGATGTTGACGCGCCTACAGCATTCAGGGGAATTGTATTCGAAGCGGGAGAAATATTCATACATTCGGATCGTTGCGTTTACTCAGAATTAGGCAGTATACAAAATGAATAACACATATTTAATATATAATACAAATTAATTTCGTTTTTAAGACAAAACAGGGTTATTGATCCAGTCCAACACGGAGTCAATAGTTTCAAAAAAATAACTCATCTCACCTCCATATGCTGTAAGGAACATTCAGGTTCTCCGCATTCGCAAGTCGGTGCCTCAGTCAATTTCCATTTATAGAATGACTCACGATAGATGCAATGGGAGGTTCTGATTCTATTGAGTATCTCCCATTCGTGGCGAGGCAGCTCCATTCCTGATAATGGTACGGTAGGATCGGCACTCTTTTCCAAAAAAGTGGTCATATGAGTACAGAAGATGCTGAACGTGCGATAGTTTCATTTACGGCAGTTTCTCAAAAAAAAAATGCTTAAACAAAGTCCTTACCATTGTAAAAAGCAAGTTCCAAATAAAAGTGAGTGAGGTACCTAGGGCCATGAACATTTCAGCCAATTGAATGCACTATATTTTGCCTGAACATTTAAATAGGAAAAAAGAACTAACCGCAAGATAGGACATCTATTTTGCGGTCATTTGAAACACGACACGTGTTTGCTTACTGTTGAGCTAATGCTAATTCATGTTACAATTTCATATATGGCTAAGTTCCAATGAAATCTGAATTTTTTCATATACAGGGAATTTCAATTGAAACGAGCTACCTCAAATAACTCTTTACCTGCTGTGATTTATATAAAATTAGGAAACCTGTCAATTTTCATATCAAGGGGGACAACTTTTAATGTAAAGTCTGACGATTTAAAATCATTCCTGGGGGCGCAGCAGCCCCACCATAAAAATTTAAATAAGGAAGGTGGGTGTTGTGACCACTCATTCAAAAGGTCTTTTAATCTTCTTTACGGCGACATGTATCTAAAATAATTTTTTAATAATAATAATAATAAAAGAAAAAAAAAATTTTTCTTGTGCACCCAAACCTCGCTTAGCGGTCTAGATACGTTTAACGAATCAATTATTTTCATACAAATCCATACAAATTCAATCAGATCGGTTCCAATTAAAAAAAATAATATTTAAAGGGTTTAGTTCAGGCATTTTATTCTTTTCATTTTCTATAAAAATACATACTTACTTAAAAATAAAATAACACAACAAATAAAAATACGTACATAAAATGAACACATTACATAGTTCAAAAAAGAAAAACAAAAGAGATCATATTCACATACAAAAATTATAAAATGTTTGGAAGCTTTTTTAATCTGATAAAATGCTGCCGTCGTCAATTTTCGTTGTTGTTGGATGACTTAACTTAAAATATTCCTCCAACTTTATCTGCTTCGTCCTCCTTTCTGCTTCTTTTTGCAACGTTTGCAACATCTAATGACTGAGTTTACTTCTCGAGATTCTTTATCGTTGTGTTCTTTGTCGGGATCATTTTGAAGAAGGATGTTCATTCCCTTCTCGAAATAAGAAAGCGCATTCGTCAATGTTTTTGCTGTTAGGTTTTTGCCTGGATATAGCAGGTTCTAGCTCCTCATCAACAGTTTGTTCGGTTACTAACTGGATCAGCTCCTCGTTTGAAAGAGGTTCTCTGTCTAAATCTTCAATACCAAAATCTTTTGCTAAGCTCAATATGTTTTGACAAACTATTTGTTTCCAAACATAGTTCATTGTGATTTATTTTAAGTCTTTCCATGATTCGCTAATGTTGTGCACAGCATGTTTGATGTACTTTTTCCAAAATTGTTTTATTGAATATTCCACATCCGTTTGCTGAATAAGTTTACGAAAACTTCTGCGTAAATAATAAGCCTTAAAAGTTGCTATAGCACCCTGATCCATTGGTTGGATCAGAGCTGTTGTATTTTTGGGAAGGTACTCAATCTCAACATCTTCTAATAATTCTGGTAAATTAACCGGGTGCCCTGGAGCATTATCCAAAATGTGCAATGCCTTGTTGCTCAAGTTCTTTTCCTTTAAATATTTATTTATTTCTGGCCAAAAGTTATTTTTAAACAAGTCTTCGAAAAGAATCTTAGTCATCCAACCTTTCTTATTGGATTTTTAAATGATAGGCAATTGTTTCTTGTTCAGCCCTTTAACACCTTGGATTTTCTGAATGATATACTAACAGTGGTTTTAGCTTAAAATCCCCTGCAGCATTTGCACCAAGAAGCAAAGTTACTCGTTCTTTAGAGACCATATATCCAAATGCAGACTTTTCAGATTTTGAAATGAAAGTTCTTTCGGGCATTCGCTTCCAATAGAGTCCTGTTTCGTCTAGATTAAAAACTTGTTCTGGTTGGTATCCACCTCTTTCTATAACTTTTTTCAATGTGTTGGGATACTCTTTGCCTGCATTATCATCGGCCCTAGCTTTTTCGCCTTTCATTTTTAAATTATGGAAATTGTGGAGATTTTTGAATTTTTCAAACCAACCTCGGCTTGCTTCGAATTTTTTATCTTTCGCAGATTCATCATTATCCTCTCTCTTTAAATTTTCGAAAATATTTTTGGCCTTTTCTTGGATAGTCAGCTGACTCATTGGCATCCTTCGTTCATTATTGTCTTCAATCCACATGACTATTAATTTTTCCATTTTTTCCATAACACTGCTTCTTTGGCAAGTTAATGTTGAAACACTTGAAGGTGTAGCGGACAGCGAATGTATTTAAATTTCTTTTTTTCTATCACGAATAGTTTGAACGGTAGACTTCGCCAGTCCCATTGCATTACAAATTTGAAAAATTTTCTCATCAACTTCAATGCGACGTAAAACTTTTAATATTTGGTCTCTAGCGTAACAGATTTTCGACTTCTCTTTTTTATTATTAGCAACATCAATTTCCAAATTGAATGAACGTTTCGGTGGCATTTTTATTAAAAAAGGAACGATTATATTACAAGATTTATTGAATTAATTACATAACGTACCAACTGTGTTTTTAATTCAGCAGTTAATAACTATGCTGGTCACTACCATGCGCAATTTCCATCAAATGCGTGCGTTCTTGTGTGCTTTTGCTTTTTTATCAAAACGTAATTTTGGGGTTCCCCGTTCTATAAACGTGTACGAACGTTTAGTCTCTTTCGTCGTGCGCGCTACGTTTTGCTCAGTTACGAATAATATGTACATACATACAAAAATAAAGCAAATGCAACCAAGCTATTGGCCGGGTAATGAAACATTTTAGGCCGTAAATCGAAAAAGTGTCATAATTAAAAAAGGCTGTTATAGCGAAATGCCGTATAAAGAGCGGTCTTATAGCGTGGTATGGGTGTACTAACAGACATTTACTTCGGTGTCCGGAATTTTTTGTCCACAAGTGTATTTCAATACAATTTATATTAAATAAACTTATTATTTTATCTACACCCAGCTCAAACAACAAAAAATTAATGTACCGACAGCTTGTTGCAAACGGATGAAATGAAAGGAATAACGCAATGTAACGTGCCAACTTCAGACGGAATCATATTACAAAATAAATAACGGTAAGGGTTCTCGGGCTTTGTAATGGCAAACATCATATTTCAGTGTCGAGTTTACACCTAAATTGTTCGCTTGGGCCTGTCAACGTAGCGTTCTAAATACAATTGCATTTAAAAGCGACATCAATAAAATAACAGCATTGTCTTTCTCTAAATGGAAAAATATATAAATGTAACTTCTTTGACGTAGTGCAATTACGTCGAGTATTATCACAAGGAAGTGACCCAATTAAAATTGGATGAAAGTCACAAACGAACAGATGCTAATTAGCCATTCCCATTGTTTTATTTTAATTAGTTTTGTTTATTGTATCGCATATTTTTTTGTTGTGTTATCAAAACTCTTAACAAATAATGATATTCTTCAGAAATTTACGTATTTAGTATTTAAAAGATTTGTTAATTCTGGTAGTAGAAATTGATATTGAAACCTCTGATGATGCTACCGGACTAACCAATCAATCTCTAGACGAGGTTGATTTGATTCCAAACTAATTTGTTCCCTACGCATAGTAATTAATGAAATATTTCCGCTCCAATTAGCATATCTATTTCACTAGATATATGATACATGATCCCCTAATTTTATGTTTTTTTGGAATAGTAATATGCTCGTTTGATATTAAAACTAATGGAATATATACTGAGATTTTACCTAACACTAAATAATCTGTCTGTTTCCTTGAAATTAGTGTGTTTTGATTGAATATTGGCTTCTACATTATAAAAAGCTTTTATAGTGGATTGAGTAATACCTGTTATTATTTCTAAAAATGGGGTGTGAAGAACACAATACAAGTTCATATGTATTTTTGAATGTACCTTCTCCAAAGACGTAGATACGTATTTCACATTTCTACATGATTATCAATACGCCCCTGTTGGAGAAGAGACACATTCAAAAAAACATAACTACCTAGTTATCTTGCAGATATTATTAAGACAGAGCGTGAAGGAATATTCAGCGCTGTCTCTATAATAATCGCTGAACTAGCCGGGTGTTCCTTATAGTCGGTAACCACCGTATCTATAAAAAACTGTATTATCGTGTCTTCACTACTTGTCGGCGTAAACCGAATACGTATATAACAACATAATTTGAAACGTACTTGAGTAGGTAAACCTACCAATTTTGTATAATACAAAAGTATTTTTAATAATATATAATATTATTAAAAATGGGGTGTGAAGAACACCCCCTTTGGAGAAGATACATTAAAAAATACATATGAACTTGTATTGTGTTCTTCACACCCCATTTTTAATAATGTTATATATTATTAAAAATACTTTTGTATTATACAAAATTGGTAGGTTTACCTACTCAAGTATGTTTCAAATTATGTTGTTATATACGTATTCGGTTTACGCCGACAAGTAGTGAAGACACGATAATACAGTTTTTTTATAGAGACGGTGGTTACCGACTATAAGGAACACCCGGCTAGTTCAGCGATTATTATAGAGACAGCGCTGAATATTCCTTCACGCTCTGTCTTAATAATATCTGCAAGATAACTAGGTAGTTATGTTTTTTGAATGTGTCTCTTCTCCAACAGGGGCGTATTGATAATCATGTAGAAATGTGAAATACGTATCTACGTCTTTGGAGAAGATACATTCAAAAATACATATGAACTTGTATTGTGTTCTTCACACCCCATCTTTAATAATATTATATATTATTAAAAATACTTTTGTATTATACAAAATTGGTAGGTTTACCTACTCAAGTATGTTTCAAATTATGTTGTTATTATTTCCTTATTAATTTAAATTTATCTACCTAGCATACTACCAAATAATGATCACTATATATCTCCGCCCCTCTCCTAATTTTGACATCTAAGACAGTTCTTCTGTTTTCCCTTTCTACCAGCACATAATCAATTATAGATTTTTCCCCTCTATTGTGTTGCACACACGTATATTTGTGAATATCCTTGTGTTTATAGAATGAATTAGTTATTACGAGATCATGGTTTAAACAAAAGTCCAAAATTCTTTTTCCATTATCATTCCTAATTTCCTCTCCATGTTCTCCCATAACTGCCTTATAGCCGTCGTCTTTTTTTCCTATTCTGCCATTGAAGTCCCCAGCAATAAACAATATTCCTTTGGCTTCATCCATTACTAATGTCAGCTCCTCCCAGAATTGATCTTTTTCTTCCACTTTGTCATTGTCATTAGGGCCATACACTGCTATTATTGTCATTACCTTCTGTTTACTGTCCTCAAGCTTCACCACTAATATGCGCCGATATAGCTTCCCATTTACTTATGTTTCTTCTTAAATTTCTATGTATTATTACACCTACTCCAGCTGCTGCTCTATTACAAGAATTTACTCCGCTATGCAGTAATATGTGGTCATTATCTAGTACCTGCTCCCATTGGCCTTTCTTTTTTGTTTCGCTAATACACAGTATTGTTAAACGCGTTTCTTCAAATTCACTTATGAGTTCACTTTCCTCTCCGCTTAAACTTATAACATTCCAAGTCGCTAATTTCCATTCTTTCTTTTTGTTTGAAGAATCATTTCCATGCCTTATGGTATACTTTATTTCTTTCGTATGTTTAATTTTGTCAACGTCCATTATCATTGCCGTGTCAACCTCCTTCTTTCCATCTATACATTGGTTTCTTAGTTTTTTTGAGCTTTCCTGTCTTTCATTTGTATTAGCTTTTCGTTGCTTTTGTCCTATTTCCATTCTTCATCTTCAATATATAATTTCCGAAACGCAATAACCGTCTTGCCACTTTCCTTTTCTTCTTTTGCCCTATTTCTAATTATCTTTTGTATATCTCTGTCTTGTTTAGATAAATCGTCGTTGATAAAGACCTTTTCCCCTCTCCTTTCCTTCAATTTGTATTTGTTCTGCATAACTTTTTTCTTGTCTGTGGCATTTTCCATTTGTACTAGGCAAGTTTTTTCCGCTAGTTTAATCACTCCCTTTGTTTTGACTTTTAAATGCATCTCTTTCTCTATAAACTCCTCCATTTTGTTTTTTATTTCCTCCTGATTGATTGCATTCACTGATAGTCCTTGTACAACTACATTATTTCGTCTCTTCTCATTTTCAAGACGCTCCAACCTGTCATCCATTATTATTATTCCTCTTCTCAATTGGGAATTCTCTCTTATCAATTTTTCATTCTCTTTCCTCTTTCCTTCTATTTCTTTTTTGCACCCCTTCTGTTCCTCTCTCATTTCTTTTATTTTTTCCGCTAAGGATTTCATTGTCATTTGCAGTATTTGCATCATGTTCCTCATCGCTTCTATATTATCCTCCATTTTCTTCTGTATTTTTATCGGCGATCTAGCCATTTTCTTGCTTTTACTGAAGGCATGTTCTTCTACATCTTCTTTAGAACACTTTCTCTTCTTCTCGTCGGTGGAGTATTCATCACTATCTTCAGAGCATCTCATTTCTACACTTTTATTTCTTTGTCCCGTTTCTGGTTAAATTATTTTCTTAGTCCGGTCCTGTCTTATTTTTCGAACTTATGCGAAACTTTGTAGCCGTTTTTATTTGTCGATATGTCGACAACCCGTCGTAGGTTTGGCCTCTATTGACACATTTTCTATCTCTTACACAATTATTTATTATTATATTTTTACTGCTACTTTATTCTTACTCTTACTTAGTTTATCCTATATCTTGCACTTTTCCACACTAGTTTTTAGTACTATATTATATTAACAGCTCATAATTTATCGATATATCGACAATAATTGCGGAGCTATTCTTTACATACACTGCTAGCCACTTGCCAGAGCCGAACTCTAACTCTGAATCAGTTTTTAGTCAACAGAGTTCTTACAAAACAAAAAAAACTTAACTTTGTCACACGTAAACAAAACAGTAAATATAGTGAGGTTAGACAGGTTATGAAATGGAGATAGAGGGTAAAGCTAGCGCCATCTCGGTCATCTTCAAAAAAGAAAGAGGAAGATGAAGTAATTCATGTTGTAAATAAAAGACAAAGATAGAAAATTTAATCAAAATAGAACCCTTTTTGCTATGTAGTTAACCATCTCGACTTATCTCTGCTACGACTAGATTATTATGATCATAGAAAATGTATAAAATATAAAGTTATCTTATTAACAAGCTTTTAAAACAAGATTCAGCGCCTCTGACGAAAAGTTCGCAAATTAAACCAAATTGGCGGACATTTTAAATTGTAAAATTACTTTTTGGTATTTAGTATATCCTAGCCATATTGAAATTGGTAAATATAATTTCCATAATTTTCTGCAATAATTTGTGAAAATAAGAATAATTATATTTACCAATTACAATGTGGCTAGTATACACTGAATCACATATAACAAAATCGGTCCTTCTAAGAAGTTAAAAAAAGGATTAAAAACATAATTACTTATATTATATATTAATAAAAAAATATCTAAATTTAAATATAATAAATATGTACTTAACAATAAAGTATTTTTTTCCCGATTACGGGAAATATTAAATGAATGCAAACAACACAACTATCCAAACAAAAGAAAATAATAGTAATATTAACACTAACACTCATCTTTTTTGAAGTGAATATCGCATACTGGGTATGATCGATAGATTAAGTCAGGGTCTAATGATGCTAAAGTATCACTATTGCAACTAGCTATCCACAGATGAAACAAATCGATTTTTTTCAATAGATTTGGGAAACTATGTCTTGTAGCATCATTGTTTTCAGCCATGAACTGCACAATTCCTGTATCAAACCATAGTCAATGAAAGAAGCTTGTAACTGAAAATAAATAAAAACTGAATAACTAAACCCTTTTTAAGACTTTTACTATATCTAAAGAAATATTACGTATACAATAACAATATCTCTTATTACTAGACTGCGGAACAGATGCTATCCTCGAATGAGTCATGCAGGCGCAGAGACAGAGTCGGTTTCGCTTAATAATAAGATTGTTGCAATATTCGCTCGTATCCCTGATTTTAATGTCCTGAAAGGCTTCTGTAGTAATGTTCAAAATACGGAAATCGGTAGATATATTAAATTTAAAGATTATTATTTCTATGCGCCACTCACTAGCTCTGATGTTGAGCGAAGTTTTTCTATATTTAAGGACGTACTGTCCAATAAAAGAACGCACTTTACAGAACAAAGCTTAGAATATACTGTAATAATTAATGCGAATAAAAAATGTTTACTGTGGTGTGACAAAGCATTCACTTTAATTATGGGTGATATAATTAATTACACGTTTATATTTTTTCAATATTTTGAATTTTTTCACTGTATAAAGTAAATCCATTTTGTATATACATATATATATATATATAGTAAATTCAATCAGTCGGCGATTAAAGGTCTGGTTTACTTCAAAGTATATATATTTAAAACAACCCTACATGTTTCGGCAATGATGCCTTTATCAAGCATATAAAATATAAATCCAGATTATCTAGATTTATATTTTATATCCTTGATAAAGGCATCATTGCCGAAACATGTAGGGTTGTTTTAAATATATATACTTTGAAGTAAACCAGACCTTT
Organism: Melolontha melolontha; assembly: GCA_935421215.2. Taxonomy (NCBI): domain Eukaryota; kingdom Metazoa; phylum Arthropoda; class Insecta; order Coleoptera; family Scarabaeidae; genus Melolontha; species Melolontha melolontha. Next base: position 56,313,867 of record OW285243.1, read on the forward strand.
AATCGCCGACTGATTGAATTTACCATATCATACCAAGGTCACGAAAATATTATATATATATATATATATATATATATATATATATATATATATATATATATATATCTTGAATTCAATTTCAATTCACATAACTTCAGTGTTTTATTTATTTTCCTAAAAATAAATTTCCGTATACATATACATTTTATTGGATTTATTACGACTCTGGCGAAATATATTTCACACTCCGTCTGTTTGCATTGAAATACGTACCAACAGACAACTTTTGTCAATACCATCGCGCTATAACACTCATATATACTGTTAAGTTGATCGATTGTACATTGTCGGCACCGATGAATCACATCCGGTACACGACGCCGATTCCACAGTTTATTATATACTTGTTTACTAACATCTCTAAAATATTATCCTGTATCAAATTTAAAATTTTAATAAAATAAGATTGGTCTGATACAACAGAACAAATATGTAATTTTTCTATAGAATATGCAATTTAATAAGAAAGTTCTAAAAATATAAAATATTTTTACAACATGACCCACTCAATTACAGTTTTATGGCAAACTTAAATGTTCGAATTAATACACACTAAAAATACTAAAAACAAAGTCTATAAAAATGAAATAAATAAAAACAAAAACTGTAACGGTTTGATAAACACAACAAAATAATAGCGTCAAAAGATGTCAACGATGGTCCTAATTGGTAAAAATTATCGACTTTTGTTAAGCAAATATTCTAATTGCCGGTAATTGAAAGTTTACTATCCATTCTGCCACCTATTGAAAAGTTCGCAAACTTGATATCTTTCATCCTTTTCTAACAATCATGTTTTAAACATGGCAATTTGTGAAATACCCCTGATTATGATTTCGACTTGAATAATTTGACGGTATTGAATTGTCAGATTTGTTAGTTCATCATCATGGCTCGTTTCGGCAATATTCCCGGGAAGTTAATTCATGAAATAATCGAAAATAGTAAACCAACCAACACGGTAAAAACGGAAGCATACGTTTTGGGACAGTTTCAAAAATTTTGGAATGAGTGTAATTACTAGAGAACGGACATTTTTACCACATGACTGGGCGTAATTCAATGAAGTATTTGTTAGTCTTACCCGGCCATCTGGTCCGTTGCGATAACAATGGACAACACAGCTATTGTATTCGGAGGATATATTCCATTAAACGCAATCGGCAATTGGAAATGTTTATAAACTTCGCTGAGTACATCCCGGCGTAATACAATGAAGTATTTGTGTTTGACTTTCTCGGACACCTAATTTTCGCAGCGTTAACAATGGACAACGGCTATTGTATTCGGAGAACATAGTCATGTGGTAAGAATGTCCGTTCTCTAGTAATTACCAATTAACTCGAAACACGTATAATGAAGAACTTTGCTAAATTCTTAAAGATTGGCCTATCAACATGCGAAAAGCCGACAGGGAAGGTGTTGTGAAAACTATTTGAAACCTTATTGCCAAACTGGTACAGCAGAAATATTGCAAAGAGTTTAATCGGGCCACTGTCAACTTTCATGCCTACTCAATTGTCTGAAATTGACAACTTTCTTAGAGTGGCGTAGGAAAATATATTCTTCTAGAGGCATCGGTAGCTCAGCTCTAAATGCGACCCAGGTTCGATTCTCGGCCGCACTACTTTTTTTCTTTTTATTTTCATGATATAGGCTACTTGTATATAACTCGATACTAAAATTCTCGAAACTCGACGTATTGCCATAAAAACAGGCAATACGTCTTCTATAATCGAGTATTTTCAAGTGTGCTGTTCTATAATATGTGAATATGTACCTAAAATATTTTCTCAAAATTCCCTCTCATAAGCAAGAAAAGAAATTACGCAGATATTTAAAAAATTTTTGGCACGCCACTGTGCGGTGGACTACATTATAAAAGGCGATATCTTAAAGTTGAACGATGATAACAAACAGATTAGTTTTGTTATTGTCCATTTCGCTTTAAGTTCGTTCAGTTGTCGGTCGTTACGTACGTTGGATACAATATATTAACACCAAAAATATGTAATTAATGTAAGTAGATTTATTATATCATCTTTTACCTTTTTTAACATTTAAATAAAGCTTAGGTTTTGAAAAATGTACTGTGTATAGTACCGAAACGTCAAACTAAACATTGTTTTAATTACACGGCCGCTACTCCTAAAAACGTTACTTTTATCTCGTATTATAATTTCCGGCCAAGAAAATAGGAAATTCCTTTCTAATATATATATCAAGTAAATTCAATTTGTTGGCGATTTAAGGTCTGGTTTTATTACAAAATGTATATATTTAAAACAATCCTACATGTTTCGGCAAATGATGCCTTTTTCAAGGAATATAAAATATAAATGACAGTATATTAATGTCATACGTATACATTTGTAGTTGCTATGGATAAAATTATTCAAAGATATATATATTATAGATATTATTATATTGGAATGTATCTTTGAATAATTTTATCCATAGCAACTACAAATGTATACGTATGACATTATTATACTGTCATTTATATTTTATATTCCTCGAAAAAGGTATCATTTGTCGAAACATGTAGGATTGTTTTAAATATATACATTTTGAAATAAAACCAGACCTTAAATCGCCAACAAATTGAATTTACCATAACATACAAAGGCCACGAAATAATTATCTATATATATATTATTTTTATATTTTAAATTTCTTTAACAAAGGCTCTATGTGCCGAAACATATAAGATTATTTTAAATATATACATATTAAAGTAAAACAGACTTTAGATCGCCGACTAATTGAATGCAGTTCACGCTTATTTTGAAGGTATTCCAAAAGAAAATTGGCTGGGAGCTTCTAAACAGTGGAAAGAAAGAATGGTCAAGTGTATCATTGATGAAGGGAATTATTTTGAGCATATTTCAAATAAAATCCTAGAAAATATTAACCGTGTTTTTCAATAATTTCAGCTTGTCCCTCGTATTAGAGTAAAGATAATTCAGTTAAATTTTGTCATGTTAGTTATTAAGTTAGTATTCAATAAGAACAATCTGAAAATTAATGGTAGCCAAATCCATAGCTTAGAGAAAATATAGTTTAAATTTATTATATTTTTAAAACATCCAAAGACTAAGGGAGACTAACCGAGAATTTGGCTGCCGATTGGTGATTTGTGAGCATGTATGACCCAGTAGGAACAAGGAAGAAATGGCTAAAAATAAATATAAAGGCACATGAACATATGTGTATCTGGACACATAGACATATACTACGTATTTAACCAATAATTACTTCAACCACAAGACACATGCGTTTCTGGCTAAACGACGTCATCAGTATGGCTTTAATGGTTCGCTTGTCACAAGTAACAACAATTATTCTGTCAGGTGAGAATAGATATCTTTCGTGACATCTGATAGAATTGGAACATCACTTCGTAAAAGCGTACTGATGACGTCGTTTAGACAGAAGCGCATCTGTGTGCAATTGAAAACTACTGGCTAAATACGCGATGTATGTCTATGTGTACAGATACAGATATATTTATGCATACAAACAAGGCTTAAGTATATCAATACGTTAAGCACGTATTACGCATTTGTTACAAATGAAACTGACATGTAATATACACATCTGTAACTGTACACATGGACAATACACCTCGTATTTTACAGCAGTTACTTCTGCTTAAGACACGTGTTTCTGCCATCTATAGGCGTCATCAGTCAAGCTAGAGAAGCAATGTAATACAAAATAATACAAATCTATTTAAAAAACAGATTTGTATCTGTATATACATTTAAGCTTAAATCGCCTACAAGACATAGCAAATTTCGTCCTATCAGGTAGCACTATATAATAAGTGACATCTGACGGACGAAAGAGACTATGTCGAAAAAGGAAACCCTTCCTTTGACCGGCCAAGCCGGTACAGAAGAGAAGAAAATACGTATATAGGTGCTGTCCATTAACACGATGCCAGGTGGCAGCAAATATACAAACAAGGTTTAAGTATATCAATACGTTACGCACGTATTACGCATTTGTTACAAATGAAACAGACATGTAATATACACATCTGTAACTGTACACATGGACAATACACCACGTATTTTACGGCACTTACTTCTGCTTAAGACACGTGTTTCTGCCATCTATAGGCGTCATTAGTCAAGCTAGTGAAGCAATGCAATACAAAATAATACAAATCTATTTAAAAAACAGATTTGTATCTGTATATACATTTAAGCTTAAATCGCCTACAAGACATAGCAAATTTCGTCCTATCAGGTAGCACTATATAATAAGTGACATCTGACGGACGAAAGAGACTATGCCGAAAAAGGAAACCCTTCCTTTGACCGGCCAAGCCGGTACAGAAGAGAAGAAAATACGTATATAAGTGCTGTCCATTAACACGATGCCAGGTGGCAGCAAATATACAAACAAGGTTTAAGTATATCAATACGTTACGCACGTATTACGCATTTGTTACAAATGAAACAGACATGTAATATACACATCTGTAACTGTACACATGGGCAATACACCTCGTATTTTACAGCACTTACTTCTGCTTAAGAGACTTGTTTCTGCCATCTATAGTCTTCTCTTCTGTACCGGCTTGGCCGGTCAAGGGAAGGGTTGCCCTTTTCGGCATAGTCTCTTTCGTCTGTCAGATGTCACTTATTATATAGTGCTACCTGATAGGACGAAATTTGCTATGTCTTGTAGGCGATTTAGGCTTAAATGTATATACAGATACAAATCTGTTTTTTAAATAGATTTGTATTAATTTGTATTACATTGCTTCCCTAGCTTGACTGATGACGCCTATAGATGGCAGAAACACGTGTCTTAAGCAGAAGTAAGTGCTGTAAAATACGAGGTGTATTGTCCATGTGTACAGTTACAGATGTGTATATTACATGTCTGTTTCATTTGTAACAAATGCGTAATACGTGCTTAACGTATTGATATACTTAAACCATGTTTGTATATTTGCTGCCATCTGGCATCGTATTAACCCATTATCTCCCACTGTACTCATATGGGGACAACAAATAAAAGTGCATTGTAACGCCCCATCTTAAGAAATAGCCCAGGTTAACCACTGAAATGTGTTGATTTTTGTCATTTTCTTCCTAATTTCCGATGTAGAAATTTGTGTGTTCGCGCATGGCAACGAGAGACGCCATTTTGTAACAAAGATCACACACTTGTCTACGAGCGCGTTACATGATTTCACTAATCGTCTCATAAAATTTAAATTCTATTAGTTACCAGTGTTTATTATACTGAAACCTGTTGCTCCGAGTGTAACGTTGTGTATTTTATATAAATTTTCGAAAAATTTTGCAAAATTGAGAGTTAGGTAAGTAATACATATAGATGTCCTCATTTGGGGACACTGGGCGGAAGTAGTACATGTAAAACACCTATATTATAATTTTGTGGTAATATAACCTTTTCGCTTTAGTTTGTTATGGAGGCAGAAAATATTGCAGAAATACCTTCACGAAAGTTTTATGGAAGGCAGTATCGTCATTTAAGTACTGCTGTAGAAGACGTTGCCACAGCGAGTGGTCAACATGAAATAGATATTGTTGTTATACCTCCTGATGTGGACCCACACACTGATGAAGAGGACTTGGATGATAACGAGTTACTAGTACAGGACAATATATTTCCAACTGACATAGCCGGTAAAATTGAGTTACAACATATAAATAGCAGTGATGAAGAGATAAGTGACGACGAAGATAACTTGCCACTATCAGTATGGCGAGAAAATTTGCTAAAATCACAAAGGGCCAAAATTAGAATATCTCCAACCTGGACAAAAGAATTTGTGGATACCAGTATGCGGACAACTTCGGGTTGTGCTGATTCCGCTCTTCTGTTTATACGGTGGCAAGACAACAATTCTGTTTCTATGGTTACAAACTACGATACACTAGATCCTATTGATAAAGTCAAACGCTGGTCGTCGGCGGCTAAAGAAAAAGTAGATGTGCGACAGCCAAATATTTTCAAAACTTACAACAAATCTATGGGGGGAGTTGATTTGCACGACCAGGCAGTAACCAACTATAGAGTTTCTATTCGCGGCAAAAAGTGGTGGTGGGTACTTTTTACCAATATGCTAAACATGGCTCTGGTCAATGCCTGGAGGCTTTATCAATTAGTAAGTGATAATTCAATATCATTGCTCGAGTTTGACAGGATGATAGTTCGCCATTATTTAGCTTGTAATCAGAACTTGACAAAATCGAAAAGGCGACCTATAGGTTACGTACCACCAAGTGTCAGAAGTGATGAAGGTGGTCATTTTCCAAAAAAACTGGACCGCAGCTACGGTGTACCCATTATCACAAGAAGGCTAGGTGGAGCTGCTCAAAATGTAGAGTGACTCTTTGCATAGAACGGGATTGTTTCAGAATTTATCATTGCTAAATCAGTTACTTATTGCAGAGATTTCTTTTATACTGCTTTAGTTTCTTTTTCTTTAATTTTAATAGTATTTTGTATTCTTTTTAAATAAATCAATATCACTTTACGAGTTTTTCTTTTTCTTACACTTTATCCCATCGTCCCCATTCAGGGACATATATATATATATATGTTCTATACCTTTAGTTTTAGAGTGTGACTTAGATTTACTTTTTTCCTTCTAATAGTGCCCCTAATAGAAAACAATTAAAAAAAGTGCTTTTTTTCAAAACAATTTCTTGGGTTTTAATGGGTTAATGGACTGCACCTATATACGTATTTTCTTCTTTTCTGTACCGGCTTGGCCAGTCAAGGGAAGGGTTACCTTTTTCGGCATAATCTCTTTCGTCCGTCAGATGACACTTATTATATAGTGCTACCTGATAGGACGAAATTTGCTATGTCTTGTAGGCGATTTAAGCTTAAATGTATATACAGATACAAATCTGTTTTTTAAATAGATTTGTATTATTTTGTATTACATTGCTTCACTAGCTTGACTGATGACGTCTATAGATGGCAGAAACACGTGTCTTAAGCAGAAGTAAGTGCTGTAAAATACGAGGTGTATTGTCCATGTGTACAGTTACAGATGTGTATATTACATGTCTGTTTCATTTGTAATATTTATGCATATTTGTATTTATTTCTGAGCGCCCACTGCATAGTGTAAAAGTAATATTTTGGTGTGGATTTACCAAGGTTTTGAATACTGGGACCCTACTCTCTTGAGTATAAAGGTCTCACTGTAACTACTACTTCTGAGTGATATATACTGGAAACATTCTTACCCCAAGAATTACGTCGCTTACGAGTTACACGGAATATGTTATGGTTTCAACAAGTTAGTGCCACCAGCCACACGTCACGATATGCGCATATTAAGAACCATGTTTCCTGAACGGTTATTTTCACGCAATGGTGACATAAATTTTCCTCGAAGGTCCCCAGACGTAACATGTGCCGACTATTTCTTGTGTGGTTATTTAAAGCCCAGGGTATACATTAATACGTCTCTCACTCTACAAGATTTAAAAGCTAACAGAAATTTGTGCCATTGACGAGAGAACTAGAACGGCATCTCTAGTGGAAAATTTGGGCGCTAGAATTGCAGAATGTAGTGCGTGGAGGTCATTTACTTAATTTAATTTAAAAAAATATTTTAAAGCTACAATAAATTGCATCTATTGCCTTTTATTCCTGTATATATTTTTCAACTATTATTAAACCCTAATGGTATTATTACTTCTCTAAACTAAGTATATTCCATTGACGCATCCTGTATATTCATGAAGTTATTAAAAAAATAAATAATAAAAGAACATGTTCCGACAATAGGCATTGGTGTAATTCGTGAGAAATTCGTTTTCTAGCAGAATCAACAACTCCAACCACTCTGTAAAAAAAAATTGAAGACAAATTTTTACGATAAACATTTTAAAAATCTTATAAAAAAATATATATGTAATAAAATAGCATGCTCTGACAACATCCATTGGTGTAATTGGTGAGAAATGTGTTTTCTAGCAGAATCAACAACTACAACTACTCTGTTAAAATTGTAAACGAACTTTTACAAAAAAAAAAAAATATCAAGAAGGAAGTGAAGAAAGAAGGCCTTAGGTCTAATAATCCAATAAAGTTGTTATTGCATCATTTAGACTGTAGAATTCAGAAAAGCGCACCTGCTAGTATAAAAATTATTGAAAAAGCTTATGAAATATTTGAAACACAATTGTTTAGAATAATTTGTATAACAGATTCTTGAATCTGGAAAAGATTAAAGCAATCAAAAACTGTTTATTTTTATGAAAATAGAATTAATTTTTTAGCTAAATTTTTCCATTTTTTGTAAAATATTTCAATATATGCAAATTATGTATTTTATGAATTTTTTCATAAAATTGTTGTTTTATTTCTTTTTATACGCAAGTGCGTTTCAATTTATGATCATAAATTTTTTGTTCCACCTCAAAGATTAAATTTTTAACTAAAATAAATATGTAAATAATACGGTATGCGCCAAAATAAACAACACTGAAATTACTGAAGTATATTATTTATTACTTATGCATTATTATGTCTATAGAATACATGTTCAAAATGTGCGCCATGGCGTTGTAGGCACTGCTCATAACGGTTACGCAGATTGTCAAACATATTCGAGAACACAGGTTGCTGCATATTCCGGAAAAAGGAGACGATATTCTCACGTAAATGATTAACAGTTCTGGGTCGGTCTGTACCGCTGAAGACTTGCTCCTTTAACATACCCCATACGTAGGCATCCGGTGGTGTAAGATCGGGGGAATGTGATGGGTAGTTGAAATTAGAATTGCGGGAAATGATGCGTCCTTCAAAAGTTTCCTGCAGCAATGCTATCGATTGTCGAGCAGTGTGACTGGTCGCCCCGTCCTGTTGAAACCACTGCTCTTCCATCCGAAGGTCCCTGGCACGACAAAACCCTCTGAGATCTTGGACAAATGGCGTTACCACAATGTTTCTATAACGTTCCTGGGTAACAGTAAGAGGTGTGCCATCATCATCGTCAATGAAATACGGACCAATCTCACCGTGTGCTGACACTGCACACCATATCGTCACACGGGCACTATGTAGCGGTTTTTGGATAATCACGTCTGGCTTACCGAAACCAAGGAAGCGAGATGTTTGTTTATTGATGTAACCCTCCAAGTGAATATGACTTTCGTCTGAGAACCACACATTATTCAAGAAATCTGGATCCTCGTACAACATAGCCAAAAATTGTCCACAATACGCAACCCTGGCATTCATATCTTGGTTTGACAAACGTTGTCCAACTTGAATTCGGTACGGAAATCCACCTACATCTTTGAACAAACGCCGAATCGACGTACTGCTGATATTCAACTTAAATGCCGTTCGCCGAAGACTTCGGTTCGGTGATTGCAAAATCTGATTGAGGACACGTCCATGGTTCCCATTCGTTCTCCCAGTTACTGGCCTACCAGACCTTCCCTTCCGTTGGCACAACACACTGCCAGAACGACGAAATTTCTCAACAATAGAAAGCATAACTTTGTTGGTAGGTGCCTCTTTATGAAATTGATCGCGATATGTTTCCGTCACTAACTTCAAACTCGGTCCACCTTGTTTGCCTTTTCCGTGCGATCGAAAATAATGCTCGACGATAAACACTTTTTCCTCAGTCGTGAGACCCATTCTCAACTATAACATCACATAACAAGGTTCTTTGCACTACTAAAAACACATAACGCTGCTAGTATCGTACGTCAAAAAGCAGACATGCGCATAACAATGGCACGCATTTCAGTGTTGTTTATTTTGGCGCATACCGTATTGTCCAATAAAATTTAGAATACAAATACAGGACAGAAAAATAACAATTGGAAAAGTACGAAACGTATCCTCGAGCTGTTACATATACATATTGCGTTAATTACGGCGCAATGAATAGGATTTAAATTTTACTTAAAAGTGAACGGTAACTTTACGGCTACACTATAATTAAGTAACGAGACTACAAAGAAATGTAGATTTGGTGGATCTCATTAGGAGATTGCATTACTATATAAATTCTTGTTTTGTTTGGTTTACCACAAAATTATTTACTAACCATATTACATTGCAAGTTATTAAAAGAAATTTCAATTACCGCAATGTAGGGCGTTAATTACTAATATTTGCCGTAAAAATATATTCCCAGCTTGTTATATACTCCCGGGAAAATGTATTTGCGCAATAGGAAAGTCAAGCCTCAAGCAAAATATCAAATTGTATATTGAGAATTCACGTCGAGGCATATAGATTTCCCTTATCGTTAAGCTCGACTGATTGATACGCCCATTAATAAGCGGAGACATGTATTCGCTATGATTTCTGTTGCTGTAATTATTTTGTGCAATCGAGCAAATTAAGTAGACGTAGCTATAATTATTCCTTTGTGTAGCAGACATTCGATGAGCTCGTGTCGTGTAGCTAGATATCAGATATTGCGCACATGCAACTTTTGTTACAATTTATGTTTGTTCACAGTATGTATTGTTAATGCATAAGCATATCTTATTAAAGATGGGACGCTTTAATTTTATTTTAAAACTAAGGTTTAACACCCAAACATTTTCCTTAATCTTACAAGATTTGTTATATTATTTTCGAACTACATTATCAATAAATTTTAATTTGAATTTTAATTATTTCTTTGAAAATTTTTAATAACATCTTGACATATTTTTGTATTTAGAGACTTATGTTAAAAATAGAAAGAAAATATCTAGAGCAAGTACACAGCTTCAAATATCTTGGAGTTATAATAAGCGACGATGGACAGGGCGGCGCAGCTCTTTGGAGATGCAGAAGAGCTGTTGGCAAGACCTGGGGACTAAGACCAAATGTGGTACACTGGTTGTACACAGCAGTAATAAGAACAACGATTACCTATGGGGCAGTTGTCTGGTGGAGGAGGACGGAGCGGACATCGTCGGTGGGGCTCCTCACGACTCTCCAGCGACAGGCCCTGTTGGGAATCACGGGAGCTATGAACAGCACGGGAACCGCTTCCATGGAGGCCATCGTGGGTCTCCCTCCGCTGGAACTATTTATAAAGGCGGAGGCAATGGCTGCGATAGTGAGGCTGAAGGCCAATGACGTATGGTGTCCTAATAAGGTTGTAGGGAGCCATACAGAAATCACCGAAATCACAGAAAAACCTGTATGTGGAATCACTAAGGATTCCGCTAAAAGGGAGATCTGGTCATGGCTAGAAAAAGAACATAAAAATAAATGGAGGTTAACGGAAGGTCAACTCCATACCAAAACACTACTAAGGGGGCTGGACGGGAAGTTTTCAGCCAACCTATTTCGTAGTAGCAAAAAAGAAATTAAAATAATTACCGGGTTAATAACCGGACATTGTCCTTTAAGGAAGCATTTGTACACCATGGGCTTGGTTAGCGAGCCCTGGTCTAGGAGATGTGAAAAACAGGAGGAAACTAGCCTTCATGTAATATGCACGTGTGAGGAACTGAAGGAACTCAGACAGAAATATTTCGGGAGAGATCTATTGGATCCTTCGAGTGTATTCAAACTTCCCCTGAGGAGGATAGTGGCTTTTATCGAGGACATAAGACTAACAGAGTGGAATTGAGAGATCTATTGGGGATAGTACAAAGAGCAGTGTGCTCAAGTGCCTGGACGTGGTGGCGTCCACCCCAAAACAGAGAAGAAGAAGAAGAAGAAGAAGCGACGATGGAATTTTGGAGCAAGAAATAAACCAAAGATTGTAGAAATAAACGAAAGATTGGAAAATCATCAACAGCTTGAAATCAAAAAAATTAGGAACGAAAGAAATTCTATCAGAGGCAGAAGTCAGAAGTCTTTAGACGACAACGAAATCGACTAGGTAGATTTGAATTGAAATTTCTATGAAAGATACAGGAAAAGAAGATAACAGATAGCATACGGAACGAAATAGTCAGAAACCAGTTGAGAATAATTACAATACAACAAGGATAATTAGGATGGTTGGAATATATAAAGTATAGCAATCAAGAAAATTGAAAGGATTTATAAGGCAAAAAAATTTAACAAAAGAAAAGGACGTAATACTTTGTTACAGTATTTTACCGATTAGTCCCCGTATACCCTTTAGCGTTAATATCGTATTGCTGCATTACCGACAATGTGTAGTAGAACTTTTCCGAAGTAGTGCGGTAGAGATTGCGCTTGACCTTCTTACACGTTTGTAGTACGTTTTTAACAAGTTGGTCATGTTCGATTAAACGAAGTTTCGAGTGTGAATTTGGTTATTTCGTTTGCCGTTAATTATTAATTATTAATAATGGATACAACTTCATACCAATCACCTAATTAATATATCAACTAAAGTTGCTTAATTCACGACGCTCGTTTTTTTTAGAACTTAAAAAAACTCTCTTGGGTGTCCAGATTATCCCTAATTAATTAGGGTGCAAAACTCTACGAGGCCACGCTGATGGGAGTAGATTAATCTCCCGACATATTGACCACGTGTTCGGGACTGTAGATTTGAGGCACTCGCCACATGTCCCATTAAAGTGGACTGCATTTCTTCGGTAACAGATAAGTGATATCCGTGTAATTTTGTGTTCCGAAAAATATCGAAATTCATGAATCTGAAACTTGTAACTACCAAGTCAAGAAACTCGAAGACATCTTATGTCGGCCATTTTGTGTAGTATAACGTTTTTCCTTTGTGTAACAGCCGAATGGTCAGATTTTCCTCTGTGAAATCGTTAATTAGATTTATTAATTTCGTTTTTCAATTTTCATGTACTGATTGTGTAATTAGGATTATATTATTTGAATCATCTCTCTTTTATTGTCTGGATTATTCGCACATTTACGGGTCATGTTTTGTAGTTATCACTCGAAGCATAAGGAATGTTCTTTGATAAGCAGTGATAAAGCAACTTTATAAAACTTCAATGGCATAACAAAACAGGACTATAACTGAAGGAGTTCATACATAAATTATCTAACTTATGGAAAGTTGAAAAAAAATTACTGAGTGACTGGTGGATGCAAAATGGACTTACATAATTTCCAGAACTTTTTATCGCAAATACGTAAATATCTAACTTGATTATAATTAACACCGCCCAGTGGAACTTCGAATGCATATATTTCAAAAATTACAGGTGACAGAAAAAAAAGAAAGCAGATATGAGCTAAAAACTTCGTTAGTCAGAGCTATGAATCATATTAATCAGCGCTATGAATCATATTTACCATCAAGGTAAATAAATGTAAGAGCTTTTATAGAAATGTAGGAAGTCATTTTTTATAGATATGTATACTTATCTGTAGAAAATTTAACTGCTGTTGGATATTTAGATTATTAATATATTTTTATTATAAAATACTTTTTCTATCACAATATCGCGAAAAAGTCGATATTGCCTATGTACAAGCTTAATAGAAATTTTAGGGAAAAGTTTACTTATTTGGGTTAAGATTTTCAAGGTTTTTTTATTTTAGGAGTTTTTATTATTTTTCTTGTTCAGAAAATATGTTCAATTTTTTGGATTTATAATTTATTTATTTATTTCGTATGAGAACCGAAATCGCAATTTAGATATTAGTGTAATCACTTTTATGACAAAAAAGCGCCATAAAACTAATTTATACACTAATATCTAAATTTTTTAACCAGTCGAGAGCTGCAGGAGCTGCCTTGCCCAGCTCATCTAGTTTCCATTTTACAACATTGAGTTGCAGCTTAGAGAAGAGAAGATGCAAATACAATTTTTTTTCCTAAAACTTAAAAAAGTCAGGAGTTTTCTTTATACTTTTTCAATAGAGAGCCTGTTGACTTGATAAAATGGATTCCATATCAAACTTGCATATTCAAACTTCCTTCTTGCGTATGTGTTGTATGTATACCTACATGTTTACATATATGTATTATTTCGAAAAAATGCTCACTTTTTCATTACAAATTCTAATTTTAAGTGCAAGAGAAATAATGTGGTTACGATGATTAGCAAAAGTGAACTTATTGTCAAAGCAAACTCCTACATCTTTCTTAGTCGACTATCGCCTCAGTTTTGCATTGTTGAATATGTAATCGTAAACAACTGGGTTTGATTTTCTAGCGTAGGTAATAACACGGATAACTTCACACTTTGATACATTCATATCTACGCACTAAATCAGCAACAAGGCAATTTTGTAGGTATGTACATTGAATTTAAGCAATTATAATACGAACTTTGACTTTGAGATCGTCGTTAACTTGTTATTAACAAGTCATTGTTAAACTTTGATTATTTCGTACACAATTAAATTGGTTATAGAAGCTCTGTAAATAAATCTGTCAGTTATTATGCCGAGATGTCCGTTATTGGTGTATAGTAACGCTGTATAATATCGATTTAGATTATTTCTATTCGAGCTGGCTTGGGATATATATTTTAATACTTTAAAATTAATTGCCGGAATACTCTGGGTATTAGTGAAACGGAAAGTTTTAGCAACGTCGTTATTATTTAATAATTACGATCAGTTGGATGGGGATTAATATTATATAGATCAGTGGTCCGGTAAACGATATGGTGTCGCGGTCAATTCGCCTTATAAATGTAATGCCTGTGCGGGATAACTTGACACTGATCATTCCGATAAAATGTATTTTTGTAAATTTAATTGGCTTTAGATATGAATGCGAAGAGACAATAATGTTTTTGACTGTCGTCCAATGTTTTCTAATTTTTGAAAGTAGACAAGCCACTCTAAGATTACACTGACCTGAGAATTTAAACTTTCCGATCATTACATAATGTTTAAATCGTAATATTTTATATTTTTGGCATGCTGATTCCGGAACTCCATTTTTCACTATCACATCAGGTTTTTTGCAAAATCAAAATGAAAATATGAGAAATATGAAGCACACGCACTTGCAAAATTACTATTATCAGATGTAAGGAATGCTTTTTTTCTTATTATTTTCACTCATTTGAACAACATATTACACTGTTATACTTATGAACGTAATATAAAAATATTTAGTGTATTGTGTAAACAGATTTGAAGAAAACCACAGTCAAATGGAGCAAAATTTATTATACATTAAGCCTCATAACATATTGAGAATGGTACACGGTTTCAATTTTATGTCTTGACTTATGACTAATGACTTTATGAAACTTCTTTGGCTTGCTTTTCGCGTGCTTTAGATCCTGGTGGAACCTTTCTCCTTGCTCTTCGCTAGCAATTCTAGGTTCTCAGGGAAATAGTTCAGATGTGAATGTAACATGTGCGCTTTTACGCTCATATTGCAACTTGAATCTTGGAAAGAAACAAACATTCTATCCACCGATTTGATTGTAGTCTGAATCCTTTGAGTTACCAAGAAAATTTTTGACCATATCCCAGAATGTTTTCCATGTCGTTGGTTCTGCAGCGCACATAAAATCTTCAAAATTATCACCAGAAAGAAGTTTTCTGATATCTGGACTTGTGAAGATATCCTCTTTGATTTTGGCATTACTGATGCCTGGGAATCGATGGCACAGGTACTAAAAGCGTTCACCTTCATTGTTTAGAGCCTTGACGAATTGCTTCATAAGTTCTAGTTTGATATGAAGCGGAGGTAACAGTATGTCGGATTTGTCAAGAAGAGTTTCTTGTTTTATGTTTTTCGAGCCTACAATCCACTGTCTCCGTGGCCATTCTTTTGGGTCCAGTGATCTGACCTTGTTCGACTGTCCCACTCACACAAGAAGCAGCGGTGCCTTGTGTAACCTGATTGTAAACTTAACAGAGTACTTATTACTTTAAAATTGTCGCAAACTTGCCACTTGTAGTCCTGATACTACAGATTACTCAACATCATATCAAGATTTCCGTATCTTTCTCGCACTGAATGCGCAACAGGAACGGATGCAAGTTTGTTTTAATTATGAAGAAGGACGCAGTTAAAACTACGCTTGGAGGCATCGATAAAAATTCTCCAGTGGATAGGGTCATACTGTGGTACTCCTAGATTCAGCATAACCTCCGGAATGTTTTTGCAGTAAACTAAAGCTCTCTCTTCAGAAGAGAAGGGTGTAAATTCTTATTAGCGATGTCTATACTAATAGTACGTCGTCCCTGGTACCAACATGTTCCTTTCATAAAATTTAAACACGAGTATCTCGGCAGATTCCTTCGTAAGGCCAAGATCTCGAACAAAGTCTTTTAATCCACTTTGCTTGAAAAGTTTCGGTCTTTTTCAACACCTTCAGGCGATAAATTACAGTCAGAGGTAGGGTTGGCTAATTCTGTGTCAGTTTGAGAAGAGGAACAATCCTGTAAATGCTTCGGACGCTGTGGTACAGATATATCAGGGCCATGAGGAACGGGTAAAATTGCGGATGGAATATTACTTGGATACACAATGTTACTTTTGTTCCTGCTGTTAAATCCTATCGCATTCACAAAATAGAAGTAGCAGTGAGTACTGAGGTCTCTAGGTTGTCGCCACACCATTGGAATACCGAATGGAAAAAGCTATTCGCTTAGTTCACCCATTGTCGTTAAATTGCTCTATACAGGTTCTACCAGCCGTACGTGATCCCCACGACTTGTCTTGGTCTCCTAGTTTAATGCCGTAGTAGGCATAGTAGGCCTTTCTCTTGAATTCGGTTATATTTCGTTGCTGTCTTATCGGAAACTTCTACACACATAGCAGAATGTAGCTGGATTGTTCTTGCAACCACTGCGTGGCATGTTGATATAAGCTCAATAAAAAAGATTAACCCAGTATGTCACTCACGTATAGAATACTTATGAAGACAAAAATCTCTTTTCGCTTGGATGCGAAGCACAACTTAGACTGTAGCAAACAAAGCACAAGAACAGAATGGCGTTTCTCAGCAAACCCTGCTGTGTTGTACAGTGTTGCCGGCTCTAGACTGTGAGCGTGTCCTTAATTAAAGCAATTAAAGCAGTGATGAAAAAACGTAATATAAGATATAAAAAAAGTGAAAATTAACCTCAGATCCTGATTCAGAATGCAAAAGTCATCTTAAAAAGCAATACAGAATGGCGGCAATGAAACCATCGCAGGTTAGTGTTATTGCAATTAAAATATATTCTTCATATAGCTACAATGCATTAAAATTTAGCCTTACAAGTCTATATGGAATTGAAAAGAAAACAAATAAAAATCACTTTATTTTCCAAACGTAGGGGAAGGTGACCTGTGACGGACCCCTTACTTCAATCGACTGTAATTGTGAAACCAGTTAAGATTTTAGAACATTCATTGGCTTAAAAGTAAGGGGTCATAGGCTTCTTTAGTGACCGTTGATTAGAACTCTCAAATGGTTCAATTTTACCAGTAGATAAATTGATTTTCTTTTAAGATCAAATAGGCACCCATCCTCCTATGATGGCCCTCCTCGATAAAAGGGACAGGTAATTAATTTATCTCGAAAAATGATGCGATTTCTTAATAGATACTCACAAATATATTAAAGAAACAAACATTTATTATAAAAGGAACATTTTTCTACTTGCAAACGTCACAAACAAACATTTTAGTTGATCTTGAAAAACCAGCGCATTCGGTGTGACACCAGCCTGTGCATGCCTGGCATCTTATCCATGTTTCTTTAGAACGAGACCGAGAAAACATTTCATTGCAGTACAAACATGCACAATCTGATTCGTCACTAAAATCTCGTTCATTACTTTCTTTGTCACTATTGTCTTCTATTTTTTCATTAATTTTCCTTTTAGCTGCTCTTGCTGTTTTTCTTCGGTCTGTGTCCAATACTTCTTTCTTCTTTTCTTTAATTACTTCTAAGTCTGGAGTGGAGTTGATAACACCTGTTTTACCACGTTTTCTTTTTCTTTTTGTATCTCTTCTTGGTGCTCTAGGAAGAGGAGATAACTCTTCAATTTGTTCTATGCTTATATTTTTTACTGAGGTAGTTGCGACGTTTTGATCGACTTCAACTTCGTGCAAGATCTCTGAATTAGCTTTGTTGTTATTATCATCATTCATATTTTCATTTGGCATGTCTTTGCCACGATTTTTTTTCCGTCATATTGTCGATTATAGGTTCAGGGTTTTCATTGTCAGTTGTTGATGCAGGGCCAAACTCCCAATCTTCAAAAATGTCTGGATCTAGAGGAGAAATTCCAGTTTTTTTAAAAGAGCTGATTGCATTGGAGTGTGTAGCGGCCTTCAAGTAAGCATTGTTGAAAAGTTCTGTTACTTGAAAGTGGGTAACCGCTCGGCCTGGGTTTCGTTTGAGCCATTTTTGGATTTCTTGGTTGTAGTAGGTTTGAAGTGGTGCAAAAAATCCCACATCGAGTGGTTGTACTCGATGGGAACAGTGTGCAGGGAGACAAAATAAGATAATTCCGTTACTCTTAGTGTACTCTAGTACTTCCAACCCCTTGTGACTACTATGTCTATCTAGAATTAAAAGAACTTTATTTTCATTCGAGGGCTTAACATGTTGAACAAAGTGATTCAACCATTTCACAAAAGTTTCAGAATTCATCCACCCATTTTCCTGACACTGCTTACTGGTGCGTTATCCATTAATTCGGCCATAAAACGCTTGCGTGGGAAGATAAAAGCAGGAGGAACAAATGTTCCTATTGCGTTCATACAACATACGACCGTGTAGTGTTGTCCACGTTCGGTGCTACTGGTGACTCCAATTTGTTTGCGTCCTTTTGTTGCAAGAATTTTTTGAACCCTGGTTGGAACTGTGCTCATACCAGTTTCATCTATATTGAAAATGTTCTCTGGACGAATATTATATTTATCCAGAACTTCTTGAAGAGAATTGAAAAATGATTTAATATTTTCCTTATTAAATGCTTGAGCTCTTGCCAGAGATGTGTGCTCAGGAGTTCTAATCGATATGGTAGGATTTCTTGCAAGGAAACCCCTTAACCATTTTCTACCAACCATACCTTTATCTCTGTTGAATCGATGATGTATTTGGTGTTTTTCGGCTATCTGGAAAACAAGTGTTCTCAATTCTTCACTCGTGAGTCCAAAGAATCTCGTCTCTTTATTTCTTACGGCTTCAATTGCAGAAGCCATATTCTCTTCCTCTCACAGCTGCCTTTCCTTCTTTTTATTCTAAAACAAAGCCAGTAATGAATATATATGACTAACGAACAGGTTCCTATGATGGCCCCAAGGCTATCATAGAACTATTGTTTTGGGGCCATCAGAGGCAATCGGGCACTTCCTACTACTATGAAGAAATTTTCTGTTAAAACATTTTAACCTCAAAACTTATGTACCACGTGTACATCAGAAACGCCCACGAACATAAATGTTTGAATATCATATCTATATCTGCTTAGATTCCAGTGCAATATGCATTTAAAATTACATTACTATTACATCGGCACTTACGAGATTCATTTTTCTCTCACAATAATAAAGCGGAACCATACACACTCACTTACAAAGTTGTATACGGACTATTCGCAACATTCTCTACACATATCGTTGACGAACATAGGCATCCCATTATGCCGTCTATTAAATATTATTATAGGGCCATCACAGGCACAGGGCTATCACAAGTTACCTTCCCCTATATTACATGTGTTTTAACTTTTCATATTTCAATATTAAATTGAATTGATGCGTATCAAATGTCGGTTTTTTTCTTAAATATTGTGTAAAATTTGAGATAAAAAGAAAAAAAATTAATGTGAATGAGTCAGTTCATGTTAATATTGCATGAAGTTCATACCTACAACATTAGTTATAAGTATTTTCCCACATGTATTTTTAGATAGGTTTCAAATTCTAATTTATTACATATGATTATTTACGTATAATTATAAGAGACCGGACACATCAGGCCGAAATTACGATGGATCATGTAAAAAGTCTATAACATTGGTAAGTACAACATGCAGTTATTGAGTAGCACTATTCATTTGGTTAACCGCACATGTGTTTTTTGTCGTTGAATTGTGACGAAATTACTTCAACATTACAGTTCAATTCCTTTCTTCATGGGCGTAGATGATATAATATATTTCGTAATATATTTCTTATAATTCTTCTCATATCTTCCAAATTTCAAATGTAGTTGTATTTTTAAAATTAATGTGTTACAAATGTAAATTACAAATGTAGTATTACAAATGTAAAGTAATTATTTGTTCTATGTATCCTTAAAAAATAGGAAAGTAATTTTAAATTACGAAATTTTATATTCGATATTTTAAAATTGTAATTCAGTACTCGAACAGTATTCGAAATTAAGTTTAATATGAGTATTTTGAAATTGATATTTTCTTTATTTCTATAAATTGATTTTATTTATTTTCATACATTTCTTAATTTGATTCCTTTCCTCATTTTGATTATTCTTTAGGAGACACCAAATTTCACTCATTCACCCACTGAGGAGAAGCATAGATAGAAGCGTGAGCAGTAGAACGCATTAGAAGCCATCTTTCAAATCAGTACCTATGAATAAGTGTCGTCGAAACTGTCGATATACTAGGACGCTGTCTTGTAAATGTTGTACCTGGTGTTCTACATCCAACTATTCTATATAACGCATATGTAATAGCAACAAAGGTTATAAATACAGTTGGTGCAGAAACAGTAGCTAAAACCATTTACGCGAATATGCACCAAATGCTTCATTCGGACGACAGGTACAAAGAAAAAATACTTTTATTTGTCAGTGACAGTGCTGCATATAAGTTAAAAACAGGCAGACTATTAAAGGAAACATATCCTAATATGCTGCATATTACTTGTGTAGCATATGCTCTCCACATAATTTATGAATATATCAGACACCTTTCCGAAAATTAATAGACTTGTATCTGCTTTTAAAAAAGTTTTGAGAAAAGCACCATTGAGAGTAGCTCTTTACAGGGAAAAACTTCAATCTTTGTCACTGCCTCCTTCTCCAGTAATAAGTAGATGGGCAACATGGTTGGAAGCTACTAGTTTTTATGCAGAGAATTTCGATAGTTTACAAAATTTTGTTACATGTTTAAATGACGATGCTCGAAGTATTTCTAAGTGCAAGGAACTAATGCAAACTCCAAATTAAAAAAATCAGTTGTACTTTCTTCAGGAACACTTTGGAAATTTGCCAAAACTAATCACTTATTTTGAAAATCAAAATGTCAAGTTAAATGATGGATTAACCACATTAGATGTGGCTATTAATAATTTAAAAAATATTCCAAGAGACTTCGGATGTGGCCTTCGGCAAAAGTTAGACGCAGTTTTTAATAGAAATCCAGATTTAATAACATTGCGGCAATTGTGTTTGGGGACAATGCTTCAAAATCTAACTGCTAAATACGCTGAAATAAAAGAATGTTTTCAGTATGCACCTATAACCAGTTTCGATGTAGAAAGGACGTTTTCTATCTACAAGGATATATTTCATTCAAAGAGAACAAATTTTACAGAAAAGAACTTGAGAAAGTATTGCTAGTTAATATTAATACGCCTTTAGTCAACTTGAACTACAAAATGAACAAACAAAAATGTATTTCGTATTTTCTAGATCACCACCCGTTTGTTTTCCAATTATATAAATTAGAAACTCTTTAAAAATACAAATTTTCAATAGTACGCCCTTGGGCGATGAGTCATCGGCCTCTTGTGTCCTGTCCCTAGTTATTATTCACTAGAACTTCATTAATTATCGAATACACACAAACTGTTGAGGACCTAGATAAGCTAGATAATATAGGCAATGTTCTTTGTTAATTAAGTTGCGTATACACAAGGTTGTAATAAATGTTGTATTTTGACGTTCTTTTGCATATTTTATAAAAAAAAATGTAAAATTAAAATATACACTAAGCATTAGATAACTTATCGATTAACAAAACCCACCTTGAACCGTGTAAGACTCTCATGCTCGCATTAAATAACATATCATTTGGTATTTTCTCTTGTCTCCATATTTTCAGAATTACTCTGTGTATTTGTTTATATAAATGCGTTTCCTTCAAATTTGATTAGGTCACCAGAAGTGTTGTTACTTTCCATTTTTTACTTTCATTAATAATAGATAAGAATAAACATTTTCATCATACGTAGATATCTTTTTTAACTTTCTGGTTTCGTCCTTTATTTGTTGGCGCTCTTGTTCTATTCTTAGTTTTTCACATTCATAGTTTTTCAAAATATTTCTTACGCTCATTTTATTCTATTACAGTAAAAGTACTACCGTCTTCTTTCCCATTTCATAAATTTATACAGAGGACTTGTGTTATTTCGTTATGTTCATCGCTTCTATTTCTTCCATAATACTTTCCACCCAGGCTTTCGTTTCGCTTTTACACAATTTATCTGCTTTTTTTCATTTCTCTGAGCATTTAGTAGGCCGTATTTGCTCGAAATATCGAAAACCAAGCAGTTGGCGATTGTAGCTCCACAATGAATCATTTAAACCAATTTTTTTTCTACGTATCTCGTCTTCATTCGCTTTGGTTCCGTGCGATTATTTTTTATTTGCTATCCATCCTGCATTTAGCGAAAGGATACCGTTTTACATTGAAGACATTAAACGGTTAATGGAGAACAATCTCAACACCATGTAATCAGCGACAAAAAAAGGTGATTTGATGTCCTTTTTGAACGTGCAAGTCATTGTATTTCTGCTGAAAAGAATATTTTGAATAAATAAAGTGATTTTTATCAAGATTACTGTTATTTTTAGAATGGAGGTTGTAGAAATTTTAAATTTGCCTGAATTTTTAAAGTGCGCCTAATTTTAAAATTTAAAATAATAAATATTAGGTACATATTTAAATATATTTAATTAACGTTCAAATAGATTTCGAATACGATATTTTTTAGATTTATTGGTACAAATTAAAATATGTATATCGATTCTCCTGGTCGCGCATGTGAAAATGAAACAGCCCATTTATGTATATCACTGCTATTTTGGGATTCCTAAAATATGAAATTATCCAATGAACCGATTTCACTAGCTCTATGTAAACTAAATAGTATGCAGTCTAAATATTCTCTGAATTTTGGCGTTTTGCTAATATCGAAATCGGCAATTTTAAATTGCAACGGCGTTCAAATTCCGTTTTTTAAAGATATATTTATCGCTCATACAAAAAAGAAAGTGTTTTCCAAATCGGTCGAACGGAACAATAACCTGTCTGTCAGTGAAATCAACGCTCCCACGTTTCATTTTTGTACGTGGGCATCCTTTTCTCGAATTTAGTAAAAACGGAAAGAATCAAGTCACCATTTCTGTATTTGAAAATAATAAAATAAAATAAAACAATAACTGTGTTATACCACTTTTTTCACATGTAATAGTGACCGCGGTTTCGACATACAATGTCATTATCAAACTGCAAAAGTTACAGGCCTACATAGATCTTATAAATGACACAAAAATATATGGGGGTGGTTTATGATGTTATTTAAAATTACTACTATATACTTAACTATTATATACAACATTGGAAAAGAGGTGTATATATAAGATCCAACTGGTCGTTAAGAACAATAACTATTGTGTTGTTTCCGCTTTTAAAAATTTCAAGTGACTCTAAAAGATTTAATTTACGACCTTTCTAGACCAAATGCAATATTTTATGATGACCAAATGTATGCCTTTCTGTAATAAGATGGTTTGCGAATGTTGAATCTGTCTTCTTTAGTTTATATAACTTCATGTGTTCTTTTACCCGTATAATAAAACTTCGACCAGTCTGACCTATATATACACTTTTACAATCATTACAATATAATTTGTGCACTCCTGATTTATTATTGATATCTGTTTTAGGTTTTGCGTTAAAAATGAAATTACTTGTTTTTACATATGGTTTGTAAGCTATACTAACATTACTATTATTTTTTGGAATTATATTTCCAATTTGCTCGCTTATTTTACCGAAGTAAGCTAACGAGACAAATTGTTTCCTTACGGTTGATTTATTGCAATTTTTCAATAACGTTTCACACACTTCACAATAAATTTCGGAATCACTGGCAATGTACATACAATCAGTATGGCCCTCAATCCAACTCGCCACTGTTTCACGATGCCATTCTCGACGCTCTTCCATTGTCTGAAAAAGTAAGAATATTCTAGATCGAAATAAACGAAATTAAATAACGAAATTTTATGCACACTTACGTGAAAATAATTGGAAGATGTTGCTTAAATGAAAAGAAAAGGAATGTACGTGCTATTTCTCTTACGAAATACGATAAACTTATTTATTTTAACTACGTACACGACACCACTGAAAACACTATATTCTCCGAATACAATAGCTGGGTTGTCCATTGTTATCGCTGCGAGACCAGGTGGCCGAGTAAGTCAAACAAATACTTCATTGAATTACGCCGGGATGTACTGAGCGACGTTATACACATTTCCAATTGCCGATTGAGTTTTATGGAAATTGGAACCGTTCTCTACTTATTATACAAATGGTGAGATTTTATCTACTAAAGTATGTTTCAAATTGTTTTTTTTTGCACGCTGTCGGGCTGTTCGACTTATATTGAAGACACGTTAATACAGTCTGTTACGACTGGTTGACCTGTGAAAACCACTTGCTAAGTCTTACACTTGTCATGAGGACGGCGTTAGTTAGTTTGGCGTTCGCAATGTAGACATTAGTCAATGAGTTGCGCCGAGTTGTCTTATAAGCTGTTTTTTATGAGTTGACTGTACGCAGTGGGTAATTATTCCTCACTCGGCCATAACTGCCGTTACGGCCTTTATCAATGAAATAGTCGATTGTCTGGATCGTGGAGAGTATCCTGCTGGGGTCTTCTGTGACCTGACTCGAGCTTTCGATTATGTGGATTATGGGATTTTAATGTAGAAGCTTGAGATCTACGGTATAAGAGGCGTGGTGGCCGATTGGTTTAAATCATACTTATCTGAAAAGACACCATACATTAAAATATCTTACAAGCAAAATAACACAACCAGATCGGTTCTACCCTTAACATTTGGTGTACCACAGGGATTGGTTCTCCGCCTGGTACTGTTTTCGATTTTCATTAATGATCTTATATCATTTATTAATTTCTCCATATACAATGTGTCCGGGAAAATGTGGGAAATCTCTCGGATTCAGATAGAACATTAAAAAATAAGATGACAAGTTACCATAATTTTTTTCCTAGCGGCCCTCCCTACAGAGATACGGGCTCCTAAAGGACGCCACTGGAAATCAATTTTTCTTGAATAACTTTTAAAGTACTTATTATAATTTGATGAAAATTTAATATGATAAACAGTAGTAAGGACCTCTGAAAATATTGCCCTTAAATTTAAATTAGCATGTTTAGTTTACCAGGGGCGGACTAGGTTGTACATTTTAATGCTTACATTTTTAACACCCTGTATGATAAGGAGTCTAAAAAAACAAATTTGGACATTAACATTAAGCTAAAGAAAAGGTACTCTTGCTCATTGTCGATAAAATGAACCGTTTTCGAGGAAAAAAAAATAAAAGAATTAATGTTTTATTTCTATTAAAAAGAACCATGTTTTTTATTTTTTTTTGTCTGCAACAAAGTGTGATACAAAAGTCATTCCAGGAACAAAAAAAGTTTTAGTTTAGGTTATTTAATACGACAAAATTACAAAGATTCTTAGAAATGCAGTTTTGTCCCAGAAAGGCACCTTAACAAAAATTATGTTTAGAAATGTACTCACTAAAGCTTGCAACGATTGAACCTAAATACGCTAATTAGAAATAATAAATTAAAAACTTCATAAGTGGGTTCAACATGGGCTCCGTGAACTCTGATACACTCGCGGGCACGACGAATATAGGACTGCTGTACTCGCCACAACAACCCAACATTGTTTCTTATCACATCACAATGAAATGTGATTCTCTGTAAAAGTTCCTCCCTAGTATCAACCGGAGAGGAATACACCAAGGTTTTGAGATGACCCCACAGGTGAAAATCCATTGGCGTTAGGTCGGGAGACCGTGGAGGCCAGGCAATGGGACCTCCTCTCCCTATCCAACGGTTTGGATAGACGTTATTCAGGTGGTCGCGTACAGCAAATATAAAATGAGGTGGGGCCCCATCATGCATAAAATACATGCTTTGGCGGGTTGCAAGTGGCAAATGCTCTATTGAATCCAGAAAAGCGTTCTGTAGGAACTGGAAATAAAGTTCACCATTCAATCGTGGCGGCAATACGCATGGTCCAATCAGAAAATTGCCAATTATTCCTGCCCAAACATTAATTGATTGGAACTGATGTTGATAATGATGAACGACAGTGGCATGAGGGTTTTCATCAGCCCATACATGCGAGTGATGTAAATTTACAATACCATTTTTGGTAAACCCTGCTTCATCGGTAAAAAGAATAGTGCTAATGAAGTTTGGGTTTGTTCGTTGCTGATCTAACAGCCAGTTTGCGAACTGGATTCTACGAGGAAAATCTTCAGGAAGTAGTAGATGTACTTTTTGCAGATGATAAGGGTAAAACAACTGTTCTTTAAGTACTTCATGAATTGTCGTTTTTGACGTATTAAGCTGCGCGGCTAATCTTCGAGTGCTTATTGAAGGAGTATCACCTAAAGTGTCCAAAATATTTTCCTCCAATTGCACCGTACGTACTGTTCTTCTCACACCAGCATCAGTACTTTTTTTCGCAAAACTTCCTTAAACATTAAAGAAAGTCAATAATGTTACCTTATTAAATGGAATCGCCCACCAGTCTCTCTTAGACGTTGGTTAAGTCGCTGAAATGTTTTCTGATTTGGAATATTGCGATTAGGATATCTTTCTTTATACAACCTTCTTGCTTCCAAAGCATTGCAAGATGCAAGACCGTACATAAGATGCATATCTGCATACTCACTAAATGTGTATCCCATTATCAAATTAAATTTACCAAGATATTCAAAATTCAATAAATTAATATCGAAGTAAAGGATCAACGTGTTAACAATATGAAAGATTACAAGATTTAAAATTTACACGTCAATGCAAGATATTTATTAATTCGTGGGTACCATAGTAACGTTTGTAAAAACAATGCGTTTTTCGTACTGAAAACAGTTTTATTTCAGACTTTTGTAATCACACTTTGTTGCAGACGAAAAAAAATAAAAAACATGGTTCTTTTTAATAGAAATAAAACATTAATTCTTTTATTTTTTTTTCCTCGAAAACGGTTCATTTTATCGACAATGAACAAGAGTACCTTTTCTTTAGCTTAATGTTCAAGGTATCCAAATTTGTTTTTTTTAACTCCTTATCATACAGGGTGTTAAAAATGTAAGCATTAAAATGTACAACCTAGTCCGCCCCTGATAAACTAAACATGCTAATTTAAATTTAAGGGCAGTATTTTAAGAGGTCCTTACTACTGTTTATCATATTAAATTTTCATTAAATTATAATAAGTAGTTTAAAAGTTATTCAAGAAAAATTGATTTCCAGTGGCGTCGTTTAGGAGGCCGTACCTCCGCAGGGAGGGCCGCTAGGAAAAAAATTATGGTGACTTGTCATCTTATTTTTTAATGTTCTATCTGAATCCGAGAGTTTTCCCACATTTTCCCGGACACATTGTATATATGCTGACGATACTACAGCTGTGATCTCGAGCTCTGATCCTGTAAGTGCGCATAATAAAGCCAATGAAGTTCTCAAGCAGTTGAACTATTGATTTCAGTGCAACAAGTTGCATATGAACCTAGCAAAAACGCATTTTATGGTTATTCACAGGGCAGATTTTAGTCTGAATATTAATTTGGATAATGCGGTTATTAGTCATGAATCGTCAGTTAATTTGCATGGTGTCGGTGTTGATGAATGTTTAAGTTGGAGGGATCACTGTGAAAAATTGGCCAATAGCATCAGCTCGACATGTTATCAAATTAGAATTATGAAATACGCACTACCTATTGGGGACTTGATAAGATTTTACTATGGGTGTATTCCAAGATTTCGTATGGAATTGTTATGTGGGGTCTTCAGGGTATGCTTACGTTGTGTTTCTTGCACAAAAGCGCATAGTTCGTTGCATTGCTGGCGTTCCTTTCGCAACTTCCTGCAGGCCTTATTTCGGACAAAATAATATTTTACCTCTGCCTGGGTTGTATATATTAGAGCTGTTAATGTACATGTTCAAGAATCAAAAACGATTTAGGAAGAATTCCGACTTTCATATATATAACACCAGGCAGAGAAATAATTTCAGGTTGCCATACAATAAATTAAACATAACTAGAAGTCCCTAGTCTCAATGGCCCTAAAGATTTTTAATCGACTCCCTGAAAGCTTCAGACACTCACCAATGCCCGAGAGTTTAAGCGAAAGCTACGGGATTTTCTATTGCTTAATTACACATATTCCATCGAGGAATTTTTGATCGTCCTTGAGCGGGGACAGTTTTCAATTTTTTTTTATGTTAAGTTATATGTGTTTATATTATTGGACAAATCCATTGTGCAATTTATGTATTTTACGGAACAATAAATCTATCTATCTATCTATTGTGAATTTTTTCTGCACCAGCATCATGTACTAACGAGTCTATAGAAGGACAAAATACGTTGTTTGCATTTTTGGATAATAATTGTCACACAAATATGTATTCTTCGCATCCGATTTTAAATAATTTTGATAATATTATTAATAATGCTGTTCGTTATACAAATGGTAAGGTTTTATCCACTGAAGTATGTTTCAAATTGCTTTTGTTAGAAAGATATTGTTTGTACTATGATTTTAACAGGGGAAGCAACATGTCGGTTGTTACGGAAAGTTTATGTGTTGTTTTTAAAGCGGGCACTATAAATGTATGTAGCGTTTTCGAAGATGATCCGTGAAGATTAGAAAAGGTTAATTCACTTTAAATGATGAACTTCGTTTTGGTCGATTTTCGAAGATTGGAAATTACCTATTACGACGAGAATTGTATTCAACAACAATAGCACTTTGAGAAATATTGGATATATCGCATTCGACAAGTCTAGAATATATTCAAAAGTTAGGATTTGTTTCGAAATATGCCAGGTGAGTTCTGAACTTAACTCGATAGGTCTTAATCTCTAAGAGAGTGTAGATACAGGTCAGATAGTCGCCTTCAATAATTGCAAAAAACATATTAGGTAGCATCGAAAGAAAAGAAAATTAAAAATCCTGTTTATTATGAATTTTCAACAGGGAGTGACATTACTTTTGACAAGGGTTGTCAATAACTCACATATTTGGATGTAGCAAAAAAAGAAAAATGACCTCTTTTGGCGAACCAGAAAGTAATTTTATTCAGGATAATATCAGACCATCCCGATATGAATTAGGCAATTACTTTCTAGCAGTCAAAGTCAGTGGCGTTTTTACATAGACATTGCTATTCATAAACGACTTGCCACGTTCCTTAGAGAAAATATAACTCGAAATATCGCAAAAAGCGAAATTAATTGCTACCCGTCTAAGAGTGCAGCAGCAAAACCTTAATAATTAAAAAAAATCGAAATCAGTATTAGAGAATATTTAGCCGCATTTATGTTTAGAGAAAATATAGTTCACGATATCGCAAATTCGCAATTCCTTGTGAGTCGCCTAAAAGCACGGCTACCACCACTTAATTAAAAAAATCAAAATCAGTATTAGGAAATATTTAGCCGCATTCATGTTTGGAGAAAATATAGTTCACGATATCGCAAAACATTAAGAAAACAAACACGACAATATTTTTTTAATAATATAAAAAAGACGATTATTATAAAAAGTCAGGCCTGGAATGTGAAAATTGGCATTCACACAGGCAGACATGTGCTTAGTCCTACTATAGATTCGTCCAGAAATATACGGTTGACTTTTAAATAATTAACATAGCACGAGATCTAATCCTAAGAGAAAGTGAGACATTGTGTACAAGGGTTCGTCTTAGTTTAAATTTGTATGTATTAAAAGGTCATTAAGTAATAGTGTCAATTAATAAAATTCTAATGCAGACTGTACCTGCATTCAAATTCCACGAATATTTTTGAAATGGTTAGTGAATATCACTAGAGAACGGATGCAATTTCCATAAAACGCAATCGGCAATTGGAATTGTGTATAACGTCGCTCAGTACATCCCGGTGTAATTCAATGAAGTATTTGTTTGACTTACTCGGCCACCTGGTCTCGCAGCGATAACAATGGACAACCCAGCTATTGTATTCGGAGAATATAGTGTTTTCAGTGGTGTTGTGTACGTAGATAAAATAAATAAGTTTATCGTATTTCGTAAGAGAAATAGCACGTACATTCCTTTTCTTTTCATTTAAGCAACATCTTCCAATTATTTTCACGTAAGTGTGCATAAAATTTCGTTATTTAATTTCGTTTATTTGGATCTAGAATATTCTTACTTTTTCAGACAATGGAAGAGCGTCGAGAATGGCATCATGACACAATGGCGAGTTGGATTGAGGGCTATACTGATTGTATGTACATTGCCAGTGATTCCGAAATTTATTGTGAAGTGTGTGAAACGTTATTGAAAAATTGCAATAAATCAACCGTAAAACGTCACGTAGGATCGTTAAAGCACGAAAAAAAAATTGAACCCGTTGGAATCTGACAATTTTAACGAAGAACTCTGTGAAACTTTTATGGCAGCTAATATTCCATTATTTAAATTGAACAATCCAATTTTGAAGACATTTCTGAAAAAATATACTGGTTGAAATGTTCCTGATAAATCAACTTTACGCAAATATTATGTTTCTAAGTGCTATACGAGAACAGTAGAACGCATTAGAAGCCATCTTTTAAATCAATACATATGGATAAGCGCCGACGAAACGGTGGATATGTTAGGACGCTGTGTGGTAAATGTTGTAGCTGGTGTACTACATCCAACTATTCCCTCTAACTCATATGTAATAGCAACAAGTGTTATAAATAGAGTTGATGCGGAAACAGTTGCTGAAACCATTAAGGAGAATATGCAAAAAATGCTTCATTCGGACGCCACGTACAAAGAAAAAATAATTTTATTTGTCAGTGATAGTGCTGCGTATATGTTAAAAACAGGCAGACTATTGAAGAAAACATATCCTAATATACTGCATATTACTTGTGTAGCACATGCTCTCCACAGAATCTGTGAATATATCAGAGACACTTTTCCGGAAGTTGATAGACTTGTATCAGCTTTTAAAAAAGTTTTCAAAAAAGCACCATTGAGAGTAGCTCTTTTCAGGGAAAAAATTCCATCTCTGTCACTGCCTCCCACTCCAGTAATAACTAGATGGGGAACATGGCTGGAAGCTACTAGTTATTATGCTGAGAATTTCGATAATCTAAAACATTTCGTAACACTGCTAAAGGAGGATGCTAGAAGTATTGGTGAGTGCAAGGAGCTCACACAAATCCCAAATTTAAAAAATCAGTTGTACTTTCTTCACGAACACTTTGGAAAATTGCCAAAACTAATCACTTATTTTGAAAATCGAAATCTCAAATTAAATGACGGATTAACCACATTAGATGTGGCTGTTAATAATTTGAAAAGTATTCCAAGTGACTTCGGATGTGGCCTTCAGCAAAAGTTTGAAGCAATTCTTAATAGAAATCCAGATTTAATTACATTACAGCAATTATGTATGGAGACAATTCCACAAAATCTAACGGCTAAATATGAAGAAATAAAAGAATATTTCCAGTATGCACCTATAACCAGTTGCGATGTAGAAAGGACGTTTTCTATTTATAAGGATGTACTTAATTCAAAGAGTTAAAATTGACAGAAGAAAACCTTGAGAAACTATTGCTAGTCAATATTAATACTCCTTTACTCAACTTGAACGACAAAATGAACAAATAAAAACTTTAAAAATACAACTTTTCAACAAATACATATGTATTTCGTAATTTTATAGATCACCACCCGTTCGTTTTCCAATTATATAAATAAAATAAATATTTTGGAAATACAGCCTTTCGCCAGTACTGCACTGGGCTTTGCGTCATGTGGTAAGCGTGTGCGTTCTCTAAATAACACATTATATATTCAATATTCTAATTTTTGCAGCCCTAAATTTTATAAAATAGTAGTAATATGTACATTTGAATACGGTTTCGTCTGTGGTTATCTGTATGTCGACTACCTACAGCCCCGTTTGGGCGCTAGATTTCATGCTGTGTTAAGTACGGTGCAATGAATAGGATTTAAATTTTACTTAAAAGTCAATGGTATATTTCTGGACATACTAAACAAAATAAATTACTTAATATAAGGGATAAGCTGAATTTATTGAGAATAAGAAAATCTAGTAGACTGTAAAAACAATCATCACTGTTTATTTAGAGCAACATCTGTCATTTGACGTTTTGTTTTTGATGTTACGTTCGTTATAACTTAGCCACTTATCTTTGAAAGTAAAAGAAAATGAAATTAACCGGAGTGTACTTCCGAATCATAATTTATTATGATTTTAAAAGAGGTTTAAGCGCTTATGAGGGTAAAAAGAGTTTAGATTCAGTTTTTAGTGAACAAGCCGCTTCCTTGGTTAAATTTACCGATGGTATAAGGAATTTGAACGCGAAAAGAATTCACAAAGAACAGGGCGTTCTCCTACGGTTACGACAAACACATTGCTGCTGTGAAAAAAGTAATTGAAGAGGATAATAAATCTACTTATACGGTAATAGAGCATCAACTCAAGATTGAATCCTCAGTTGTTATAGCAATCATACACGACCGCCTATATTTAAAAAAAGTGGTAAGTAGTTTTGTGCCGCATCACTTTTCTGACTTCCAAAAAGCAGAGCGAGTAACAATTTGCCGTGAAACTTTAAATTATGTTACCTTTTTCGATCTTCCTACCCGCCAAGAGAATCCTGTATGGGTTCACGAAGATGAGGAAATTCCTACATGACTAAGAAGCAGCGATGTATGAAAAAGCTTATGTTGGGGTATTCTTCAGAAGTACGGGCTTAGTAAATGCAATTCAGCTAGATGGACAAAAGACAGTTACAACTAAGTGGTACACTGAAAAATGTTTGCCTGAAGTGTTCAGTAGAGTTCCAGACAAGGGAATTATACTTCACCATAATAATGCATCATCCCATACGGCAGTTTTAACTCTCCAGTTTTTGTCTGGAAAAAATATTAAAGTAATAGAATATCCGATATACTTACCTGATTTAACAATGTGTGACTTTTGGCTATTTTTTTGAGTTTAAACGCAATTTTCGTCTGAAGAAGAGATTGATACCGCAGTTCACGCTTATTTTGAAGGTATTCCGAAAGAAGATTGGTTAGAAGCTTTTAAATAGTGGAAAGAAAGAATGGTCAATTGCTGAAGGGAATTACTTTGAACATATTTAGAATAAAATACTAGAAAATATTAACCGTGTTTTTTATTCTCAATTGTTTCTCTTGTAACAATTCATGGAATAATTTTTACATATATTCTATAAATTCTATAAATAGTTTGCAGACAATAGTCATATAATTTTAAAAAAATAACCATTGTACTTAAAGCAATATTTTTTGAATATACATAGTGCTAGAATGCTTTTAATTGTATTATTTTATCTGTGTTTTAAACGAACATAAATTCTGTTAAAAAGGAGATTTATTTTTGTTAGAAAATTCCTAACATGTGCAATTTCTCACACCAAAAACAACAGTAATTTTCTGAAACCGTTAGTTTGTAATTAAAAGGGTGCCAGGAGTAAACTTATTCAAGAAGTTGCTTTAACATTCCACGCTGTTGAACAGTCGTCGAAAATTTTCAAAGACGCACAAACAGTCGAACGGCGATGGTTTCGTCGAAAACTGTGACTGAAATTTAACGAGATCGTTTAAAATCTCCAAGAGAAACAACGTCTAATCTCATTAACACTGAAAGAAAAAGGAAATAAAACGTAGTGAGTAACAAACCACCGTGGAGCTAATTTGGACAGCTTCCTACAGACGAAAATGAAAAGAACTAACTCGTACGGATTTTCTTCAACTTAATGTGCTTCTCTTAGATATACGCGCGCCTAACGGTCTTTTTATACACCTAGTTTGCTGCGCTGGGAAGTTTATGATTTCTTGCTACTAACAAAGAAAGGACACGATTTTGCGCTTTATAAATTTTATATTTTTGAATTGTATAGAGAATATATTATAGCTAGAGCCTAAGGTATCTCATATCGCGAAAATTTATTTTCAACAAGAATACAATATGCTAAATCAATAGTTTTATATATTTCACAAAATTTATGTTATATTACTCGAGAACGTATTTTTATGTTATGTGTCTAGGTTTGAAAAAGGACGTATCACATTAACAATGTTTTTAATGCCTATAACCAATTCAAACATTAATTCCATATTAATGATAATAATAATATTATTATTATTAATGACACAGGTCTACAAAATTAAACTTTTTGACAGATGTTTTTATTTTGAAAACTGATTTTATATAATTTTGGTAGGCTGATTTCAAAAATTCTATGCATTTATTTGTATCACGCAAGGTTTTTTTGCAAATATTAAATGAAAAAAAACGATATATCTAAAAAAAATTAATTGTTTATTGAGTAAAAAGGTATACAAGTTAAAAAAGTGGAAAAAAATACTTTACTCAGTCTTTTTTAAGTGAAATCTTTGTCTTTGTGCCAGAAAGCTGCGTTGTCCGGACATTCGGTTGTATGTTTTTAAGGGCATATCCCGTTTTAACATCCAGCAGTAGTCCGCCATCATCGTTATGCTCCATCTGCCTTGGTATCGCCGTTCCATTTCCTTAATGTCTTGGTGAAACCTCTCTCCCTGTTCTTCGCTAACTGCTCCAAGATTTTCAGGAAAATAGTTCAAGTGTGAAAACAGGAAATGCACTTTCAAACTCATATTACAACCTAGACGATGAAAGTGTTGTAACATATTTTGAACAATATTTTCGTAGTTTTCGTCCTTACAGCTCCCAAGAAACTTATCAATTACTTCTTTAAATGAAACTCAGGCGTTTTTCTCGACATTGGTCATTGTGTTTTGAAAATCCTTGTCTTTGCATAATGTTCTTATCTGCGGCCCAACAAAAATACCTTCTTTTAACTTGGCATCGGATAAGGCTGGAAATGTCTCGCACAAATATTTAAAACACTGTCCATTTTTGTCTAGGGCTTTAACAAACTGCTTCATGAAGTCAAGTTTGATATGGAGAGGAGGCAGTAAAACTTTCTTGGGGTCAACCAAGCTATCTCTTAATACATTTTTGCTACCAGGTGTAAGGCTTGTTCTAGAGGGCCATTCTATTTGAGTCCAATGTCTATCCCTTGCTCGACTATCCCACTCACAAATAAAGCATGGAAATTTTGTATAACCTCCTTGTTGTCCTAGTAGCATGCACAGCACTTTAAGGTCACCACAAAGCATCCACTGATGTTCTTGGTAGTTTATTTTCTTTAAAAGAAGTTCAAAATTTTCATACGTTTCCATTAAATGTACCGAATGGGCAACGGGAACCGAGGCCAGCTCGCTACCATTGTGCAATAAAACGCCTTTTAAACTACGCTTACTTGAGTCAATAAACAGGCGCCATTCTTCTTTTACATACGGCACA
Source organism: Melolontha melolontha (assembly GCA_935421215.2). Lineage (NCBI taxonomy): Eukaryota > Metazoa > Arthropoda > Insecta > Coleoptera > Scarabaeidae > Melolontha > Melolontha melolontha. The sequence continues at coordinate 56,349,447 of OW285243.1, forward strand.
TTTCCTAATTTTGAAATTAAGTCAGGAATATTGTTGCAATACACTAGCTGTCCGTCTTGAGTAAAATATTGACATAACTCTTTTTCGCGATCCCGGTAAAAGCTTGATGTGACGCCAGGTGCCAGTAAATGTTTCTCACGAAGTCGGGAGGCTAACAATTCGTATGCATCCTTTGGAAGGTGCAAATCTCTAATTAAATCATTTAGTTCGCTCTGGTTAAACACTTCGGGCTCTCTGAAATCTGGTGTGAAATCTGAGTCATCTGGGTCGCAATTAGATTCCTCTGATTATGACGATATGACGTTTTCTAGTGCTTTTGGGGCGGTAGGTATCGGTACATCTGGTCCATGAGGAACTGGTCGAATAGCAGAGTCAAGATTGGTATACACAATTTGTTTCTTATTTTTTCTGTTGAATCCTTGAACATTACACGAACAAAAATAACAATCATCACTGTGATTTCTAGGCTCTCGCCATACCATAGGAACACCAAAGCTTAAACATTTCTTCCTACCTTTTTGCCAGGTTCTTAATGCTTCAACGCAAACGGAACAAACAGTATCAGGAGCCCAGGACTTGTCTTGGTCGCCAATTTTTACACCAAAATAAGCGTGGTATACATTTTTCACAAACGAAGTTATAGTTTGCCTCTGCTTTACTACGACATAACTACCACAGATATAACAAAAGTTATTCGGATTGTTCACACAATGTCTTCTTTCCATATTTATACGTTCTAGAACACTTAAAATACGCAACAACGAAGACAACAAGCGCGCGGACACAGTAGCACCACGACTAACACAACCAAACTGCACATAAGCAGGTTTCAACGTTGTATTGACGCTTCTGCGCCGACTCTGTTGCTTTGCTGAGAAATCTAATATTAACCAGTGTTGCCAAATCACATTTAATTTCATAAAAATCAATTGATTTAAAAATCATGTCTAACATGGAACAAACATATTCTTGTCATAGGTATATATATATTAATAAATTAACATTTTTAAGATATAGAGCGTTATAAAAAAAAATTACGTGATAGAGCAAAAATATGGCGATTTTTGGAATAAGGGCCCCCAAACATACAAATTAGCAAACAGCCTTCAAACATCAAAATCACTGTAGACCTGTGTTTTATTATTATAAATAAAAAAAAGACTTATAAATAAATAAACAAATATGCTGAAAAATGAAAAATAATATTTTCATTTCAATATTTAATTGAATATAACTTAAAATTAAAAAAAGAAAACTCACACACGCGTGCATCTGTACGTGTGTGTATGTTTATAAATGTGCAAATATACAGGGTCAGGCAAATGTATGGATTCATTGCAATATCTTTGATATGAGTACTTAGATTTTAATAAGACCTACCACAATTAATTAAATGCAAATCGACGATTCGATGAGAATATTTATATCCGAATCAGACCTCCGGTTTAGCCGGAAACGATGCTAATGTTTTTTTTATTAAAAAATATACAGGCTGTATATTTTTACGAATTTCAATAGGGCTGTGTTCTGGAACAACCTGACCACGTAAAAGATCTAAATATGTCTGTCCAGTTAGTTTATCATGAATGAAAAAAGGACTTTCTGAAAATACCAGCCCAAACGTTCAATTTCTACGGATGTTGTGTATGCGTTCCTAGCATCCAATGAGGGTTATCTATTGGCCAATATCGACAATTATGACGACTAGCGGTATTATTCAAACAAAACAACAAATTCTATGTAAAATATTGGTCATTTTTTCAAATCTCCATCACTCTTTCGCAAAATTCAATTCTACGATAATAATCCCCGTCCAATAATTCTTGTACTAAATGTGCTTTATGCGGATGACATTTTTCGTCTTTCAATATTTTGGCTACTGATCAGTAAATATCATAGTTTAGTGCGATGAATGTAGTAGAAGTTGCGGTAATTCTTCTAATGCTACAGCAATATCTTGACAAATAAATTCATTAGTTGCGACTTTTGGTCGTCCGCTTTTCGGTAAATTTCTAATTTCCGGTCAAGTTATATATTCTCAAAGTTTGACCAACAACACTTTGTGATATTGGATGCCGATCTTGATGTAGCTTGTTAAATAAATTGCATACTTCTTCATGAGTTCTGACGCAGTTACCAAAACCAATCGTCAGAATTTCAATACGTTCTTTTTCAGTTAATTGAACCGTTATCAGTTTTAATTAAATATCTTTGTTGTTGTTGAACAAAAGGGTGCCAAACCTTATTATTACTGAACTCCCAGAGCAGAGCGCTAATAAAATTCGTAATAATATACAGAATGTTTCATTTAAAATAAAACGTTTCCGGTTAAGCCGGAAGTCTGATTCGGACATAAATATACTCATCGAATCCCCGATTTGCACATAATTAATTGTGGAAAGTCTTATTAAAATCTAAATAGCCATATCAAAAATATTCGAATGGATCCATATATTTGCGTAACCCTGTATATATACACATACATACGCGTACATATACAGGCTGTTCCTGAAATAAAGAGACAACGTATGAAAAATGGAAAGATGTAATTATATAGAATATAAATCCAAAATATTTTCCCAAAATGCCCTCTCATAAGCGAGAAAAGGAATGACAAAGATATCTGTAAAGTATTTGCTACGCCACTGCATTTTAAGAAGTGTGAACGAGTAGGAGTAGGGTTTAAGAAACGAAAGAATTGTTCCCCAATTCAATATATTTTACATTTACGTGTTCTTATTAACAATGGAAACAGGTAGAAAAATAAAACATTTTTAATAATATAACAACGTTATTAAAAATTGGGTGTCGAGAATATAATATATATATAATAAGTTCATATTTGTGTGAAAGTATCTTTTATGAACTTGTATTGTGTTCTCCACATCCGATTTTTAATAATGTTTTTATATTATTAAAAAGATTTTTGTTTCATGCAAAATATGAGGAGTTTTTCCCTATTTAAGTTGCTTTGGAAACAGGTATATTGTCACCAAATTACGAAGGTTGAAGACCAACACGATCTCAATATTTTAAATTTGTTACTACTTGTAACAAAAAAAAGAAACATTCACCTAATACACATGAAATAGCTGATTTAGGCCAGTTCTAAAAATTTATAAACAGATGCTTTTGTACGTAAATATATCGAGGTTATTGATCTTAGCATACAACTATGTTATAGTTTTTATAACATCGGCAGCTGTTTCGTATGTAAACATAAGCTGCAGCGTATGTGTGTAACTTCAATGTGTAACTTAAATTTATTATTTATACACATTCTGAATATTTTCAATTCATTGGCGGCACACAATACAATTTTCAGGGGTTTTTAATATTGGGGTTTGCGTCGTACAATTACTCACAATATTTTGGATTTATATACTATATAATTACATCTTTCCATTTTTCATACGTTTTCTCTCTATTTCACGGACAGCATGTATAAAAAACAATCACTTTTTTTGTCTTTCAGGTAACATCTAAGTTGCTTATGCAAAACGCTGAATAAATCAATATCACTACACATTTCGTTGGCAGTTCTTCACATCACTAAAACTGGTGAAAAAAGTAATGTTGTGTGACGACGGAAAGTAAAATGTTGTTCTCGTTCCAGCTTGAGACACATTGAAACACAAGGATTCCAATAAATTAGCATCCGTTACGCTGCCATTTATTAATTTTTGAAAAAGAAAAATTCCAGAAACATTTAGTCTAGATTTTAATGATATCAAGTTAAACTGTGTACACAAACCTTCATAGCAATATCCGTGGTCAAGATACTTCCAATAGTTCCGATAGTAAAGTATCTTAAGATATTTACGTCGCATGTTCTCAATAAGGTTGCTATACTTAGTGTAATGTAGATTCCAAATAAATGAACACTATTCTAGTTTTAACGTAATGAATGAGTTGTTAAAGCTAATGAGTGCATCACATCCAAAAATGTCCCTGGTGTTGCGTGTCAGGAAACCTAACAGTTTGAAAGAGTCATTTTTTATGTTTAACACGTGGACGTTGAAAGTTGGTTCAGAATTACGAGTATTACGGTATCACGACGTGATACCATCGCGTTCTCAAGAAAATAATTGTAGAGAATAGGCGTGAGCCTTCTAGTAAATGTTATAAATTTATACTTTTTTATTTGTAAATACAGATTATTAACTCTACACCAGTGATACATGAAATTAAAATCCCTCAACTGAAATTCGCAATTATTAGTTATTTTGATCGAACATTAAAGTTTACTTAGATTAGTAAAGTTTCTGGTACAGATCCACCGACAACGGTATTTTTTATGTGGTGGCCTATCATGCAAAGGCCAACGTATGTAGCTACTCTTTTGTACGGACCTAAGTTTTCAGCGGTCCACATGCGAATTTTACGCTTAGGTATGGACCGAACTCTGCGGTGGTCCATACACGCATTAATTCTTCTCTTTCCCTTAATTAGGGCGTCGCTGAAGAATGTCTCTACAAAAAATTCCCGAAACAGAGTCAACAGTATTCTTGCTGGAGCAACAATATTAATGCTGCGCTCACATAAAGCACACTTAAAAAGGTTACAGTATCAGTATCACATTCCAAATATAAGCAATACGTACGAATATATATATATATATGGTAAACTCAATCAGTCGGCGATTAAAAGTCTGTTTTACTTCAAAGTATATATATTTAAAAAAACCTACATGTTTCGGCAATGATGCCTTTATCAAGGATATAAAATATAAATGACAGAATATAAATATCAAATAATTGAGTTGCTATGGTTTAAATTATTCAAAGATACATCCCAATTGATAATAATAAATCATGCCTTAGTATTCCAAAAACAGATAGCAAGGTGTGAACATATGTGTTGTTCGCTGCTAGCAGGTTGTGTCTCTTTCTGGGTATGAAACTTGTGTGTTGGTTGCTGCTGGTAGCTTGCGTCTCTCACTGGGTGTGTGGTTTTGTGTTTGTGTGAGCGCGTAAGTGTAGGGTTTTGTATGTTGGCGTGTTCGTGCGTGTGTTTAGTGACCGGTCGCGAAAAATTTAGAGAGATCGGATAACCAGCCGTTGCGTAGGGCCGCCAACCCTTTCCCGGCAACTTCTTTACTTTTCCGTGCAGTACTTCGACGGCCCGACCCCCGCCCCATCGAGGCAAGGCGCAGACCAGCGAAGCGCACCCTGCACGGGGTTATACATATATATACATTTGCTTATCATGCTGACTGTTTCGTGTTTTGATTCCTGTCTAGTTGTCCGAGTAGATTTTCGTGGTTTTCCTTCTCGTTTAAGCCGAATGCCGACAATTTGCATCTTAAGACGCTCCACGGGCGCATACGTAATAATAACTCATGTCTTGCTTTTCCCTGTTTTTGTTTTGTGCTGATGTGGTCCTCTACTGGGTCGTAGCCTAGCATATGCGCTACCAAACTCTAGGGGGGTCTGCCCGATGGGGGGACAGGTGCCATTCCGCCTTTCCAGCAGGAGTGAGGAACTAAGCTACGCGGCGCAAATCACGGCGCCGCGCAATGCACACACCACTAGGACCGGTCCTGGGCGGCAACCTGGCTAGGCTACCGTTAACAGCACACACACGTTCGACGTGTGTGCAATGCCCCCACTTTGGCGGAAAAGTTAAGATGGCACAAAGTGTGACCGTCGTCGACCGAAGTAGCCACTAAGAGTGTTCCCTCGGTTGGCGATGAGCAACCCCGTGCAGGGTGCGCTTCGCTGGTCTGCGCCTTGCCTCGATGGGGCGGGAGTCGGGCCGTCGAAGTACTGCACGGAAAAGTAAAGAAGTTGCCGGGAAAGGGTTGGCGGCCCTACGCAACGGCTGGTTATCCGATCTCTCTAAATTTTTCGGGACCGGTCACTAAACACACGCACGAACACGCCAACATACAAAACCCTACACTTACGCGCTCACACAAACACAAAACCACACACCCAGCGAGAGACGCAAGCTGTCAGTAGCAACCAACACACAAGTTTCATACCCAGAAAGAGACACAACCTGCCAGCAGCGAACAACACATATGTTCACATCTTGCTATCTGTTTTTGGAATACTAAGGCATAATTTATTATTATCAATTGGAATGTATCTTTGAATAATTTAAACCATAGCAACTCAATTATTCGACATTTATATTCTGTCATTTATATTTTATATCCTTGATAAAGGCATCATTGCCGAAACATGTAGGTTTTTTTAAATATATATATTTTGAAGTAAAACAGACCTTTAATCGCCGACTGATTGAGTTTACCATATCATACCAAGGTCACGAAAATATTATATATATATATATATATATATATATATATATATACCGTGTGTCCCAATTTCGATGCTCACCATTGGTATCTCGGTTATTAGAAGATATAGAACAACGGTTAAATGGGGAATGTTTTGCAGAATTCAATACTCGCGGCAAATCTCATTTCAAATTTGATCTAACTTTTTAAATTTTTAAAATATTTTGAAAAATCAAAAATTTGCCGATTTCGTTATTCCTCAATAACTCGATAACGCTTAGTCTGACCTCTTTTAAAGTTTTACATTGTTGAGACACTTTTTCAAAACAAATTATTTAATACAAACAGAAACCCCCGATTGTCATTTGTTTTTAAGTTATTACCACTATCTTTTGTTTTTCATATGGCGGCCATACTGGATTTTGGATTTGTTAGGTAGTCCTCAAAATGTGCTTTTCAACGATGTATAACATGCCTGAAAAATTTTTATTTATAAGGAAAATATTAATAAAAACGTAAATTAATCTTTAATATGAAATTAGTAGGCTGAAAAATTAAACACCAATGTCAAATGAAAGTGAAAAGATATTCTAAGTATAGCAAACGCCAATTAAGTTGGCGCGAGGAGGGGTAAGTTCGCGCAGGATTAAAAGTAGTGGGAAGATTTGTATTTGGTTTTACATCAAATGTCAGATAATTCTAACCTCTGAGCGTGTATCACTAGCAAAGACATTATGTTCCGTCAAACGTCAATGACAAATGTATTCTGACAATGAAACAAAACGATAACCTATCAAAGACAATTAGTGCTGCAGAGATAAGTTAATTAAAACTACTTGTAGTTAGTGATAAGTAGAGCTGAGGATGTTTGCGGTATAACCATGGTTATATCATGTAACCATAGTAATTTACTATGGGTACATGATATAACCATGGTTATACCGCAAACATCCTCAGCTCTAGTGATAAGTAATTATTGTCAAGTATTAAGATTTATAAGTATTGATAATGGCACATACATATTCAAACGAAGAAAAAGTTGATATGTTGGAAGTGTATTTCAAAGCAAATAGAAACACTAAAAATGCGTGCACGAGTTATGCAGAGCGTTTTCCAGAAAGACAACAGCCACACAGGACAATTTTTAGAAGACTAGTTAGCAAATTAAAAAACTTTGGAAGCTTCGAACAAAAACGAGCTAACTATGAAGTTAATGATGCTGATACACGTCTAAATAATATTGTGCAGAACGTTAGGAACAATCCCAGCACATCAGTTCGTCGTGTGACACGAGAAACAGGGATTTCAAAATCTACTGTTCACAGAACCTTGACGAAAAACAAGTATCACCCTTGCAAACCACCAATTGTACAAGGTTTAAGTGATAATGACAATCTCCGACGATTACAGTTTAGCAGGTGGTACCTTCAAAAATGTGAATATGACGCTAATTTTCCTAGGAAAATACTATGGACAGATGAAACACGATTTACCAATTGTGGAGTGTTCAATAGGAATAACTATCATCATTGGTCTACTGAAAATCCACATTTGGTAAATCAAAGAAGATTTCAAGTTCGATTTGGTTTTAATGCCTGGTGCGGTTTAATTGGTATGACATTTTGTTTACATTTTTTTTTTGTTTTTTAAACTCTTTTTATCGTTTTAGATAATCAGTTAATAGGTCCTTTCATCTTTGATTACAATTTAACTGGTAACAGATATTTGGAGCTACTAACAAACGAGATAATGCCTGCTTTGAGGCAAATTATTAATCCCGAGAACATGCAAAACATCTGGTTCCAGCAAGATGGTTGCCCGGCCCATATCACTCGTAACGTGCAACATTTTTTGAGAGAAAACTTTAATGAGAGAGTGATTTCAAATAATGGACCCGTGCAATGGCCTGCGAGATCACCCGACTTTACCCCGCTTGACTTTTATTTATGGGGTACCACTAAAAACGAATTATTTGATTTTGAACCGCCAGAAACTCGGGAAATTTTAGAACAAAGAGTACTAGATGTGCTACGATCAGTAAACGGATACACGCTACGTAGAGTTTGTAACTCTACTCGAACAAGGTGTCAAAATTGTGTGGAACAGAATGGTCGTCATATTGAACAATTTCTTTAAGTGAATGTGAACTTTAAGTTCTGTATCTTTACTTTTTATTTCTATAATTTTTTTTATCGTTTCGTTTGTTTACAGTATTACTTAGAACATCTTTTCACTTTCATTTGACATTGGTGTTTAATTTTTCAGCCTACTAATTTCATATTAAAGATTAATTTACGTTTTTATTAATATTTTCCTTATAAATAAAAATTTTTCAGGCATGTTATACATCGTTGAAAAGCACATTTTGAGGACTACCTAACAAACCCAAAATCCAATATGGCCGCCATATGAAAAACAAAAGATAGTGGTAATAACTTAAAAACAAATGACAATCGAGGGTTTCTGTTTGTATCAAATAATTTGTTTTAAAAAAGTGTCTGAATAATGTAAAACTTTAAAAGAGGTCAGACTAAGCGTTATCGAGTTATTGAGGAATAACGAAATCGGCAAATTTTTGATTTTTCAAAATATTTTAAAAATTTAAAAAGTTAGGTCAAATTTGAAATGAGATTTGCCGCGAGTATTGAATTCTGCAAAACATTCCCCATTTAACCGTTGTTCTATCTTCTAATAACCGAGATACCAATGGTGAGCATCGAAATTGGGACACACGGTATATACACATACAGGAAATTACTCAATAAGTAACATTCTGTTTATTAATTTGCATAAAATGAAATTATACTGGGTTAGAAATTAACGGACCATTACAACGTATATACTAAGTGTATACGTATAATAATGTATTTCGCTATTTTTCGTCATTACAGTAAAGCTATATAAAGATGTACACTACATATACGTATACGTGAACGTTTAGTATAAAATGTTTCACGATCTTTGCGTGTTAGCTTAACTGTGAGCCCAAGTTCGATATGTTCGTTAATACTTAATTGTTCAAATCGTATATGTGATTGAACTATTAGTGTGATAAGAGGGTTTGTACCTTTCTTAAGTTTTTAGTTAGCCACATCTTTAAACAAAGATATTTCATTAATTTAAGTAATGGTATGGTATATATGTTTGCAAGAAAACTAATGAATAATATAAAAAAAATCGATTACGTTTACTAAAATAAGTTATATGAAGCGTTCTTAAGTTAATGTATATTTTATATCAGCGTTTAATATTCCTATTGTTTTACGATTGTCATATAAGAAATTTTCAAATAACATTTATATTTGCTGTAACGTTTTAATTTTTATATCATTACGAGTTTTTAAAATTGACTGAACTTGTTATTCCCGTATGTACTGTACAAAATTTAATTAATGTTATGTACTTGTTACCTCCATTTCTTAGCCAGTGGAACTTTATTTCCTGGAAATTATTACGTCCATTTTTTATGGAAAACACTCGCGTGTCGCTGAGTTTCCCTTTCCGAGGGGTCGAATGTGATGCTATGCTTTTTCGAGTAGGGGCTCGGGTGACATATACAAGGTTTTGTGCATTTTATCTTAGGAAAGTGAAATACTACGAGACTATTTATACGCATTGCGAAAAAAAGAAACAGAAAAATTAAAATTACTGTCTAATTTGTGCAACTTACGAGGTAAGAGCTTTTTGTTCTCGACCTGACAATGAAATTTGTATGTTTTAATATACTTTCAATACATTTATTATAACAAATAATTTGTTGTTTCTCTTTCAAAATGTTGCATTACGTTTGCTACTCAATATTGTCATAAAAATGGCGTCTTCTAGGAGTCGTATCAGGACTATTAGGTGATGTTGAATTTCTTGAAAATCACATTTGTGAATTGCAGTCTGTGAAGTTTAGCAGTAATTGTACACCTTCTGATAATTTCCTTAGACGTCATTTACAAATATTGTCTCTGTTGACGGTTGTATTGTGATCTGTACAGTCAATCAGTGAAATGCCTTAGAATTCCAGAAGTGGAGGAGGATTTATACCTTTCTTGTTTTCATTGATATTTTCTCAAACATTTAAAACACCCACTTGAAATTGTAGGAATTCCTCATCAAATCATGAGACTTTGTAGGAAAGCCATTTTACTACAAGTTCTCACTTCTACTACTCTCCTGCTTTTAATATTTTTAGTAACCTCATCAGGTTTATTATGTTTCCTAGCTTTTAGTGCGTTTGTTGATTTGTAGCCACTGGAATAGAAACACCAAAAATATTCATTTTCTTCTTCCTTATTTGGATTCATACTATGCACAGTTTATCATAGAGTTTACTTAAAAACTGAAATATTTTGCTTCTGAGCCACTCGTCTTGTTGGCTTTGTTCGTATTTTGAAAACGAGTCTCGTTTATTGATCTACACTATAATTATATAATCGGAGTTTCAACGGCAAGTAAAATGGTACAACATATATGTAGAGCAACATGGTCCGTAATGAGAGAGGATTGCATTCCAACATCAATGCCAAAAATGTAGAACTCGACAGCTTCTGGATGTGAAACTACAGCTAATTTCCCCCATTGTATTAGAACAGTAGATGGGAAACACATATCGTCTTACTTGCCCGTTTAACGTTGGGTCAATGTACAGAGTCTAGAAATGATATATCACATGTTTCATAATTGAATGTCAATATTGGAAAGGCCGATTCTTCAGATTATTTTAAGAAAAAAAAGTTAATATGAACATGAGTCCGAAAACACTCCCTTTCCGAGATACAGAGTGTAAAATTCCTAAGAAAATTATTTTTTCTAACGTGGTATGAAATTTGGTATATGCCTTCCTACCATAAACGATGTAGAAATTTTTTTAAATTTTCTGCCAGTGGCGTTTGACCTAAATTTGGACTGAATATGTTTAACAGTTGTATTGTGTAATATAATAGTAAATAAATATGGTACGGCACTGCTTTTTCTTTAAATAAAAATTATTTTATTAATGGTGCTTCATTTTGTAACGAAAAAAGTACTCTTTTTCGTAAGTTGAACTCTTTTTCAGTAAATAAATTAAGAGCAATTATTGTTCCTATACTAAAAGCAGAATATTAATAGTAGTCTAGAAACGTAGGTGTAGGTTTCCGCGGTCGTTTTCTAAATGTAGATCTCGGTTTCCGGGTTGGAACCGCGTCGAGTTAGGCGTAATTGCCAACGTTTCGTCCACTGCTATAAGGGACATCTTCAGGGCTGTATGTAGATGTTCGTCGATTCCCATTAGCTTGAAGAATGCTAGGACGGAGACCGGCACAACTTATAGCGGGGACGGGGTCAGATGGTGGCCTGCTATTGGCTGGAGACAATGAGCCAATTGCATGCGTCGTATGGGAGTAAGATTTCGTAGTTGAATTCAATAGAGTTTGCCACGTTGGATGTAACGTATAGCCATCGTCTCTATTAAGATTGCGGGGATGTTTTTGAATTTCCGAATCGCATTACTTCCCTAGGAAAATCCGTGAATCAATTAAAATTCACAAATTAACGGAGACTTAACGTCGAAATAATTGGGAGAAGTAGATTCGATGAAACGTTATTAACCTTTATGTGACTGGAAGGGTACCCGGGTGCCTTTTTCAGATTTAAATATTAATATTTTTTGTGTTTGAACTTGCTGAGCTTGGAAATTCTGTGACATCTCTAAACTTGTTTTATATTACATTTTATTATATATACTTCGTTATTTAGATTTAATTTTTAACGAAAAAATGGCATCCGAAATTATTACAACCTCTAAGACCGGTATGGGTACCCGGGTACCTCCATTTAAAATTATATATGGATGGATGTGAAAGAACAAAAGTAGCATTTTTACATTTTTTTATTTATATATGTTATAAAAAAGATGTATAAAAAGAACGAAAATAAATAATAATAGGATTAAACTGCCTGTTGGTTACAGGTATCGCATACGGCCTTAGTAACAGAATGCTCATTACAAACGGGTTTTGAACAAGAATTACATGCTTTTCGCGTTTTTCTTTGTCTGTGATTCAATTCCCGGCAAATGTAACATTTTCCAACTACCAAAATACGCCCAGAAGTATCTCGAGATAATTGATCTCTTACTGCTGTAACGACTGGTTGTGTAATTTGGCGTCCTAGAACCATTTCTAGTGATGTACGTGTAAAATGATTGCCCAAAACTCTTGGAATACTGTTTCAAGTTAGTACAGCATAACTCGCTTGCAAGATCTTTCTAGGATTGTGCTCCGTGTAAATTATGTATGCACTCAGTGCAGTAAGGTCGACCATATTGTAAAAAAATGCTAGGAGCCAACGATTTGTTCTACGCTTTACTGTATACTCTGATAACATTTTATCCATCGTGTCGACGCCGCCTTTGGTTTTATTATAATATTTAATAATTTCGGGTTTTGCAGTACCAGTATGTTCTACTTTGCCTCTTGTATGCATTGATGATAATAGGATGACAGATTTATTCTTTTTGGGAACATACGAACATATAGTTGCTCTTTTAGTAAATGCAAAATTAGTGGAATTTATAACTCTACTTTTATTGGATTGCATATTGAAAGGAAGAAAAGTTTTATTTTTTCGAACGATTCCTACTAAAGTTAAGTTCCAAGAATTTAGGGTATGAGCCAACTGTAAACTTGTGAAAAAGTTGTCTGTCGTTATATTTCTTCCAGAACCTTTATATTTAGTAACTAAATCTAGAACTTTACGCTCTCCAATATTCACTTGCCGTTCACCGTCTGGTGGTTTTCCAGTATAAATTTTACATTGTAAAGGATAAGCATTTGCCGCATCACAAGCCCAAAAAATTTTTATCCCATACTTTGCCGATTTTGAAGGAATGTATAGGGTAAATTTTGTATGTCCTCTATAAGGAAATAATTGCTCATCGACCGTTATGAATTCAGACGGCTTATAGTTGTTTTCTAAATTACTATTTAGCATTATCCATATATCACGAATTGGAGCAGCTTTGTCACTTTTAGATCGTTCAGCACGTGTATTCTGATTATCAAAACGAATAAATCGTGAAAACATTTTGAAGCGATCACAGACATAGCCGAACAAATAAGAGGTAAGGATTCAAGTTTCCACATTTCAGATATATGTTCCTTATTAGATTTATGTACACCAGCTGCAATTAGGATTCCTAAAAATGCTTCGAATTCCTCTTCAGTAAATGCCTTGAAAACCTTTCGTGGTGGTGATTACCGCTTAGAATCTTTGTACTTTTGAGCTTGTTTTTCATTATAATCTCCAGTTACTTGTAAGCCTTTTCTGTTAGTTTCCCTTAAAATTATGGTACAAATTTCATTGTATATGATAGATTTAAAAGTTTCTTTAGCAGTATATAATGCAATAAAACTTGGTGCGCCACATTTTTCGCGCAAGATATTTCGGCTAATTGTCTGCGCTTGTGGTAATGGAGTATTAGTCCAATGAGTTCCATCTTTAGCAACTAAAACAGTAGGCTGTGCAGGCGTTTCTTCTTCATCACTAATTTCATCTGAATAAGGTTCCTCTTGTTCGATTACAGGTTCTATTTCTGCATCAGATTCTTCAGATTCGATTTCCGGAATGTATTCGTCTTCATCCGAAGCAGTAAATGGCTCTTCCTCTAATGCTTCTTCCGCTGCTGCTAGTAATTCTACTGATGTCAGTCTGAAAACCATAAAATATCACATTACGTTCTTATTATTACTATTACTTTTACTCTTACAGGATTTGTAATTATATTAACTTCTATATCATACCTGGTTCTCCTCCATCTTGGTTTTGTAAATGAACCCGAACTAGGACCAGGCGTATTATCACACATTCCGATAAAAATAATAAAATTTGTACTTGTTATTACCAGAAACACTAAAAATATTTAGTAAATGGACTGTAGCGAACAAATTATATACGAGCACTTCGAAAAATGGACGGTTACTGATTTTCAGACATGTCTAATCTTGTTCATAACAGCGCAGTTTATGTCTCCCCACCACTGTCTCCCGTATATGTATAGCTGCAACGTATATACAACATGGGGTACCCGGGTACCTACATCGTCATTAGAAGGTGTTATTTTTCCCAGTCACATAAAGGTTAAACAGAATATATTACAAAAATACGAAGTACCTATGTAATTAACAGTTAAAACAATGAAAAAAAAACAAACTAATATATAAAATAATTTTTAAAAACTTCTCACTCTCTCATGAAGAAAGGAATTTGACTGTTATATCGAAGTAATTGCGTTACAATTCAACGACAAAAAACAGAAGTACGTTTAACGAATGAATAGTGCTATTCAATAATTGCGTGTTGTACTTACCGATGTTATAAACTATTTATACGGTCTAACGTAATTTCGGCACGATGCGTCCTGTCTCTAGTAGTGATTTTTGCTTTTGGGTTGCATCTGGTGCTACCCAAAAGTATTATGCAACATTACTGGACAAGTTAGATAGTTAAATTAAAAGCAAACGATCACAAAAAAAGTCTATTTAATTAGGACAATCAGCTAATTTAATAAATAAAAAGTCTGACATAAATGACGAATTGCTACTTCAAGCAGTTTCCTCATCGAATTTAGCCCGTAGTGACTTCTCTTCTTGTTCCCCAAATTAAAAAGTATCTGGGAAAAGATCCGGTTTAAAGGACAAAGTAATGTCTAAAGTTGATGCCTTTTTTTAGCGCCTTGAATATACTTTCTATATGAAGCGTACAAAGAAATTTACATCCCGTGTTGAATTGGAAAACAATTATGTAGAAAAATAAATACTTACTTTGGAAATTATACTGAGTTTCCTTGATCAGGCCGGGAACATATTTCACCTTCGTACTATAATTATATTACAAGACACATACACACATTGGACAGATCAGTGAAATAACTTATTTATATGAAAAATATTCTGTTTAGATTGTCCTGATAAATTTAAGTATGCACTATTATTATTATTATTTAACATATGGCTTACGTGGATTGAAATTTAAAGTTTCATATACATCTACACAGAACAGAGTTAAATTTTAAAATCAAGGCCATCGATCCAGTCCAACACGGAGTGGAAGTCTAACGATCCCCGTCTTGAAACGAGGCGATAAAAACAGCCCTAAAATTATAGAGGTACAAGTCTGTTAGTCGCCGTGCTATTAATTAGAGTAATCCACAAACGACTAGAGAATTTAATAAATATATCAGAAGAAAAGTAGGGGTTTGGAAAAAATAGAAGCATCATCGATGGCATATTCATAATAAGAGAAGTCATAGAAAAGGCATTAGAATTTAACCGTCTCGCTTTCTTATGCTTCGTGGATGTAAATAAACTGTTCAACAATGTTCGACAGGAAGATATACTTGCTTTATTAAGAAATAATAATAAACTACAACGGATAATACAAATAGTAAAAGACAATCAATATGGACAATAGGACTGTCATAAAATCCAACAATATACTAACTGAAGAAATGAAAGTTGCCCAAGGCGTAAAACAAGGTGGTTCATTATGCTTATTTTTATTCAATCTCGTTAAAGACCAAATCATGGAGGAGGCTAAAAGTAAGAAAGGTTATCAAATGGGTCCAAACATTATAAGTATACTGGCTGTCTTAGAGAAACAATATGGAAGAATAAATACATGCAAACAGGGAGCAAGGTTAAAATATATAAGGCTCTAGTACGTCCGATGCTAGCATATGCCATTAAGACCCGAGCTGAAACCAAGAAACGAAAGGAAAAACAAGGACAGCTGAAATTAAAATGTTAAGATCTATCTTAGGTATCATTTTGCGTGACAGAGAAACCAGCGTTTCAATGAGAAACAAATGGCATGTACAAGATGTGGTCAAATGGTCTAAAAAACGAAAAAAAAGCATAAGCATGTAAGCAGAATGACAGAAGAGCGACTACTAAGAATAACCAGACACGGAAAATCACCTGGAAAGAGAACAGTCGGAAGATCTCTAAATAGATGGAGACAGAGTTTGATATGATCGTTCGGTGAATAAAAAGAGAAAAAAGATAAATCCTACAGGAAGTAGCAGAAGAAGAAGGCGAAGTCAGTGGCTTCAAAGAAACCACTCATCTCACCTCCATATGCTGTAAGGGGGCACTCAGCTGAAATGTGATGAATTGTCTATTGTTGCAAGTTGGTGTCTCAATCAGTCCCCATTATCGAATGAGTCACGACAGATGTCGTAGGATGTTCTTATTTTATTGAGTATCTTCCACAGCTCCATTCCTGGTAAGGGTACGGTAGGATTAGTGATATGGGGCACTTGGTGAGGTTTCAAGGCTTCCAAATACTCTCTCCATCTATCAATTGGGTTGAAATTTTCTGCTATAAATTGTTCTGCTAGCAGTAGTGGAGGAGATCTAGACTTCAGTCTCAACATTCCGGCATCAGGAAGGTTACTGTGTACTGGGAGGTGGGCATTTGATATTATTTCATTATATTCTCTAACTAGGCTTTCCTGTCTCTGGATGGTGGAATATGGTTTAAAACGTGGAGTCAGAATAGAGTTGTACTGTTTTCATGATTCACATAAAGCAGATGACACATATTTCGTACGTTTTACAATTTAACTGGAGGCATTATGACATGGGGCATATTTCTTTTAAGGGCCCAATTAATCAATATAGAAATATTAAAGTCAACAATAAACTGTGGAAAAAATTCAAATAGCTATTTTTTGAGCAAAAACCAGGATTGGTATTATTACAGACAAAATGCCAAGGACATTCCGTCTGTATATTCAATCTGATCATACAGCTACGGATGCAGTTCTTTATGTATTTGGAATTGGCATCACTAGCTTTTCTAGGTGACATCTGATGTATACATCGTAAAGTTTGACATTTTTCTCCGGTATACGTACTTAGAACCTTTTGTCATATTTTGTAGACGCTATTTGTATATTTGCAGTGACTCGAAAGTTTTATCTCAGTAAAAAAATGAAATAAACTCGTGAAAATTTTCGTGCGATGATTTACTGCGATTTTCGACGTGAATTATCTCAATAACAATGTATCGATCAGCTCACTTCGATTATTGACAATGAAGAACCATTTAAAACCACTGTTTAGTGAATTCAATCGTAACTGTGTGTGACATATCGCGAAATTTTGGCTTCCCTGGGCATTAGTATGACAAGCATATATAAGATATTGTATGAGCATTTAGCCGTGAAAAAGATTTGGTCGCGTTGGATCCTGCATAATTTGACAAGCGCTCAAAAAAGGGCTTGAGTTGATTGGTGCCACGAAATGTTATAAAAATACGGTGCGTTAAGAGCCTATATAATATCTGCAGGTTACGAATCTTGGATCTGTGCGTATCAGTTTGAAAGCGTACAGTAATAAACTGTATGGGTGTTCCACGATGAGCCAAATCTAACAACAAAAGTTGTTCGCGCAAGAAACACTTCGAAGCGATTGATCGCTTGTTTTCTTCGCGAAAAAATAGTCATGCGGCTATAGTGAGGATCGTAGAACGATAAATTCTGAATGGTACACTATTTGTTTGTCAGAATTCTTTGTAAAAATAAGAAAAAGCAACCAGCGACGCAAGCTCATTCTTCACCATGACAATGCGCGCTTTCACATATCGGCGCAAATAACTCAATATTTGACCGGTCAAAACATCGAAATGATCGACTTTTCGCCGTATAGCTCCAATTTGGTACCCAGTGATTTCTTTTTGTTCCCTTTTTACTCGAAACCAAATGAAGCGATTGATGCGTTAAAAATGCATGTTTTAGAGATACCTCAAAATTAGTTAAAACGTATGCCAAAGTGCATCCATCGCCACGAAGAAACGCATTAAAACCCATTTTTAATGAGAAACATTTGCTTTTGATTTTTATTTCGGCTATATAAATAGTAACCTTTGTGCCGGGATTATCCAAATTGTTTTGAAGAGGCTGTGGATTTCTCCAGATTTCGATATCATTGAAAATTTACGAGACCAGCTTTTGTAGCATATTTTATGAACAATAATACCAAACGGAAAATAATTTGATGCTTTTAGAAAGTAGCCTTAAAAGGTTATCTTTAAAATTCGTTGCCAGTGAGGTTTTTAGGGTATTTTATAAAAATGTGTCAAATACACATTACTAAATTTATGTTATATGTTATTTTTTGTGTGTTTAGAATAAATTAATTTTATTAAAAGTGTTCTTTCTAATTCTAATAATTTTCAAGACTGAAGCTATTAAATCGTCTTACTCGCCAATGCAATATAATTTCATTATACGTTGTCAAGCTTTTTCCATCTTTAAAAAGATAACTAATTTATGTACTAAAAAGGTTAATTTTGAATTCAATGTTGCGAACTTAAAACTATTTTTTCACAGTTACACAAACTCGGTGAATTTAAAACATTACAGGTGTGTGTAATTTATTGTCGCATGTGCTGGAGCGTTAATCATAGCTAGAGCGAATTGTTTTTACGAAATCAAAGCTGCTGTTTGTTTAATACGTTTATGGACGGAACGGTTGACACGAATTGTCAATAATTTTTAACGGCTATTGAAAGGAATTAAATTTTGTAAACTGGTTAAAGGCACGTTCAATATCTAGCGGATCACTGATGTATCTCTCTCTGTGTGTTTACTCCGTCATTACAGATTGAGCGCATTTACTTTGATGTTACTAAATAAGTACAAACAATTTCGTGTTTAGGAATTCTAGCATTAGCATTTCGTTTGTAATGTGATAAATGTACTTAAGGCACTTACAGCTTTCAACGAAAATTGTTTACGGCATTCCGATTGAAGTGCGCATACAGTCGATTATACCTCAGCTTTGACCGACTAAATGGATAACTTTATAATACTACGGTTCAGTTTTAGTTTAATTATAAGATTTGGACAGAGATTTTACTGAACATGAATTGATAATTATCTTTTTACGTGTATGTATATATATATTATATATAAATATAATATTTTCGTGACCTTGGTATGATATGGTAAACTTAATAAGTCGGCGATTAAAGGTCTGGTTTATTACTTCAAAGTATATATATTTAAAACAACCCTACATGTTTCGGCAATGATGCCTTTGTCAAGGATATAAAAAATATAAATGACAGAATATAAATGTCAAATAATTGAGTTGCTATGGTTTAAATTATTCAAAGATACATTCCAATAAAAATAATAAAACATGCCTTAGTATTCCAAAAAATAGATAGCAAGGTGTGAACATATGTGTTGTTCGCTGCTAGCAGCTTGTGTCTCATTCTGGGTATGAATTTGTGTGTTGATTGCTGCTGGCAGCTTGCGTCTCTCTCTGGGTGTGTGGTTTTGGGCGAATGCCGACAGCTTTGCATCTTAAGACGCTCCAGGGGCGCATACGTAATAATAATTCAAGTCTTGCTTTTCCCTGCTTTTCCCTGTTTTCTGTTTTGTGCTGATGTGGTCCTCTACTGGGTTGTAGCCTAGCATATGCGCTACCAAACTCTAGGGGGGTCTGCCCGATGGGCAGTCAGGTGCCATTCCGCCTTTCCAGCAGGAGTGAGGAACCAAGCTACGCGGCGCAAATCACAGCGCCGCGCAATGCACACACCACTAGGACCGGTCCTGGGCGGCAACCTGGCTAGGCTGCCGTTAACAGCACCCACACGTTCGACGTGTGTGCATTGCCCCCGCTTTTGCGGAAATCGTTAAGATGGCACAAAGTGTGCCCGTCGTCGACTGAGGTAGCCACTAATAGTGTTCCCTCGGTTGGCGATGAGCAACCCCGTGCAGGGTGCGCTTCGCTGGTCTGCGCCTTGCCTCGTTGGGGCGGGGATCGGGCCGTCGAAGTACTGCACGGAAAAGTAAAGAAGTTGCCGGGAAAGAGTTGGCGGCCCTGCGCAACGGCTGGTTATCCGATCTCTCTAAATTTACCCGACCGGTCACTAAACACACGCACGAGCGCACCAAC
Source organism: Melolontha melolontha (assembly GCA_935421215.2). NCBI lineage: Eukaryota > Metazoa > Arthropoda > Insecta > Coleoptera > Scarabaeidae > Melolontha > Melolontha melolontha. The sequence goes on from OW285243.1 coordinate 56,369,634, forward strand.
ATACAAAACCATACACTTACGCGCTCCTACAAATACAACGGTACACAAATACAAAACCACACACCCAGAGAGAGACGCAAGCTGCCAGCAGCAATCAACACACAAATTCATACCCAGAATGGGACACAAGCTGCTAGCAGCGAACAACACATATGTTCACACCTTGCTATCTATTTTTTGGAATACTAAGGCATGTTTTATTATTATTATTGGAATGTATCTTTGAATAATTTAAACCATAGCAACTCAATTATTTGACATTTATATTCTGTCATTTATATTTTTTATATCCTTGACAAAGGCATCATTGCCGAAACATGTAGGGTTGTTTTAAATATATATACTTTGAAGTAATAAACCAGACCTTTAATCGCCGACTTATTAAGTTTACCATATATATATATATATATATATATATATATATATATATATATAGATAATTATTTCGTGACCTTTGTTCGGCATCATATGCCGAAACATGTAGGGTTGTTTTAAATATATATATTTTGAAGTAAATCCAGACCTTAAATCGCCAACAAATTGAATTTACCATATATATATAAAGATAATTATTTCTTGACCTTTGTATGTTATAGTAGATTAAATTAGTTGGCGATTTAAGGTCTCTTTTACTTTGGTATGTATATATTTAAAGTACCCTTACATGTTTCGGCACATGGTGCCTTTATCAAAGAAATTTAAAATATATTTTAAATTTCTTTGATAAAGGCAGTATGTGCCAAAAAGTAGTTATTGAATACCGACATCGGTTTCCCGATAGGCGCATTCCTCATTACAGAACATTTCTGGAAGTACACAGACAATTTCGGGAATGCGGACTGGGTGATTATCTTTTCGACCGATAAGTAAATAAGGGATCCAACTCTCAGTGTGCGTCGAATCGCTAGACAACTAGGAGTGCCACGGACGACAGTTTGGCGAATTTTAAAACGTGAAGGCTCCACATCACTATCGCAGGCTTGAGGCAGACCACTATGCTCGTCTAGTTTATTCTACCTGGATATTAAGACAGTCACGGCTTCATTTTAATTTCTGCAGAACAGTCCTCTGGACAGATGAATCTACGTTCACGAAAAGTGTTGTTACAAATCTGAGAAACCTGCACAGGTGGTCATCAGAAAATCCCAAAGCTATACGTCCATCTAAATTTCAACATAAATTTTCTATTAACGTTTGGGCGGCCCTAATCGATGACTTGTTGATTGGTCCTGTCATTCTTCCTCGGAAGTTAAATGCGAACAATTATACACTTTACAATATTTACAATTTAAGGATTTAATTTAGGATTGAATACATTAATATAAATATACCTACATCTGTTTGCTTATATCTAAATAAAACTAAAAATACAAAATTAAATCTATTTTTCCCGAACAGTAATTAATATTATACACATTTGTTGTATTATATGTTTAATACAAATACTTTCAGCACTTGTACCAGCATTATGTCACGTGATCAACTCGCGACATCAGCTGTTTCAGATATGTATTAGTTTAAAACATAATTGCCTAAAAAAAAATTATTAAACTTGAATTTTCATAATCCTCATACAACATTTTTATTTATCGTATTTAATTAAATTCCGTATGCTTGTGATATTGCACACTTAACATATTATCAGCAAGATTTTGGAAAATTTATACAAAACAAGGTTTGATTTGAAAAGAGAACCTGCTCCTGAGAAAGAGTTCTTGCTCTACCTATGAATAATACAATTTCACATTAGTTTGGTTAATTTAACTCAACATGTTAAATTAGCTGGCGCCCATTGAGTAAAGTATTATTTATATTATTTATTTGGTCTATACCTACTAATATTGTAAATCATCAAAGCGACATATTATAAGCTTTTGGTCTAACTAAGCAATTAGACAAGGTAGGTATTGGTTTTTGTAATTAGAGTTAGGATATTCTTATGAATTGATTTATTTAGCTTAACGTATCGACTTATCGAGTATTATGTTCAGACTCCGAGTAAATTCAAAAGTGTGTCCATTTGTATCGTAACATATGGTAAGAAAGAGTAGGTATACCATATGCACTATGTTTATGTATTTTCAAGTGGTAAGCTACGGACAAAGTTAGGTCTAGTTGTTTTTTTATGTATTCTAATTTATGACAACACTTAATAGGTGCCGTCTGTACGATGTAGTATGCGTAAATAATAATTATAATGCATGGCTAACTAGTCTCTAATATAATTCTAATTCTAAGTAAATGTAATTGATCTTCCCCTGAGAAGGAGACTGGCTTTTATAGACACAAAACTAACAGAGTGGAACTGAGAGATCTATTGAGGGTGGCACAAAGGGCACTGTGCTCAAGTTCCTGAACGTGTTGGCGTCCAATCCAAAATGAAAATAAAGAAGCATATCTATCTTGTCTGTCCTAAAGAATGAAGAGTTAGTTAATTTTATATTATTTTGAATAGTGAGGAGCGAAACATTAAGTTTTCCTCTAGATAAATTTGCTGTAATTTGTGGTACTACCATGCATTTCGTATCGATCATGAAGTTACTATGTAGTGACTGAAATGTGACGTGACATGAATCATCTATGTTTGACGTTATTTGATTCAATCCACTTACCGTAATATTGGCCATTGAAGTTTTCCACTTCAACTTATTGCATAATTCTTTTGTTACATAACTTCAATGAATCAAGCTATGCGCGAACGGGATGTGTATTTTTGTAGACATTTAAAACCTGTGTATACGCTGTGGCTAAAAGAACAAAGCTATTCGAACTATGGTTTAAAAGTGTCCTAGTAGGAGACGCGTCTTCCTTCCTTCGTCGCAGGTAAAGACGGACCTTCATTATGTAATAAAGTGTGATGTTTTGCGTTCTGGATGTAAGCAATTTAAACACAGCCTTTGGGCAAATACCTTTTCGATTTTATCATTTACCGATAACATGAAGAAACTTGCGCGCAATTTTGCATGTAATACCATTTACTCCATATTCTACATTTGACAGCGAATTGTTGACATTCGTTGGTAATTAAGAAGCTCCCAACAAATCTGCTTTTGCTCTGATAATGCTTTCAAGTCGTTGAGTGTAGGTAGGTATGTAGGTAGGTCTTTACTACATTGGAATTTTCCCATTTCCTGATGCAATTTTGATTAAATTAAATAAACAATTAAAGTGTCTGTCCAGTTACATGTCGGCTGTTCTAGCTGTTTAAAAAACCGCAAATTCTTTGAAAAGCAGTCAATCATTCGCGGCAGATTCTTCTTATTGTATGTAATTTAAATATTGCTCTAATATGATTTTTCACTAGCAGTCGATCATTGTTAAGATGAGCAATGCAGTCCATACGACTGAATAATTTCTGGCACTAAATTCACGCGCTAATTACTACTTTTGAATTTAATTGACGCTTTCATTTGCATGTATTAAAGATTCGTCGCAAAATCCTAATTAATTCTCATATTCACCAATAAATGTAATGTTCAGTAATTGGAAGGTAGGTAATTTTATGCGCTTGGTCTGTACAGAATTTTAATTTAAATTACCATGGTTACAGTTAGAGGATGTGGAAGATCGAGTTTCATCTACCGTTCCCTTTTCAAAATTCAATTTTCTTTGCAATTGTTATTTGTGTTATTTTCGAAAGTTTGTCTTTCGTTAATTTCCACTTCCACATTCTCCGTTACACTCTCTACAGCGCCCCACATTGCAACAAATTCGTTTATTAAAACTTGCATTCTAATTAACCTTTCATTTAATTAAATTATATCGGTATTTTTTAATTCGGTCTTACTTTATATATCATGTAAAAATTTGGGAAAACATGTTCATTAATAATAATCATATTTATTATTTCAAAAAAACAGAAAAAAAAAATGTTATAAGTAATGTAAATCTAAGTTTTAGTCGTCAGGAAAAACAGAAAAATATAAAAATTATGGAAAGAATAAATAATACACAAAAACACAGAAAAACGATAGTGGTTGCAGGCAATGTCATGCACACTGAGAAATATACTTTTATATTAGACCAAAAGATGTCAGAATCAAGCAGACAAGCATAAGTAATTATACTTCAAAGATAATACTCTTCCACACCATATATACATTTCGATATAAAAACCTCTTTAAAGATATCTTAAAACTCTGTAAGTTTTTTTTTCATTCTTAATATTGTTCGGAATTCCATTAAAAATTTACAAGCGTTATACTCAAGGTGTCTCCCAAAAAGTATCAAATGGTGAGACAGGGGAATTAATAGATCTTTATTCCTCATTTGGTAACAGTGTCGAACCGTAAAATGTTTTGTAAACATACGAGGGTTGTCTTTTATATTTTGCATATAAAGCTGGAATAAAACAGTAGATAACTTTTAAAAACTTTATTGTTTTTCAAAGTATTGTCCACGAAGGCTAATGCACTTTTGCATGCGCTCGAACCATCTCTGGAAGCAGTTATTCCACTACTTTGTTGGTACAGTCAAAATTGCGTTTCTGAAGGCATCGACTGCTCTTTCTGACGATTGGAACCTTCGACCACGCAGTCCGTCCTTGATTTTAGGAAAGGTAAAGAAATCGTTGGAACTTAGGTCGGGATTATACGGAGGATCGTCTAACAATTCAACGTTTTGTTGCGTTAAAAATTATTTGTCTTGCGAGCTGTGTGCGAACTTGCACTGTCTTGGTCTTGGCATTCGTCGTGGTGGGTTGGTATATCGTAGCGCAGTTTCTCGGAGCTCAACTTGCGGTAAACAAATAGTTGTATACCAATCGGCAGTAACAGTTCTTTGATCTTGTAGAGAAATTGTTACTACATGTCCTGCTTTCGAGACCAACTTTTTGGAGACACTTCGAGAACGCATGACTATCGTTTTTTCTTCACCTTGGAACAGCAAAACAGATGACTGGTGTATATTTTCTGACCCGTATGAGTAAATCCAATATTCATCACCACTCACGATGTTGTACACGTCTTTAAAGTGTCCTGCGTTGACGCGGTATAGAGTTTCTTGACACTAATTCACTCTATCTATTTTTTGTTCTTCGGTCAAAAGATGCGGTATCCAACGGGAAACTAATTTTTTTAAACACAATTCCTCAGGCAAAATGTTTTGAATTGAGGTCTTTGAAATCCCTAATGATGCCTCAATTTCGCGATGTCACATGTCGATCTTCAGTGATGAGCTTGTCCAGAACATCGAGGTTTTACTGACTGACAGCCGTTTTTGCTGCACCTACTCTTGAATCGTCACTAAGATTAACCCACCCACGTTTGAATTCTCCATACTAACAAGAAATTGTTGACTGATGTGGTGCTTCATTATCGAAACAGAAACCAACTCGGCGAGGCATTCTTGTTGAGATAATTGTCTCCGAAAATTATAAAAGATTATTGCGTGAAAATCTCTTTTTTTAGTATAAAAATTGTATTCATGGCAACAGACAGACCCTACTCTAATAACGCCGCATTTCAAACCAGGATAAATACAACCGTGGTAAAAGTTGATTAAGACAGCCTTACTACAGCAAGATGATAAATGCCTCAATGTAAAACACAACTGTACGATTTGCGAGCAAACATGATCAATATTGTGATGACTCATCCTACGACTAATAGGCGCGTCATACTTGTCTGGTGTTCTCTTCAGCCTTCTACATCATTCGAGAATATATGAACGAGATATATAAGCCGCGTCGAAGAAGGGATAGGCAGACATTCGATACCCAAGTCTCGCGAAGTATACATAAATATAGTTACATAAATATAAAATAGATAAATATACTTATTGTTGTTAATAGTTAGTTTTATATGTTTATACGTTTTAATATTAATATAGTGTGTGTGTCTAAAGTTATTGTTAGTTTTATTTAAGAACCCGAAAGACAAACGTTACAGTGGTATTCAGGTGTGGACTAATTAATAAATAATAAACTAAGTAGACAATTAAGTGTTAATTAAGTATTCGTTTAAATAAATATACAGTGCGGAAAGACGTTATTTTAAATATCGTGATGGCTAATAGAATGAAACTAACGGAATTAAAAGTGTCCGAGTTAAAACGAGAATTAGAAGAGAGGGATGAGGATACAACTGGCAAAAAGTCGATCCTCCAGCAGCGGCTTCGCAATGTGTTGATCCAAGAATTGCTGTGGATCCAGAAAAAGTAAAAGCTGTGGAAAACTGGCCGGTACCCAAAGACAAACATCAGCTAAGAAGCTTTTTGGGATTATGCACATATTATCGACGCTACGTTCCTGGATTCTCCAACATTGCAAAACCACTTACTCGCCTAACAGAAAATCGAGCATTCATTTGGAACAACGAATGCCAAGCGGCCTTTGAGTTGTTAAAAGGTACGTTGATCAGTGCACCCGTTCTGAACTATCCGCTGCCATCTGGGAGGTTTGTTTTGGATACGGATGCCAGTAACGTCGGGATTGGTGGCGTGCTCTCTCAAATCCAAGATGGACAAGAAAAGGTCATTGGATACTTTAGCAAGACCCTGTCCAAACCGGAGAGGAACTACTGCGTAACCAGGAGAGAACTATTGGCAGTAGTTAAGACCATTGAGCACTTTTACAAGTACCTGTATGGGCAGAAGTTCCTGATCCGCACTGATCATGCCGCCTTAAAGTGGCTCTTGCAATTTAAGAATCCAGAGGGTCAAGTAGCTAGATGGATTGAGAGGCTACAGGAGTATGACTTTGTCATTGAACACAGAGCAGGCCTCAAACATCAAAATGCAGATGCCCTTTCCAGAAGGCCCTGTCCAGAAGACTGTCGATATTGCAACAGAATCGAAGACAAATCGGCCAACGCTCTTCGAACCACCGTTGTTGATGACCAATGGCAACCTGACAATTTGCGCGCAGATCAAGAAGCTGATCCGGATCTTGCAGTCCTCAGGGCTTGTAAAAGAAATGGGCAAAGACCGACCTGGCAAGAAATTGCTCCCCATTCACGAGAATTGAAGTCATACTGGGCACAATGGGATTCCTTAACCATAGAAGACGATCTCCTGAGACGTGAGGTCGAAAATCACGATGGAAGCGAGCGGAAGATGCAAATGGTGGTTCCCAAGAACAGAATACCAGAGGTATTGCGAGAACTCCATAATGGTGCTTCTGGGGGACATTTTAGAGTCCATAAAACACTGGAGAAGGTGCGCCAGAGATTTTACTGGGTGAATTGTTCACGAGATGTGAAGGAATGGTGCCGAAAGTGTGCTAATTGCGCCGGAAGCAATGGTCCCCAGAGGCGTCGACGTGCACCCATGCGCCAATACAATGTAGGAAGCCCATTTGAAAGGATCGCCATAGATGCCGCCGGCCCTTTTCCAGAAAGCGACAAAGGAAATAAATACATAATAGTGGTCATGGATTACTTTACCAAATGGGTTGAAGCATATGCTCTACCAAATCAGGAAGCTGGAACTGTAGCAGACGTGATTGTGAAGGAGTTCGTCAGCCGTTTTGGTGTACCCTTGGAACTTCATTCCGATCAAGGACGAAATTTTGAGTCCAATCTATTCGAAAAGATGTGTGGACTTTTGGGCATACGGAAGACGAGAACAACTCCCTTGCATCCACAATCAGATGGGATGGTAGAGCGAATGAACAAGACCATGATCAGACACTTATCCAAAGTGGTCTCCGAACACCAGAGAGATTGGGACGAACATTTACCATTATTTCTAATGGCGTATCGGGCCTCCGTTCAAGAGACAACAGGCCAATCACCAGCAAACGTGCTATTCGGGAGGGAACTCCGATTGCCCTGTGATTTAAAGTTTGGGAGCAAGCCTGGTGAAGATCTTGCCGGAGAAGATTATGTCAACACGCTCAGACGACGACTAGATAATATCCATGAACAAGTCAGACATAATATCCAAGATGCTAGTGACAGAATGAAAGAGAGCTATGACATCAACGCCGAGAAGAGTGGTTACCATGAAGGCGATCGGGTTTGGTTGTATAATCCACAACGCCGACGGGGCCTATCTCCAAAACTTCAAAAGAATTGGGAGGGGCCATACGAGGTGTTGAAGCGGATCAACGATGTAATATACCGCATCAGGCGAACACCTCACACTAAGCCAAGAGTCGTACATTTTAATCGATTAGCCCCATACTCTGGAGACAATAATGACGAAACCGCTGACTTGCGCCGATTGGATAGCCAATACCATGAACTAACCTTCGAAGACTTTATGCAAGAATATTCTGGTTCGAGAAAAGCTCGATTTGGAGTAACCATCGAGAAACAGCAAGATTTGTTTACAGTACCGCCAGACTACGCGCTTGCTCATTGCGTAGCCCGAGATCTGCGAATGGCCAAAGGGATTGCCAGGGAATTTAAAGAGAGATTTGGCAGAATCGAAAAACTAAGGCAGCAGGGACCAGCAATTGGGAAGAGTCTCCAAATAATAAATGAAGGACAGCCCATATTTTATTTGGTCACGAAAGAACTGTCGTGTCTAAAGCCAACCTATCGTGCCTTATGGGAGGCCCTGACCCACTTACGCGAACAAATGTTACAGCAAGACATTCTGAAATTAGCAGTTCCAAAATTGGGTTGTGGATTGGACCGCCTGGACTGGAGAATTGTAAGGAGCATGTTGGAAGTAATCTTCCGACATACTGGTATGGAAATTCTGGTATGCAGTTACCGCCTTGAATATTCCTGTCCATCCAGGCAAGATAAAACCGTTGACTGTTATTTCGATATGACGTCACAATGTAACAAAGGCCCTACCTGTCGATTTCGCCATCGGTTGAGGGAATCAAAACTTGACATGTTTCGGGACGAAACTTCATTCTTAAGAAGGGGGCAATGTGATGACTCATCCTACGACTAATAGGCGCGTCATACTTGTCTGGTGTTCTCTTCAGCCTTCTACATCATTCGAGAATATATGAACGAGATATATAAGCCGCGTCGAAGAAGGGATAGGCAGACATTCGATACCCAAGTCTCGCGAAGTATACATAAATATAGTTACATAAATATAAAATAGATAAATATACTTATTGTTGTTAATAGTTAGTTTTATATGTTTATACGTTTTAATATTAATATAGTGTGTGTGTCTAAAGTTATTGTTAGTTTTATTTAAGAACCCGAAAGACAAACGTTACAATATCTACATGTCACTTCAAATCCCGATTAATCCACATATCCCAACAACCGCGTACAGTCAACAGAAGGCATTTTAATGTTATTCACCAAGATCGGACAAGTAACTTCACTCACTTAAGAATTAAATGTAATATAATTGAGTTTGTAATTATTAATGCATAATTTATTGTTTTGGAAATATTTTTTCTAAAATTACCTGAGCCGCATTGAAAACTAATTCAAAGATGAGTCTAGAATTAAAATACACTGCTCAACTTTTGAACTGGTACACTTATTTAGCATGCAGTAAAAGTAAACAACCCTTCGTAGGCGTTAGGCATGACTTCCTATATGATCAGGGCTGTGTTTCGGAATGCAAACAAATGTCTATCGAATGACATTTACGACTCCATTGTTGTTTGTTGCTATTATCCGTCATAAGTGCAGTTACTGAGCTCGCGGACGCTTATACTTTTATCAAGTTTTAAGAGAATTTTTGTTAATTTCTCGAATAAGTTTTAATGCAGAGTGGTTGATTGAATTTTAGAGATGCCATTAAGGCGTTTAAGTATCGAAGAGATGAGCCAAGATATGGGAATGCTTATGACTGGTGCATCGCTAAGAACTGTTGCAGCCCATTTCAATGTGAGCCACAATGTGATCAGAAGAGTTCGAATGCATTTTAATGATACTGGATCTGTCCAACATAGACCCGGCGGAGGGCGAAATCGCAGTACAACAGTCAGGGAGGACCGTTTTATTACGATTCAGTGCCGAAGGAATAGATTTTCTACTTCAAGAACACTCCAAATTCAGCTATTGAATGCAACAGGTACTCAAGTACCACTCAAACCGTAAGACGAAGGCTTCATGGGGTAAATTTAAGGTTCAGATCTTCTAAAAAATGCCCATTGTTGACCAGCGCCCACAAAAGAAGAAGGCTAGAGTGGCCACATCAACATGCAAATTGGAATGTTGAAGATTGGAGTCGATTTTTATTCAGTGACGAGACCAGAGTGCATCTCCATAGCTCAGATGGAAGAATTAGAGTTTGGAGAAACAGAGGAGAACGCTATATTGAGAACAACGTGACTTACCATCAAGCTTATGGAGGTGGTTCAATTACTTAGGGAGGTATTTTTGCGACTCGTACTGAATTGGTTATGCTTGAAAATGCTACAATGAATAGTGTCAGGTATCTTAATGACGTATTACAACCTGTAGTGTTGCCATTTGCTAATGAAATAGGCGATGGTTTTGTGCTTGTTGATGATAACGCGCGTCGTCATAGAACAAGACAAATCAATGCATTTTTTTAAGAGAACAATATTACGCACATGGATTGGCCAGAAAACTCTCCAGATCTTAATCCCATAGAAGAAGATCACGAGGAGTGGATCCAAACAATCACCATCAGCTCCGAACTGCCGTTTTGGCAGAATGGTAAAATATTCCTCAGCATTACATTCGGAATTTGATTTCCAGCATGCCAAGACGTTGCCAGGAGGTCATAAGAGCTAGAGGAGGTCCCACGTATTATTAATCTTTAAGTGTTTGGTTATCTTTTCTTTCCAAAGCAAACTTTTCTGTAATACTAAAATGAAGATTTTGCTATTTTTCAATTAAAACATTTGAAATTCGTTATTTAAATTTTATTCTTTTAATTCTTCGCCTTAAAAGTGTTTCCCAGAACCATATATGTACTATCAATTAAGCAAGAAAGTGTTGCTCAAATTGTAGTAAATTGTTATTTATATATGTTCTTGTAAGTGTACCAGTTCAAAAGTTGAGCAGTGTATTAGTATTATCTACGTATTAAACAATTGTGGTTGATTTAAGCTGAACAAATTTAAAACGGTTATTTGTAAAAATCGTAAAAAGTGAGGGGCTAAGAACATACTCCTGAGGAATGCCGACAAAAATATCTCATGTACAATTTTGCTTTAAGTTTACCACGCTTTCTAATTTGTTCCGTCATTTTAGATAAGTAGGTACGAGGGATAAGTTGAATTTATTGAAAATAAGAAAATCTAGTATACTGTGAAAAACAATCACACAGTGCTCATTTAGAGGAACTTTTTATCTGTCATTTAACGTTTTGTTATTGATGTTACGTTCGTTATAACTCGTTAACCGTCATAATGACGGGCACCAAATTTTTTTATAAAACAGTGACAGGTGACGAAACTTATATTCCCTTTTTCGACCTTCCTGCCCTCCAAAAGAGCCGTGTATGAATTTACAAAGATGAGGAAACTCCCACAATGACTAAGAAGCAGCGAGCGATGAAAAAGGTTATTTATGCGGTATTCTTCAGAAGTACGGGCATAGAAATTTCGCTATATTGTTTTGTTTTAAAAGCTATTCTCTGTCGCTAATGATTTCGAAATAATAACACTAATTTATTATGTATACTTATGAGAAGCGACAACTGTCACACGTTTTGATGGGTGTTCTTTATCGTTCTGGAGTACATATTTTAAAACATTTCGCGTGGTGTCGTTGTCGTCCCTACGTTTGTTTATTTTACAAAGGAAGAGAAAACATACACTACAATAATACAAACACACACTGAAATATATATATATATATATATATATATATATATATATATATATATATATATATATATATATAAAGATAACCTTGAAAGATGACCTTTGTATGTTATGGTAAATTTAATTCGTTGGCGATATAAGGTCATTACTAAATAAAAACGAATTTATTAGAGGTATACATTTCTGTCTCGACAACACATATTTTCAATACAAAAATTCTTTTTATAATCAAACATTTGGTATTGCCATTAGCTCTCCTTTAGCTGCTCCTATTGCAAATCTGGTAATGGAACATTTGGAACAAAACGTTATCAGTTCATTAGACTTTCACCCCATTTTCTTCAAAAGATATGTAGATGACATCATAACATGTATTCCGACAAATAAAATGAACTACCTTTTAAATAAATCAACAATTTTCACAACAAATTAAAATTCACTATTGAAGAAGAAATTAATAACAGTATTAATTTTCAATATCAATGGGACCAAATTACAGCTATTGCAGGAAGAAATCGTGCAGGAACTGCCCATCAACACCGATGTTCCTTCAAGAGAGGAAGTGATAAATGCATTGCAAAAAATGAAAAATGGAAAATCGGCAGGAAATGATATGATAACAGCTGACATCTTGAAGATCGATGTAAATGCAACTACAAAAATATTGCTACCCCTTATCCAGAAAATTTGGAATTAAGAAAAATTCCCTAAAGACTGGAAAGAAGGATTGATTATAAAAGTACCCAAAAAAAACGACCTGCGACATTGCGAAAGTTGGAGAGGTATCAGCATGTTGAATGTCACATTTAAAGTCTTCTGCCGCATACTGTTAAATAGAATCAACGACTCTCTTGACTGTACCATCAGAAAAGAACAAAGCGGATTCCGACGTGGACGCTCCTGTGTAGACAACATTAACACAATTAGAATGATAATAGAAGAATCACTCGAATACGAATCACCACTCCAGTTGTTATTTATAGACTACGAACGAGCATTTGACTCGGTAAATCGGGAAAATATATGGATAGCACTCAAGAATAAAGGTCTTCCTCAAAAAATAATCCAACTGATTAGGGAAGGATACACAGGATATCAATGTCGAGTACTCCATGAGGGAGAGCTGTCACAACCTTTCGTCGCTAGTACGGGTGTTAAACAGGGCTGCATACTCTCACCGCTGCTTTTTTTGATAATGTTGGACACGGTACTCTACGCAACAACAAATAACAAGAAGAGAGGAATACGATGGGGGCTGACGGAAGTTTTGGAGGACATCGAATACGCAGATGATGTATGCCTTTTTTCATCGAACATTAGGAACATGCAGAGTAAAACTAATGACCTTGTTGCGGAATCAAAAAAGAATGGCCTTAGCATAAATAAAAATAAAACTAAAATGTTGAAAATTAACACCAAAGATACAACAAACATAGAAGTCGAAGGCACACAGATAGAAGTAGTGGAGGAATTCACTTACCTTGGCAGTGTTGTCTCGAGCAATGGAGGAACATTATCTGATATACAGCGAAGAATAGACAAGGCACGGAAAGTTTTTGCAAGTATGAGAAAAATATGGCGCTCTAAAAGTTTGTGCTTATCATCAAAGATCAAAGTGTATAACTCAACAGTGAAACCAGTTCTCCTCTATGGCTCAGAGACCTGGATGGTTACCTCAACAATCAAGAGAAAACTCCAGTCTTTTATAAACAGATGCCTTAGAAACATACTAGGAATATGGTGGCCGGAAAGAATATCAAATGCTGAACTATGGCATAGAACAGAACAAAACGACATAAATGAAGACATTAAGAGAAGGAAATATAAATGGCTTGGTCATACATTAAGAAAGCCAGTTGATACACCAGCTCACACAGTCCTACTTTGGAAGCCACAAGGAAAGAGAGCGAGAGGCAGACCACGCACCACCTGGAGGAGAACAGTTATAGAAGAGACTAACAAGTCCATCCCACAACTGAGGAGCATTGCCCAGGACCGAATAAAATGGAAAAAATACATAGAGACATTATAAGTGCACATACTTGCTATACGAGTATGTAATGTATAATTACCCCACGTCCCGAAAGGGAATAATGGGTTTAATAATAATAATAATAATTAATTTTCTTGATATTTCTTTAAGCTATGATAGACAGGGTACTATTTATACAAATTGGTATAATAAACCCACAGCTTCTTTTCGTTATATGAATTCCCACTCAAATGCACCTATAGTATTCAATAAAATGATTATAAATAATCTGACTGATAGAGCAGTAAAACTATCACATACTCAATACAGAAAAGATAACATCAAGAAAATTAAGACAATCTTAACAGATAATAGTTATCCACCACACGCATGCTTTTTCATAACTAGGCCGGAAATTTATAGTCCTCACCATGTACAGTCAAGGGTAATTCAAATTTGACCTGACCCAAAGCGTAAGTATAGTAAAGTTAGAGCCAGGTGGATTCGAAAACAACTTTCGGCAGAACGACAGCAGAAATGACTTCAGAGTTTGCAGAGAACTCTGCTGTTGCTAGGAGTATGAAGGTTGTGTCTTTTTTGTCACGTATAATAATAACTGAGGGGACATGGATACACCATTATATCCCCGAAAGTAAGAATGTTAGCATAGAATGGTGCCACTTAAGCTCACCTCCGCTTGAAAGAATCAAAACACGACCATCAGCTGGCAAAGTGTTAGTGACTATATTCTGGGACAATTTACGTCGATTTTCAAGAACAAAGGAAATCCATTAATTCAGTTTATTATAGTGAGGTTGGAAAGGTGAAGCTGGGTCTTTTAAGCAAGGGCTTAAGCAAGGGCTGGACGCGCCTATCTCGCTAGTATATATATATATATATATATATATATATATATATATATATATATATATATGCTACAAAAATCTAAACTGAACTGTACTGCGTCACCTATGTCGACTATGTCTCAGTATACGCTCAGGCTAACACTCGCTCATATACAACCTATCTAACGAACAATACATTGGCTAAATTGGGTTGGAAAGTACTGCCTCACGGTGCAATGCGTCAACCGAAATAATTTTTTTCGATGGGAATATAGAAGCTACTGGAGTGATGGGACAAGTATATTTTAAAGTGGGGTTGTGATGTATATATAATATTAATTCGTAGTTCGTATCGACCAGAAAAAAGATAAAATGCAGGTCAAATTTGAATCGTCCTCGCATTATTATTTTTACAACTTTTGATTTCCGGTGCGCATTTGTTTTCAGGGACTAGAATATGTCGTCTCGCCCGGAAATGATCGATTATTTCAAGATCAATTTTAGCTATTCACCTCATGGGTATCCATATATCGACGCCGATCGCGTTAATCGTATTGTTTTAGTATCGATTTATAAATAAAATGTTTTGAGAATTGAATTACTTTGCAGAGGAAGATGGTAATTTATGTTCTATTAACTCTAAAAATGTGAAATAGCGAACGCGAAATTTTCATAATTAAAGTCTAAGAGAAAGTGATAATAACAGACATTACGACATCTAAAAAAACTAAATGGCAAACCGAATAGAAATGATCAATAGATGTTGTCTTATATATAGCATCCTGAGAAGAAGCACAGTAAACATTTACACCAAACACATTGTCTGACCGTAAAAGAAATATAATAAAAACGAGCTAGAACCGAGATTCGACTTCGCAAATATTTACAAAGTTCACTTCAACAAATAAATCGACATGTGAATATGTGTATTTTCCTCGCGTCACATCTTCGCACAAATCTGGAGATATATTGGAAAGTTTGGACGAGCTTTCTTTTCCTTCGCGATTTGCGAGAAACCGCCCAGTTTTGTCATCCTCATCTTCCTCTTTTTTCCTCTACGTCTTTCTTTCTTATGCTCGAATCCTACACAGTATACAAATGTTACGTATATCAAAGAGATTTGATTTATATGCGAACGTGAAAGAGCTTATCACGTTTTTTCAACTGTAATATCGAGGGATTGAATTTTACAATAGCTATGTCATTTAGATTCATATGAGAAAATATTTTTTTTTGTATTTTCTCCATCAGTGGCAAATTCAACGTGAATTAGCATAAGTATTTTTGGACAACGTAGACTTAGAATGTCTGATTAATAAAATATATATTAGGCCATTGCGTTTCTTTGTTTCTAAGGTGAGAGCACCTTGAAAAAATAATAGGCACATGTCAAAGTTATTGCTAACTTCAAATCTGATTCTGCTACTTATGTCATTTTGATTGTTGTCATATTTGTTTTATTTGTAAATAGGCCTTGTCCCATACATCGCAGACGAAGAACACTCCAGAGTAAACAGTAGTCGGCGAATGGTTGATATCATCTTCAACCTCCTGGACATTTGTCACTCACATGGATTGCGTATGGAAGAGAAAAAAATATTTGTAATAATGCTTGTCAATCAAAAACATCAATAACCATAACATAACTTTAATCGCTAATATTTTTCCATTAATTAAATCTTCGCGCACAATAAAATTTTTACTAATTATTTTAATTCCTTAAACCTCTTTTAAATTTTGAAAACTTTCATCCTGTAGGACCTGAAGGATCACATCATACTCAAAAGCCCCCTCAGCATATTCTCTATTATATTCATTTAGTTCAACATAATTAAAATTACTTTTATTGTTATACATTCTCGATAACGCATCGGCAGTAACATTTAGTACTCCCTTTATATGACGAATTTCAAAATTATACTCTGACAGTAACAAAGACCAACGATATACTCTATTATTTTTAAACCTTGTACTCAAAAGTGATGTCAACGCAGCATGATCTGTTTCTACTATGAAGTTCTTACCCAATAAATAAAATCTAAGCTTTTGAACTGCGTGTACTACAGCCAACATTTCTTTCTCACTAATAGTATATTTAATTTCGTAGCTTTTTAAGATTCGAGATATAAACCGAATAGGTTCCTCTATACCTTCATTATTAATTTGGATTAAAACTCCACTAATTGCGACATCACTAGCGTCTACTCTTAATATAAATTGTTTATTAAAATCTGGTAATATCAAAACTAACTGATTATAAAATTCTTTAAATTTTCAAAAGCTTTCAATCTTTCATCATTCCAACTAAATTTAATATTCTTTTTAAGCATTTCATACAATGGTGCACTTGTTTGTGCCAGGTACGTAATAAAACGTTTATAATAATTAATTATGCCTAAGAACCCTCTTAACATTTTTACATTTTTAGGACGTGGATACTCTTTAATCAACTCCAGCCTACTTTGATCCACACTGACATATCTAGGACTTATATTATACCCTAGAAACTTTATTTCACTCTTAAAAAATTCACACTTCTTAATATTTACTTTTAATCCTTCTCTTACCAATATTTCATTATATTTCTTACGTGTTCCAAGCGATCCTGATAATTCTGACAAAAAAATTAAAATATCATCTATATAATATACAATGATCTTCATAAGGTTCCAATATTTGTTGCATAGATCCATATGGTACTGTCCTAAATTGATATACCTTTCCATCAACCATAAATCCAGAATAATTCCTGGATTCCTTTTCCAACGGTACTAACCAAAAAGCACTGCTCAAGTCCAATTTACTATAAACTTTTGCATTGCCACATTTTGACAGTAATGCTTCAATTGTAATCGGAGTTTCAAATTGAGCTTTTGTTCGCTCATTAAGTCTGCGCGCATCCAAACATAATCTAATATCTCCTGACTTCTTCTTTACCACAACTAACGGATTCACATATCTAGTTTTACCACGTTCTATTATACCATCTTGTAACATCTTCTTCACTTCTTCTTCTACCTGTTGTTGCATATTCTTTGGAATGGGATAATTTTTAATTTTAAAAGGTTTTGTATCATCTACTTCTAACGAATATTTTTCATTACAATCTATTTTCAACGAATCAATATCTTCGGGAAATTCCACTTCTCCCTCATTTTCCTTCTCCATTTCTTCCAACACCATTAACTCCTTTTCTTCCAATACTCCTACTTCTTCCTTTTCTTCCATATTATTTATTTTATCCATACAATTCATTTTCTGCATATTATTAATTATTTTCTCTTCCTCTCCAGCCTCCTGGATCCATTGCACATTTTTATTATTAATTATTATTTTCTTTTTATTAATATCTATTATTGCATTAATTTTTTCTAACAAATCTATTCCCAATATCCCATTTCTTCCTAAACCTTTTACTACAATAAATTCTCCGATAAATTCATGATTTTCTACTTCAAATTCAATTACATAAATTTTATTATCTACAGCTATTATCTTTTTAGTAGTTGATACAATTGTAATTTTACTTGTGGGTACATATTTCCCTTCCTTATTCTTAATTAACCATTCAACAACTTTTTCATCCAAAAATGACGTTTCACTACCAGAATCAATTAAACAATAACATTCCCTTTTTCCTATATTAACCTTAATGTGTGGCAAACTAGTATTTATCGCGCAATCTGACTTATCATACAACAATGCAAAACTTTCTTTCTATTTGGTTGGCCCTAACAAAAATCCTTATTACAAGCAAGTTCTGATTTATTCTTTTCATCTACTTTTACAGATTCTAAATTAAAATTTGGCCTTGTATCTTTATACCTCGTACCTGTATATTTCTTTTGATCTATAATTCTATCTTTTACATTATTCCTATCCGAATCATTTATTTCTCTATTTGGGGAAGCCATTCTATTTCTATTAATTTGAGTATTATCATTTAGCATAGGTCTTTCTGATCTCAGAGATCTCATCTAACCTTTTTAATAATTCTAAAATCTGTTGCATATCATTTATATTATGTATAGCTACTGCCTGATTAACTTCGAAATCAAAATGTCTACTTAATTGTGAAACCAAATCTAATAATTAAATTTGGTTTAATTGGAATATTTAACCCCTAAAATAAGTGAATTATTCACTTATTTTAGGGGTTAAATATTTTAATACAGAGTGCCTCTTCATAACATAGGTCTCTCTTGCTTCATTATTTTCCTACTCTATATTTACCAAATCATAATTCTTGTCTTAGCCTAGTCTGCTTATTTCGTCCCCAGAATTGATTGTTGTTACCTCATCTGACACCATCTCCCACCAAACCATAACATCATCCTTCAGACAGTTTCCAGTCTTTTGCAACTTTCTTTCGTCCCCTGGCACATCTTCCAAGCTGGCTTTTATTCTCTTTAAGAAATTCATAGGATTTGTGGTTGACATCCCATAAAATTTAGGTAACACTTCATTTTGTACAGGTACAGGAATATAAGTGGGCACATTTATTTCATTCGTCTTTTTTCTTACTTCTTCTATTTTGTTTATTAATTTTTTTTCCATATGCTTCATTTGTTGTTCTGCAAATTCCCTTCTTTCTACTTCCTCTGATAATCTGCTATTTAAATCCATTATAATTTCTTCTACTTTTTGTTTTTCATTTGACAATTGCAAAGAGTCCATACCCCTTGTTAAAACTTCTTCTTGGCTCGCATTATTTACCGCCATTATATTTCCCATCATCGCATCCATTTTTTCTTCCATTCTTTTCTGTCTTTCCTGTATTCCTATTAATATGTCCATCATAATCTTATCCCTGTTTACCCTGTCGTGCTCCTCTTCATGTATGGTGATTACTGGACCTACTCTTGCCCTTGCTTCTTCCAAAAGTTGCTCACTTCTTTGCTTTACTGCTGTTATATCTTCCATCTTTGTGTTCTGTTTCTTGCTTCCAACCAATACTGCTACAGTCCGCCCCAACGTTGGCCTTGCCAAAAATATGCTATGAATAGTGGTTTGTAGAATAAATTTGCCACCATCCACAACTAATCTTCTCAACTAGGATACTTAGCCAGTGGATTTTCAAAACATGAGACTTCTTACTTCTCAGGGTTCCAATAAGGAAAAACGTGGAACTGCAATATTATTTGGACGCCAGTCCAAAGTTCATGACAATATTTTATATTATATAAGTTACTTATTTTTTTTAAATTAAACAGTAGTAAAGGCCAGAACACAAAATAAACACAGTATAAAATCAAACTGAAACTTTAATACAAAAAAAATCAAAAAAGAAAAAAAAACTATGTTTATAAAGTATAAAGATAAAGTATCTTTCAATGACACAATGAAGTAAAATATATCCACTGTATATTGACAGCTAAGTGGATTAAAACTTCCTCTTATGACTTCCGAACAATCTTATCTAAAAAATAATAAAGTTTATTTTTAATTTCTCCCCATAGAACCACACTGTATAATCAAATTTAATACACGACCAAATCTACGCATGTGCAAACATTAAACACATGAAAAAATACCCTTGACTTAAAAACGACAAACTTTTACAATTTTAATATTTTTATAACATAGAAGATTAATAATAATCTTTATTATTATTTATTCTTGACTAATTAAGACTCTTAACTAATTATATTAATACAATTGAAATACAATTTTAAAAGCTTTCTGAATTAAGACGTCTTATAAATATAATTTTACTTACATAAAATATTATAGGAGACACGTTGACAAGAAAAACGTTGTTTAATCAAATACTATAACAAAATTACGAGAATAACAATCTCGTAGAAATATCGGTAAATGAAATACCATCAACTAATTAACACAATCAAATCATCCCGATTTAAATTAAATACATATATATATATATATATATATATATATATATATATATATATATATATATTTTTTTTTTTTTTTCAAAGAAATACAACGTTCTTGTCTTAGGGAAAAACTTCGTCTCCCCCTCAATATCTCGGTCGCTATCGCTTTCACATAAAATCGACCTCCAAAAATCAAGTTTTTGTCTCACACATGAAATAACATATCGGATATACACAGATATTCACAAATAATGTACATTCATTTTTAATTAAATTTTAAATATTATTCACACACATTATTATACACATCATTCAATTCTATTAATTTTATAATTTATGTAAAATACAGAGCAATGTGTATTGGGAAGGGATTACACTTTATACATTTATTAGACGTAGTGTCTTTATATCTAATTTATTCGCTATTAAAATGTTTTTTTTATTTAGACCAATTTTTTATAATATATTTAGAATGACATTTAACTAACTATTTAAGTAATAAGTGCTTTTTTAGTTACATCTTTTCTTATATATCATTGAACTATTAAATTTAAACGCACAGTCAGCAATAGCAAACAGCGTAGTTGAATTGGTAAACATTGCTAACATGTATGGCTTGACATATTTATTGTGTATATACAACATACATACACGCCTTATTCTTATTGAATACCTACAATTAATGTCCACATTATATTGTTAACTGCCGAAGAATGTACATTTATTGGAAAATGTAATGTTTCGGACATTAAAATTACTACTCTAAATTGATGACAGCTTTATTATTAACTTTCCCGAGATGATGTTTGAATGGGTACCACCCCGTTTCACAAGAGGCCATCATCTGTCAATAGGGACATCCGATCCTTTTAATCTATCGAAACGAGCAAAATCACTTTATAGTAATGGTCGTGAAATGTTGTCGATCAAGTGGAAGAATCTCAAGTAACCCTCTTTTTTCTCTAATTAATCTTCTTACAAAGAAATACTTTTATCTTTCATTGCAGTATATACGGTCTGAATGATTTATTGTTACATGCTTTTTTTTTACTTATTTCGCAATTAGGTTAGTGCAGGCTGTAAATTTAATTAACAAAAAAAAAAAATATCACAGTGTGACATAATTGAGAAGGCAATTAATTCATTCGAGTTATTTTCAAAGAAATTCAATGGATGTAACTTTAACTTAAGAAATATCGTTTAGTATTTCAAAACAAAATGAATACTAAAGAACACTTTGGCAGTTTCCTCTCTAAGAAAGACAATTACTAGATATAGCACAGATTGGAAATACTCAAATATTGTATGAATGAACTCGACATATAAAGTGGTATTATTCTGTAACTGCTTCCAGAAACGATCACGTACAATAGCAATATGAAAATAAAGCAATATGAGGTCTACTATTCAATTTCGCAATACTTAATTCAGTGGCGGCTCGTGAGTTATGGAAGAGGGTGGGCACAAAAAAAAACTTACCTTCTTATTCTTCTTCTTCTGTTGGGTTGGACGCCGGCACGTCCAGGCGTCCAACCCAACAGAAGCATACTGCTCTTTGTACTATCCCCAATAGATCTCTCAGTTCCACTCTGTTAGTCCTGTGTCCTCGATAAAAGCCACTATCCTCCTCAGGGAAAGTTTGAGTACACTCGAAGGATCCAATAGATCTCTCCCAAAATATTTCTGTCTGAGTTCCTTCAGAGCCACACACGTGGCATATTACATAAAGGCTAGTTTCCTCCTTTTTTTCACATCTCCTACACCAGGGCTCGCTAACCAAGCCCATGCTGTATAAATGTTTCCTTAAAGGACAAGGTCCGGTTATTAACCCGGTAATTATTTTAATATCTTTTTTGTTACTACAAATTAGGTTGGCTGAAAACTTTCCGTCCAGCTCCCTTAGTAGTGTTTTGGTATGTAGTTGACCTTCCGTTAACCTTCATTTATTTTTTTGTTCTTTTTCTAGCCATAACCAGATCTCCCTTTTAGCGGAATCCTTATACAGGTTCTGGTCCTATGAAGTTTCTATTAGTACCTGCTTTGGCCAGTTCGTCGGCTATCTCATTGCCTTTAAATCCCTCATGTCCTGGCACCCATATCAGCGATACTGTATTGTCTTGTGCCAGTTTATTGATGACTTGTTTACACTATTTCACCAGCTTAGACGGTAGATGGGTTGATAATGGCTTTAATAGCTGCCTGACTATCAGTTATTATGTTAATTTTTTTGTTTGCGCAGCCGGCTTCCCGAATTTCCTCGGCGCAGGCTGCGACTGCAAACAATTCGGCCTGGAAAACCGTAGTATGTTTCCCCAGACATATCCATATCTTCCTTCTAGGGCACATTCCGCATACGCCTGCACCTGTCTCCTGACTAGATTGTGGTCCATCAGTGTACCAGGTGGCGGCACCACAACCGCTCGAGCGACTTTTTGACTGTTCCCTGGTCGGTATAAATATGTTCAGCTTAGCTGTAAACATAATCTTAGGTGCCATACTGTCCGCCGGCATTTGAAATATCGGCTCTTCCAGTATAGTTCCTGTGATATCTATATGGTCCCCTACAACCTTATTAGGACACCATACGTCATTGGCCTTCAGCCTCAGGATCGCAGCCATTGCCTCCGCCTTTACAAATAGTTCCAGCGGAGGGAGACCCACGATGGCCTCGATGGAGGCGGTTCCCGTGCTGTTTATAGCTGCCGTGATTCCCAACAGACCTGTCGCTGGAGAGTCGTGAGGAGGCTACCGACGATGTCTGCTCCGTCCTCCTCCACCAGATAACTGTTCCATAGGTAATCGTTGGTCTTATCACTACTGTGTACAACCAGTGTACCACATTTGGTTTTAATCCCCAGGTCTTGCCAACAGCTCTTCTGCATCTCCAGAAGAGCTGTTTCGCCCTGTTTGCCACTTTGACTATGTGTCTTCTCCAATTCAGTTTCACATCAAGTGTTATGCCTAGATACTTCACTTCATTGGTTAGTTCTAACTCTTGTCCAAACAGCCTTACGCTACCCAGATCATTTAGTTTTCTCATGTTGGTAAAGGCTACCAACTTGTTTTTTTGGGGATTGACAGTTAATCCCTCATCAAGGCATCATCTTTCCACAATTCGCAGAGTATTTCGCATGATGCTCGCCACTGTCACCGCGAATTTCTCCTGGGACAATATGACAATGTCATCGGCGAACCCCTGCGTCCATATTCTTTAGTCATTTAATGTCCTGAGGAGATTATCCACTACTAGACTCTATAGTAGCGGTGACAATACGCCTCCTTGAGGACACCCTTTTGTTGTCCTCCTGGAGATCGTTTTGCTTTGCATTTGGGCATGAACTACTCTGCTACGCAGCATGTTATGAATCCAGTTACATGTGGTGCTTTTATTTTTCGATCTCTTAAAGATGTAATAATAGAAGACGTCGAGGTGTTATCGAAAGCTCTCTCTATGTCTAAGAAGACTGCAAGTGCAATTTCCTTGTAGTGTAGGCTCCTTTCGAGCTTCTCACCAGGCTATGCAGGGCACCCTCACCTGATTTTTCCATCTGGAATGCCCGTTGCAGTGGGTGTAGAGGAAATCTATCCAGAGCCCCTTCTTTAATATTTTTTACCTATTCTTTGTACATAAAATCCATTCTCCTATTTTTCATGCTGGAAAAGACGTCTATGACTTTTTGTCAAAATCCAGGATAGACTGGATACTTCTTTTCTATTGATATTACCGCCAATGCGTTCAGTCCATCTTCTGACATTGTACTTCTCAGAAAATTTTAATGCGTTTCAGGATGGAAAAACATCTTTCACTTTCTGCTGCCGACATGGGCATTGTACAAATAATATCCAACAGTTTGTATGTTTCCGTCAAAACCTTTTTTAGGTTGTTGTCTGTTATGAACACTAAAAGTGGAAAAACACCATCTACGTCGCACACGTCATCGCGCTCATAAATTACTGAAAGTTCATTTTTCAATTTTACACTGTCCAACATAGGATAAGATTTCACAGTTTCATCAAAATTTTTTGTGGAAATGAATGACTATAAGTTTTAAAATTTTGAGAATCAAATAATTTTGCTATACTTAAGTGATCCTTAAAATCAAATCGGTCGCTAATTTGGCTTAAAATAGTGTCACATACTTTCTTTGCAATCTCCAGCTGTCGTTTTTTGTCTTTTCCTTGCAGGTTCTTCATTATTGCGTTCTTGATTGTCATTATCAGTAGAATTTCTTAAATTTCTAATGTGAATAATTTGCTGTTGGAATTGTTCAATTACCTTTTGCAGTTGAGCACTGTCAATCTCGCGCACTTGAATCTAATTAAATAATATTTCAACATGTGGCATGATGAAATAAAATATTTTCAACCAGTAGAGGAATTCCGGGCAATTCAAATGTTTCAATAAACCACTTGCTTCACTAATAGTAACTGAATCCATCCCATCTTCGTCAATAATTTTGTCTAAACATTCTTTGAAAGAATCCTGGTGTTCAAATAATGTGTTCACAGTTCGACGTTTGAAAATCCAGCGTGTAGGAGCAGCCCTTGGTAATCTACGTTTCACTACTTCATCAAGAATTACCGTTAGTTTTGGCGATCGAGAAAAAAAACTTGAAAATGACTGAATTTGCAAAGAAAATTTTTACATTTTTATTGCACTGTGCCGCTCGTTCAATAATTAAATTAAATTGATGCGCGTAACAGTGAATATAATATGCCTGTGGAAATGTTCTTTTGATAATAGCTTGGACACCATTTGTCTTACCACTCATCACGGACGCCCAATCGTAACTTTGGGCGATTTGTTTATTGTTATCAGACCCAGAAGGAGAATTTAAAATAGTTTGCAATTCATTCAGCAATGTTTTTGCTAATCATCAGCATTATGTCCACCCGGCTTAAAAAAAGACCAAAAGCGTTTAAAAATTTGTCCATTAAACACCTACCGAATAAAAACGACCATTTGCTGATTATTAGCGTTGTCTGTAGTTTCATTGGCCACCAAAGCAATGAAATTTGTAGATTTAATTTCTTTTAATAATTCCTGCTTGTAAATTTGCGTCATTGCATCTAGCAATTCGTTCTGAATAGTTTTTGAGGAGCCTTTAAACACTTGTAAACCTTTCATATGTATTGTAAGCACAGCCTGTAATTCAGCTGCAAAGATGATTAAGCGTACATAAATACCTGGATTTTCCGACGTCAATGTCTCATCATGGCCTCGTAACACCAATTCAATAGTTCCGTAAAGTTTTCTACACATAATTAACCGGCGCAAAATATGATAATCTTTTTCCACATCTTCGTTGTACTTAATTTTATGTCGCACATAAGCACTGTCTAACACTAAAATCCACGCACGAATTTATGTGAGAAACATAATTTTCGTATTTCTTTGCCCTTTCTGCGATATGCTTTAAATCATTCAACCCTTGTTTATTCTACGCACTAACCTCTTTCTTAAAAAATAACCAGATAAAACAAAATAATTTATTTGTTAGTGGCCATCCGCAAATCCACTCATATTTTTGATATATATTTTTATTGAATACTCTATTGTAAGTTCGACTTTTACTTGTTTAAGTGTAGTTTATTTGAAGTTCAGGGATAGGTATTTCTTCTTAATTAAAAGTTTTTCCTGAAATTATAACGTTGTTTTTTAAAGATTTCGCACATTATTAACTTCCATCATTAATAATAAACACGTGCAGTAAGCGCCGAAAACAATACTATCACAATAAACGCAAGATGTTAACTGGAGTCGAGCGAGTCTGTGCACCAAAATGTCGTATAAAAACATATGGCAAAGATAAGCGGGACCAGCCGATCCATATTCGGAATAGGTACATCTGAAATCGTGCCCCGGAACATAGCTTTGAGCGTTTATGCGCTAGTGTCTGTGGTGCGCAAGGAAACTTTGATACCATCGTTATAAAAATACGTAAAAATAATAGAATACAATAATGCACTGAACTACATGTAATATCTTTCTGTGTTTATCTTGGTGGTTGGATGCCTTTAGTACCAGCCGCACTGACTTAATTAATCTGACTAGTAGGCTTTTGTGGTCATTGTCCACGATTAATTCTGGGCTCAAACAAGCAAGGGACATCTTCAGAGCTGCTACTTAATTGATAATCTACATTTAATTATATATATATATATACGAAAATTTAAAAAAAAAACGTAAAAAGTACTTCCTGGGAGTAACGGCTTGGGAATTAAAACAAAAGAAAATCTATCTAAAACTGTAATTTTATTAAATTAAATTATAATTAGTGAAAGTTACAATTTTCCTGTCGAATTACCTATTTACATTAATTTTGTTCAATTAAAATAAAACTTATATTATACAAGGCCCGTCAGTGAAGCGGGAAAATCTGAAAGTCCAATCGTTTATTTTCCTCACAAAAGGGGCGTGAAGGTTTTGGATTATTGTTTGACAAGTTAAACGTGGAGCAGGGATCCGGTGCACACCATGCTTTCTGCGTAAAATCGTTTTATAATAATGGCGACTGCGTGACTTCTGTAAATGATTGTTTCGTTATCATTTCAATATTCCACGACATGGAAAAGTTCCGTTAGCCCATGCAATTACGTCCTGTGTGAAAAAGTTTGAAGAAACTGGTTCCACATTAAACTTAAAGCATAGAGTTACAACTAGGTCTGTAAGAACAGAGGAAAACATTGAAAGAGTTCAAGTAGCATTGACGTGTAGTGCACAACGTTCTGCAATAAAACCACACTAAACATTAGTGGCACATTGTTACGCTGAATTTTGCATAAAGACTTATCTTTCCATTCTTACAAAATTCAAGTCGTCCGAGACTTGAGAGATGGCGATGTGCTGGTTCGCAGAATTTTCAGCGAAGAAATATTACGACGTATAAATGACACTGAAAACTTTATTCCCCGCATGATTATGTAAGATGAAGCACATTTTTATTTGAATGGTGTAATGGGACACATTTACGACCATCTTATTCTCAAGACATTTAAATATCAGTCTGTTATAATTTTAATGATGTCTAAAGTTAATTTATATGAAATAAAAAATAAAATAATATCAATATTAATGCTTTTCCCGCCATTAGGTACTATTGCGAAACATTTCGCAATAATATTAAATGCATATTTCAATCAGCTCTTTTTATTCAAATGACATCATTTTCTGTAGTTCAACTTGTATAGTTAGTCATGTATAAACTCCAATAGAATAACCTTGTATCACATATGCGAATTAATAGAGTAACTGTATTACATCATCCAAATATTGAAGAACGATCGAGAACCTCCAAAAGAAGCTAGAGACGTGGGCAATTTCTAGGTTTGTTTTAATTAAGGCGGTTTGTGTTAAAATTCTCTGGTAAGAAAATCAGAAATTTTTTATTCGTGTCGAATTGAAGGGTTATCCTATAGTTTACACAATGGTGAGATTCAGTTTATGGTTAAATTTCTTAAGAGACAAGGTGAATTTTAATATTAAGTCGTTTTTATTAAGTGAGCTAGAGACGTGGGCAATTTCTAGGTTTGTTTTAATTAAGGTGGTTTGCGTTAAAATTCTCTGGTAAGAAAATCAGAAATTTTTTATTCGTGTCGAATTGAAGGGTTATCCTATAGTTTACACAATGGTGAGATTCAGTTTATGGTTAAATTTCTTAAGAGACAAGGTGAATTTTAATATTAAGTCGTTTTTATTAAGTGAGCTAGAGACGTGGGCAATTTCTAGGTTTGTTTTAATTAAGGTGGTTTGTGTTAAAATTCTCTGGTAAGAAAATCATAAATTTTTTATTCGTGTCGAATTGAAGGGTTATCCTATATTCACCGAGAGCAAAAGACGCTAGAACGGATCTAGGAGAACGAAACGGGACACTCGAAGTAGCGAAGCGAGTCACACGTGCGGATCCCTAAAAGTAATAGAAAAGAGAGGGTTTACCGCAATATATGTACTTAAGTAAGAAAAGAAGTACATGGTGTAGCAAGAGGTATTTCTAGCATACAAGTGCAGTTATTTGTTTGACACGTAAATTCCCACGTTTATTACATTAAGGCTTTTGTCTGGGATCCCAGGCACCTTGAGGCGTGAAGAAGAAGTCAAATTTAGTGTACAAGTGCATCACCTCCAGAGGAAGCGATTAGGTTGTGAAGTGATATGGCCATAGTGTAAAGATATCAAGGTTAGTCATTACTAATACTGTTTCTAGAATCTGATCAGACTAAACAGTTTAAATATATGTAAAAGTTGTTGTATCTCGTCCTATATGTATGTATAGTGTCTAGTTAATATTTCAAAGTAACAATAAAGAATTTTGTAGTAGATTATATGTAATAATTAAAAAGCTCTTTTGTCAATATATAAGTATATGTTTTATAACAATTTTGTTTTATTCAAATTATGTAAAGTAACTGTCATTATAAGAGCATATTAATCAAAGGAGGTTTGATTGAAGTAAATTAATAAAACAGTGGGATTCATTCGTTTCACCTACGATTTCATACACTCCTTGAGATAGGAAGCCGTAAGTACAATTGCAGCTTACCAGCTTAATATAGACTTAATATTGGCTTCTTTAAGAGAACTCTTTCTGGACGGACTCAAATCCAAACATGGCGACATCTTGTGGCCTGCCGAGATCCTCGGATTTGTTCGCATGCGAGTTTTTTCTTTGGGGATTTCCGAAGAGCAGGGTGTACTTTGGTAGACCGAAAATCATACCGGAATTAAAAATTAATAGACAAGAAATTGCACGGAAAATTTTCGATCAAGATAAGACTGTTTACACAGGAATGGCTCTCACTTGAGCCGCGTTATTTTTAAAAAGTAAAATTTACTCAACTCAAATCTGCAAAAAATTCTGATAATAAACGTTTCATGAAGAAATTGGGTACTTTTAATTTTCTCGCTTCACTAGCGGACCCTGTATATTACATTTAAATTTCATTGCTTTAACATGTGTTTAGGAGCGGTTCAACTTGAGGAATTAGTACGTTGGTTAAACGAAGGGTTAACCCAACAAGAAGCTGCTAACCGGTTACAGGTTTCTTAAAGTCAGGTTCGTAAAGCGTGAAATCGATGCAGAACCATAGGCAGTGCGACCAACATATACTTACCGTGGTGAGAGAGGAAGAGCTACAGCCGCCCTTCAAAATCGTCTGATAGGTCTTATTGAAGTAACACGAGCCTTATAGCGACTCAAATTAATACCGTATTAAGATGAGTTACACGCAGAATAATTTGTGTTCTAACAGTAAGGAATAGGTTGCATAGTCGCAATCTTAGGGCAGAAGGAGCTGCTAATTACCTATGGTTAAGAAGCGAGAGCAAAGAAATCGTGGGGCTATTGAATATGGCAATTGAAATCTGCAGATATGAAGACCCTGTCGTCTTTTCATAGATGAGTTAACATTTCGCCTTTATAATTCCGATGATCCGATTTTGTTGTGGAGAGAGCAACAACAATGATATAATAAACGTTTCATAATGACAACAACTTTTCGGTAGCGAATCAGTGTGGGTTTGGGGAGGCATTTGTTTTGATAGGAGTACAGATGTGGTTGTCTTAATTCACGATACCATGACAGCGTTAAGCTATCGTGGACCTGGTTATAGAACCAATTGCTCTATTATTTGCCATATCAGTCGCTATCGGCGAGTTTTACTCTAATCGACGAAATGCTTGACCGCATCGTGGCAGAATTGTCAACAGCTACATTGAACAGCATAGTATTGACGAAATGAATTGGCCAGCTTCTACAGGTCGAAATTGTATTGAATATGTCTGGGCTGAAATGTAAAGACAATTAAACTGCCTACAACGGCCCCCACAGACATTATAGTAACTTGCCAATGTTTTGTGAGACTTTTGACAAACATCGCTCAGTCTTTCATTAATAATTTAATTGACAACTAATTGCGCCGAATAGAGTTAGGCCACTATGGAGAGCTAGAGGCAACTCCACATGATATTAAACTGGGGTATCAACTTGGTATTAGAAGTACTGTTAAGTCAAATCCACAGTAAAAATTCTTATTTTTGTGTATTGATTTATTTATATTATGTATTTCTTTAATGCTTTTGTTTTATTTTTACCACTTTCTGTATATTAAACGTGTCTAAAAGACTCACATAATAAATCTGCTTTCTGATTTACATCCAGAATTACAAATATCCAACTAATCCATTTCAGTTTTCGAGTAGTGTAGTTTTATAAAAGAATAGTATTTGTTTTACTTTTCTCTGCTATTTTAATAACTTGAAAAAGAGCTTCATATGTAGTGCGCTTTTAAAAAAATAGTTTGTCTGCAGTAAACGCTATGCAGTACTAAAGCTATTGATTTATTCGGATTTTGAATTTGAGAATCTGCTTTAATAGCAAATCATGATACTGATTTGAAAGACTAACACTTCTAACAGCGGTGAATTTTCCGTGAACAATGGAAACTTTAAATTTGTTCAATAAGCAGTGAAATATAATTTCCCGTTACATTACGAATTTATTTCGATATTTCCTGTAAAATACATACCAACCTTTGTCGGCTGTAATATTTACGTTTTGCTTTGTTCGAAATACACATAACCCGACGTTTGATATCCAAGTTATATCCAAAATTGAAGCGAAAGATTCATTAGCATTAACTTGAATAATTAATTAATTAAATAATTAATTAAGATTGATTCTGCATAACTTTATGCCCGCGGAATATTTCGTATACAATGTATAATAAAAAAAATATTTGACGAATACTTTTTGCTGTTGTTCTTAAGAACATTGTTGAGGCAATAAGATTTCTGCTCGGTTTCAAACTAAATCTGCCAACCGATGTTTAATTTTCGTCGTTTGTAAATTAAATATAAACTTGTGTAAAGCATTTCTTTGCTACAGAATCCAGGAGAATGTTACGAAAAAATTTCTTCGGAATCAAAAATTATATAAAAATGAATCCGATTAAACAAAACAAAACTATATGGTTAATTATAAATAAAAATACTCTTGCCTCATTTAATCATGTTTTGCCAAATCAAATTTCCAATGCGTCCAATTTATGTAATAATTTTTATGAATTTTTAATAATTAGAGAGGTTCATTTGAATAACATTCCACCGACGGCTCGCCCTAGCGCGTATATATATTTTGTCAATCGCCGTCCGATCACCATTCAATGCACTTCGCTGTTTTACAGTTTTAAATAATTTTATGTCACAAATAACCAGAAAGAGAACGTTTTACGATTTAGCTCATAAATGAACAAAGGGATTTTCGGATTTGATGTACAATGGGAGTATAATAAAGTATGAAGTGTGTGATATACCGTTAATGTGTTCAAGGATATTTCACTGCGAAAGACACGTAAATAGTGTAATGCATAATCGCAAAAAAGTGGTGAGACATTTTTGTTTAATTTATGTGTTATTTTCATATTGTGTAATGTACCGTTTGAGTTAGTAGACCGTTGATTTTGAAAACCGGACGGCAAAGGAAAGTTACTTAGCCGTAAAAGATTGCTAAATTTTCTACCATCCCTCCGCGAACGTATTGAACATATGATTAAATTTGGATTGAAAAATACGAAACTGTGCACTGTGGAATCTGTGGACGAAACAACAGATTGTAAAAAAAATCGGTTGTTAATGTTATAGTACGTACAATGGAATAACATCAATTGTCACTTCAATTTTACAAGCATGCAGAAGAGTACAAAAATTTACTGCCCATAAAAAAATATTGTGCAAACTTGTTACATTTTAAGTGTAAAATCCATGCTTTATATCTGATGGGAGAAACTATTAGTAGAAGCTATCCAGATATATGAGAGATGTATGTGTTGGTTTATCGCCAACCTTTTAAAAACAAAACAAAAAATTTTTGTTTTTAAAAGGTTGACGATAAACCTACATATTATTAATTTAATGTTTTAAAAGTTAGACGATAGATTTTACCATGTTTAGTGGCGTCTTTGCTAGATTTTAACTCTCAATTGCGCTCCTGAAGAAGTAACAAATTCGTTATGAAATATATGATAGAGTGAAATAAATGAGTTTTTTTATTTGATAGACCACTCACCCGTTAATTAATTTTTACTAATACAGTACGGTCGATAATACTTAATAGTTTATATATATATATATATATATATATATATATATATATATATATATATACACTATTATATGTTATACGTATTATATATATATATATATATATATTGTGATGAGGCTAACCATGTATATGAGGGGCCTAGAGCAAAAATACAGCATAAAAAAAAAGCATTTAAAATTGTTAATTTAGTATAAGTTTTGTTTGTTAGAACTGCATTTTTCACATGCCATATCAATAAAGTTAATACCGCGTTTTTAATTTATCAATTTTGTATCACATAATTATTGTATTTCTTGTAACCATTCAAGTTAGTCATTTTCATTTACATTTTAATTTTTCCGAAGATATATAACTTAATTGATTGGAATTATATGTCACATATTATGATCATAACTGTACCTATTTTAAATTCAAATAAGGCGGGAATTATCCCAAAATGAAAATAGGTAATTAGCGGAAATTGAACATTTAAAATAAACTTTTATACATTTTAAAATTAATACAATAATTTTAATGAAATGTCAAAACGATTGATTCTAGTAATATATTTTATTTTGAGTAATTTATTGTAGAGATTAAATAAGTATAAACAACATTGAGAATAAGATGCCTGGAAGAATTAACAAAAACAATGGAGAGTTTGCTTGGGTAATTAAAATTGGTACAACGCGTCTAACGTTTTAAAAAGTGTATAAAGGAATAAAGTGATATAAAACCTAAAATAAATTAACGAAACCTTACCAAAAAGATATCCTA
This sequence comes from Melolontha melolontha, assembly GCA_935421215.2. Lineage (NCBI taxonomy): Eukaryota > Metazoa > Arthropoda > Insecta > Coleoptera > Scarabaeidae > Melolontha > Melolontha melolontha. The sequence continues at coordinate 56,402,814 of OW285243.1, forward strand.
TAAGTTCCCGATTCACTAGCATCGTTTTTACGGAAGGTTACCTGCACCTGAACCCGCTGGGCACCGATAACCAAAACTCCAATTTCCAAAGGACGCCAACCCGAATTTGGAACCAAAACCAGTTCTTTCCTGCACCTGAACCCGTTTTTCCTGTGTACCAAGACTCGAACATCCAACAGCCATACAGATAAACCACCAGCATCAAAATTGAGTATTTATTTAATAATCTCCTAAAATATACAATTTTATTAGTTACATTGCGAAAAAGATCGTTTATATTTCATTTAAATTCTTTAAATATTAGCATTTGATCACTATACAGTTAATACAGAAAAATACAGTTCTTTTTACTTTGAATTTGTGTTACATAATTTAAATATTTGAGTTATAAAAATTTCATAACGACTTTTAACCTTACTTTTCTATTATATCGAATCACGTGACTTTTAATGCAAATGTAATGCTAAATGGTATTTTAACTTACCTGTTATGCTATGAGAATCTAATTAAACTAGTGATATTTACCATTTATCCTTTTGTTTTATTTTTTTTACAACTTTGTAAAATCATTCACTTAGCATATCTTAGTTTAAACAAATAACTGTTTTCTACCAATACACCGAACCGACTTCAACGTTAATCTTGTTCACGATAATCTGAGCTAGCCATATTGTGATTAAGATACCCATAAAATACTCCGTAATAACTTTAGCACGTAAAGGAGGCTGAACAGAAGTTAAGTATACGTTGTTTTATTATTGTATTCAAGCACATATAAGTTACTTATATGACAACTGTAAAAATATAACTTTAACGCCATCTATATAACCCTTCTATAACTCCGTACGTGAATATTCATACATATTTTATTTTTGGGCAAATTTAATTATTATTATAACTTTAATTATATGCACAATTATTAGGACCCAATGGTTTTTAACAATATATATATATTTGAACTAAAGCAAAAAGCAGAAACCGTTTACCAAATACTAAATATTGAATGGAAGCTAACCAATTAGTAGTGAAGGCCGATAGAACAAACTTGCTTTACTTTTACAACAAAACCAAGGAAGTTCTAAATATAGAAGTTCAAAGACAATGATTTTTTAACATCTTCCGCTAAAGTATTAGACATTATAATAAATGAGAATTTAAAATGGTTTTCTATTTATTTTCTGTGTACAAATATAGCCAGAACTTTTTTTACTCTGAGGCAGTTCAGAAAGTCTTGCAACATTGATGTTTTATTGACATTAACTTATGTCTTCTATGCCTTATGTTATCTGCGGAACAGATGCTATCCTCTAATGAGTCATGCAATCGCAGAGACAGAGTCGGTTTCTCTTAATAATAAGATTGATGCAATATTCACCCATAGCCCTGATTTTAATGTCTTGAAGGGCTTTTGTAGTAATGTTCAAAATACGGAAATCGGTAGATATATTAAATTTAAAGACTATTATTTCTATGCGCCACTCACTAGCTCTGATGTTGAGCGTTTTTCTATATTTAAAGACATACTGTCCAATAAAAGAATGCACTTTACAGAACAAAGTTTAGAATATATTGTAATAATTAATGTGAATAATTAACAAATGCATTTTGTGTGTGTATATATATATATATATATATATATATATAATTATTTCGTGACCTTGGTATGATATGGTAAATTCAATCAGTTGGCGATTTAAGGTCAGGCTTTACTTTAAAGTATATATATTTAAAACAACCCTACATGTTTCGGCAATGATGCCTTTATCAAGGATATAAAATATAAATGACAGTATACAAATGTCATATAATTGAGTTGCTATGGATAAAACTATTCAAAGATACATTCCAATTGAATAATAATAAATCATGCCTTAGTATTCCAAAAACAGATAGACAATAAAAACAGGGAAAAGCAAGACATGAGTTATTATTGTGTAGGGTTGTTTTAAATATATATACTTTAAAGTAAAGCCTGACCTTAAATCGCCAACTGATTGAATTTACCATATATATATATATATATATATATATATATATATATATATATATATATATATATATATATCTTGAATTAATTTCAATTCAAATTAATTTAAATTCATTTAACTTCAGTGTTTTATTTATTTTCCTAAAAATAAATTTACGTATATACATTTCATTGGCTTTATTACGACTCTGGCGAAATATATTTCACACTCCGTCAGTTTGCATTGAAAGCCGTACAAACAGACAACTTTTATCAATACCATCGCGCTATAACATTCATATATACTGTTTTTTTATGGCATTCGGGATCATTGCCCATATTGCCATGTTAAGAAATGTTTACAGAATCTATAATAAGATAAAATTCACGCAAATCGGGAAGGGGAACGTTGGAATAAACATGTTTCACATCTGGGGCCTATCAGACGACTTTAGACACAATGAAAAACGGCCATCGGAAAAATAGGTTTCCCACAAAGGCAAACGAGGATAGGTTTTGATTTTAGATCCGAATCCTAGATTTAAAAATGTAATCCATGAATGGATCGTAAACATTCTTAGTATTATACGTTAGGACACATGTAATATTAGTAGGCATGACCACTCCCGCATTAACAAGTCTGCCAATAAATTCACCTCGAAAGTTATTGTGCTTAGGGCATTCGAAGATTAAATAGTTTATATCGGCTGCATTGGTGGCACATGTACAATATATATACTGTTAAGTTGATCGATTGTACATTCTCGGCACCGATGAATCACACCCGATACTGGATAGCGCCGGTTCTGCAGTCTAGTTATCAACTTATCATGCATTGAGAAATATCGGCTCATGTTGAAAGAATATTTTTATATGATTTAAAATATTATGATTCTTGCAAAGATATATTTAGGTCTAGCAGTTTGCTAACATTTTACGATCTATGTATTCTGGAAACCTTTCATATGTTTATAAATAATATCTGAATTCTCCTTCAATACCGTTATTACCGTCATTAGTATAATATTCGTATAACAAACTATCTACTACCTAAAGTTTTTTTTTATTAGAAATGGTGTCATTTATGGGCTGAAAATAATATAACTTTAATAAAAACTTTAATAATCTTATATTATTTAAACCCCCATTTAGAGGAATATATCTATTATTCCTGAATTATTATGATATTAATAGCTTTTTGTTTTCTAAGTAGTTTACTTTTTAATTTAGAGATGTGTTTGCTTTTCCTTAAATTATTCGAAAGTGTTATTGATTTATAAGGATAATACTGGCCAACACAATTTTCAGCGCTGAAAAGGAAGTGCATGTCTTGTTTAGTATTTTTGATGTTAAACTAAATGTGTGTGTTTTCCAAAATATTTTGTCTCGTCACATTTTCAAGTAATTACCATTATCAAATTATAGTAATACACTGGTCTACAAATTTTAACTGTTTTCTATCATCAGAAATAAAACTTTTTTATGTTAATTTCAAATCTGCTAATTTTAAAGCAGTTCTGAGGCATTGGCAGTAATTTGTGAAGTTTCAATGAACAGAGCAAGTAATATTATATCTAAACGTTATTTACAAAAGAATAAGCAGGATACATACTTAAGAAATACAACGTAACCTGCGTAGAATGCCATTGTTATTCTTTCGAAATTTGTCGATTTTAATGATTCGATTTTGACTTTTCTAGTTTCATATTGACATTCGTACTATATATATATATATTTTAATTGTTACTTATTTATATTATATTATATTTATTATATTATATTTATATTTTTATACAGTCCTACCGTTTTGGTAGAAATTATATTAAATCTTATCCCGAAAAAAGTTTTCAGAGAACATGTTTCGGTGATGTGTTAAACACATGACACAATAGCATGAAATTTTCTCTTCTCTAAACTGAAAGCTTTTATGAGTATAGGTGATTGATAACAAAATTCTTAAAATAATTAAATGTGCTATGTCTGAGGAAGGAATAAAATAAGTTCCAAATCACGCATATAAGTTTAAATACATACTGATTGTATTTGATTTAACCCTAACTCTGTTTCTTGCTAACAGTAGTATAGATTCACAATATAATAGAATTTGGAGCAGTAACTGAAATCGACTTAGTTAGGAAAACTGGCTTATATTAGAGTTAAACTTTCCGATCATTTTTCAAGGATCGTAATATTACATACAGTAGGCTGTAATGGTTAAATTATATACAAAATAAACTAATTTTTAATGAATAAGAACTGATTCTTAAACAGGTTCTTCATCGTGAATAAAAATCTAAATCTTGAAAATTAGCACGCGATATTGCGATAGCGTTACTGAAGGTAAATTTCAAGAAAGGAATCCTGGTATACATATCTCTCCATCTTCCGCTTTAGCACGATTCGCATCATTAGTGCGTGACTACAGTTCAGGCGAACGTGTTCGGGTCACCCGTGGCGCCAGCCCCAGTTTTACAACCGGAATAATGCGGTAGCAGCACCTTTACTGGAGGCCTAGATCAGAGCTTCGGTCTGGATTAATTCTTGTTCCTCTTGTTCACGTTCCAATCAGTAAATATGAACTGGTAATGTGAACGTGCGACGATGCGCTTGTAATGGAAGGATTAAGCGATGAACTGAATTTTTCGCGTTGTTCAGTACGCTTAAATTAATATTATTAAATTTGACTGCATAATCTTTCGAATAACCTCAAAAGATATACATACGTACTTTTCTGCATCAGTTTATTTATATATGGTTTGTTTGCGTGAACAGTTTTGCAAAGTATAAAAGGTGTGCTGTTTTATAAGTAGATTTAGGAGAAATATGAGGACACAATTCACAACGCAGTCAAATCATCACCATATGAAAAATGAATATACTCCGAAACATGAAATGGTAAACAAATAAAATTATTTTCATGTAATTACTGGTTTTTATCTGACCTAGAAAAATGCCAAAAACTTTACAAATAATCTATAAAGTAATAACTTGATTCAAGTTATTACAAGAATGTTTCACCAAGAAATATCTGCGAAGTCAACCAATGAAAATCTATAAAGTATAAGGTCACAAATACGTTATATATATATATAAGGTATATAAGGTATGGAGGCAAATAGCAGATGAAGCAAAGAAATTACAAAACAAACAAGAAAATGGAGAGGAGTGACGAACCGCCCCATAATGATAGTCAGAAGAGCTCAAGCAACGGCTCCAATTCCGTAAGGAATGTATAGCCAGTTATATATATATATATATATATATATATATATATATATATATATATATATTGATGTGGGTCAGTACTCTTCATTATGTATTCTTCTTCTTATTAAATATCAATTCCAAGAATGTTATATCTGGAATAATCAGATTTGTGAAACATTACTTTATAGATAGAATTTTGTATTTTAAAGATGTAAAATCATAATTGGTTTTAAAAATCATGTTACCGATTAATATGATATGTTATATTTAGTCAATCTTTATATTTCGCCCTTTAATTAAATTCATCTTATTTATGTTCGCGAGAATTCTAGATTTCTAAAACTGACTATGATTATTTCATGTATGTTCAAATTACTGTAAACTCTGATTTTTATTATCATTTTTAATAACATCACTTTATAATGTGCATTTGGAATTACGTGAGTTGGATATATTATCACATTTATAGATTGTCAGAGATATTTTCATCTCTGTCATATTTAAGAAATTCATATTTAAAATTATTTCTTTATATTCTGACTAAATTATCTTTTATAATTTTGAAATTCATTGTATAAGTTTTCTAAGAAAATTTGATTTATATTTCTACAAAATATGATATGTAGTCAAGACGATGAAAAAAAAAAGAAGATAATTAATTAAGAGATTTTTGCATGCGGTGGTAAAGAAAAGATTAATATTCATTTACTTCTTCGAAATTATTTAAATAAAATTATCTACGGCTATATTTCTAATAACAAGAAAGTGAATTCATTATTTTACATATTATAAATACCTTGCGAGAAACATACTTCGAGTGTGGAGATACTAGGATTCCTTATCATCAACATTTTGTATTTCCAATTAATCTAAAAGCAATTTTACGTTTAAGCAGCTTTATATAAGAAGCTACTGGAACCTTTTCTTGGTTATATTTGGATAAATTACGCTTTCTTCCGGTTATCATATGTGGACATAACCTAGCAGAGTTCTACAAGCATCAAGGAACGTATGTAGATTTGCGGTTTGAACATCTATCGGAGGAAACAGACTGATTCATTACATTCGGACTTGCTGAACCTGTTGGAATTTTACAGAATATTCCACTTCCAGAGAACACGTAATTTAGATACTACCATAACGGTTACATGTATCAGGTATTCTATAGAATTTATTCCTGTAATAAAAAATTAAAGATATAACATTTCTTGCGATCTAATATTTCTAAATTATAATACTCACGTTATTTCAATGATAATATTCTACTGAACATATTTATCAATTTATTGTTGTTCTTACCTTGTTTTCATTCAAAATTTTGACACGATCCATTTATCAATATAATAATATACATATTATTGATGTAGGCAACCTAATGTGTATAGCAATATAGAAGGTTGCATACGTAAACATTTGTAACTCAACATATTAACGTAATTGTATTTTGTACTGTCGTAACTATAGTGTTTAATAAATTTATTTGTTATTTAATTTTACCTAATCGTTTTATTTTATGTATATCTGTGTTGCTGTGTGTATATTCGGATCCCGCTAGTAACCCTGAGATAAGAATTTTCTGCATATTTTTTTATTAAGTTTTAAATTATCATTTCTGAGCTAGTTTTTCTTTTTTTGTTTTTTTTATTTTCCTTTTATTATTTTTCAGCCTTCCGCATTATAACATTAATTGACGCCAGCAACGTGGGGCAATTTAACGAATATACAGACAAATATTATAGGATACATAAAATAGAAGATGATTTAATATCTTCCAATATTAACAAACAACGTAATTTTTGGGGGAAAATTGTATTATTAAAGAAAAACAGAATATTTATACCTTAAACAGAATATTTATACCTTAAACAGAACACTATATGATATATTACATATAAAATTATCCTTATAATTACCTACATTCATCTTACTTACTTATTAATATATTTTATCAACTATGGAAACACGTTCCCGTTCTGGATCAAGAATGGAGATAACAGAAGATGGACAAGATAAAGGTGAAGGAGAGAGGTCCACTAGTACAGAGATTCATGCGGTACAGGAAGAAACGACATCAGACCAGATGAAGATCATGTTGGAAGCGATAATGATTAAACTTGAGAAAAATCAACAAGAAATGAACGAGAAAATAGATCAGAATCAACATACTCTTAAAGAAGATATGAAGAGTATGAATGAAAAGCTAGAACAAAATATTAACGCTAAACTAGAAGATACTATAAATTCACAAAACAGGCAATGGGGACTACTTTTGAAGGATTCCGAAGATCGTATTCAGGCAAGTGTGGAAGTAAAATTGTCTTTACAAAAAGAAGAGGTTACTTCAATCATTAACACGAATAAAGACATTCTGGGGGAACAGATAGTATCACATCAGGAGAAATGTCTGCAGAACTTTAATACAGTCAATCAGAGATCATTGGAGTACGAAGACATGTATAATAAAGAGATCAACGCGGTGAAGAATAATTTACAGGATTTGATGAAGGATCAGTGTAGCAACAAGGATTCTATTGACACCGAAATAAGGAGTATAAGGAATTCTATCAATCAAAAGTTAGTTTCAACAAACTATCAATCTTATGGTCTACCGCTGCAAAGAGTTGAGAATTTAATTACTTTTAATGGCGACATGAACATAGAACATCCGATGACCTATTTAACTTCAATGGTAAAGTATTTAGAAGATATAGCAGATCAGAAACAGCGGATGTATATACTGAGAGCCACTCTTAAGAATAGCGCTTTAGATTGGTTTATGCGGATAGAAGAGCATTGTTCTGATCTTAATAAATTTGCAGACCTTTTCAAGAAGAATTTCTGGGACGAAACTCAGCAGAATCGTGCCAAGATTCGCTTACTTACAGGAAAGTATAAAATGGGACCAACATCACGAGAGGCATACGCTTCAAAGATTTATAATAATTGTAAATATGTTCCTGATTTGGACGAAGCTTCAATAGCGCGTCAGCTATTGAATCATTTTATACACACGGATACGCACGCGATTATATGTCAAAGGGTGAATGACATGGACTCGCTGATTGACATACTTAGGAGATTGGATGATTATTCCGAGAACAATCAGTATATAGGTGGGAATAACAATTTCAGGAGTATGCTAGATAGGAATTATAACACTTATAAACCCTTTAATATTAACCGAACAAATAATCAATCAGTACTTAATAATGATCGGTCCAACAATTATAATATGGATAAATTTCGACATAATAATAATAGTGCACCATTTAATGTTTATAATAGGAATATCAACTCACGTCCTCAAAATTCTTTTAATAATGTTTTTCGACAAAATTCAAGTTTTCCACAGCCGTCAAATAATAGACCTTTTTATAATAACAATAATAACTTTAATCGTTCACTTAATTATAATACAAATAACAATTTCGGACATAATTCTAGGGATAATCATTTCACAAGAAGTAGTAGGTTTAATAATAATAGTGTTAATACAAGAGGACGTGGACATATTATTAGCAATTATCGTAGACATAGGTCATTATCACCAAGGATACCAGAACCCGATTTTGGCAAAAAAAAAACTTCGTTGGGGAAACTGGATCCTTACGAAAACCCAAGACCCAGCACCAGCACGACAGACAACTAAATATAATCGACTGTAACATACCCTGCAAACTTTATAATATTTCTTTTTACCAAAACCCCGAAGAATTTATTAATATTTATGATAATGAAAATATTTTATTAGATACATATAATCTACCCATCATTAATATTATAATAGATGGAGGAATTTATAATTGCTTGATTGATACAGGTGCGGAAATTTCTTTGATAAAAGAGGACAAGGCTAAATTAATTAATAACTTCAAGGACAAAATTATTAAAATCAAAGGCACGGATATAGTCGCCGCAAATAGGAAACGGATAGGGACAATTAATCAGAGAATTACTACGGACATCATTATTAATAAACATAAATATATTATACCGTTTTATATAATAGGAAAACTACAATACGATGCTATTATTGGTATCGATAATATTAAATCTTTAGGAATGGTGATGGATTTTGAAGAAGGGAAAATTAGTATTAAAGATAATGTAATTAATTTGGATAATACGTTGACTGAGGAGGAAAAAGCAGTTTATTTAAAATTTAAAGAAGAAAAGTTAAATGATGAGATAAATAATGTTATGTATAGGTTGAATATGAATATGAAGAAGGGATTTACGTGTGGTAATATGGTTGAAGGTTTAAATAATGCATATATAAATATAAATAATGATTATAATGGAGTGGAAAATAGGTTAGTAGGATTAGGAATGAATAATTATGAAGAAGATGATGTTTTGGAGGTGCGAGAAGAAGTGAAGGTTGGTAATACAGTCAATAATTTAAAAGAAATAGAAGATTTAATAAAGATACAAAATATTAAAGATGATCATGTTTCCCGTAGATTAATTGATATTTTATATTATAACTTGCAACTGATTAATGATGATATAGTGTTTGCTAAAAATTATGAACATATAATTAGAATTGATAAAGAAGATCCGTTAGTTAGTAAGAACTATCCGATTCCTTATTATTACCAGGATAGAATAAATAAGGAATTGAAACGCTTAGAAGATACTGGTATAATAGAAAGATCTAACACATATTTCATAAATCCTATTGTTATAGTGAAAAAGAAAGATGATTCTTTAAGAATATGCTTAGATGCACGTGCCTTGAATCTTAGAATTAAACCAGAATTTGAAATGCCTCAAAATATTGATGTGCTTCTTACGAAATGTGGTAATAAGAAAATATATAGTAAGTTAGACTTGAAAAATGCTTTTTGGCTAATTAATCTAGAAAAGAATTCACGTAAATATTGTGGTTTCATTATAAATGGAGTGGTTTATCAATTTCGAGTTTGTCCTTTTGGTTTAAAAACTTCGCCTGCTGCATTAATACGATTTTTACATCAGATATTAGATAAATAAGAAGATTTTACTTTACATTACCTTGATGATATTATAATTTTTTCGAACAGTATACAGGAACATTTTCAACATCTGTCGATTATCTTAAATACCTTAAGAGAGGAAGGAATGAAATTGAACTTAAGTAAATGTCAATTTTTCAGGGAGGAAGTAAATTATTTAGGTTATATAATCAATGAAAAGAATGTTTTATTAGATCCTCAACGTTTAGATGAGATCAGGAACTTTCCTCGTCCGAAGAACTTAAGAACCTTGAGAGGATTTCTTGGTATTCTAAATTATTATAGGAAATTTGTATCTAATTATAGTCAACAAACTTTACCTTTGTTGAATTTACTTAAGAAAGCTGTTAAATGGAATTGGTCTCCAGAGTGCGAATCATGTTTTATTAAGTTGAAGGAGAACTTCGTGGACAACCTAAAGTTACATCATCCCGACTTTAATTTACCTTTTATAGTGCGAACAGATGCTTCACATCAAACTATTGCTGCTGAATTGGTGCAGATTAAAATGGGTCAGGAAATACCAATCTATTTCATATCTAGAACATTGAAACCATGTGAGATCAGGTATACGATTTCTGAAAAGGAGATGTTGGCAATTGTGTTTGCGTTAACCAAATTAAAATATTATTTGATTGGTAAAAGATTCACTTTAGAGACAGATCACAAGGCTCTTATAAACATCATGAGTACTAAACTCAATAATAACCGGATTTATAGATGGACTTTGCTTATACAAACATACGAGATTGATATTAAATATAGGCCAGGTAGGGAGATGATCACTGCGGATGTCTTAACAAGGAAGGATGGTGATGTTAAGAAACAGAATATTATGATTAATCTGGTAGAATTACAGAAACACGGTATTTTCTCTTTTACGCAAATTAGACAGGTACAATCTTCACAGGAATTTTTACAAATTAAAGAATTGTTAAAGGAAGTTGAAAATTACAAGGGGATGAAGATTAAAGACGGGTTTCTACTTAAGATAATTGGCAAAAATGAAGTTTATGTTCTTAATGAGTTACATACAAGGATAATTGCACATTATTTACACACTAGGTATTTACATATAGGAGCACGGAAATGTTGGTTAATGTTCCGTGAAGCTTTCTTTTGTATTAATGACGAGCGCATAATTAAGAGCGTGACTAGAAATTGTCAAGTCTGCGAATTAGCGAAAGATAAAAATTTTACACATAAGAATATTAGCCATAATATTGTTTCATATGATAAACTTGATCTTGTATCCATCGATTTCTTATCTAACCTGATTCCAAGTACCAAGGGTTATAAGAATATTCTGGTAATTTGTGATATTTTCTCTAAATTTGTTAAATTAATTCCTACGCAACGTTGTAATACCGAATCTGTGTTACAAGCCTTACAGGATTATTTCTTGCATTATGGTGTACCAAGAGCTTTATTGTCGGATCATGCCACCTATTTTACAAACGATAGGTATCTAAATTTTCTTCACAGCTATAATGTTAAATCTTATTATACTTCGATTAGATATCCTCAAGGTAACCCGACTGAGAGATATATCCGAGAAACTCTCAAGTATCTAAGGATTTTGTTAGTGGATAAGCATAATAGATGGGCCAAGTATTTACCTCAAATTGAATTCGTCATGAATAATACGCCGAGCACTGTACATAATTACTCTCCTATAACAGTTTTCACTGGAGAACTTCCTGGAAGACCTTGGGATAATAAGGAACTTTTTGATTTTTCAGAACGATTACAGGAGGTTAGAGATAGACTTAGGGAAAGGAAAGATAAGTGGGAACGCAATAGGATGCTAGTTCAACGAAAGTACAAAACATACCAATTAGGTGACTATGTTGTAGTTAAAAGATTGCGTGTAACTGACCGTAAGAACAAGATCATGGCAAAGTTATTGAGACCATATCAAGGACCTTATAAAATTAATCGAATTTTTGGCAACAATACATATGAATTAATCGAAGATGAAACTAATTTTATTAAGGGTAGATATCACATTTCAATGTTACAGGACCATTTAGCAAAGGAGAATTGAATTTAAATACCAGCTTCATATATGTTACGAAAATAAGTCTAATTTATTATTTTACCTAAATAAAGTTGCATGATAGTTTTCTACATTCTTTAAATGAATGAATTTATATACACATGGATTAATATGAATAGGGGTTAGATATTTAGCTGTTAGTCAGGTATGTTACAGGTCGAAAGAATATAATAATGTATAAAACTCATTTTAAATATACTACTACTAATCTAAATAAATATTTACAGGTTGAAAGGATATAATTATATATAACTTATATTTAATATACAACTACTAATCTAAATAAATATCTACAGTTCGAAATAATATTTTAATACATTTGTTATAGTTTAATATTCAATTTTTCCAATTAATATCTTACAAAAATCTTTACGAATAATTTCTTTAATTTCAGATATGACAATATGATAATGACAATTGAAATATTATAACTTTGACACATTTTCTTTATAATTTGTTTAGCACATGTTATCCTGAAAGATTAAACATTTTACGTTAATGTTTTTACTTTATATAATGAATTTGAGTTTCTTTCAATAGTTATAATATATGTAAGATTTATTTATTTAATAATTTTCTTTTAAATGTAACCTATTTGTTTTATAATATAATAACATGGTTCTATAACTTTCTATAGATAATTAATATAAAGTTTAGTTTGCTAGTTTGTGTGAATTAATTTGATCAGTTTTCATTTATTCTTATATCTATTTAAAATAGTACTTAGAGAGACAGTATTAAAAAATATTATTACAAGATACAATCTTCGTTTATACACATTTTCTATGCCTTCTATTTTTGTACTTAATTTTCGGAAAAAAAAATATTCTTACTTCTTGGTTTCTATTTTTTTTTCGTGAGCAATGGGGATAATGATGTGGGTCAGTACTCTTCATTATGTATTCTTCTTCTTATTAAATATCAATTCCAAGAATGTTATATCTGGAATAATCAGATTTGTGAAACATTACTTTATAGATAGAATTTTGTATTTTAAAGATGTAAAATCATAATTGGTTTTAAAAATCATGTTACCGATTAATATGATATGTTATATTTAGTCAATCTTTATATTTCGCCCTTTAATTAAATTCATCTTATTTATGTTCGCGAGAATTCTAGATTTCTAAAACTGACTATGATTATTTCATGTATGTTCAAATTACTGTAAACTCTGATTTTTATTATCATTTTTAATAACATCACTTTATAATGTGCATTTGGAATTACGTGAGTTGGATATATTATCACATTTATAGATTGTCAGAGATATTTTCATCTCTGTCATATTTAAGAAATTCATATTTAAAATTATTTCTTTATATTCTGACTAAATTATCTTTTATAATTTTGAAATTCATTGTATAAGTTTTCTAAGAAAATTTGATTTATATTTCTACAAAATATGATATGTAGTCAAGACGATGAAAAAAAAAAGAAGATAATTAATTAAGAGATTTTTGCATGCGGTGGTAAAGAAAAGATTAATATTCATTTACTTCTTCGAAATTATTTAAATAAAATTATCTACGGCTATATTTCTAATAACAAGAAAGTGAATTCATTATTTTACATATTATAAATACCTTGCGAGAAACATACTTCGAGTGTGGAGATACTAGGATTCCTTATCATCAACATTTTGTATTTCCAATTAATCTAAAAGCAATTTTACGTTTAAGCAGCTTTATATAAGAAGCTACTGGAACCTTTTCTTGGTTATATTTGGATAAATTACGCTTTCTTCCGGTTATCATATGTGGACATAACCTAGCAGAGTTCTACAAGCATCAAGGAACGTATGTAGATTTGCGGTTTGAACATCTATCGGAGGAAACAGACTGATTCATTACATTCGGACTTGCTGAACCTGTTGGAATTTTACAGAATATTCCACTTCCAGAGAACACGTAATTTAGATACTACCATAACGGTTACATGTATCAGGTATTCTATAGAATTTATTCCTGTAATAAAAAATTAAAGATATAACATTTCTTGCGATCTAATATTTCTAAATTATAATACTCACGTTATTTCAATGATAATATTCTACTGAACATATTTATCAATTTATTGTTGTTCTTACCTTGTTTTCATTCAAAATTTTGACACGATCCATTTATCAATATAATAATATACATATTATTGATGTAGGCAACCTAATGTGTATAGCAATATAGAAGGTTGCATACGTAAACATTTGTAACTCAACATATTAACGTAATTGTATTTTGTACTGTCGTAACTATAGTGTTTAATAAATTTATTTGTTATTTAATTTTACCTAATCGTTTTATTTTATGTATATCTGTGTTGCTGTGTGTATATTCGGATCCCGCTAGTAACCCTGAGATAAGAATTTTCTGCATATTTTTTTATTAAGTTTTAAATTATCATTTCTGAGCTAGTTTTTCTTTTTTTGTTTTTTTTATTTTCCTTTTATTATTTTTCAGCCTTCCGCATTATAACAATATATATATAAAATATATATATATATATATATATATAACTGGCTATACATTCCTTACGGAATTGGAGCCGTTGCTTGAGCTCTTCTGACTATCATTATGGGGCGGTTCGTCACTCCTCTCCATTTTCTTGTTTGTTTTGTAATTTCTTTGCTTCATCTGCTATTTGCCTCCATACCTTTCTATCCTTTATCTTCTCTCGCCAATTAATGATTCCCATGGCCCTTATGTCATTAATCACTTGGTCCTCCCATCTTAACTTAGGTCCTCCTTTGGATCCACTTTCCTGCGGTTTCCATTTCATTATTTTCCTTGATATTGATTCTTCCTCCATTCTTCTTCCTCATTATGTGTCCATACCAACGTATTCTTTTCGATTTGATTTCCTTTACTATATCTTCTCCGTTTAGTATTTCTCTTATAGCTTGATTAGTTAATCGTCGATACTGCTCCTCGCTTATCCTCTCCGGTCCATAAATCCTTCTAATTATCTTCCTTTCGAAAATTTTTAAATTTTCTGCGTCCCTGTTTGTAATGCACATAGTTTACGCCGCATATAAGACTGTCGGTCTTATCGCTGTTTTGTACACTTTCAATTTTGTTTTCCTACTTATTTTTTTACTTCTCATTATCTCCTTATACCTGTAGTATGCGTTGTGTCCCGATTTTATTCTTTGTGCTATTTCTATACTTCTATCGTTTTTATTACTTATAATCGTTCCGAGGTATTTGAAGGTTTGTACTTGTTCAAACCTGCGGTCTCCCATCCGTATTTCCTTCCCATGTTCTGCCTGTTTCCTACTCACTCTCATGTATTTCGTTTTCTTTTGATTTATCTCTAGACCTCGTTTCCGTGCTTCTCCATCTATCCTCTTTATTATTTTTTCTAAACTTTTCTGGTCCCTTGCCATGACAGCAATATCATCGGCATATGCAATCACTTGTATTGATTTCTGTATTAAGGATCTGGTTATTTCACAACTTCGTATGGTTCCTTCCAATGCTATGTTAAATAGTGCCGCCGAAAGTCCATCTCACTGTCTTACTCCTTTTGTTTGTTTTATTGCATTTGTCATCCCTTCTTCTGTAATTACAGCTGCTTTTGATTCATCTAATGTCATTCTGATTAGCCTTTTTATCTTTTCTGGTATTCCCAATGTTGTTGCTTCCTTCATGATAGTTTTCCTTTCCAAACTGTCAAACGCCTGTTTAAAATCGATGTATATTAAATGTAGGTCTATATCTCTTTCATAGCATTTTTCTACAACTTGGCTTAATGAGTGAATTGCATCGATTGTTGACTTTCCCTGCATGAATCCGTTCTGGTACTCTCCTACCTCTCTTCTTAGGTATGTATTCAACCTTTTTAATACAATTGATGTTAATACTTTGTATACTATGTTTAGTAATGTTATTCTTCTATAATTATCACATTTTGTTAAATCACCATTTTTTGGTATTGGTATTATGATTCCTAGTCGCCATTCTTCGGGCATTGATTCCTTTTCCCATATTTTTAATAATAGGTCGTGTATTCTCTCTCTTAATTTTTCTCCTCCATTTTTTAGCATTTCATTACTAATGTTATCTGATCCTGGGGCTTTTCTATCCTTTAAGTTATTGATAATATCATTCACTTCCTCTGCTGTTGGTTCTTTTATAATTTCTTCTTCTAGGTTATCTATTCTTTCATCTTCGCTGGTACTTTCCTCTTTGCTTATCGTATTTTCCATATATTCCTGCCATTGATTTTTATTTATTCTGGTTATTACATTCTTCCTTTTTTGTTGCGTTATCTGTCTGTATAACTTCGTGTTATTCTTATTGTCCCTTTCTAATTCGTCCATCCTTGTCTCTATCCATTTTATTTTTTTTTTCTCTTATGAGTTTTGTTCCTTCCTTTCTTATTTGTTTGTATATTTCGTAATCATCATCTTTACTTGTTCTTATCCACTCCAGCCTTGCCCGTCTCTTCTCCCCTATCACGACTTCGCACTCATTATCAAACCATCCAGTTTTCCTCTTTATTTGTTTTCTCTTCAACACTTTATCTGACGCATCATTTATTGCGTTTTTAATGTTTTGCCACTCCTCTTCTATGTTCTCATTTTTTCCTCTTTTATCTAATTGTGCTTTGATCTCCTCTTGGTATTTTCTTTTACTTTCATCATTATTTAGGCTTTCTACATTCCATTTTTTAGGTATCCCTTTGGTTCTACAGTTTCTAATCATTCTTAGCTTTGTTTTTGCGATTACCAAGTGATGATCCGTATTCACACTTGTTCCTCTATAAGATCTAACGTCCTCTCTTAAATTTTCTCTTTGCTTTTTGATTAGCATATGATCTATTTGGTTTCCTCTTTTTTGTCCTGGGAATATCCATGTGATTTTATGTTCCTTTTTATGCTTGAATTTTGTGCTTACGATAAATAACTGCATTTCTTCTGCTAGGTTGCATAATCTTGTCCCATTGTCAGTGGTTGATTCATGAATTGTTTCCCTTCCAGCTACATTCCTTAGGTGTTCTTTCTTACCTATTTTTGCGTTGAAATCCCCTAGCACTATCAACGTATCATGTTTTGGTATCATTTCGCATGTTTCTTCAATTTTTTCGTAAAATGCGTCTTTTTCTTCTGGTAGTGATACTTCAGTTGGCGCGTATGCGTTTATTATTGATATATTCGCTATTTCGTTTTTTATTCTTAGATATAAGATTCTGCCATTTATTCTCTTAAATTCCAATATTTTATTTCTGAAGTTCTTGTCTAACATGAACGCCGTTCCATTCCTTCCTTGTTTTTCTTCTCCTGCATACAACACACAGTACTCTCGCTTGTCTATTCGCCCCTCGTCTTTCCACCTCACCTCCTGTAATGCCAGAATTCCTATTTTGTATCTCTCCATTTCTCTGCTTATTTCTTCCATCTTTCCTATTTCCATCAATGTTTTAATGTTCCATGTTCCAATTCTTGCCCTGCCTCTACTATTCCTTGCCAATTTATTCTTTTTCCGTTTCCTATTGATTGTCGTTGCCTGCTCGTCTCCATTATTTGTCAAGGTTGTAGTTAGTTTTTTGTAATTCGAAATTTTTTATTCTCTACCAATTCATTTCTGCAGCTGTCCCAAATCATTGTTATTCCATTTATTATTATTTTTTGATATCCTACTTTTATTCTTCCCCCCTTTTCTCTCTCGTTTTTAGCAATTTCCCTCAGGTTTTTCTGAACTTTTAATTCCTGATCTGTTAAATCTGAATCAATGTAATATTTTGTACTTCGCAACTTGTTTTTATTCTTTAATATCATCTGTTTAATTTCCCAGTTTTCGCGTTTTACTCTTATGTTTCTACCATCTCCAATCTTTTCAATTTCTTTTATTTCACTTTTTACTCCTATAGCATTTTCTATAAATGCTTGTACTTGTTGCGGTTCTATTCTATCTTTAAATTCAACCCCTTTAATTATAATGTTCGTTTTACGATGCTCTTTCTCTATTTTTTCTATTTTTTGTTCCACTTTTTGCACTTTCGCCAGCTCATTCTCCAAATCGATTACTTTTTTTTCTTAGTTCTATGTTTTCTTTCCTCATTTCTTTAATCTCTTCAAAATATTGTTTTTGTTCTAGTCGTATTTCCTTCATTTCTTTCGTTAGTTCTTTCATTACTACTAATAATTCATCCATTTCTTGTAGAAATTTCGGTTCTAGACGTTCGCAACACAATTACTACTAATGCCCTACTCAGTTCAAACACCAGCTTGTGCAACGACTAGCCTTTCGCCTTTATTTCTTAATCTAATTTTATATTCTATCGTATTCTATCTATATATTCCGATTGCTACGTCTATGTACACGGAGAGCTGTAAATATCAGACAAAAAATTGCCGAGAGTGTAAACATTTGCCCCCGACAAAGACCGCAAAAAAGAGACACTCCGGAACCACAAGCAAGAGCAGAACAATAACGAATTCTACGTCATTTAATGTGGAAACTTAAATTTGATACACGAGGTATCTAAAACAAAGTTCTAGCTTTCAAATGATATCAAGCAAGTAATTATAGGTCAGATACTACTCACAGAGTCCCACATAAAACAGCACGAAAACTTTATCATGTCAACACTGTAACTTATAACTTGTGACTATATATATATATATATATTCTTCGGGATATTTCGCCGCATTTGGATGATTTCGTACTGAGAAGGACAACTTTCTTCCTGACGATTCGGTGACATCACTTTCACCTTTTTCTTGAGGATCTTCTCGTAACTTCAAGAGTTGCAACTACTTTATGTTGATTTAATTCTAAATATTACGATATGTTTGATGATATACTGAAATAATACTGTGATTATTGTTTTTGATTTCAGCTAGTATTAAATAACCTTAAAGTACGAAATTTTTAATACTTGCACTTAAAACATAACGTGAACAGGATTGTTCAGGTGGGATGGAGGTGTGCGGGTCTTCTCTTGAGCTGGGCCAGATTTTATTTTAAACAGGATTGGTATAGAGGATTGATTTTCTAACGCCTAAATTCGTTAGCGGAGTTCAATTTTGGCTTCTACTTGAACAGTTTAGCTTGCTTTCTTCGGAAATATTAAATTTAGGTATTTATTCTAAGTAATTACGATGTATTTTCATTTTAAAGTGGAGATCGAAAATAAAGCTGCTTTCTTGTAGAAAATGTGGAAAAGACGCTTTTCGTCGCTTGTTTTTTTTGGGGGGTTTTTGTATAATTTTAAGGTAAAATTTTGTTTTAAATATATTCTTTAATATTGATAGTTTAATCGTTTAAATTATTTCAGTTTATTTTTAAATTATAAATTTAATTTTACATAAATGTATTATTTATTTCCTAATGCAATTTTACTTGCTATGTTTCACCACACTGTGGCTTCATAAAGTGAATGAATATACACTGTAAACTTACATTTGGTACTTATTTATATAAACACAAATATAAAGGTGAAAAACAAAAATTCTATGCTGCTTTAGTTTTATGGTTGGTTTTGAGTTTAATATGTTCGGATGTAACCTTTCGTTCTTTGCACTTATGTAGAAACCATATATTCTGTTTGTTTATTTTGTACTTTAAACGAAGTTTAAGGAACCATTTCTCCTGGTCACTATCACTGACTAATTTCAACTTAATAATCGTCGTAGAAGATACATGTTGAAACTTCATTGTGTAATGTAAGTTTACAGTGTATATGCATCCACCTGATGAAACCACGGTGTGGTGAAAGATATATGTAGTGTCTACAATACAATATATTTTGGAAACTAAACAAATTGTGTTTCCTATTTGATATAATGAAGTTTCAACATGTATCTCCTACGACGATTATTAATAAGTTTTTTGCCCTCGAACATATTTGAATTGTACAGCACTTTTAAAGTTATGTCAAAATAAATTATTAACATTTAATAAGTTAAATTAATAAATAATGGAATTGATATGAATAAATTTTATGTGGAAAATTGAAATAATAGATTTTTATGAATATTCTAAATATAATTACATGAATTAAACGGTTATTTTAACTTATTTAATATTTTAGGAAAATGTTGGTCTATCAAAACTAGTGTATTTAAATTACACATCTAACAATACATATATATATATATATATATATATATATATATATATATATATACAGGCTGATTCAAATTAATTGCGCACCATTGCTATCTCTGTTATTATTGATTCTAGAAAGTAAGTTAAATTAGCAAAGTATTAGTGTTTTTAACATTGATTAGCATGCAGTTCATGAAAAAAAAATTGAATAACGCATTTTCTAGAAATTTTGAAATTAATAATTTTTTTAAATGGAACAGCCTGTATATTTTTTAAAATTCTGAATGCTAATGTTCTTTGTAATATAAAAGTTTTAATGCGCTATTGTCCTAAAACGAATAATAGTAGTAGTTATAGTAGTTTCTATTTCCTTCTAAATGTTGTCATTGCTCCGCTAACTTTTGACAAAACAGATATACATATTTTGTGTTTAATGTTTATTTTAACATATTACAGCTTACAAAATTAAACTAAAAAGAAGAAAGTACATGTATAATTTATAAATACTGCTCAAAGGTGTCACCTTCCCTCTCAATACATTTTCATACCCGCTTCAGGCTTTTAAGATTGTCCTTCTATCTAATTGGCGAAAAACTTTTCTGACGTTGTCTTGCAATTCGCGCACGTTATCGTATCGCGTTTTGTATACCTCATTTTTTAAGTATCCCCATAGAAAAAAGTCTAAAGGCGAGAGGTCAGTGGAGCGTGCTGGCCATTGAATTGGACCATTTGTACCAATCCACTTTTCGGCAAAGATGGTGGCGAGGTAGGTTTGCACTAGGTGATAGTTGTGTGCAGGAGCACCGTCCTGCTGAAAGTATAAATTTTGGCGTATCAGGTAATCGGGGTTATTAAGGAAATCCTCTAGAACGTTACGAATAAATTCCAGATATCTGTGTACATCTACACAAGGTGGATGGCATCAAAACGGTTCTAACTGTTAGCGGGGTAACAAAATACAGCATACAAGCACATTTTACCTTATGAGACTTTTCGGGGCTACCCCCTCTCTTTTTTTATGTTCTTCGGGGGCCTTCTGAAATGTCAAATCCGGTGTTAAAACGGTTCTAGTTCAATCTGTTTTTGAGAAACTGCTGCCACTCAGGGATGAGCACAGACGCGTTGGATTATCTCTATAGACGCTATGGACTTGTTACCGCATTAATTCAATTTTATTTGATTAAATTTATTGTATTATAGAAAATTCAGTTACTTTAAAGAAATACTATACCTGATAACGCTCGGAATATCTCCGGATACGTATGTGGCATCAATATGCCATTTCTAGCCATAATTCAAAGACGTTTTAAAAAAGTGTCCCGTTTATGCATGATAAAGTAGTCAGTAAAGTAGTATCATGAAGTCAGAGTAAATCACATTAAATTCTCCGTTATTAGAACAGCTTGGTAATTCTCCGGATCCAAATGTCGTAGAAAAAGTGTGGAATATGTTAAAAATATTGTATTCTCTTATAAAAATAACAGCAAAATAAAATGAATAAAAAATATGATTAAGTAAACTTGGAAAATAGCGAGAAAATAAAACATATACAATGTTTACTCAATAGAAACACTGCAGATTGCGTAGTCATGACTTCGTCCCTATAACAGCGAAATACAGCTTTGTATGTTGATCGTGTCGCGTTTGTTAAAAATATTTGGTACTAGCAAAAACCCAGTATACGTTTATACGCCAAAGCAGTTATTGCGTTTTTGCGTCTGGCAGGCTCTCCTGCTGTTGTTTTGTTAGTTAATGAAACTTGCACGAATGTTAACATTTAGACCTTTTTTACAATTGTTTGTGTCATACTTCGTGACAAACTGGCAACGGTCTCTTCCTGACGTCAAGGCGTATTTATTAAATTGATGACAGCTCGTTCTGCCACTTCGTTACAACGTCAAAGCATATTTACTGCACACTTCAAGCGATTGACCTTGACTGAAGGAAAAACATTTTTTGTTTAGTTATACTTTTATAGAAATCATTGCCGGCACAAAAACATCAATTTACAAAAATTGGATAGACGGTATAGGGGCCTATACGGAACATACACATATCATTAATTTTTATATATTAAATTAGCTTGTGTGGATCCTTGCTGCGTTTATCACATATTGCTAATAGAGCTACTTACTTATTCCCTTTTCTTCCAGAATCTGTTCGCTTTGTACCATGATTGTCTTGATCTTCCTCTCATTCTCTGTATGTTGGTCTTAGCCATCCACACTTGTTTAAGTTTTCTTAAATTATGCATTCTTTGGGGGGAACCTCACCAACTCAGTTGCTTTTTCCTTATGTACTCATCACCGACTTTATTTTGAAGTTCATCCGTTATTTCCTGGTTTTTAATGCTATCTCTCCTTGCGATTTCTTTCAATATTATCAGATATTTCATCTCGATGGCCTGGATTTTACTTTCCAATCTTCTCTCGTTTAAAACCGAAGATTCGAACCGAAATGTTAATATTGAGCTACAAACCGACATATACATTTATCTTCGGTTTCTTTGTTATCTCCTTCTATTTAAGGCCTAGTAACATTTGAAGTTTTTTCTATTTTTTAATTTCAATTTCATGGTTCCTATTTTTTCCTGTTATAAGTCTTAGATACTGATACTCGTGAACTTGGTGTTTTTATTTGTTTTTACCCCGTATTCTGATAATATTTCGTGCCGCATAATCATGTTCTATTGTAAATCGCTTTCTGATTTTGCCCTAATGGCCTAATCATTTGCTAACGAACACTCCGATATTTGCATTGTTGCCAAATTTCTGTAACCTACAAATAATTTATTAGTTTTTTTACTGAACCTATTGACTATTTCATTCATGAATATTATAATTAGCCAGGGACTTATTTCTCGTCCTTGTTTTCATCTGCCCAGTGTTAAAAATATGTTCGATTTTCTATTTTTGCTTATAACATAGTTGTATGTTTTTTTTTGTACAAAGTCTCTATATTTCTAATTAGCTTTTCGTCATCTATTCGTTCTCGTAAACACTCCCATACTTTTCTCCTAGATACCCTAGTAAACCCCTGCTCCAGATCTATAAAGGCCAGTAGATGCTCTTCCTTTCTTCATTTTTCTTTTCTATTATTTATTTAACTGTCAAAATGGGATCTTGTATACTCCTTCCCGTTCAGAATTCGCATTATGCCTCTGATCAAATTGGCTCTATCTCTAATTTATTATTTAATATTTGTTTATATAACTTCTGGACCACATTCAACAATGTTATGCCTCTGCAATTCTAACATTCTTTATTATCTCTTTCATAAGAATAGGAACTATAATTCTAATTTCCAAATCAGTGGGTATCTTTCCTCTTTTCATATTTTCTCTTATACCTAATTTCTGTATCATTTCCGTCGTGATTTTCCTCAATATACTGTTTTGCTTCGAGTCTTGGATTGTCTGCACTCCTGTCCTTCCTGCCCTTCATTTAACAATTCACAAAAATATCCCTTCCATCGGGTCATAATCTATTCTTCGTTTGTTAGTAGTTCTCTTGAGGTCATTCAAATTTAATATACAACATCGTTCGCAATCTTGATACCAAATAACAATGCAAAAGTATATTGATGTCAAAGACGAATACTTTTTTTACATAGATTCCAGAAATATTCAAATCATGCCTGTATATATTTTTCTTTCTCTAACGTTTATTAATGAAATCTTAGAGAAAAAAATCTTCTACTGGCTTTATGCTGAAATACCGAAATTTTTCGATGGTCTTATTTCAATGGTCCATGGCTGTAAAAACGTTGAAATGTATCAGATAAATTGTGTTTTATCTTATTTTGTGTTGCACAGAATATTATTATTGCTCTTTACGACGACCTCGAAAAAATTCTATTTTATTATAAAGCTGTCCTTGAAAGAAAAGGACCATGTAAGAAAAATGAAAAGATGCAATTATATAGAATATGAAAATTGTGAGGCAATTGCGACGTGAACCCCAAAATTAAAAACCCACTGAAAATTGTATGCCGCCTATGAATTCAGAATGTTTAGAAATAATACCTCTATTGAACTTGGGTGGCATATGTAACAGCTGTCGATGTTTTAAAAATTACAACATAACATTGTTGTATGTTAAGCGTTCAGTAACCTCAACATATTTACTTACGAAAATGTCAGCTGCTAAAAATTTATAGATACTTTTATTTTGTTTGCAAGTGAATGATTAAAAATTAAGATGTGTGCTCTACGGGGCATTTCACGTCCGCAACCTTCGAAATTTGGTAACAATCTCTTGTTTCCCTTAATCCAAACGCGTAAATATAAATCATGTCGAATGTACATATTGCTGTGGATTTTTCATTAGAAAAATACTGAAAATTACGCGATATATTTGAATGTTTTGAAATGTACATTTATTTGTGACGGGACTGTATATTGAAAATGTTAATCAAATTTGCGAGGGAGAAACTGGTTATCCGGTGTGGATTTTAATGTAGAAGTCGAGGTCAATCTTGGAGACGAATTCTAGCTATTGAACGAAGAGGTATTTTCTTCGTGAAATACTTTATATACAGGGTGTCCAGAAACTCTCCTGACAAACGAAGACCGGAGATTCCTCTGATAATTTTAAGACAATTAAACCCAAATTCACCTAGTCCGAAAATGCTTCCTAAGGGAGCTAGAGTTCTTTGAAGATGGCGCCTTGTATTTATTTTTTTTTAAATTCCTCCAGAACGCTTCTATTTAGAAAAACAAAAACTGGTATGCTTATTTATCCTCCAGAGATGAATCGATTCCATCAATTGCAAATTTCTAGTACCGGTCATAGGCGTCCGTTTTGGGTAGGTCAACGGTTATTTTAAGGCATAACTTTTTTGTCTTTAACTTTTAAACATTTGTGACACTAGATTATTAAATTTTCAGGTATTCCAGTACTAAAATGTACTCTTGCTTTAAGTCGGTAGGATACACCGTTTTCTAGAAAAATCGATTTGTAAATTTTTCGTTTTTTCTTCATTAAAGTTCAATTTATTATGTACCTACTTATTTTTAGCGACGAAGTTGGCTTGGACTATCAAGGCATGGATGAAAATTAATTTAATAAATTAAAAACAAATTATTTATTACAATGGAACGAAACTAACAAAAAAAGAACAAGTATCAAAGGTAGATTGTTACAAAAGTTGCTCGATGTGATGACCATTAGTCTCTATGCATAAGTTTACCCTTTTGCTTAGAGAACGCCGAATTCTTGCAAAAATTCCAAAGTTATTTCTAAATTCGTTGCAAGCATCTTGTATCCTTAGCCAGAGTTGTGCGCGATTTTGTATCGGAACGGAATAAACAAATGCTTTTATGTATCCCCAAACACAATAATCGCAAGGATTCAAATCCGGCGACCTTGCTGGCCAAGCAACTGGACCGCCTCTTCCAATCCAATGGTCTTCGTAGTTATTATTTAGAAAGTCTCGTACATTCCTGCTAAAGTGGGCCGGACAGCCGTCCTGTAGAAACCATAAGTTTTGCCGAATATTTAAACGAACCTCATCTAACAAATCAGGTAAAATATTTTACAGGAAATGTAAGTAATCAGCACCATTTAAACGAGCAGGTAATTCCACAGGTCCAAGTAGATAATCGTCAACTACTCCTATCCAGACGTTTATGCTAAACCGATGCTGATGCTTAAATTCTTGAACAACGTGGGGATTGTCACCAACGTACGAATAATAATGTGCATTATGTACATTAAAAATTCCATTTTTTGAGAATGTAGCTTCGTCACCAAACAAAATGTTCCTGAAGAAATCTTCATCTTGATTTTTCTGATTTTGTAACCATCTAGCGAATTCTACGCGAGCAGGAAAAATCTCCTTCTAGCAGTGCTTGCACCTTTGTAAAATGAAAAGGATATAAATTTTCTTTGTGTAAGATATTTCCTACGGAAGATTTTGAAATTGTGGGGTACATGGCAGATAGTCTTCGAACGCTAATTTCTGGATTTTCCTCAACTTCCATTAAAATAACATCTTCATGTTCTGCTGTTACATCATTATGTCTCCCTGTTTCATTATTTTTTGGGACCACTGAACCTGTTTATCTTAATCGTTGATGAAGAGCTGTAAATGTTGAGTGAGTGGGATGCTGACGATTGGGAAATTTTTCAGCGTATCTACGTTGCGCCGCTCGAGCGTTACACCTCATTTCGCCATAAACTACATGCATATCGGCGTATTCCTCATTAGTAAAAACCATTTTTTTTAAGTAAAAAATGAAAAGATAAACTTCGCGAACCGACAACAATTTGACAATGAAAAACGTAGGTTTTACTTGTTGGCAGTTCAGAACTAACTATTGCAAAAAATAAAAAATTGAACTTTAATGAACAAAAAACGAAAAATTTACAAATCGATTTTTCTAGAAAACGGTGTATCCTACCGACTTAAAGTAAGAGTACCTTTTAGTACTGGAATACCTGAAAATTTAATAATCTAGTATCACAAATGCTTAAAAGTTAAAGACAAAAAAGTTATGCCTTAAAATAACCGTTGACCTACCCAAAACGGACGCCTATGACCGGTACTAGAAATTCGCAATTGATGGAATCGATTCATCTCTGGAGGATAAATAAGCATACCAGTTTTTGTTTTTCTAAATAGAAGCGTTCTGGAGGAATTTAAAAAAAAATAAATACAAGGCGCCATCTTCAAAGAACTCTAGCTCCCTTAGGAAGCATTTTCGGCCTAGGTGAATTTGGGTTTAATTGTCTTAAAATTATCTGAGGAAACTCCGGTCTTCGTTTGTCAGGAGAGTTTCTGGACACCCTGTATAATATTAGTTCGGGTTTTTGATTGTATTAAAAGCGATTTATAGTTGTTGTTATATTTATTGATAAAGTTCCGATTTATTGTTATTAAATTCCCAATATATTGATGTTTAATCTGTTTTTGCACCTTTTCGTGAAAGTCTCCATTAATCTTGTAAGTAGAATAAAAATTTTATGACGTCATAATTAACATAATATTCAAAATTATAATAATTATATTTCTATTATTAAAACAAGTAGATAATAGATTTAAATAATATAAATATAAAAGAATATATTTAAAAGAAATTTAAAGAGAAATTAGTTTGGAATCAATTTATATAAAATAAGTAAATGAAGTTTTGTGAACATTTCACTGGCGCTCAAAATATATTTTAGACACGTCTTTCCTAAGTGGAACCCGAGAAGTTAGAGGTCTCAGATTTGAAGATTCACCGGCTGAGAAAACCTAGTTGGGAAAACTTGTTGTGGATGGTGGCGTGCAAAATTATCAACCCACTATTCATAGCAATATGTACACATGTAACAATCGAAACTGACTGAACCGGGGCACAATTATTTCGCTACTTAACGCTACTTCTACGCTTTATGTTATAGTCGGTCGTACTTCTTGAAATGCAGTGGCAGGATAAATATTATATAAATAATTTGCGCCTGCGAAGGAATGTGGAGAAAATATTTTGGATTCATATTCTATATAATTAAATTTTTCCATTTGTCATATGTTGTCTTTTTCTTCCAAAGATACCGGGTATATGTACTTTATCATTGGTCTCTGTACTTTCTAAGCCATAAATTATCATTTCGTTTACGAATATTAATTTTCAGTTACATCGTCCTAATCAATTTTGTAAATAATTAATTTCGTACTTCTACGTACGTAATACGTTCAATTACTAGTAAAATTGAATAGTTAAGCACCCGTACACTACAGAGTACTCAAATTAATCTTTTATTCTACATAATTAATTTTGCTTTCATGGAACGTTACTTCGTTATTGTATGCCCGAAACTGCTATGTAATTTTAGTAAACGATTTTCTGCACTTCTCTCCACTCTAGTTCATTAGTTAACGACTATTTACAACTACCAAAATATTCCGATTTGTGAAATTACGTTGGAAATTGGATTTTCACAATGGTAAAGCCATCTCCATAAGTATCCATACATTTATTAAAACAACCAAACTGACACATATGCACGACGTGTATATGTGTATGATGTGTTTGCTTTGCATGTACTTACAGACACGTCCTTATTAGCAATACAGATAACACAGCACAACAGGCATTTAATGCTAGCGAGTTTTTAACTGTTTCTAAATTAAAATTTTGTTTAAATTTTGCGTGGGGAATCCAAAATTTTCGTCATATTTGATCTCTCAAATCTAGTTTCTGAGATACGTTATATTAACCACTTTTTGAAAAAAATCATCTTATTTTTAAGTTTTTGTACATTTTACATTATTACTATTTGCTCCAATTGCCAGTTAACTAAAAAGAAAAACTACAAAGTAACGTAGTAGATATAAGTAGATAAATATATATACATTCATCACTCATCACTTATTACTTAAAAAATTTCTTTTATGTGACTTTTTAGCATGGAGTTTATCAAGATAGTCTCGCTGAAGACTCCAATAGCAGTCGGCCATCATGTAGTTATTCCATCTTTCTTGATATATATCTTCCATAGTTTTAATGTTTCCATGGAATTTTTCTCCTGTTCATTGCCAAGATCACCTAAGTTTTCTGGAAACTGACTAACATGCTTAACTGACTGAGGTACATAACTTTTATGCTCATATTACAACTGAGAACATTAAAGTTGGAAAGTATATGTTTTACTAATTCTATGTAATTCTCTGCCTTATGATTTTCAAGGAAATTTTATACTACTTAAACAAATGAACACCAAGCATTAGATTCAATCACGTTCATTGATGCGGTAAATTGTGTATCTTTGATAAGCTGACCTATCTGAGGACCACCAAATATTTCGATTTTCAGTTTTTCCCTGTTAATCCTCGGAAATTTACGTCACAAGTAGTCAAAACAAAGTTCATCTCGATTTAAAGCCTTAACAAATTGCTTCATAAGCGCCAACTTGATATGCAAGGGTGGAAATATGACTTTCTCTTTCGCAACAGAAGACTCGTTGATTACGTTTTGTTTTCCTTGAATTATGATATTTCTTAAAGGCCAATTTCTATTACCCAGTGCCTGATCCTTAGGTCTGCTGCCTCAAAGACATAAAAGACAAGGATATTTTGTATATATACTTTGCTGTTCAAGAAGGAAGTTTACCATTTTTATATCGACATAAATCACCCAGTGATATTGTTCATACTTAATTTAGACTTTTACAGTCATGGGTAATACCAATTAACACAAACTGGCTAATTATTTTCTAATTTTAGGTACAAAATTTCAATTTTGGCCTATAAAGATATCATTATTTCATTATTTTAGTTTTTTATTAGAACTAAAATCAATTAGCATGTATCTTAAAAACTGGAGATGCCACGCAGGTATTTTTGGAATTAGCACATCAAAAATATCTAAAATTAGTTGTTAATTTTACGACTCCAAGGCAAAAAATTCATTTCGTTCGGCTGTGTAATTGATTGTAATTTATTATTTATTTTAAAAAATATTTATGATATCTGTTTAAAATACTAATTTAAAGTAGGTCCATTTTCATTAAATTTAAATTTCTTTATGATTAAACATACTTCAAGGAATCTAGGTGTTATATTGATAGCTCATTTTGACTTACAAGTTTCTTTTTTTTTTGCAATGCGAGAAATGTAACTTATTATTGATATAAATATGCGAAATAATCGAAAAGAGAGTTTTGTTACAGGGCTTACAGCTTTTAATAAAGCGCAGACATTGATTACAAATAACATTCCTTGATTTTCGCAGACAAAGCTCTCTTTATCTATTGAATTTCAAAAGTAATTAGTATTGAAAATAAATTATTTATCTTAAATTAAATAATTTGTGAATGAAATAAATGAGCTTATCAACACAACGATATCCTGGAGACAGACATGACTCTTCATTTCTATACTTCGTGTATATATAGTTAACATTTTGAACTTACTGCAAATGAGAACTAATGACTATTTAATCTCATTTCATGTCTGCCTCAGGGATATCGTTGTGCTGACGAGCTTTAATAAGAACCAAATGCATCCACACGTTTCGTGATGAATATGGCTTTTCACGAATTTTTAATTATCCTAATGACCAGGAAGGTTGGCGTCGCGACGTCATGCATTTTGCATACTGGTACAAACTTAGTTTGTCAAATTGTAGTAAATAATGCAACATATTAGGTGAAATTTGCATGTGGAAATGAGATGCATTTGCAGTAAGTTCAAAATGATAACTATTTATACTCGAAGTATGGAAGTGAAGAGTCATGTCTGTCTCCAGGATATCGTTATGCTGACGAGCTCTAATAAGAGCGAAATGCATACACAGGTTCTGGGATGGATGTGGCTTTTCAGGAATTTCTAATTATCCTAAAAATATGTAGCGCTGCTAGGCACCAACTTCTTAATATCACCTTAGTAGTAATTTTATAACAGCCTGAGTGGAATTTCGCAGTAAAAAACATAATCGACGCTCGAGGCGGTCTGGAGTTCGCATCCAGAGCTTTCGAACGCGTAGTTTAGTCACGCACCAACTAAACAAACACTATAAGGTGAAGTGGAGTAAGATCGTAAACGGGGCAAGAGCGAAACTTGCCTCTATTTAAATAATTCAAACAAAATTGTTATTTTTAAGTTATAGAAACCTAGAATAAAGTAATATGAAACCAACGCCGCAGATGGCGTGCCATTTTTCTATGTATTTCCCCTATTTAAGCAAGTAGTATGTGAACAACTCATTTAACATTGTGGTTACCACCAAAGTGCCGTGGTTTCTAATGAAATATTTTGTTCTGTGCGATTATTTTTGTATAGAAGTTAGAACATTGATTAAAATGTATGTTAAATAAACAAATTCAATCGATTCTTTGAAATATATTGACAAAAACACTATTCCGGTCTTGCCTCGAAAATATTTATACACGGGGCAAGTGTGGACTACTCAGCGGGGTAAGACCGCACTACTCCGCACATGTTTAATTTTTTATTCTGTAATTCTTCACTGATGTTATTCTGTAATTTTTAATAGTCGCCATGGTTCGAAACTATATTAGAAAAACGAATCGGGGTGATTATACAAAACAGTCCTTGGATGAGGCATTAGATCTGATTAGGGCAGGAGCTACAAATACCTAGCGTGCTAGCAAAAAGTACAATATTCTGCTAACTACAATTACCGATCGCTTGAAAGCAAAACGTGGTGTGAAATCAAAATCACTTGAAGCACAGTTATTTCAATCGAAACCGAAAAACGTCTTGCTGCAGGTCTTTTGACAATGAAAAAGTGGGGTTTTGGATTGTCCAGATGTGAGGTGCTGGAGCTGGTTGTCCAGTTTGTAAATGCCAACAAACTCAAAACTCCGTTTAAAGACGGAATCCCTAGCAAAGATTGGTTTCTTGGCTTTAAAAAGAAAGCAATTTATCAACAAAGAAACCACAAAGTGTTGAGATCGCTCTTAAAGAATGTTGCAATCCTTTTGTAATTGTACGTTAATGGAAGCTAAGATGCAGGATTTCGGATCAGACAACAATTCGTCAAGAATTTGGAACCTGAATGAATCTAGTTTCTGTATAAATCCGTCAAAAACAAAAGTAGTTAGCGGTAAAAACTTGCCATGCACTCGCACAGTTACTGCTTCTGAAAGAGAAAACGGGAAAACGGGAAGAAAAGTTCCACCATTGATTATTTTTAAAAGGAAAAACATCTGGGATCGGTGGTATGCGCCAGAAAATACTGGATATCCTAAAGCAACTTATGCGGCAACTACCAATGGATGGATGGAAACAACGGTATTCGAAAATTATTTTCAAAAAAGTTTTTCAAAAACTATTGGGCGCGGCCGCCCGGTTTTGTTAATTTATGATGGGCATGCCACTCATAGAAGTATCAGATTGATAGAAATGGCTACCGAAGCAAACGTGACAATATTTAAACTACCTCCGCATACCAATCATGCGCTGCAACCTTTAGACATAAGTGTCTTCAACCCGTTAAAAACTTCGTGGGATCAGAGATTAGTAACGTGGCAAAGAAATAATATTGTAATGAAACTTCCAAAGGGAGAATTATCGAAAATGATTGGGGAAATTTGGCAAGATTTAAATGAGGATATAATCAAGAATGGTTTCAAAAAACTGGAATTTGTCCATTTTCTAGGAATGTCGTTCCGGACTCCATGTTCAGCGCTATTTCTCTGAAACAATGGAAGGAGCTACACGGAAAAGAAAAAAAAGTTCATACTGAAATGGATGAGAACCAGGACCCATTTGTTAATCGAAGAAGCAGTTTTGTATTCACTAATACTCTCCGATTATCCTCCCGAAGAAATAATGGACGTCGCCGATATTGTAGAAAATGTGTTCCTTGAAGAAACACCTGTTGCAATATTACCACAAAATTCAATAAGCACATCCCCCTTTGTTGAATAGCAAAAGACAGTCAGCCATATTCGAAGATCTTCTTTTAGAGATACTAAAACCAAACTTTGTGTCAAGTGTTCGAAATAAGAAAAAAAGAGTTGCAAAAGACGCTGAAGTAATTATATCCGAAAAGCTAATTCAAGGAAAGGGAGTTAAAGAAAAATTCATAGCCGCATCAAGCACCAAAATCACTTCTTCCGAAGAAGATAATAATTTATGCTCAATCTGCAAGTGTGATTTCAGGTGCTACATTAACAAAAAAGAATGAATACAATACATAAGTTGTATGGAGTGGATATGTGGCATATGTAATAAAGGTTCAAAGAAGTGCCAATATGAATGTGAAAGATATATTGATGTAAAATCAATTTTAAAAATTCATATTTTTGTGTTATACCAACTTTTTAATAACAAAATGTAGTTTTTTAAATATATGTATCTTTATTTTCTGTCTTTTATTTGACTAAACTTTAAAAAAAATCTTATTTATCTTATTTATATTATATTTATATTATATTATATTTATATTAAAAATTTGTAACTCTTACACTAATGGACATATTTTAATGCGAAGAAAAGCATTTTGTAGCTGGCTTGCTGAACAATTCCGATCTTGCCCCATAGCATAAGAAATACGACTATACACATTTTAAATGTGCATTTACCGCGGAGCAGACATTTTTTACAATTTTCTATAAAAGTAAAAATATTCAAATGAAATTGGAGTTTATATCAATGTTAATTAAAGAGTAAAAACTGAGTTATTTATTAATATTTATGAATGTTAAGTTATTATAGAACGAATTAAAGATATTTCGGTTGAAAATCAAACTTACGAAAAACTGGTCCGCAGTTACCCCACTCCACCTTATATTATATGTTATATACATATTACATATAATAATTACGTATTATATATTATACAAGATGTTCCTGAAATAAAGAGACAACGTATGAGAATTGGAAAGATGTAATTATATACAGGGTGGGGAAATAGAAGGAAATTTAATCTCTGAAAGGTACTTGCAAAATGAAGTGCTTCCTGCTTGTGCGACCTTATTTAATGGCATTCCTGAGCACATGTGGTTTCAACAGGATGGTGCTCCACCTCTTCATGGAGCAGTAGCAAGAGAATACTTAAATGAGGTGTTTCTTGGCAGGTGAAATGGTAGAAGAGGTCCTATCGAATGGCCTGCTAGGACTCCAGATTCAAATCCTTTGGATTTTTTTATGTGGGGCCATTTAAAGACTGAAGTCTACCGAAATCGACACACTAATGTCGAGGATTTACAGCTTAGAATTCAGACTGAAGCCAATAGGATTTCACCAATTGCACTCCAAAATGTTTTACATCGGTTTAAAGACCGACTAGGTCATTGTTTGGCAGCAAATGTTGCCCATTTTGAGCACTTAAACAATTAATTTTGCCAAGATCTTTTTTTTTCAAGTTTTTAAATTAACTCACTGTTTTTTGTTTGTACATTACAATAACAATGATTTTTGTTGCTCATTTATTAAAATATTAGAATTTGATAATAATAAAGGTTTTTGACCATTTTGTTGAAAATTTTCTTATACAACCCGTTATAAATTGTATATCATTATATTCACGAAAAAATGTTTTTTAAATATGTAAAAAAAAATACATGACACTATTTGAGAAAAAAATTAGTTGAACTCAAAAAAAAACCAACGTTACCAAGTCATGCCCAATATTATTTGAACCATCTTTTTTATAAGAATTTTTTAATTCAATTGCTCATTCAAAAGTTGTAAGCGATATACAGTACCTTTTCCCCACCCTGTAGAATATATATCCAAAATATTCTGAGTTCATTACGATGCGAACCCTAAAATTAAAAACGCCCTGAAAATTATATTCCGTCACCCCTATGAATTAAAAATATTAATAATGGAAATACCTCTATTGAAGTATTTACATACGTAACAACTGTCAATGTTATAAAAACTATTACCTACTGTATGCTAAGGTCAATAACCACGTACAAAATCAACTGTTTATGCATTCAACTGAACAATTAAAAATTACATGCATTACGTAATGGTTTTCTTTGTTACGAGAAATGACAAATATAATGGATTTAGAATATCTATAAAAAATACCGCTATAAATACCGCTGAATGCAATGATTATATTTATAAAAACTCTCAAGCAATGGCTATCAGTAACGCCACATCTCCCACACGATTCCTCAAAGCTGTAATTATACCTGCATTATAAGACTTAATATTTTGATAGATAACAATGTGTAGTCACCTTTGCATGCTAAGGGTCGGATGAATTTTTTAAAGAAGGTGTAAGATGTGTGGTCTACAGGCGTTAACGTCCTATTTGGCAACAATCTATCTTTAATTGAAGACGTAAGTAACGATCGGCGACTGACTGAATCGCAGAGGATACTTAAAGCGAAATGGACAATAACAAAACTATTCTGTTTGCAATTGTCTGTCAACTTTAAGATATCGTCTCTGATATTCTTTATAATATCTATAGTCGATCGCACAGTGGCAGAAGAAATTTTTATTTTATATAATTACATCTTTCCATTTTTCATACGTTGTTTTTTTTTTAAGGGCACTGGTATATTATATATCAGGCCGAAATTACGATGGACCATATAAATAGTTTATAACATCGCTAAGTACAACACGCAGTTATTGAATAGCACTATTCATTCGGTTAACCGTACATCTGTTTTTGTCGTTGAATTGCGACGCAATTACTTCAATATTACAATTAAATTCCTTTTTTAATGGGTGTAGATAGAAGCGTGAGGAGTTTTTATAATTTATTTTATTTATTAGTTTATATTTCGTAAGATAAATAGAGTACAGTGTGTTAGTTTCATTTTTTCATTGATTTAACTGTTAATTATATACTTCGTAATTTTTGTAATAGGTCCTGTTTAGTATCGTTTCATCGAATCTACTTCTCCCTATTATTTTAACATAAGTCTCCAGTGAATTTCGTTAAGTTTCAATTACTTATGCATACATTTTTAATTTTCATTTATTTAGATCTAGAACATAGCTTAAGTTACTTAGATTATTAATAGCACAAAACCAGAAAAATAAAAGACAGAACATTGAAATAAGATTTTTAAGAAAGACTTTATAATTTTCTTTGAAAAAGAACTAAATTTAATCAAACAAATACCGATCAATAATGGCTATACTCTAATTGAAAATATGCTGACAAAAAAACTTTTCAAAAAAGCTATCTCTATGGAATATCCTGTAATAAATGATAAGCAAAATTAAAAATTTAGATTACAAACGTACACTGGAAAACCTATTAAACATATTTCACTGTGTTTAAAAAAACTTAATATAAACACGGTTTTCAAAACCAATAATAATTTATCAAATATATATTAAAAACCATAAGGATAAAACAGATAAAAATAAGAAATCTGCAGTCTATAAGTTAATATGTGGATGCGGTAAGATATATGTTTCGAACAGGAAGATCGCTTGAAAAACGCATTGCTGAACATTGTTCTTCGTTTAGAAATAAAGAACAAGATTTCATTTTTGCAAATCATTTATTAGAAGAAAACTACAGTTATAATAAGGATTTTCAAATTCTATATTTAGAAAATAAAGGCAATAAATTCGATTTACTGGAAAGTTTAGAAATCAATAAATTAAAACAATCATAAATTTTACTTAATGATCAATTAGATATAAATAACTCGCCTTTGTTAAATTTATTCGTTTAAAAATTGTTTAGACAATCATAGAAATGTACATTTAGTTTATTAAAACAAATTTTATGCGTAAACATGTTTAGTACCATAGAGTATAACAGTTATGGAATCCCAGATCGGCCACATTTTCTCACTACCTACAATATTTTTGTAAATTCTTAGATTTTTTAAAACTGTTGTAAAATAATAACCTTGTTGATTTTATATATTTAAAATAGTTTGTAACGTAATCTTTAGCTGTGAGTACCTGATGAAGCCACTGTGCTGGCGAAACAATTGTTATTTTACGATTAGGTATTAAAAAAGTGAAGATTTAACCCTTAGTTTTATTTCTATTTTAAATTATAGATATTCATCAAGTAGAAGCCGAATCAATTCAATTCAAGTCTTTTTATCATTTCGGATGTAAGGCGAGAAGCTGACAAAGGACCAGAACCTTTGTTTTTTATTTTCCTGCTTCTCTCCATCCTTTTCTGCCTTTCTTTTATGTATTGAACTTCTAACTTTTATCTTGGACTTTCTGGGTCTACTCTTTATGTTTTTTTTTCTGGCATTATACTCTCTTTATATGTATTCTTTATATGTATTTTTATGTATTTTTATTTGATCTTGACGTATTGTATGTAGCCTGGCTGTGTCGCATCAGAAAATTAGGAAAATTAAATACAATCTGTAAAAACGATATTTTTGAAGGCAATTTTCCTCAAAAATCATGTTTCATGGTTTGTATTTCGTCTTTCGAGTTTTCTATTGTTACTCATGATTCTGATTGTATTATCATCTTTCCTGAAAACTTCTATTTTGGCTTATTTAAGGATTTCTCTTTTTGTATGTTGGTTACTATTAAATAGCTTACTTAAAACTCTTTCTTCTTTTGTATTCATCTCCGCTCTAAAAGCGCGGTTTTGTAATTTTATTGACACTATGTATAGATTATTAATTCATTGACCTCTTTCAGGCCAACGTAAATATAGAAAAAATGTATTAATAATCTATTCACGTTGAATATGAATTTTGGGAATTAATGAAAGAAAATTCTCTTTTAAAAAATATCTAATAGTGTTATATAATGTCTATAATCGCTCATCCTATCGCGTAATAACCAATTAAGACACGGATGCACATACTTTGTATATTATAATGACGCCCTACATGCTTTGATCTTTTTCTAAATGGCAAATCAATATTCTCGTTCGTTTGATATTTCTGAGACCCTTAAGAAGGGATTTTACATACATGGTTATTCGTGTTTTCTTTTTATTCGTTTTTTAATAAGAGGAAATCGATACCTTGGCAAGTATAGTTATATTTGAAATGGTTACACAAGGCAACAAATTTTCAATTTTTTATTTTTTCTTTATTGTGTACATATATACAATTTTATTTTGTTTTATAGGTCTTATGATAATAATAAAAACGATTTTGATATCAGCGTTGATGTACCATTTACGCGTTCTATAATTTATTTTGTCAAAAAGTCATGTAATATTATCGAAGAATTACTTCACGTGGA
Organism: Melolontha melolontha; assembly: GCA_935421215.2. Classification (NCBI taxonomy): domain Eukaryota; kingdom Metazoa; phylum Arthropoda; class Insecta; order Coleoptera; family Scarabaeidae; genus Melolontha; species Melolontha melolontha. The sequence continues at coordinate 56,440,710 of OW285243.1, forward strand.
CTGCATAACCAAGAGTGTATGAAAGGGTAAACATTTCCAATTTGTAGTACAGTTTTTAAATTCAATTTTGAAGCGTCGATAAAAAGACGCCAATCGTCTGAGTTATATCAAAATTAATGCTATCATTAGATCACTGACATTTTTATAAAATGAAATACTATTTTCCATTGAAAAATACTGTGCAGCATATAGAAATACACTGTTCCTGGTGCTAAGAGCTTGTATCCTTCCAGTATAGATCCTACTATTTTTGCTGCATTTTTTGAAAATTCATATCTCAATTAGATCATTTAATTTTATTTGGTCTTCTTCACATGCCAAACATTTCTTTTCGCTTGTTGACAACTCTGAAACTAGTCATTCTGTTTCTGTCATAGAAATGTTTGTCAATAACAGTGTATCGTGAACCGCAAGTATAAGAATCTTATAACTTTTTTCGATTTCAATTTTTTAGCCAAAATAGCGCCAATACGCTTTATCAATTAAAGGTACATATTTCACTTATTCTGACAAACGGTGATTTCTATTTAGGAAGTTGGGATCATTTACGCGTGTACATAACATTGCTGATATAAATACATACGGTCGACTATCGCAAATTGATTTTAATAACCCATAGGCATCTTTTTATATACCTACGTATAGAACTATTAATTCTTTAACTTAGTTGGTTGTAAATCAAACAGGGGCGTGGCTGAATGAATATGATGTAGCAAATATGCTGTGATATGTTAAAACTTGTCAAATCATGTTAGGCAATACAATATTTCTTTTAACATTTTCATTTAAGTTGCTGAAGTAAAGTATAACATTAAATATCTTAAAATTTAACATATTTTTAGAAAAACCTATTTAGGAAAATATCTTAAAATCCCGACGTGATGGAGAAATTGATTTCAGAATAGGGACACAAGGAAACGCATAAGATACATCTATTAATGTATACAAAAAACTGTGTTGAGCAATATTATTAGAATTGTGTTGAAAATGTATAGTTTTCAACATTGTTGTTTGTCTTTACGTTAAAAGAATGAAACTTTGCTGAATATGTTTAATATGGAATATGGAAATGTTTAAAAGTGTTGATAATTTTTCTCGTATTTGTTTTGTCAACATGTTGAATGACTTCTTCATCGACAGCTGCAGTTCGAATACCACGAGACCATTAATAGTCACAGTCGTTTTTTTGGAAAATCGAACGTTTCACAAAGGCGTTGTAGACAAACAAACATAGTGGGGTATCACGCGGTCAGAACATATTACTTCATACGAGGGCCACTCAAACTTAAACCGAACTTTGTTTTTAATAATTTATTAGGTCAAAATAAAATTACAAAACAAATTTATTGTGTTTCTACATAGTTTCCTTCAACGTTTACACATCTTTTCCTGCGTTTGGGGAGCTTGTGGATTCCGTCCTCATAAAAAGTGTGAGACCGTGTCAACATCCAATTGCGCAAAAACTGCTCTACTTCTTGATCGCTCTGAAAATGGGGTCCATCTAGTGTTTCCTTCAGTGGCCCAAACAAATGAAGGTCACATGAGGATAGATCTGGGCTGCAGGGAGGATGCTCTAGAATTTCTCAGTGGGTTTGGTTCACTCTAGCTCGCGTTAGTGTGGTCGTGTGAGATCTTGCGTTGTTATGCAGCAAAATCACATTTATTTATTGGTTGGTTGCACCTTTTGTTCCCGTAGACGGCTTTGGCCCCCTTTACGAGCTGGAAGTAATAGGCAGCGTTCACAATCCGACGTTCATGTAAGAAATAAATTAGCAAAACACTTTTTCCAATCGAAAAAGACAGTTGCAAGAACTTTCTCAGCTGATAAACGAGTTTTTGCTTTCACAGGGCGACGTTCTCCACGCAACATTGAATTTGGGTATATAGCAATGAATCCATGTTTCATCACATCTAACTATTCTATGCAGAAAATTTTTTGCTTCCCGTTGAAATTGATCAAGGAGTCTTTGGCAAGTGTCTCTTTGGATCTGTTTTTGATCATTTGTCAAAAGCCTTGGAACTCATCTTGAACAAATTTTGCGAACACCCAGATTCTTAGTAATAATGCAATACGCACTACCGTGACTTAATTGTACTTCACTAGCGATTTCATCAATCGTAAGATACCGATTACCTTCAATGAGATCACAAATATCTCAAATGTTGTCGTCAGTGATAGCTGTCCTGAAACACCTATCGTGCCTCTCATTTTCTACAGTTTCACGGCGGTCCTTGAATTGTTTAACCCAGTCATACACTTGAGTACATGACAAAGTTGTGTTACCAAACTGTGTAGTCAGTTTAGCTAGAATTTCGCTGGGCTTGGTACCCTCGTTTGTCAGAAACTTGATAATAATGCGTTGCACAACCGCCGGTGTAACCTCTTGCTCAGACATGACGGCACTGGCGAGCCTAAGTGCCGGCAGGTGCGTGGAAATGCGTCAATTCTCTCCCTATTTTCCCGGCTGCTAGAAACCTGCTCGATTCTCAACTCCGCTCAATTCGCTTGATATGAAAACAAAGTCGGTCGCGCTCTCACGCAACGAAGCGACCGATACATAAAAATGATGTAGAATTGCATGAAAAGCACGGAAATGATATTTTGGAAGACACACTTCGCCAATAACGCCAACCATACCTTGAAAATCGTTCCGGTGATAAGAGAGATAAGAAAGCGACCGATACATCAAAATGATGTAGAATTGCATGACAACCACGGATATGATCATTTGGAAGACGTGCATACTGAAAAGCACGGATATGACATTTTGGCAGACGTGCTGTTGCACACTTCGCCAATAACGCCAACCATACCTCGAAAATCGTTCTCCTGATAAGGGAGAAGTCGGTCGCGCTTTCAAGCAACGAAGCGACCGATACATCAAAATGATGTAGAATTGCATGAAAAGCACGAATATGATATTTTGTTTGATATCAGTGAAGAGCTGAGCTGAGTTGGGTAATTCAGTCTAACTGAATTTATCCAAAGAACACTAACACTTTTAAATTATGTAGACATAACCAATAATTTTAGTGTGCTTTATTCAGCACAGTATTTTTCTTTAGGTACTTTCATCTTGTGGTACTGAAATATATTCCAGAAAAATTAAAAAAATGCTTACAAACAGTTTTTTAGAGTAGCTCGATAAAAAGAACACAAATAATGTGCTGCAGTATGTTATTTGTAGGTGCAGTTTCTCATCAAGGTGAGAACGTTAGCGCGTGTGTAAAGAGATATACGCAAATATATACAAATTTGGAAGGCAAAGTTTATCCACGAAGAATCCTGGCTATTTTAAATAAATGGCTGAAAATTTGTGAAAGCAATTTATATTATGTGCTGCAGATGCCACTTTTTTTCTAAATCTTTATTAGAAGTTGAGCTATTAAAAATTTTTGGAAACTACCGCTAGTAAAATTTTCAAATTGTGCGTGGTCGAGTGGTTATCATGTTGGGTGTGGACTACATGATCCGAGTTCAAGCCCATTGAGTCACAAAATGTATATATTTTATGTTTTCATGTTTTATTATGTAAAGTGAATCAGAGATTTCTCGAATTTTAACTTTATTTTGCTCACCAAGTAAGTTTTCGTTAGACAAAAATTACTTAATCAGTTTTCATTATCAATTTATTTGAAGCCTGCAAAATCCATAAATTAAACCCAAGAATAGCTTTTGAGTTTACGCTTGCCCAACCATCTGTCTATGAATTTAAAATAGCTTTGAAACTAGTAACATTTCTTTGTCAAAGGGCAATGTATTACCAAAAAAGTTGTGGACTAGTTTATTGCAAAATGTCCCTGTGAAATAGAAAAATGGTAAATATACTTTATGTATGAGTATTTTAATCTTTATGCAAATAAGAGTGGTGAACAAGAAGATAAAAGCTGAAAAAAAGTCCCAAACAATCATATAAATGACGCCAAAAAAAAGATCCTTTTTTTGGTATCATTTATAAGATTTTTTGGGACTTTTTTGGAGGTCTGGAATCCACAAGTTATCAGCTTTAAAACTTAATGTTCACCACTCTTATTAGCTTAAAGACTCAAACACATGACGTATAATTACCTTTTTTTCTGTACCACATTGTGCAATAAACTATAGAGCGGTTCACGTTGATAAGAAGGGTTTATAAAAACAGTGAAGAATTCCAATACACATACCAAAAAAAAAAATAATAACAACGGGAAAGTAACAATAATATTTGACAGAAAATAAATTAAATTATGACATGTCAATTTCATTAACTGTACAAATGGAAAATCACTAACAAAAATAGGGATGCATTTGGCAACGGTTAGAGAGATAGAAAAAGTAAGCGTTATTGTAATTGTTTAAAGAGAAAAGGAGATCTATATATCCCCATAAGTATACACTGCACCGTGAACATGAAACGATCTATATAATGGGTGTTTCAATAAGAACGCAAGATTTGAATTGCGCGCCATGTTTGACAGTCATAATGTCACATGATTATAACGTGGCAGATCGAAAGTTGACAGATGAGAGTTAGTAAACATGGAGCATTACACGGTAGTCAAAAATTATTATGAAAATGGTGAAAGTTTAATTGCTACTATTCGTAAAGTGCGTCCAATGTTCGGTTGAAATAATGTGCCTAATTCATCTACGGATAAACGAATAATCGAAAAATTCGAAAGTACCGGTTCGGTTAGTGATGTGAAACACACGATACGAGCTCGTAGAGGTCGTTCAGAACAAAACATCACGGCAGTTCGCGAGAGTGTGACAGAAAGGCCAGAGACGTCAATTCGCCATCGGGCACAAGAATTGGCCATTTCAACAGGCACTCTTCAGCGAATTCTCACTAAAGATTTACAGCTGCATGCCTACAAAATCCAACTGACTCAACAACTTCTGCCAGTAGACCATGAACAGCGAAGAGAATTCACCAATTCGATCCTTGAGCAACCTGCTGATTTTGCAAACAAAATCATTTTCATTGATGAGGTCCATTTTCACCTCGATGGCTTCGTTAATAGGCAAAACTGTCGCATTTGGGGCTTAGAAAATCCACGAATGATTAATCAGAAAGCAATGCATCCACAACGGGTCACTGTATGGTGTGCATTATGGTCTGGAGGAATAATTGGACCGTGTTTCTTCGAAAACGAAGAAGGTAATGCATTAACTGTGAATGGCGAACGTTATCGTGCCTCATTTGGAAGCTATTGATCTTGACGACATGTGGTTTCAGCAGGACGGTGCCACATGTCATACCGCCCGCGAAACATTAATGATCTTGCACGAATTTGCTCCTAGTCGTGTCATTTCCCGATTTGGTGACCAGAATTGGCTTCCACGCTCTTGCGATTTAACGCCTTTAGACTTCTGGCTGTGGGGTTATATGAAGTCACAGGTTTATGCCAATAAGCCTGCAACCATCGAAGCATTGAAAGCCGAAATTAGACGCTGTATCAATGAAATACCACCACATGTATTCAATAACGTTATTGAAAATTTCGTCAAAAGGGTACGCATATGCCAGCAAAGCCGTGGCGGCCATTTACAAGATATTTTGTTTCATACATAATTCCCAAATGTATATTTTCTAAATCAATAAATATTTCAATACTTTGCTACAGAAAACCATGTTTTATTGAACACTGAAATCTTGCGCTCTTATTGAAACACCCTTTAGTATCGTAAATATTTCAATATATTTCTGTGGAGGGAGTCAATATTTTCCTTTTCGTTTGATGTCTCCAATGTCTGTTCTTAACAAGATTTAGTTTAATTTTTGTGATGCTAATAATTCTCTTAACTCTCTCTGAATTTACATATTTTAGTGATCAACGCTATAATATAATTATATGATTTATTTTCTCTAATTTGTTGATGAGCTGTATAAAAACGAAACATTAGTCTATATCTAGTTAAATAGTTTTTATTAATTACTAAAATAATTTTCGCTTAATCAACTACAACATATTGATTAAGCGTTTATTTGATGCATGTAATACGCACCAATACTTATACGCGGACTAACACTCAAACACGCAGGAATCCATACACACATTGGCGGGCGCGTTTTTGTTCACTGTTAATCAATTTTTTCTACTGCCTCCGATAACTTTTTCTTTTCCTTTTCAGACAGCCGTCCAGCACGCAAAGACTATAACAAATTGCAAGGCGAGGAACATCAACCATTCCAGGATAAAGGAGATACGCATCAAGAGACATCGCAACAATCACAGGACCAGATAAATAAAAATGAAAAATTGGACAACGAACCGATTTTTCGCGACGAACATGGCAACAACGAGTTAATTGACACGGACTCAGAATCGACATTTACTGACTTGGACTTGGATAGGGAGGATTTTACGGATGATTCGGACTATGGTAAGATTTATATATGTAAATATATGCGTATTTATACCGGGTGCCCCTGTTAACGTGCTGACCAAGTATACTTAACATCAAGGCTAACTTATTTACAAAAGCATTCAAAATAATGGATGATGTCGACGTCACACACAAAACAGAAAAATTGACAGTCAAAGACACTAGTCAAAAAATAAAATACTTTTTGAACTTCGACCTTTTTTTAATAATTTACTAAAGAAAACACTCGGTATGTTTTGTTTCACAAGATATATTTAATTTAATCTCTAACATATGTTTCGCCTTTTCAGGCATTATCAAAGAGTTATTTTTAAAAACTAAATTAGAAAGTACACTTCCACCACTATTTATGACTTTTTAAGGGACTTTATTATGGCATCAATGGTCGGAGTGTTGATAAAATCCAGCTGTGCGTTTGTTACATGTCTATTAAGGTTTATTGCTTTTTTAATTTCTAATATTTCGAGGAGGTCTAGTCTCTTTCCTTTATTGCAAGTATGTAACAGTTTAAAATTACTGGTATTGAACAAGTGTGTCTTTTCAATGCAGTGTTCTGAGAAACCGGTTTAATATTTTAGGAGATTTGGATTAAACCTGAAATATACACTGAACGTCATTTATTCAAGTAATTATAAAATTGTACTCAAATTCTTCTTGTTATAGTCAACTTATATCCTCAAATGTTCAAACAATATAAAAACTTAAATGAAAAAAAAAAATTAAGAATAAAGGTTTAAGCAGACTTTCAGCCATTTTAGTGTTAAACAATATTAGACCAGTTCGACAGTTCACTAAAATTTAAAAGAAGCAAGACTCAGCAATTAACGTCGATAGAAGTTAGTAGAGCGGTATCTTTACTTGAAGAAGAATATTCACAGCGTTATTACACTTGTTCACGAATTGAATGAGGATGATTTTGACAGGAGGTTGGAATTTTGTGAAGTATGACAGAGCGCATCAATAATAATCGAAACTTATTGTATAATATCTGCTTTTCGGACGAATCATCATTTTCATTGAATTGTGAAGTAAATTGTTACAACTGCAGATATTGAAGTGACACCGACCTCCATTTGACGTGGAAAACACATACACAATGGCCACAGAAACTTAATGTATAGGCTGGTATCTTTGGCGATCGTCTCATATGACCCCTTATTCATTGACGGGACATTAAACGGTCAAATGTATTGGAACAGACTGGACGATATAATCAATACTTTATTACAGAAAAATTGGAGCAAGATCCAGATTTATTGGAGAATGAGGCAATATTTCAGCAAGATGGAGCGCCTCCACATTGCGCTGTCGGAATACGACAATTTCTGGATAATCACTTTCGCGATCGTTGATTTGGTCGAAGGGGGCCTATAGAATGGCGTGCCAGATCGCCGGATCTTACACCACTTGATTTTTTTCTTTGGGGACATCTTAAGTCTAAGGTGTACGCCGCGTGTTCAGCTACGCTACAAGAGTTAGCCAAAAAATTGTTGAAGAATGGCAACGAATAACTCCGGTAATGTTGCGAAATGTCAGGCGAGCATTTGAAGCAAGATATCACGATTGTATGAAGGTTAATGGTCATAATTTTTTTTAAATTTAAAATCCATGCCGTTTCACTCTAGTCGTGTTTTATTACACAGGTTGCAAATAATGCATTTTTTGCTTACTGATAAAAAAATACTTTTTGATACATGTTGCCGTAAAGAGAATTAAAAGACCTTTTGAATGAGTGGTTACAAGAAATTTTAAATCGGCAGGCTCGCCATTAAAAGTTGCCCCCCTTAATATGAAAATTGACAGGTTTCATAATTTTATAACGGGTGTTCAGAAACATTCGAAGTCAAGTGGGTTCTGAACAAAAAATCGTATATCTTTACTTAAGTATCTGATTTGTAATAATTATTAAATGTCAACTGTTGTCTGTCAATAATCAATCTATCTCAGACATGACTTCATATTTTCAAGGACTACTTTGACTTCGAATGTTTCTGAACACCCGTTATAAACCACAGCAGGTAAAGAGTTATTTGAGGTTGCTCGTTTCAATTGAAATGTCCTGTCTATATTTTCTACTTTGGATAATAAAGCTATTATTATTATTATTATTATTATTATTATTATTATTATTATTATTTCCTCCATTCACAAGAACATTCAATTTGTCCTTGGTTGCCAGTGTGTTAACCCATCGGTTCGTGAGAACAAGATGGCTGGCATAACTGTAATAATATTATTATTATTGTTTATTATTTCTTATTTCCAGGTATTTTTCCGTAATCTATCTATGCGGCTCTACTACATATGGCATGCTTCATTCATAGTAAGCAGATAATAACACCTCCCCCATGTAGGGGGAGTTTCATTTACTCGGCCCAGAGGGTCCGGCGCTTTAGTTGTTATGTTGACGAAGTGGGTTGAAATGAATGTATCTCAACAACATCCTCGCCTGAGTCCTTTGTTTCCACTGAAGCATGCCATATTTGTGTTTCATGCCCAATTGGCTGTTTCAGTCCTTGCTTGTTAATCATCACGACGGTTCCTACCTGCATCCTGCTCCTCCGACCCACCACAGTATCTCTTTCTTTCAGTGTTTGGAGCAAGTGTACCTGATTGGGGCTGCTATCTCTACCCAACGGTTAGCTCAGGAAACCGTCGGGTCGCTAGTCCCCAGTAACCTAGCTCTAGGCTACCCTGTGCGGGTTTATTATTATTATTATTATTATTATTATTATTATTATTATTATTATTAAGGGACTTTTTTAAATAGATTCAAAATACCTACAAAAAATAATATTTAGAATGCAAAGAAATAAAAGAAATTGACAAATTAGTAGCAGTATAAATTAAGCTAAAGCAATCTAGAAACTGAAATCGAAAATACTATAATAGACTTGGTTGTTGAAACAATATATGAAAAAAACAAATGCCTCGTGAATTCACGAAGGAAAACTTAATCTAACAAATAAAGTAAGGTAATGTAGAACGTTAAATTAAATAAAGAAATTAAATTATTCAGCATTACTCAGCAACGAAGCATTTTAGATCAATTACAAACAAATTAATGTATAATACAAAGGTATTTTTAATAATATAAAATATTATTAAAAATCTGGTGTGAAGAACACAAATACAGGTTCACTACTAATATTTCTTGTGAACGTGTCCGAACATATCCCTCCCCAGGGACGCAGATACGTATTTCACCTTTCTACAGGATCATCGGTACGGTACACCCCTGATGGAGAAAGGATATCTTCAGACACATTCACAAAAATAAGAACGACTCACAGAAATTATCCAGACCCCAGCGTAGAAGTAAATTCAGCGCTGCCTGTTGTCAGACAGCCGAAGTACCCCGCCCCGTCCACACAACCAATTCTAACCAACGACGTGTTCTTCACACAAAATTTTTAATAATATTTTATATTATTAAAAATACCTTTGTATTATACAAAACTGGTGGGGTTTTATCCACTCATGTATGTTTCAATTATTCTGACAAATTAATGTATACTAAATTAGATAATATTTCAATAGAAAAGATAAAGACCAATTACGAATGGTAAAATCAAGGAGTTAAAGTAATGAAGTATAAAATGAAATAATATATTGCTTGCAGTTCACCAAATTCACCACGAGGGATGTCTAATTCGTTGGGAAGTTCAAGGAAAAGAGAGTCAATTTTACGCACGTTGTTCAAGCAATCGGACAAAAAAAAGATTTCAAAAAGGAAATAAGAATACGAAATAAAAATAAGATGATATTACATTATTGTTCAAAAATAATGATACAAACGTATCGTTACACAATTATAAACTGGCCCTTTGATCTGTTTTTTTCTTTACTCTTTACCGTGTCCATTCAGTGAAAGATCTACTCCTCTTAAAAAACTAAAAGATTTTTTTTTATTCCGGTGTCGTAAAGTGCTAATTACGATACCCCATTGCTTGTTTACACAGTATCGTAATGTATACCGCATTCTAATTTTTTTTTCGAAGTTGGTCACAAGTGTAATAAGTAACTAAATCATAGAACTGAATCTTTTAAAAGTTAGATATGGTTAGACATGAACGTTTGACAGTGATTAAAATGTAAATAAAATTTATAGAGAGAATAGTAAAGACATTTTCTAAAACTTTATCAGTACTAATTATACATAATAAAAGGCGTTCGACAGACTCTTGCTAAAGGAGTGTGTCTATAAATTCGTTAACAAAGCTAGACGCTATAAATACTTCTATTGAGATTACTTATCATTGTGAATACTGCAATTGTTATATATACTTTTACAGATTCTGGGAACACACTATATTTTGTTTGAATCGCTGCTGATTCACATTAACTAATAAATCACTGTCCATTGAATTAGAAGTTGATGGATTCTCTGTGATTTTAGTAGACGTATTAGGTGCAGTGTTAGATAGTATTTCAGCAACGTCTAATTTTTTCTTGATGGAATTATCAATGTAACCTTCAGCCACAGCGGAAGATTTCCATCCTCTATGGCGCTTAATTGTAATTAAATCTCCTCCACTATTAGCCAAATGTGTTACACTGTTACACTCTAAAGCAATGTCCAGTGAAGGGTTCAAGATTAGGTAATTCCAAGTAAGTAGCAATACTTTTTGGTACTTTTCCTATTGTATTAATACCTATTGGAATATTTACACACAAGCCATTTCTATATTGCAGGAAAAAGCGCCTATGTGTAACATGACTGGAACGAAGATGATAATATTTTTTCACCAAATCAATCCATAACCTTTGAGTTATAATAAATTTTCTAGGAACATAAGTTTTAATTTTTACCACGTCAACCATTATGACATCATTTTTAAATTGTATATCATTTATAATCATGTTTGTTATTTCTTCACGACGGCAAGCTGCATTAAAACCCATTATAAGAATGACCTAACATAATTTTAATATGACTATTATAACAAAATAATGTAGAAAATTAGTAAAATACTCGTACTACTATAATTATGTTTTTATTACTTACTTTCATTGCTAAATATGTTTTATCATCGGCTTCTCTTATAAATCGGTTAATGTGCTCTATTTTTAAAATCCTCGATTTCTTAGGCTCATAGCCTTCAGACAATCTTTTTAAATATGCTATTAGTTTAGAAAATTTTGAGATATCTGTATTTTTATCAATATTCAAACAACATTTTAACATCGAATATTTGGACCACAAGCAAAATGTCTTTTTATTTTACTTTCTTTGTCGAAATAGGCAATCATAATGTCCAGATTTTATTGGCAGAAGATTTTCCAAATTGTCTTCTGCAATTTTCCGAAGCTCTCTATTTCTCTCTATTTCGTCCATTTCGATGTTAGATAGTTACATAAATTAGTCTAAGATTTAAATTTCAAAACACATAACAATGTTTCAAATATTTCAAATGTTGAAATTATAAGTCAGTGTAACCAACGTCAAAAAAATAGAATATCTAAAATATTCGTATTGAACATGATTATTATTTTAAATATTTTTTCATAAGACTTTTTGCGCACTCGTTCATTAGAAAACTCGCCCACGGCTCGTTTTCTAAACCTTGAACTCGTGAGCAAAAATCATGTCTTATGAAACTTGTATCTTAATATACTATTAAAAGTTTTAAAACTCTAACGACAGTTGTGCAGCTGTGGTAATAACGCCTATATGATATACTCTGTCATAACTCATAAATTATAGAACAGAAACTACGTGTGATGCACACGAAAAGTGTATGTACTACATCGAAACATGTAATGAATAAACATGGGCTCAAATATTTTGCTACTTATATCAAAACAAGAATGCTGTTTATAGTAATAGTTCGAAATAAATTAATTCTTAAAATGATTTTACTTATTATTAACCTTCTAAATCTATTGTTTAAGTCGTAGTAAAAATAATACATTTATTTCCTACAGGTAACATTAAACTGATGTAAGCACAACCTTCCAAACAAAAGGAAATAATAATAACATTAAGATTAAATCCATTAGGTAATATATTTATGAAACTTAATATATATTATTACTAACAAAGCGTTCTGGTTCGACTTGTGGTTGCTAACAATAATGGAGATTATTTCATATAAATAATTATTGTGCTGGCGAAGTATTATCAAAGGTCCAGGACGTGTGTAATGTACGCTGACATAAACCATTATGTCACAACTTACTAACTAAATAAAATACAACAACGTTGTCCTTAAAGTTTATATTTATTATTTACAAGAAAGAAATTGAGCGTTGATATATTTTAAGGTAATTAAATAAAAGTAATATGCACAAGGAACGGTAATAAGTAATTAAAAATTAAGACACAAAAATTACTGAAAAGATCGTTAAATTAGGGAGTAAATTAAATGTGAATTAATTGTGAGTAATATAAAATAACCTCGAACAATCGAACAATACAGAGTTACCTTTGAGTTGCGAAGATGTGCGAGGTGTGCGTCATATACCTGGATAAGTATGGAGAGCGATGCTTGGCAGACGGATGAAGAAATGATAGAAGAAGTTAAATCAATTAAATTAATGTGGATTAGATTAAAAGAATAATATATATATATATATATATATAAAACAATACAGATTACCTTAGAAGCGAAGGACGCCGGACGGCGTGGCGTATTACATCAGGTACTTGAGCAGTACGACGAGTAAGAGGTTTAACTTACGAAGGATCTGAACAGAAGACTAATTTTGTATCGGAGAAACACTGGTCGTTCGGAAAACGTTTACGTTTTATTACCCTTGAAGGGAGGGTATCGATGTTATCGATGTCTTGACTAATTAATTAATCAAAAGCGCGAGCTGTAAAGTTGTGATATCGATGACGCAGATATAATTAAAATATCCTTTGTGAGACAAGCTTGCAAATGATATGCGACACAATATATTATAGAAGACGTACATAATTAAACATTTATTATGCCTTAAGTTGCATTAGAAGTTATAAAAAGCTTTTGTTCAATTCCATGATTCCTTTACATTAGAGATGAGCGATGCAGTAATTTTTAAAGATGGCAGTGATCGGTGACCGTTTCTTCTCAATCACTGTGATTTTAAATAGTGTCTGAATCACCGCATACCTCTTAGAACAGAGTGATAATTCACCGCATAAAATTGAAATATGTCGGAGCCAAGTATTACTTGTCGTGAAACTGTGCATTGACATATTCGGGAGGCAAATCGGTGACTTACTCGAGTTATCATTACGTTTCACTCTTTCACCGCATATACATACACCTAAGTAAATTAATATATATATAAAAAAATAAATAAAACAATACCTTATTTACGTAACCAGTTATGAAAAGACTAATTTTATTTGACGAATGTAATGTGAGCCAGTTTTGCAAATTACATTAGTCAAATCAAATTAGATTTTTCATAGCGTGTTAAGTACAAAATTTTATCTAACCTCGATTTAAAATAGATAGTTGTGGGGTTAAAAATGTAATAACGCAAAGCTAGTTATACAATTAATTGCTAGATAATTGAATATACAAGAAGCCTTTATTTAGAAAAAAACTTAGATTTAATCCAATCGAAACAGCTTTCTCGAAATGTTCTCCTATTATGTTTATGTTTTATTCCAATTCTTTTTTTTTCTTGATTTACTGGGCACTATTGAATTTATTGCGAGATTAGCTGATTCTTCTATATCAAAAGGCATATCTATATCCTACACCCGAATCATCCATTTTCGGCTTAATTTGCAATAAAAAATTCACCACTGACAAATATTGTTTATGTAGTACCTATCCATAACAACGCCCAAGTAAAGCGATGAAGTTCTATTTATTTGTACGGCTGTAAGCGTTCTTAAATTCTTAACCCCACAACTATCTATTTGAACACGTGGTTAATTTTGGCAAACATTACATTCGTCAAATAACATTAGTCTCTTCATAACTGGTTACGTAAATAACTATTGCTTTAAAAAGAGAATAATTTTTAGTATTTTATTGTTCAAGCGACTTCTTCTTATGCTAATTGCCTATCCTGCTTTGGTAAACAATCTTGATACGGAACAGTAGTTACAAGGGTACATAATCTTTCTTAAGCAACTGAAGTCAAATTAGGGAACATAGGGTGGTGATTTTCCGCCATCAAAAACGGGTCACCATAGTTATCTAAAATTTCCTATTCTAAGTATATTCGTACTTCTACGGCTCGAGAAGAGACTCTTTCTTTTGGGGCAAATACTGAGATGCCTTTATTAAATGAAGGCCAGATATTTACTTCGTTGGGATTTATGTTTGCAGCAAGTCCCTCAATTTGGTTTTTACATCTGATATATTTTCTTGACACTTTGTCAATTACAAATTTGAAAACGCTAAATTTTTAAACCTAGGATCAAAAAGTAGTTGTAACTAATGTAGGACTTATTTTTTGCTAGTCGTGACGTGATAGAAATCTATCAGAGAAATTTAGTTGCATTCGTGTATTAACTTTTCACCATAAGAAAAATAACGGTCACCATTCTTTTTTATTTTACATCACTGTTGCTAACCATGGCATTTTAATCGGTTAAAAAATCACCGGTACTGAAATATGGCTCAACTCTACTTCAAACTATTGTAGTTTAAAAATGCTTACGATATTTTTCAACTCTTACTGTTCATTAAACTTGCAAATAACCAGGTTAAAATGTCAAACAAAAATTGTAGCGAAAAATCATGGCTAGTTAGAGAGGCCCGGGAAAGTGAATAGTCTCCTTATAAAAAGCGTTCAAATAAGCTTTGCCTCTAGTAGGCCATTCCTTTAAAAAGGTATGATTATTAATAATTTAAATTTGCATTAGTTGTCAATTAGACAGATGCATAGTTGACAAAAATTGCTTTGTAATTTAAAATTGATTTAACATGGTTTTTGCTATACAACACAAATCATTCATGCTAGAATCTTATTTTCGAAACGGACGTAAGATTGACGGACAATGGCAGTATTCGCTTCAAGATTGTTTAGAAGAATTTAGAAATGAGTTCCCTAACGTCATCTTTGATTATGACAGTTTTCGGCACACAGTGACACATTCCGTTATGGTTCCGCAGAAAATTGGTGTATGGTGTGCGATTAGTCGAAGGAGAATTATTGGCCCTATTTTTTTTAACGGAACCTTAACAGGAGAAAGGTATCGACAAGAAATTATTATGCCATTTATCGAACAGCTTGACGACGAAGAAATAACACAGAGTTACTTTCAACAAGACGGAGCTAGAGCACACACAGCAGGTGAAACAATTAATATTCTGCAGCAATTTTTTCAAAATCGGTTGATAAGTTTAAACACTGAACATGAATTTCCACCAAGATCTTGTGACATTACCCCATGTGATTTCTTTTTATGGCCATTCTTAAAGAACTCAATTTATCAAGTACAGATACCTGATCTTGCAGGCCTTCAAATCAGAATTGCTGAAAGAATTAATGGAATTGACAATGCGATACTACAAAACACTTTTTCCTCCATTAGAAGAAGATGTGAGAAATGTTTCGAACAAGGTGGTGGACACTTTGAATAATTTTTATAAAATTTTGCTTGTTTGTTGGAAATAAACATATTTCATTCACTTAAAAATGTTCGTTTTATTATTTTGACATTTGTCATTTCAATCAAATATCTCATCTCATAACCAACAAAATTCCTATTAAAATTAGTAACAAGCTAAGACATAATCATAATTTCCAAGGGCTACTTTGAGGTAAAATTTATTTGAATTCTTTGTATATTGTTTGAGGGCAATATTCTTAGACAAACATGAATACAATCAAAAATTAAAAATTCAAACGATGAAACCCAAA
Organism: Melolontha melolontha; assembly: GCA_935421215.2. NCBI lineage: Eukaryota > Metazoa > Arthropoda > Insecta > Coleoptera > Scarabaeidae > Melolontha > Melolontha melolontha. The sequence goes on from OW285243.1 coordinate 56,456,896, forward strand.
AAAGGGTTAAATTCTATAAATTTTATACTATGTATTACTGCTATTACATATTGTCATTATTACAATGAGAGATGGATATTATATATCTAAAAATTCCCAACAGCTTCATTGTTGAAACACCTTCATAATCATTTGTCTAGTAACTTTATCTAACTATGATATTGTCCTAAAATAACATTAACATTTTAATGAGAATTATATAACTTCGATGCTGCAAATATGCTCGTGTTCCCTATTAAAATGGATCACTTTACCGCAGCCATGCACATGTGTGTATGTGTGTATGTGTGTATTATAACGAAACTTGATTACAAAACAATGTCATGAACATGCTTTTTATCGCCCTACCAGCCTTATCGATTTATGTATACGAAATTTTCTCATTGGAATGACCGATTTCACTTTCTGTTGGTGCTCGTTCATAAACCTTCCATCTAAGCCGATTAATTGAGAAACTTTTGATGAACAATGAATAAATTTAAGATGAAAAGCATTTATTTATATTTTCGTCGGTTATTAGAAGAAATTCGTGTTTCGTCATTCAAGTAAAATTGACTTGGGGTGGTAAAAAAGTATTTTCATGTTTTACGGTAATACCATCTAAGTTTTAGCAATTAATTAAGAACAAATAGATCGTGTTTCCTTGCTTTAGGAATTTAACTGATTTATGCGTTAATATCCTCTCTCTCTCTTTCAGATATTCCAACCTGAACTTTTAATTAATTTACTTTTATTACGTTTATTCCCCTTTTATAATTTTCTGATAAAAACCAAAAATTCTGTTTATTATGTTAAGACAATTTTAGCTTATATTGCTGCATCTGTTTTGATATTCATAGTGTAAAATATTTGTCTTTCTGGTTCGTTTAAATGAAACTAACGGTGATCAAAAACAATATATTAATAATAAATATACACTAAAAACACTTAAAAACTAATAACAGTATTTACTTCACAGTATTTATATATTAGTATTTATTTCGCATTTATGTAACAATATTCATCGCCGGTCGCTCGTTTAATGAATCCAATCCCTTCCATATGCTATATTTATATCTTATGGGAAGTCCAAAATAATTCGGGTTTTTCGCTTCGCTTCCCGAAGCTTCCGGCTTCTAATGGTGTGTTTAGTGGGTGACATTACCGCCTTACGCGACCGGCCAATAACTCACATCACAATATAATAATCCAAATATGGAGACAAAACAAAATGTCAAAAGATTGGAGTACTGGCATAATAACACCTATATACAAAAAAAAAGGAAACAAAGAATAGTGTGAAAACTTCAGAACAATAACTCTACCAAATTCTATCCACAAAGTTCTTGCAAATCTTATAAATAGAAGGCTAGAAGATCAAGCAGAAAAATACTAAGGAATTGCCAAAATGGTTTCAGAAATAATAGATCAACTATAAACTCAATACAAATCCTCCAACAAATCTATTAAAAGGCACGATCCTTGTATACTTAAAGAGTGCATTTGACATGGTAAACAGAGACAAAATTATATAAGCAAACTCTTCAAGATGAAAATGGGTACAAGGCGAAAGTACGATTCCAGGGAACAACTACCGATGAATTTCATATAAGAAAAGGAGTGAAGCTACGAAATCAATCTCCTAAATCTTTTCAATTTACCACTGGAGAGCATCTTGCAAAAAGCAAAACTAAATAATAAAAATATTATCACTGACGAAATTCAGACAATATCATACGCATATGATTTAACAATTATAGCGTATTCGAAACAGAAACTAATAAAGGCAATAGAAAAAATAGAACAGAATAATTTGAAACATACTTAAGTAAGCAAAATATATGCGCATGTAGTTGATCCGTAAAAAGTAGTGAAGACACGATAATACAGTTTCTAAAGATACAGCGGTGCTATCTGATGGAAACACTTTGTTAGTTCTACAGTTATTATGCAGACAGAGCTAGTTGCTTCGGCTGACTGATAATATGCAGCGCTCAATTTACTTTTACGCTACGCTCGGTCTTAATAATTTCTGTGAGATAGCGAAGTTGTTGCTTTTTGTGAATGTATCTTTCTCCAGCAGGAGCGTACTGACGAATCTGTAGAAAGAAGAAATACGTATCTGCGTCTTTGGAGAATGATACGTTCACAAAAATATTAATAATGAACTTCAATTGTGTTCTTCACAACAAATTTTTAATAATATTTTATATTATTAAAAATACTTTTTTATTATACAAAATTGGTGAGGTTTTTGTCTGCTCAAGTATGTTTCAAATTATTCTGTTATATACGCATGCGGTTGATCCGTAAAGACGATAATACAGCCTCCAGGGATACGGCGGTGCCATCCGATGGAAACACTTTGTTAGTTCTGCATTTGTTATGTAGACAGAGCGAGTGCTTCGGTCGTTTACTAATATGCGGCGCTGAATGTACTTCTACGCTCGGTCTTAACAATTTCTGTCAGATAGCAAACTTGTTCTTTTTGTGAATGTATCCTTCTCCAGCAGAGGCGTACTGACCAATCTGTAGAAATATGAAATATTTGCGTATCTGGAGAAGGATACATTCACAAAAATATTAATAATGAACTTGTATTGTGTTCTTCACATCAGATTTTTAATAATATTTTTTATTATTAAAAATACTTTTGCATTAGAAAAAAAATAGACATTGAAGCTAAAGAGTTCGGAATAGAAATAAACCAGCGCAAGACAAAATATATTAAAGTAGGACCCGAAGAGGAAGACGTGTAGAAATATTTAAAAATCCATGAACATGCATTTGAAAAAGTCTCTTTCTTTAACTATCTAAGAACGACAATGTGTGAACGGGAAGACAACAAGTCAAAGAAAGGATCTTCAAAGGAAATTAATAATACGATAGAAACAGAAAAATGTTACAAAGAAAGGCCTTCACTAAAACAATCAGGATATAGATAACATTAGTAAGACCCACAAAGAAGTATGCCCTAGAATTTGCAACAATAAATAAAAAAGAAGATGGAGGTCTGAAAACAGCAGAGAAAAAAATAATGAAGACTGTACTGGGCCCATGAATAACTAGCAGGGGAAAAGAAGACAGAACTGATAAGGAAATTCATGGCGAACTAGCAGATGAAATTATAGTATGACACGTGAAAGCACAACGCGTAAAATGGGCAGCACATGTTATGAGAAGAACCCGACGGATATGCTGTAAAGAATAACTCAATGGATCCCACTATGGATGAGAAGGAAGACGAAATAGAAGGGGCCGCAAGAATCTTGGGAGTAGGAAATTGGAAATTATTGTGTAAAAATAAGAAAGAGTGGAGAAGAATATCCTATGAAGCAAGGACTCACAAAAACTAATGAAAATTTGAAGAATAAGGAGTAATAATCGATCTCATTAAAAGGATTAAAAAACGCGACGACGTTAGCCATTATTTTAAGATTACACGCCTTGATGATGATGACTGTATCTGTTTTATATGTTTTGTTACATTTTTCCAAAATGCTTGTAATTGGCGTCCTTATGTCTTATGTCATCATGCGATTGGCAATTTTGGCACTTTGACAGGCGTAAAATGTGATTCTTCCGATTAGAAAACTGAAAAACTGGATACGAAAAAAAAACAGCATATTATTCTTGCTTCTTTTCGTAGTGTATGTAGCCAATGCCTTAAGCTGAAAGCTTGTCAAGATTCCAGGACCACTTAGAGTGTATACGAGGTGTGGCTATAAAATAACGAGACTGATGCCGTAAAACCCTTTATTTTAAATTTATACATATTTAATTACCCCCCCCCCCCATAGATTCAAATTTTCCATTGTGCAAAGCAATGTTGAAAGTCTTTTTCTGTGAGTTTGTTTATGACCCGTGCCGCTTTTACTTTCACAAAATAGGTCAAAAATAGAAGTTTCCCGGTTAGGGGAAAGGTTTAAAGGGAAATAAATTTACTCTCGTAATTAAACACATAAAAAACCAAAAAACGAGAATTTATGTAAACAAAATAGCTTCAGACAATCAAAGGGAAAGGGAAATTCGGATATAATAGGCGGATAGATATAAGGGTCGAAACTAAAGAAAACAAGAAAAAATAAAAATTTGAAATTAAATAGGCGAAGAGGGAGAATGATTTCTGAGAAAAATAAATAAGGAGGTATAAAAGGAAAAACCGCACCGGAAAAGAATCATTGTTTCTTTTACATCCAATATTTCGATGTTTTGCTACCTACGGCGCGCGTAGGCGCAGCGATGGCGTCTGAAGATGATCAAAATCAAAACGAAATCGGTAGTCGTATCGCACAATAGTCTGGGAGCTTCTATTTATCGTGTATGCCCTTAGTCAATGGAGACAGGTGTGGGCGACTAAAATAAAAGATGGAAGTTAGCGCCATTCCGTTTTACTTACGGAAGCTCAGTCTGAAAACGGAGAAAAGGGATTGCGCGATCTTAGGCGCATGCGAATACCGACTGCAAAAATATAAACAAACGCTAATTATACAGGATATCTGCAACCTGCTAAAGAGAGAATAAAACAAAATAAACGAAGGTAAAGAAAAAGATTAGAAAATGGTTAACTCGTATATTAACAATTTACTCTTTTTTCATAACAAAAAAAAGAACGTAATTGTGTTCCAAATAAAACATATAATGATCACACTGTATATAAGATAATATGTTCTGAAATGTTGACTATAACAAAAATAAAAGGGCGATTAATAAATAAACTGAACAGAAACTAAGCTACAATATTATTATGAGGATAAAGAAAAATGTTTAGATAAATTTCAAAATTAATTTGAATATTACGCTAATAAAGAATAAAACTAAAAGACATCAAAGTCTAGATTACAGATATTAATGAAACAAATCAGTCTTCCCTAATGTACCAAATGAAAGCTTTACAGAATATAATTTAATTAAGTAATAAAATAAAATTGCATTACGTATATCTCAAATAAATTTTTTTAAGTCAATAATCATATATTGCAAGAAGTACATCTGCACGACTTGCAGACATATTTTTTTGTTTATACTGGTATGGACTAGATGTCCACAGTTACAGAAGAAATTCTCACGATGAAATAAATTTAGAATATCTTTAAGAGATAAAAAAACGGTAAATGGTTAGAAAATATTACGTTAACAAATAATCTATATAATAATATATATGAAAATAGAATACGAATAACTACAAATATTTAATATAAATTCAAATGTAATATTAATTTACGAAACGTTCCTAAAATTTAAAATTTGAACAGAGTATTAAGTAAAATTCAAAAGTTAGAGAAATTGATGATTTATAGAACTATATAAAAGAAAGCATACAAATCATACGAGTTCACATGTGTTGTCTTCGTCTCCGTTAGTAATTAATGGCGGTAATTAATTCGTCGGTGATTGATTCGTCGGCCGGGATTTCGTGTGTCGAAGGTGTCGGGGCCTTGATTACGACTTCTAGTGAGCAACCAGATGTTCCGTAATAATGTCCAGGAATTGCAATTCAAAAATTCTGGCAAAAAAGGGTTTTTTCTCCTAATTCGCTTCTTATTCTCAATCGGAACGGTATCGGCGAATTCAAATTTATATAGGCTCTACGCTCTTATCCACAATATGCGATTTCCAAAACACGCAGAATTACGCAGAACTCAATTCACTCAGGAGTGAAAAAAAATCACTTCGCACAATCCAACGAGTTGCACGGTACTTCAACGAATGTCTTATGTCGGGGATGGGGCGATACCGTGAGAAACATCCACACAGATGGTGAAAACGTACTCGTGAAAATAAAAATTGAAGCAACTTGTGATGTAAACGAGTATACCGGGCGATAAAACGGTTAATATAAAAATGATGAAATTTATTTAGTTATACAGGATGAAATTTAAAGCAAACCTCTATATAATCTAAGGAATGACAATTTAAAACGTAACAGTTTAACAGTTTAAATAAACTTAAATTTCTATTATTAAGAAAGTTTATCCATAATTTATTGCATATCTATATTAAAAATTTAGAAGCGTTTTGATTTATAATCATTAATATTAATTTATAATTGTATTGAAACTCTATTTAAGTAAAAGTATTACGACGAATAGGGGCCAGATTTGAGTAAGTAAATAGAGCAAAAAATTGATTGGAGTCTGTAAAACTAGAATAAAAATATTTTAAAATATATATGGATTATTAATTTGAATTAATTAATAATAAATACACTACTGTGAGTGAAAATTTATGCCAGATATCTGAGTAAAACGAGTAGGAAGTAGGTTTCCACGAGTGATCTCATGATATCTATGAAATTGAATTTTCAATCAAATATTCATTGATAGGTATAAATAAAATTTATATACAATGTGGGGATAGACGTCCTGTTCTGTAGGGACTCGAATTCCACTTGAACAGCCGTCAAATAATACACTCAATTTAGAAATAAAGTATCGATAGAAGCGAGATATTCATTTTTGAAAAAGCCAGATATACACCTTGAGTACTAACTTAACGTTCGGAGGAAGGTGAAACTTTTGAGCGTGGTTTGTGAAAGATTATATAGAATCTAACCAAAGCCATCAAAAAATATATGTGTGTTGCTTATAAACAATTTATATAAAACTCTCTGATAGTAATTAAGTTTTAGTTTAAGAAATGACATATTTTAAGTTGGAAATAAATGATTTGCGAAAATTCAAGTACACAATAAAATAATTTTTAACAATTTATATCTTATTTCTTTACGTTTACATTGGACGTTACGCCTAGTTACGTAGAACCTAAAGAAATAGCGCTGGAATAAATATACTTGAGTAACTGCCTACACACAACCATTTACTTCATTTATATTAATATTATTCAACAGGCGAAACTCACAGAAATAATAATAATAATTTAGTTTCAGAATGACATGCTTTTAAGTAGAAACGTTATCTCTTATAATAAAGTGGTAAAAAACAAAGTAATAGTTTAATGTAACGGCTTCCACAATAAATTAAATATATTTTACTATAACGAAAAATTAAATAAGTGTTTTGTTTACAAAAATTAAAATCAAAACGCGTCAACATACAACATCGTTCGCAAGTTTCTCACTTTCCAATATATCAATTTTATTTCGAGATTTACCAAGAGTAAACGATGACGTCCCATTTTTCCAAAAATAACAGCTCAATCTACAAATTCGAATGTCTAAATTTAAAATTATATTTCAGAAATGAAGCGCAATTTACTCTCCGTCAGAGAGAATTTGACGTAATAAAAGGGATTGGGGTGCAAAAGCGCCAAAAAATTTTAAACATTAATCAACGTAAATTGTCCGTAAGAACACGCGAGGCAGATCCTCAGAAATTGTCGGAAACCCTATTACAGATAGCAAGTGTTCACTTCGATTTCTCATTACATTCCGTCTTTGTTCTCTCAACCTACTGTAACAGATAGAAATACTGCCGGATATAAGGATACAAATATATGAAGCGTAAAGGTTCTTACGATGCAGCTTCTGCACATAAAAGTTCATTTACGCTTGGAAAAATAACTATTAAATACACAAAAAGGACAAATGAGTATCTATTATTACAAACACATACAACATATACCGCGAGATCAAAAATTATATTGATAAAGGATAGCCATGGAATGTAAAACGTACGTTTCAATTTATTGTAATTCTTTTGAGATAATTCTGATTAAATTATCATGTTAACTGTCATACTGACATTTGACTGACAAAATTTGTAAATACTGTCGTGAGCAAAAAAAAACGGGGCACTGGTTCTGCGTGGGTTTAAATTGTGACTACTTAAGTGGCTAACTTTACTCATAATAGTAAGTCAGGAATTGTCAAAAATGTGTGTCTAGATTACTAGAAACGATAGAGAAAGATTATTTATTAAATTAAAATAATTATTACATTAAAATAATTAGTATTTCGTAATTCCACCGTTATTATTAACTGCATCTAATCTTGTAGACATTGAAGCGACAATATTTTGTACAAAATTTGTAGAAATTTGATGCCAAGCATTATGAACAATCTCCCAAAATTCTTCGTGGGTAGAAACTCTATCTCATTAATCCCCATACATTTTCAATGGTATTTAGATAAGGACTGTAGGGCTGGATATCTCAAGTTTAAATTTCATTCTCTTGTAACCATTGTGTTACAAGATTGTTCTTATAGCTTCCTTTAATGTTTTGAAAGGGTTGTGCCTAATCTCAGTAACTAATGTTTCGTCTTCCTGCGTATTCGAAATTTTGTTACGTGCGGAAATTATTTTCCGATTTAAATTATCCTCTTCCCTCCATTTTTTTTATATATTCTTGCGGCTGAACTTTTACCAATATTAAATTGAACCGATATACTTCTTAATTATTACCCATTTTTCAAACTAGTAACAAGTCTAGCTTTATCAGTTTTCGAAAGATGCGGCATTTTCAATTTTGAATTATCAACTATGATATACTGTCGTGAGCAAAAAAAAAAAACGGGACAGTGTCAAAATCGTTATCTCAATTTCCTTTATTTTTTAGCGTTGTAATTTTAACATTTGATTAACTTTCAAACTCTACGTCAAATTATATATCATAGTTGATAATTCAAAATTGAAAATGCCGTATCTTTCGAAAACTGATAAAGCTAGACTTGTTACTAGTTTGAAAAATGGGAAATCATTAAGAAGTGTATCGGTTCAATTTAATATTGGTAAAAGTTCAGCCGCAAAAAATATAAAAAAAATGGAGGGAAGAGGATAATTTAATCGGAAAATAATTTCCGCACTTAACAAAATTTCGAATACGCAGGAAGACAAAACATTAGTTACTGAGATTAAGCACAACCCTTTCAAAACATTAAAGGAAGCTATAAGAACAACACAATTTCCTGTCTCATCTTGTAACATCTTGTAGCGGCTTTCACAGCATGACACATAGACTTATTAACATCCCGATGCCCAATGAAGACTATAATAAAGAATATAATATTATAAAACAAATCGCTCACAACAACGGATATGACCCAAATCTAATAGATAAATTAATTTGAAAAAAATCTGTCAATAAATTATTAAGGGAAGTGTACCCGATCATTAAAGTGGAGCCAGACAAGCAGTTTAAATCATTAACTTACATAGGTCAACAGCAACTTAAATTATCAAAATTCCTTAAAAAACAAAACATTAATATTGCTTATAAAACTAATAATAATCTAGCAAATATATTAAAAATAATAAAGAAAAAACTACCAAAGACAATAAATCAGAGTTACGAACGTACCAAGCAGCATTAACTAAAATAAAAGATAAACAAAAATAATATTGGGCCATTTATTTCATAATTTCAAATAAACGCCCTTCATTTAATCGACTCTTTTTCGTTCAGATTATTCTGAAGTCACCAAAGCCAATAATATTTCGATAACGAATCCGGCGAGTGTGCTAGGTGCTACATAACTTCCCATTCAAAGTTTGTCAAGCAGAGTGTGGTTTGGCGTATTATTGTGAGTGAATACCTAGCTCATATTTGAAATAGACAGAAACAAGAAAAATCCCTAAGTACAACATAAATTAATAAACTCTAAATACGTATTTCGAAAACTAAGTTGTCATTTTCAGTAGAACAATCTGAAAAAGAAAGATAGTATTATTTTTAGGATCCTTAGCTAAAATGGAGGCTAATGGAAGGTCAACTCCATACCAAAACACTACCAAGGAAGCTGGACGCTAGGTTTTCAGCTAACCTAATTCACAGTAACAAAAAATAAATTAAAATAATTACCAGCTTAATAACCGGACACTGTCCTTTAAGGAAACATCTATACAGCATGGGCTTGGTTAGCGACCCTGGTGTAGGAGATTTTAAAAACAGGAGGAAACTAGCCTTCACGTAATATGCACGTGTGAGGGGCTAAAGGGAATCAGATACATTTCGGAGAGGATCCATTGGATCCTACGAAGGTAGCCAAACTTCCCCTCAGGAGGAGGATAGTGGCTTTTATCGAGGACACAAGCCTAACAAAGTGGAACCGAGACATCTATTGGGGGTGGTACAAAGAGCACGGTGCTCAGGTGCCTGAACGTGCGCTCAGCCCAAAACAGAAGTAGAAGAAGAAGAAGAAGAAGAAGAAGAAGAAACGTCTTTGGCTAAGGTACAACCTCCGAAGGTATGCTCTTCACTAAATCGCCAATAGGTTAACACTACAGTGTTATCCCACTGGTGATTTGGTGAAGAGCATATTTTCAAAGGTTGTACCTTCGCCAAAGAAGCTACACTAACACTACAGTGTTATCCTACCGGCGATTTTATGAAGAGCGTATTTTTAAAGGTTGTATCTTAGTCAAAGGTGATATGCTTAACATTATCTTTCTTTTTCAGATTGTTCTACTGAAGATGGCAAATTAGTTGCCGAAATACGTATTTAGAGTTTAATTTATATTGTTATCTTACATAGATTTTCTGCAAAACTGTTCGTTTCAGTTTGTTCGGTTAAGCATAATAGACACTACACCTTTCCTGTTCTACTCTAAATATTTAGTCCATTTTTATCCTTCGTGGTTACATGTTCGGAAATGACTTCAGTGAGTATTATTTCAACAGAGATTTAGACGTCACTAGTGTTTTTTTCTTGGACAATTCATAGACTCAAACTTTTACCCTATCTGTAGTCCAGCCGTTTCAATCGCTTCGAAATTGTTACATGGACTATTTAAAAATGTTCATTTGTGTTAAATGTTAAATCGTTAAATCGCTCATGTTGCTATATGTTGACTAGGCTTAACGGCTGCCAAGATTTGATCGTTGTCTGTCGTAGTTAGACGGCTGGTGCCGGTAGTATAGCTGAGATTCATATTTCCACACATCATGCGCAGTATTTACGTGTTGAAAATGTTTTTGTTCTTCTATTCTATATGAATGCCCTACTTGTAGAACAAACATCGTACCATATAGCGTGCCATAAGTCGAACGATATATGGCGACCGGATGAACCCGCGATATATACAGCTGTCATAATAAATAAGCGTCATCTATTGAAAACCTGCAGAACATATTTCACAAGCAAATAATAACGACTGAGCCACAAATTTGTTTTTCAAGTAGATGATGAACGAAAAAGATTGATAAGAGTTAAATTCATATTTGTAAAGAAATTTACTAAAAATATTTGAACTGTTATTTATAAATTGACAAGTTGAGAATATTTGTGGAAATTTGTCAGTAATAATGGATTTCGTATTTAATAAACATCAAAATACAACGTAAAAAAAAGAGGAGTATACCAAATATTTCAAAACCTTGGGTAACAGATTCATAGCGGTAGGCGAGGTGGGTCACTATAGGGGTAAAAGAATAACAACGACAGGACGGATACAAATGCTCGCAGTAATGCAAGGAAATAACATGTTTTTTTTTTGTCCATCGAAGAACCAACATATTGGCCCACAGACGCCGGGAAAACTCTTGATTTAATTTATTTTTGCGTCACTAAAGGAATAAATATAAAAGTTTGTCAAATAAAGTCATGCTACGAACTTGTTAGCGACCATTCATCCATATTGTCAGAAATAGCAGCAACAATAAAGCATCTCTAGCAAATGAAAATTACAGTTTGCTAAAAATTCAAAACTTTGCTAGATTAACAAATAGACTTAAATATATCACTAAAATCACTACAGAAAATTGACGCAGCAGTCCTAAGACTAACCAAAGGTGTACGCAGAGCAATTTGGGAAACAGCGCTAGACCTCAGATGTTACCAAAAAAGAATAAGAAGCCCTGTAGTGCTGAAAGTATTGGAGAAAAAGGAAAATTCGAAAGCGGTGGGAATGAAATAGAACTCTAAAAAACAAAGAAATGCTAAACAAAGCAACTAAAGAGTTAAAAACTTAATGATAAGATTGAAAAATGAAAACATTGAGAAGTATCTAGAGCAACTAACAACTACAGAAAAAGCAGAGTAGTCTCTATGGAAAGTCTTAAACAACGTAAAAAAACATTCATTCATTAGAAATATAAACGAAAGTTGAATGAAAAGTGATCAGGAAAAAGCACAGAAGTTTGTTGAGAATATAGAAGTCTTCCAGCCATTTGACATTCAATTAGTATAGCAAATAGAAAATGAACTCCAAAAAGCCCTGAAATCTCCCAGCATATGAATCCGTCCATAAGAAAATAAAAGTACAAAAAGTTATGGGATGTCAATGAATATGGAATTAATTTCAAGAAAGCTCCTAGATTTTATTTTATTACAGGAAAGGTATTGCAAGATTTACCAGCAAAAGTAATTACGAGGTGCTACCAAGAAATTCTCGTAATTTGAATGTGGAGCGCGAAGAAATGGTAGGACAGCTCTATAGCGCTAGATGGTGTGAGCTATCGTACGTCTATACTAAGTCAGTCTGTCAAATGGTACTTTGTTAGGTGGTGACAAAACGTTTTTGTGTTTATATTTATTGAGTTGTGAGTTTTCTTCGACACTACAATGTCTTATGTGAAAGAGCAAAGAACGTGCATCAAATTCTGCTTCAAATTTGATAAAATGGCAGCGCAAACTCTAAAAATGTTTAATAAGGGTGCTTTAGGCCAGGCGCAAACTTATGAGTGGTACAACGGACATGTGTCGGTTGATGAAGATAGGTGTTCCGGTCGTTCATCGACGAAAAACATACCACAAAATGCGGCAAATGTGCATGATGCTATCCTACAAGATCGAAGGGGAACAATCCATGACATTTGTTACTTTGTCTGCTTGTCGTACGACGCAAGCGGCCTTCCAAGTGGAACAGCAATTCCTGGATCCTACACCACGACAATGCGCCAATCCACACGTCACTTGTTGTGCGTCAGTTTCTAGCCTCAACAAAGACTACCCCACCCTCTTACTTCTCAGGTCTTGCCTTTTGTACCATCTTCCTGTTTCCGAAGTTGAAACTGAAGCTCAAGAGTTAGCTTCAAGAGATCCAGACCGAATTGTAGGCAGTGTTGAGCACATTAACATACGAAAACTTCCAACACTGCTTCCGGTTATGGACAAGTCGTTGGGATCGGTGTATTCATGCGTAAGGAGAGTATTTTGAAGGGGATGGCAGAGAATGAGTTGTAAGAATAATTTATTCACATTCCGGGAATTTCTGGGTAATGCCTTGTTACGTGTAGAAAATCACTCTGCGTTCTGCTAGTATATTTTTAATCCATTTACTTCAATTTTAAGCTCTTCAAGTCAACTTGGTCCGCTTATTTTTCAACATGTACGTTTTATTCTATTTTATATTTTTAGTTTGTTAATTATCATCTCTCTTAAGCTTTTGAAAACGTTAATTCCTCCAAATTTTTATTTCAGGTTCGATTATTTTGACCGACCCTATATTTCTTTTCTAATGATTTTTATCTATGTTTAGTTTTGCGCCATCTATTTTTGTTCAAGTTATTTCTAAAGTTGAAATAAAAGAATATTTCCACTAAGCACCTATAACCAGTTGCGATGTAGAAAGGACGTTTTTTATCTACATGGATGTATTTCATTTAAAGAGAACAAATTTTACAGAAGAGAACTTTATATTGCTAGTTAATATATTAATATTAACTAGTTCAAGTTGAGTAAAGGAGTATTAACTCTTTTACTCAACTTGAACTACAAAATGAACAAATAAAAATGTATTTCGTATTTTATAGATCACCACACGTTTGTTTTCCAATTATATAAATAAAATTAAAAACTTTAAACATACAAATTTTCAATAGTCTTGCAGAATAGCATCACGCACTGTTGCCACATGTTGTGGCGTATTTTCTGTCGATGGACTACCGGAACGCTTATCATCATCAACCGACTCGCGTCCATTTTTAAAACGGTTGCACCACTTACAAGTTTGCGTCTGGCCTAAAGTACCGTCACCAAACGTTTGTTTAAGCATTCTTAGAACTTCTGCTGCCATTTTACTAAGTTTAGAGCATAATTTAATGCACGTTCTTTGCTCTTTCACATCAGACATTATAATGTAACCGAATAACTCAAACTCGACTCAACAAATATAAACTGAAAAACTGTTTGTCACCACAAACCGTTTGACAGACTGACTTAGTATAGGCATAGACACTACTCTTTGATTCTCCAAATTCATCTAATAGAGATCGTAATGTTGAGAAAGGATTCTTATTAACAGCTAAACAAATATCAATTTTAATATCATTTGCTAAAAGTTGGTTAGCTCTTACATGGTGTACGTGTGTGCGTGTGTATTATTTAAAGAGCCAGTTTAAAAAAAAAAAACTTTTGTGGGTTGTTAACAGTTGACTTACTTGATATCGGACGATCTCTGGATGTAAAGCTGCAAATTAATTAGAAATTTTATTTGACTTACATAAGAGGTTGTTCCTCTTAAGTAAGCTACAATCTCTTCGATTTGTTCTTTGAACGTTATAAACAGATATTTTGTAATAAAATATTTATTAGTTAATAACATTATAATAAAAATCATCGACCTAATGATTTGCTTATTTAGTAAAACAAAAACTTTAAATTAATGTTTAAATTTTACCCAGACAGAAACTAATTTGTAAATTTAAGGCAGTTTTTCTAATAGAACTTATGTTATGTATATGATTGTTTCGGCCTTTACTTGATGAAATTCCATTATAACTATTAAGATAATATTTCAAACTTATGTTACGAAGTAGAATATCGATACAGAACATATGGTTTTTAAATGCATGTTTGAGGAATGAAGTATCCCCTAAGTATATTCAACTAAAAACCAACAATTGAAGTCTTGCAGCTCGAGAAGGACGCAAAATAGGAATGAAAATCTGGTTGAAAAAGGATAGAAAATACAATACTCGAAACGGGATGTTTACAATATTTATCAAAAGGTAATACATGCAGAGTTAACTTATAGACTTACAAATATAGAATTTGACTTGTTAGATTCAAGAATTAGAACACAAATTAATACAATAATTTACAATAAGTATGTGAAACAAAAAAGAAAACTAAATTCACTCGTTATAGAAAAACCTAGTAATAATAGTATAAAAAATAAAGTCAGTGAGCACAAATTCTTTAGTAGATTTGAAAATCTAAGTGACACTAATTTCACAATAGAAGAAAAATCATTATTAGAAAAAGGTTTTAATTATAATGTAAGACCTGAAATTACAAGTAATAGGTTAGATTATTTAGCTGTAGAGACGGAAATCGCATTAACAGATACCCCTAATAATTTGTCCAATAAATTTGCTGCATCAAACATCCTTAAACGGGAAAACGAAAACATAAATCAGAATAGGGAACTTAAGATTATCAAATCTATTAAGAATAAATCTACTCATAATTCGATAGTTTTTACTCGAGCGGATAAAGGGAAAACGGTTGTAGCAATGAACAGAGCAGATTATTTGAATAAAACGAATGAGTTTTTAGTAATGAATAAATTTAAAATAATTAAGAGAGATCCTACAGAAAAATTTCAACACACTCTAAAAACAGTTATAAGAAATTCTGCTAATCTTTTTAGTGAAAAGGAACAAAATAGTTTAATTATCATGAACCCTCAACCGCCAAAATTATATTCCCTTATTAAATTACATAAAGAATATCACCCGATTCGTCCGGTTGTTTCATATGTGACAGCTCCGTCCTACAAACTCTCGAAAAGGCTTATAGATATAATTATTAAATATACAGGTTTTAAACCTAAATTAAGCGTAAAAAACTCATATGCACTAATAAACAAAATCAAAGACGTTACTTTAACGTCTAACACAAAACTTATTTCCTTCGACGTTCAAAATTTATTCCCTAGTATCCCTCCAGAAAAAACGGTTATTTTAGTAAAAGATCTGCTCCATAAAAATAATGTAAATCCGTTAATTATTAATGAAATTCTTGATCTACTAAACTTATGCATAGAACAAAATTACTTTCAATTTAATGAAAACATATACACTTGTAAAGAAGGTTTAATCATGGGTAATCCCCTAAGCCCGTTATTAGCTGAGATTTTTATGGATCATCTTGAAAATTCTATTTCAAAAAATCCTCTTTTTCAAAATGTATTATTTTGGTATAGATACGTAGATGACATATTACTAGGTTTCATAGGAACAAATAGACAATTAAATTTCTTATTTGATTATATAAATACATTGCATCAAAATATTAAGTTTACAATGGAACAGGAAACAAATAATAGTATTAACTTTCTCGATTTAACGATTACTAGAATTAACAATAAATGTAACTTTGCTATTTACCACAAACCGTCAACTACAGATATTACTATACATAACACTTCTTGCCATCCGATACAACACAAATTAGCGGCTTATCACAGTCTTATACATAGATTAATAAATACTCCGTTGAACCAAACAAATTTCGAGAAAGAGTTAAATTTAATTAGACAAATAGCTATCAACAATGGATATAAAAGTAATATAATAGATAACATTTTAAATAAAAAACTCCGTACAAAAGCCATATCACAAGTTTACCCAATATTAAATAATAACACCCAAAAATTTAAAATGATCACGTTTATAGGCTCTTCAAGCACAAAAATTTGTAAATATTTAAGAAAGTTTGACATTAATACAGCGTTTAAAACTAATAACAATTTATCCAAATTTATAAAAAAAATAAGGATTTAACAAACAACAATAAAAAGTCAGGGGTCTATGAGTTAAGGGCGGTAGTTGCCCTATGACTTATATCGGACAGACAGGCAAATCGTTTGAAGTACGCGTCAAAGAACATTTTTCTTCATTTAGAAATAATAAAAGTGACTCTTCATATGCGTCTCATATCAATTCAACGAACCACATTTTTAACAAAGAATTTAAAATATTACATATAGAAAATAAGGGCAAAAAACTTAATTTATTAGAGTCACTGGAAATCAATAAAATAAAGAGAACTGACAAGATCTTAAATGATCAATTAGAAACAAATAATTCACCCTTACTTAATCTATTTATTTGATTTGCTGACAGTTACATAGTGTATAGTATTTTTGTATTTTTCCATAGAATTCTTTATCCCTGTAATATAATGTAAACCTTTAGTTTTATTACTTAAGAACTGTACATTTTTTTATAAACCGTAGTGAAAGTTTTGTATAGACATCCCGTAATAAAAAGCACCCATCCCTCTGACTATTTTTTAAAATAAAACATGTGTTTTTGCTTGTTACTGTTTACTTGTGTTTAATATAAAAAAATATTTTGTAAATAAGTTAGTTATATGTCTGACGAAGCCCAGGTTGGTGCGAAACGACTCGTTACAGTGATAATTAAATAGTGAAATTCATAAAATTTGTTTTATTTTATCTTAATAGAACTTATGTTGTTAAATTCTGATTAACACATTTTATCAAGAGAATATCTGGGCTAAACTTAAAAAAGCACTATATTTTTAATATCACAGATTTCCATTAAATTATAAGTGAATATTAAAACAACTTTCTATTCCATTAAATTACCAAACAGGTGTTTTGTACATTTTCATTACTTTTCCTTTAAAATATGTTGATATTTACGGAGAAAAGAAACTCAATCATTATAAAATGTTAACTAATTTTTGTGTCGGATTTATTTTGATTGGTATTCGGATATTAAATTTACTAACACAAAAGGTTTGTTTAGTCAAAGACTTTTGGGAACATCTAACTAGAACAAAATATAAATAAAAAAATAATCTAATATTTTGTCGACCAAGGAAAAACGTTGTTCACTTGTACAAACAGTAAATGTTTTACGAAGCATTACTTTGGTAGAAACTTTGTTGTTTGTTTTCCCCAAAGAGATTCGATTAGAGGCTACGTTTAAAAATTAATTCCTTTAGTCTTTATCGTTCTTCTGTTAACAAGTCGGGGCACATATATGTACATACCTATGTATATCTATCTCTTTTAAATGCTTTTTGAGTTATTTGTATAATAGTGAAGTTCATAGTACTATATATTTACATTTTTCTAGAATGCTAGTTTCTTGATTTTAATTTAATAATTTATTATCATATAAATTATTTAATAATTTCAGCTTTTCTATAAGGAGATTATGAATTTTTTATATTAGTTTTTGTCAATACGATATGTACAAAGGTGACCATTATTTAATTCTTAGAATGGCCACGTAATATCACTCCTGTTCGAACTAATACGATATTATAGTGCATTCAGAATTATGACAAACTGACGTTTAATGTGTTTGCAACTATTGTTGCACCCCCTATGGCGATCATTCTCTCATTGTTATTGAATGGTGACGTTTCACCTAATACATATCCATTGCCGATATTGACTACAAATTAGGGCCCTATATTAAATTACCACGAGGTAATTAATGCAAAAGGATCAAATATGATTATAATTATTTATTATTTATAATTTTGCAAATGGTGTTATTGTTGACACTCTGCACTAGAAGTATCGCGGATCGCTTAATAGGATCATATGTTACGTAATATACGTAATAAGTAAATACGTAGGCAATAAACATACTTATTAGTAGAGTGGACCAATTTGGAGGGAAAGCCGAGGCGTGACTAACGAATTGGTTTCCGCATGCGAAACATTATTAATATCTAGAGATATACTATCACGAACGGTGCTGTTATTATGCTAGATACAAACAAAATGTAAGACGGTTTTTCTAGATTATGAAACGTTCTCGATGATACGTATAAAAAATAAAATCTAAAATGTATGTAATTAGATGATTAAAAAAAAACTTACCGTCTTATGCGTTTTCCGTGACTTGAAAATCTGGAGAAGCGCAATAAAATATTGTTAACATAAGGTGCGTCTCCAAAGTTATTTCTCATCATTGTACACAAATCAAATAAGAACACTTCGTATTTTGTATCGGCACCAGTGTCTCTATCTTTATGTCTTGCGCTATGCACGTGGCGTTGCAAATTTGATTTTGTTAAATGGTTTATATATACAAGGTGCATTCAAGTTCTAAGGCCTCCGATTTTTTTTCTCCAGACTGGAAAGAGATAGAAGCATGTACATTGTTTTAAATGAGCGTGCGTTCGTTGTCAATACTTCACAGAGATGGCAGCACTGTACCGCAGATGAAATTGTAGCGGCACCGTCGAGAATGAGAATTGTTTTAGATACTTAAAATGGCTACGTTTTCCATACTTGAACAGCGTGTAATCTTTCGTTTTCTCAATTTGCGTGGTGTGACACCAATTGAAATTCATCGACAGTTGAAGGAGACATGTGGTGATGGAGTTATGGATGTGTCGAAAGTGCGTTAGTGGGTGCGACAGTTTAATGAAGGCAGAACATCGTGTGACAACAAACCGAAACAACCTCGGGCTCGCACAAGCCGGTCTGACAACATGAGAAAGTGGAGAGACTTGTTTTGGGGGATCGCCGAATGACAGTTGAACAGATCGCCTCCAGTGTTGGCATTTCCGTGGGTTCTGTGCACACAATCCTGCATGACCTCCTGAAAATGCGAAAAGTGTCCTCCAGGTGGGTGCCACGAATGCTGACGGACGACTGCAAGGCTGCTCGTGTGGCATGTTGCCAAGCAATGTTGACGCGCAACCAAGGCATGAATGGGACTTTCTTTTCGTCGATTGTGACAATGGATGAGACGTGGATGCCATTTTTCAATCCAGAAACAAAGCGCCAGTCAGCTCAATGGAAGCACACAGATTCACCGCCACCAAAAAAATTTTGGGTAACAGCCAGTGCTGAAAAAATGATGTCCATGTTCTGGGACAGTGAGGGCGTAATCCTTACCCATTGTGTTCCAAAGGGCACTACGGTGACAGGTGCATCCTACGAAAATGTTTTGAAGAACAAGTTCCTTCCTGCACTGCAACAAAAACGTCCGGAAAAGGCTGCGCGTGTGCTGTTTCACCAAGACAACGCACTCGCACATCGGGCTAACGTTACGCAACAGTTTCTTCGTGAAAACAACTTTGAAGTGATTTCTCATGCTCCCTACTCACCTGACCTGACTCCTAGTGACTTTTGGCTGTTTCCAACAATGAAAGACACTGTCCGTGGCCGCACATTCACCAGCCGTGCTGCTATTGCTTCAGCGATTTTCCAGTGGTCGAAACAGACTCCTAAAGAAGCCTTCGCCGCGGTCATGGAATCATGGCGTCGACGTTGTGAAAAATGTGTACGTCTGCAGGGAGATTACGTCGAGAAGTAACACCAGTTTCATAGTCTTCGGGTGAGTAGTTAGTTAGAAAAAAATTCGGAGGCCTTAGAACTTGAAGCACCTCGTACATTGCACACTAAACATTTTACATTTACCCCATTGTAAGATAAACTAGGATGGTTGTCAATAAACCTATTGACTAACTTTGATGATAGCGGTTTTTGTACTGTACGCTCCTTCAACATTATTAAATACACAGAATACACTTTCCTGCTGCTATTATACGTGTACACACGATGACCGTGATCAACATACTAAGTAATCGTATGTGCGATGGGGCACGCGGGAACTAATACGTTAGTCACGCCTCTTAGTGATAGTGATAGTGAGAGCGATGTGAATAATTATGGTGATATTAGAAGACACCAGAGAAAGCATTTATCACAAGACACAAAATAAATCATTGTCAATATCTATCATACCCTAATAGAAGAAAATAACCATGAACTAACCAGGAATATTGTGTAATAATCCCAACGTTAATGCCACCATTTGTAATAAATCCACCTTTAATGCCACCATTTGGAACATTACCTCTATTTGTAATATATCCCGTGCTCTGCCATTGGTAACGTTGGTTTCGATTATAATTTAAATCAAATCCGCCTGCACTGCGGGTCGTTAATGTTTGTCTTAATTAATGCTTAAACCATTGACTGATTAAGTTATTAAGTTTTTAATTTCGCTGCCAACAGCAATCAGAGGCCTGATTGCAGCGACCGTTGTATAGCTACATAAAATGAATCTTACTTTCTAGTACCGATCCCTTCGAAAGCGTTGTGGGCCGGAGTGTAAGGAGCAATTAAAAACTCGTAACTAATTTTACTTAAACCTAAATGAAACAATTACTTAATACCTAAATCTGTATGCGATTCCTATCAGAAAGGCGAGGGCTGTTACTAATAAAATCCCAAAGAAAAACCTAACGACTCACCGGACTTGCAGATATACATCGTTTCATTCCTTCTTTGAACTGAACTCACTAGTTGACCTTGTTTTACACACAACGATATTTCTCAAATAATTTTAAGATAAAATTAAACTCTCAAGTTATATGAACACCACAATAAAATAAAATAATAATTTAATTTAGAGCTCTACTTCTAATTCAGCGTTAACGACGAAAATTATATGTATCCGAAGATACATATTTATTTGTTTGTGGAGAAAACTCCCTCGAACAGCTCTCTTGGCTGTTTCCCTAGTACCGACGAATCTACTAACTTCTGACTGACTTCTGTCTGACGCCTGACTGCCTGGTCCTCTGTTCCAAGACTTTTTATCAACTTCAATATCACAGAACACGTCTTTCCAAAATTGTTGTTATCAAACGCAACACATCGATTTGTTCTTTGCATCTTCTTTCATACACATAATGTAACTACCCCTTTCATGTTTTCAAACCCATATTTCTGACTGTTCAGGGTGTGATCCTTTACAAGTTCATTTCGCAAACGTGTCAATTTATGAGACAATGAGCCTAAGAAACAATATACTATTGTTGAAAAGCGTCTATAACATGTACTGTATGTCAACTCTTCAGCGATGGATATGTACGATGTACATTCAAACAAAGGGTTCTACCGACCTGTCTGTATGGCCTTTACACATTATGTCAGTTCTCGAGACATTTAAGTAACTATTTATTTACGACTCGACTCGACTTCCTGCCGATTCTCAGTACTTGCATTTTTGGGTAACAAGATTGCAATTTATTAGCTTTCTACATGCTCGAAGTTAATTACCGATACCCGGTCTGTCACACTAAATTTTTCGGCAATAGTTCATTGTTGTTTATTCGACTCTTTATTGGTTTGTCTATAAAAAAGGGCTTTGCATTTTGTGTGTCTTTAACTCTCACTCGCCAATAGGAACTACATATTTACTTAATTTCAGAAAAAGTAGGAGTGGAATATTTCTATCGCGCGGTTCTAAATCTAACTAAATTTTGAATGAAATTAAAAATAAAAGAAAAAAAAGATGATCTAAAATAAAACTCTTAATAAAACGAAAATTAAATACGGACTTTCTAAATAGATTTCCGTTTTATTGAAGACATAACCTCATCTTTATTTGAAGAATGGTTTTCTGATTCTTTGTTACCAAGTTACCAAAAGGTAGTGTAATAGTAATGGACAACGCTCAATATTATTTGCGACAACAAAGTATGGTTCCTACAAAATGTAGTACAAAGAAAAGTATTCAAGAACTTTTAGAAGTCAGTGATTTATATTATGAAGATTATTATATGAAAAACCAATTATTGGAGAAACCAATTACAGAGCCAAAAAAACAGAACATATAGTTTTACGTTTACCGCCGTTATCAACCCAATAGTATTGATATAGACCTAACTTAAAAAACACTATAAGGCGAACTCATAAACACCGAAATTTAGTGAAACTACTACATAACATACAATACAATGCTATGGAATACATACGTGCAAGAAATTAGAAAAATACTGTTAAACACGCAATTACAAAAGATAACCGAATATTTAGTCATGTATAATATTGTAGCATCTTCAATTATAAATTTGCAATACTCTTCAGACACAATCAGACGCCAATTTACCAGACGACTCAAGCACAGACGATAATTTATGAAATAAGGTTCCCAGTGACAATGTTCGTTTGTTAACTTAATGTTACTTTACATTTAATACATATTGCTATGAATAGTGGGTTGATAATTTAGCACGCCACCATCCACAACTAGTTCTCCCAACTAAGTTTTCTCAGCCGGTGAATTTTCAAATCTGTGACCTCTCGGGTTCCACTTAGGAAAGACGTGTCTAAAATATGAGTTGAGCGCCAGTACACTTGTACCCAAAAGTTTATTTATCTATTTTATATAAGTTAAGTTTGAACTAATCTCTCTTTAAGTTTCTTTTAAATATATTCTTTTATATAGGTATGAATTAATAAACAATATTGGAATGAGTAAATAAACAAACGCAGGTTAAAAATTAAAATAAATATTTTATATATTAATACAAAAATAAAAAAATATATCTTTACAAAGTTTAAGATGCTGTATCATATAACAAAGATACTAGAGGTAAAAACATTCATTGACAATTAACCGCTAGCTGAATGGAAAACGTCCTCCTTAATGACTCCGAACAAAACTTATCTAAAAATAATCAAGTTTAATATTAAATTCTCACCAGAAAACCACACTGTATATTCAGATTCTGAACCGCGAACAAAAACTACGCATGTGCTTTGCCATGCACAAAAAACCCTGACTCCACTCGGACAAACTTTTCATTTATAATTTTAACAAAGAATTTTTAATATACACTGTATTATCTGTATGCTTAAAATTTAAATCTCTTATCTACTTGTTTTAATACAATAGAACTATAATTCTGATAATTATGACGTCATAAAAATTTTATTTTACTTACAAGATTAATATGGAGACTCTCACGAAAAGGCGCTAAAGCAATTTAATTATCAAAATATCGGGAATTAATATCTTAATAACAACTATAAATCACTTGCAATCAAATCAAAAAAACCCGAACTAATTAAATATATTTAAAATATATTTCACGAAGCAAGCACCTCTTCGTTCAATAGCTAAAATTTGTCTTGTTTGAACTTCGACCTCTATATGAAAACCTCGGATAACAAGTTTTTCTTCTTGTTAACCTTCGAAACATGACAAATATTCAACGCAAAATTTATAAACATTTTCAATATACAGTTCATGTCACATATAAATGTACATTTTTAAACATTCAAATATATCGCGTAATTTTCAGTATTTTTCTGATGAAAAATCTACAGCAATATGTATATACGGAACATGACTTATATAGAATTATGTACTTATGTCTTTGATACATCTATATTACCACACGTCTTGTAATATTTTTTTTACAAATAAAGCAGACGAATGAGTTCCTTTTTTATATTTTATTTTTCTATTTATTGCCACAGGCGATATAACAGTTATTGTAAACACACTAAAGATCAGTTTCTTATAATTCTGAATGCACTATAATTTGGTTGTGATAAAGCCAATTATTAATTATTTTTAACAATCTAACGACTGGCTTCTTTAATTTAATTAAGGTCCTCTGCAAAAAGGAATTTGTTGAATGTCAATTTATTACACAAATTATAATTAATGAAAATCAGGGATAGTAATGGACTAAGCTTACTACCCTGATGAAGTAAATAAAAATACAGATCTATTTAAGTACATATTAAAAAAGGAGACCGAATTCAAAATAAATTTAGTCACTCGTGTTTGGACTAATCTATTTCATTTTTATAAATCTAGTTGTTAGTTTTTTTTAAGTGAAAAAAGGACGATCGAAAAGTAAATTAAATTTTATGTGAAAATCGACAAATACGCATGTGGAACGTTAGAACTATTGCAAGTGTAATGTTATGAAAATACAATGAAACGTGTGGTGTATTTGAGTGGCATAAAAGATTTAAAAGTTGGCGAATAGATGTGACAGGTAACTCCAGAAACGAAAGCCAAAAACAATAATGACAGACGTTGATAACTGGAGAATCATAGATTAATCGAGAAACAGTTCGTAGTTTTAACTACAGAATTGGGTGAGAAAGGTTTCTGCATTGTTTGTTCTTGGAATTTTGACCGATAAAGAGAAGTAGCTCAAGCTTGATGTTGCGTACCGTCTTGGTCAGATAAATATAATAGAATACGAATTTTCCTTTATGTTAAAATTCGGAAATTTTATTGTTGTAAGACGAACTTGAGCTAAGCAACTTATTATTTTTCAATAAAATCAAATGTCTGTTCACGCCGAAAAATATTTTCTATTGTATGTCAGTACACTTAGTTACGAAATATAAGTTAAAGATATACGAGGGCTATTTAATGCAAATGTAATTTTTAGATGAAGAACTATTGTTGGTACAAAGAAAAAACTTTTGATATTTCCACGTAATTGTCTTTTTGACTATACTATATACTTAGACTAGCGATATTGCAACTCTCGTATACTTGAAACTCTGCTAAATGGGTCTCTGTTTCATTGGTTCGATGCGAATTTTGGTCAAGTCCAGTCCAGTCATGTGTTCAAGCTATAAAATTAAAAAAGTTACAAGGAACAGATCTGGTGTATATGTGGGATTAGGCAGCAATTCGAAATTTAATTGAACCAATTTGGCGGTTAGAAGATATATAATTATTAAAAATTATGAAATATTGCCGTTACCTGTTTGTGCCGACAATTTTGCAATTGATTTCTTAGGACTAACTTCCATGCGGTGTTGGATATCATCCATAACATCTTGTGTTAGAACAGTTGGCCTGCCAGTAGGTTTCCCTTTACATATGCAATGATTATCAGTAAAACGTTTCACTAGTACGTTTTTGTGATTAACAAAAACAGAATATGGTATTTCTACGTCTGGGAATACTTCACTAAACTGGTCGATACACGACTGTAGAGAATATGACCACGTTCCGTCCAGGTTGTGATTTCCACTTCGAAAATGTGCCATCAAAATGAAAGCGTCCTGTTCTGGCGTAAAAACCATCTTGACAGAGTGCTGAAACTGAATATAATTGTAATGCAATTTACGTCGGTTGGAAATGTAAATATGATTACTTACCTAAATAATGACAAAATGGAAATAAAAAGCTCTGAAAAGCACTGGTATTAATCAATAACGATTTAAGATTTGATAAATTTTACTGCAAACACCACTGAAAACTAACACGGGACGACAATGAACAAAATGATACACATTTGACATTTTTATATTCTTAGTGATTTCGATTTGGTTAGATCATGCTGACAAATATCAGAAAACTAAAAAAACTAGTGGACAGCACTAAAGTGGTCACGTGGTACTCGGGATTAAATGAAGGCACGTTATTACAGCGCGTATCCATATGTATTAGAAAGAAATAAAGTACAATTTGCTGTTCACACTTGGGCAGTAAGAACTGAAATAGTATATTAAAGTACAAGTTGCATAAGACATGATTTTTGCGCACGAGTTCAAGGTTTAGAAAATGAGCCGTAGGCGAGTTTTCTAATGAACGAGTGCGCAAAAAGGTCTTATGAAACGTGTATTTTATACTATTTTTTCTATTTCGGACATTAAAAGGTCAAAAAGACTTAAAATAAGAGGCATGTTTTGTACGAAAATTGTAGAAATTTTCTTTTTTTGAACTTGGTAGCATTGATGTTTAACTAGAGCATTTTAAATATTTGAAAATCGGCGGTGTTATATGTCATTTTAAGGCTAAAATTTAGATTGATTTATGCAATGACCAACCTCTAAAAACAAAATTTTGCGTGCGAAAAAGTAATACTTTATGCAACCCAAACGGGTGTCGGAAAGTGCACTTTACAGCACCGAAATAGAAAATAGTAAAGTAAAAAACAAGTTTCATAAGGCACCATTTTGCTGCATGAGATCAGTTTAGAAAACGAGCCGCGATAGCGGCGAGTTTTCTAAAGAGCGAGTGCGGCAAAAGGCCTTATGAAACGAGTTTTTTATACTATTTTTTCTATTTTGCGTTTTTTACATTAATAAATTGCTTAAATTGGAATTATTTAATTTGAAAGTTCAGAGTTTAATTTTTATATAAAGCATGCAGTTGGTCACATTGATACTTGACATTTTCAAATTTAAATCTTGCTATCCGCGAAGTATATTATATTACATATTATTTATTAATTTTCGTTAACATTACTTGATATTTCATTTAAAAATATAAACATGAGTGACATAGAAACATATACATGTTGTTGTCAATTGTATACAACATACGTTGTTTGTGTAAAATACGGACATATATAATGTCTGTCAAATGTACATAAATTCTTAAAATCAAATGACAGCAATGATATTTATTTATGTATTCGAACAACGCCAACATTGAAAAATGAAAAAAAGTGTATCGAAATGAAGCTCATTTCGATACTGTTTTGGGTTTCATAATGAGTTCATTTCGAACGCAAAATAGAAAAACATACTATATGAACTGCATTTAACTAATGATAAGATTCAAATCAAAATTGTTTTAATTTGAATGGGCACACTGAGTGACGCCTCCTCGCGTAAGAATATTATTGGTGGAGAGTTACAAGGCAACCTTATAACTACATTTAGTAACGTTGCTGCAAACCTGACTTTTTGTGTCAATCTTGACATTCATAATATTCTGACAGAAAATCTTTGGCGTATCAGTAAAGTAAAAAAAATTGCTTTATTGTAAATAGAAATACGATTATAAATGTCATTGTTTTAATATTTTGTGGTGCTCCCATAGTTATTTAAAATATTTCGTAATCTTTTGGGCATAGAAGCGATTAAATTTTACATGTAAGTTTTTTGTAAGTGATGCCGTTCATTTTGAATTTTATTTATTAAATCGTTTCTTGTGGTCGAAATTCATAATTGTTTATATTTGCGGTCATAAATCCCCATATTTTCTATTGGGTTTAAATCGGCGCTTTCAGCTGGCCACGGAAGGTCATTAATATTATTTTCATTCAACCAATTCCTTACAATATGGGTTGTATGAATAGGGAATTATCCTAAAAATGAAAAGGATTATTATGGTTTAGTAACATAACAAAATGAAGGTGTATAATATTTTTATGTTGGAAGGTGAAATTATATTTAAACCTATCTTGCACGGACGGAAGCATCACATTGTTAAGTATAGGGTTATTCTAAAGTAAGTTCCCAGTTTGAAATGGCCATACATTTGGCAAATTTTTAATATGAACAAAAATAATAGCACTAATTTGTTTATAAAGTAACGGGATTGTATTATAACAAGATGAAACAGGAAAAAGTTAAATATGACCACCACCGTGTTGTTCAATAAGTATTAGTCGTTCTTCTATAGTACAAACGGCATTCGAAAGTGCATTCCTTGGTATGTTTTTAATGATATCTGATATCGATTGTTTAAATTCCTGGCGATTAGTAGGTCTACTAATGTTAGCAGAAATTTAAAATAACGTCGAATGGTTTAACAAAATTTTGTGGACAGATGAGGCACATTTTGAGTTAAATGGATACAATGCAGGATATGTTCGAATAATAATCCGAATACGATTGTTCAACAAGGATTACATGATGTCAAGGTTACTGTCTAGTGTGGTTTTATGTCAAATTTTGTAGTAGCTCCATATTTATATGAAGAAATGGAAAATGGACAAACAAAGACAGTAGGTAACGGTAAATAGACAGCGATATTGTAATACCAGTATTACAGACTCATGATTGAAAACATCATTTATATTCAAGACGGACCTCCACCTCACATACACGGTACCCTAGAAACACTATTAAGTAACACATTTGGCGATCGAGTAGTTAGCAGGTATTTTCCAAACAGTTAGTCTGCTAGGTCACGAGACATAAATCCAGCTGACTACTGATTATGGGGTTACCTTAAAAGAGGGTATTTCTTAAAGACCTACTACTTACGAGGAATTTAAACAATCGATATCAGATGTCATTAAAACATACTTTCTAATGCTTTTTATACCATAGAAGAACGACTAATACTTATTGAAGTGGTGGTGGTCATACTTAACTTTTTCCTATTTCTTCTTATTATAATAAAACCCGGCTTCTTTATGAACAAATTAGTGCTATTATTTTTGTACATATTACAAATTTGCCAAACTCATGGCCATTTCAACCTGGGAACTTACTTTAGAATAACCCTATATATCAACATATCGTTGACCATCTAAATGGCCATCAATAATATGTAATGCTCCTGGTCCTTGGATTGATGTCCAACCCCACATATAGACGGAAAGCCTTCCGCTACTATTTGTTTTCTGTATAAATTTCTCCTCGAAATTCTGACCTTTTGGACGGTAAACTCTAAGTTTTCCATTGTATGGGAACAGGAACACCTTTTCGTCTGAGAACACTATACTTTCCCAAAAATTCGGTGCCTGATTTAGATATTGGTTGGCGAACTGACTTCCTCTTCTTTTATGTTCATCACTTAACTATAGTTTCATTGCTGCTACACTGTTCAGAAGCCCTGCACCTCTTAATCGTTTTCTGGTCGTCCTTACTGATGCAGAAAAATTTGTTTTTTCAGCTGCTTCACAGTAGTAAAAGGATGTTCATTTACATACTTTATCAAATTATTTTCCATTTCTGGAGTTGACTTCTTTGGCGCTCCAGGACCAACTTTCCTACGTAATTCGTGCGTTTGCAGTCATTTACGTTTTAAATTGGAAATAGTGCTTTTGCCGCAGTCAATTTCATTTGTTACGCGTTGCAATGACCACCCTTATTCCAGTTTTGCAATAGCAAAAGCCTTTTCAGCGTCCGTAAGAACATGGCTTGGCATTATCTAGTTGAAATGCAAATATTACGGGGTCTTTTTTTAGTTCTTCACTATCGAAACCAGATAAATTTTCGTGGACCCCTGCTTACGAATTGTGAACCCCCATTTTTTTGTCACGATAACGTAGACCCCCGTCGAGTCTCCCGTGGTCCCCTGGGGGTCCACCTGGACCACTTTGGGAATCATTGCTATACAATAATGTGTTATTGAAATTATTTGTATTTAAACCTGAACATATGCCCCGTCGATACTGAAGTTAGAAAACAAATACAAAGAACTCATGTTACATAATCTTTTCTTATCAAATTGACTACTTTAAAATGTTTGAAACAAGAAATGACGTTATATGACACCTGATATTTGTCGTTATTTCCTGAATATAAATTTCCATATAAAAAAATCAAAGAAAGTCTATCGTAGTTTTGTCAAGCGCAATATGATATCTAAGTCACGAAAGGCACGTACCAACCGTATTACATTTTATCTAATATCGTTTTCTACAGAAATGATCTTCATATTAGACAACTGATGTTTATTTCGTTCTAATATAGAACAAACATATACAGAGAATAATAGTATAAAACAGATTTTAGTGTCAGCAAAATGTCAGCATGGAAATTAGTGGAAAAATTTTCAAAGATAACATCAAATAATGCGCTTAAGAAGAATTTCATGCAAATGGAAAAATACCAGAACGAGAAACGTATATAGATATGGAATACATTTATTTAAAGACTCGTAAAGCTCTGCATTATGAAAGTTTCTTCTATATTAGCGTATGTAAATTACTTTTATAATATCGTATTCTTGTATGTTAATAGTTTCGTTATCTGCTTGGAATCTTGATACTGTAATTTGAACTAAAGAATTTTAAGATTTTCTGTAAATAAAAGCTAATATACATTTTTATGTGTCAAAACATAATGAAACTTGATTCAATGATGATGACAAAATGCAACTGTTTTTATTATTATTAACTGGAGAAAGTTAGTGTTCAAGTTACTATGGCTAATTTCATTTACCATACACAACTATTGGCATAGTCGACGAAAGATAAATATCAATGCACGTAATTGATCGTAATATATTGCGCGTTTGCCAAGATAATTTGACAATCATCTATGGTTTGTCCTTGTCAGTGAATAAATGAACATTAGGTTATGTTTAGCGACGTTGTCAATAATTTGACAATTGCATATGATTTGTCCTTGTCAATGAATAGATGAACATTAGGTTATGTTTAGCAACGTTCTCGATACGAATACGGTATTAGATAACATAAACTGAAATAAATATTGTTATTTATAACGTAATAAGAAGTAAAATAACAAAATTAATTATATTGGTGTATAAGGATTTACAAAATAAATAAATAAGATATTATGATATATATATTGTAAAATATCCTCAATCTAATATAAGTTATATGTAGGTACATACATATATATGCTATAACATTATGGAATAAACATATCCACGTATCTATCTTTTAAAGAAACTTTAAATTTTCTATAATACCGAATATGTTTTTCTAACGTAATATTTATTTTTATTTTATTGTACTTTCCTATTTCATTTATAATTGTTTATTCACTCATATCACTGTCCTTGAGTCACTTTCTCCGAGGTGTATGATTATTGGGCTGATATCTTCTTTATCAAATCCTACCTCTCTATCCCACCACTTTAAAATTTCTTTGTCTGTGTGATGAATTTGCCACGTTGTCTTTGTGATGGTGCTTAAGGCTTCTTACCACATCTTAATAAATTTGTCAGCACCAAACCCTTCTCGACCAATGTGTTTATTATAATACGTCTTCGTGATTCCCCAAATATTTGCTATAGGTTAAATATGCAATAATAAGGAGGTAGTCGCAGAACTTTGTGACCATAGTATTCTGCAAGGTTGTCAACTACATATGATTTTTGAGACCTGTTCCTATAGTGTATTAATTAAATATACGTGCAAATGAAATAATATAAATACACTTACAGTGAAACTAAATGAAGCAATTGTGTTTTTAACATATCAGCTTCCAAGGAAATCTTATAATTTCGTAGCCAGTTTTAATGTTTTCTTTTTTTCAGCTTGTAGCAGGACATTGGATTGCTAATTTACTATGATAACTTGCGTTATCCGTAACTATCATAGATGGCTCTTTAAGACGTCTTAGAAGCTGATTCTCAAACCAATGAATAACATTTTCATGGTTCAATTCTCATTATAGACAAAGTTCTTAGTGTTAGAACTAAATATCAGGGATGCATCAGGTATGAATCCATTGACATTGCCAGCATGTAAAATGATGTACCTACGATGCAATTTACAAATATTTCAAACATAAGCTTTTAATATATGAATATTGTATTTATATGCACCTTTTGCCTTCAGGTTTTATTTTCTTAACACTTGGTTTCGTGTTGTCTTGCCATAAATGGCCAATGGAACCATTTTCGAAAATCAAAGTTTCATCAAAAAAGACAAAATACCTATAATTGGTACGTAAATTTTTAACATATGATTGCAGAAAAGTAACTCTAGCATTTGCTATGTGAGAAACAGAAACGCTATGGAAAATAGTCAGAGACACAATAAGGATAGTATCAGAAGAAAGTTGTGGGTATAGTAAAATAAGGAAACATAATAAACAAACAAAGTGGTGGAATGAAGAAATAAAGCAAGAAATAAAACAAAAAAAAACAAGGATGGAAAAACTACTTATGCAACAGAAATAATCAAACATACAACAAATATAAAGAACAGAGAAGAAAAGTTAAAGAACTGGTAAAAGATGCAAAACAAAGGACATGGGAAGAATTTGGGGAAGCAATGGAAAGAGACAGCAGAGGAAATCAAAAACTGTTGTATGGAGTATTGAAACGATTAAGGAAAGGAAATCAAGTTAAATCCTTATACATAAAATCAAAAGAAGGAAAAATACTAGAAGGTGAGAACGACATTATGGCGAGATAGAAAGAATACTTTGAGGATTTACTTAGCACGGAAATTAACGAAGAAGTAAACAAACCGGAAATATTGCTCGAGTCGCCTACAAAAAAAGAAGAACACACGGAACAGGACAAAATAACCATGGAAGAAATAAAAGATGCACTAAAGAGGCTAAAGGGAGGCAAGACAGCAGGAATAGACGGAATAACAACAGAGATGGTAAAGAATTTGGGAGAAAATGGAATAGAAGTATTAGAAATACTATTTAATAAAATATGGGTCGACCAGAAAATAGTAGAGGATTGGGAAATGGGAGTTTTGTTACCGATATACAAAAAAGGAGACAACAAACAGTGTAAGAATTATAGAGGAATTACACTATTATGCGTCATGCTAAAAGTTTACGAAAGAATCCTGGAAGAGAGATTAAAAACAATAATCGAGGCGCAACTCGAAGAATCACAGAGTGGATTTAGAAAAGGTAGAAGTGTACAGGATAATATATTCACATTGAAGCAGATGACAGAAAAGAGTGCAAACAGTACGATATACATAGGTTTTATAGACATAGAAAAGGCTTTCGAGTGTATACCCCGAAACTTGGTGTGGAGGAGCCTAGAAAAAAAGAGGAATAAATAGCAAACTGAGGAAAGCAATAGCAAGTATATACAAGTGTACAAGAAATGTGGTGAGAGCGTGTAATAGGCAATCAGAAGAGTTTGAAACAAGGGAAGGATTGCGGCAAGGAGGAGTACTTAGTCCTATACTATTTAATATAATACTTGATGACGTACGAAAGATATTAAAAACAACACAAAAAAGATACAAATAGGATATAGAAATATGGGGCTGGTTGAGGTAGCGGAGAACGCGTTTGCTGATGATTTGGTGGTATACGCAAATACCGAAAAGGACCTGCAAACAAACTTGGTAATTTGGGAAACAGCACTGAAAAAGAGAAACATGAAAATTAACTCAGACAAAACTAAAGTGATGGCGATAAGGAAAAACCATAAACAGTTAACAATTAAAGTAGGAGGAAAGGACATCGAACAAGTTGAAACATTTAAATACTTAGGAGTAAACATTCATAGAGAAGGGAAAGAAGACACAGAGATTAATGGTAGAATTGAAAGCACGAATAAGTTGTACTATACACTCAACAAGACTTTTATCAGAAATAGGGAAATTTCAACGAAGACAAAAATGACTGTGTTTAAAACCGTATATAGACCAATACTAACATATAGTTGTGAAAGCTGGGTACTAAATAACAAAACAAAATCCAAAATACAAGCGATGGAGATGAGGTATTTAAGAGCAGTCAAAGGAGTAACACGCAAAGACAGAATAAGAAATGAAGTGATAAGGCAAGAACTAAATATAGAACCGATCCTCGAAAGTATAGAGAGACAGAAATTGAAATGGTTCGAACATGTCGTTTGTATGGAAGAAACAAGGCAGACAAAGAGGTATGGAAATCTAAGACAATACAGAAAAGGAAGAGAGGCAGACCAAAGAATACATGGGACAATACAGTAGCGGAAAACCTGCAAAAACGTGGAATGACATGGAGAGAAGCAGAAGTTGCGGCAAAAAAATAAGAAAGAATGGGAAAAATTTATTTGTAATAGAAAATAGAATTAAGTTTCATATTGAAAATTAAGTGTATACCTTGACACCCGTAGGGTAATTTTAAGGTTTATTGATTATAATAATAATAATATAATGTACTTACTAGTACGATACATTTCATATATCACATTCCTTATAGATGTTTTTGTAGCATCATCTATACCTAACACAGGTTTAGACTTTTGTCGATTTGCTTTCGGATCAGTGAGGGATTCATTGTTTTTCACTGCTAGTGAGATTGCACTAACAGAAGATATGCTGATATTCAAAGCTGCGGCAATACGCTAAAATTACAAAAGTTTTCATTTCTTGAACACTATATTTATGAAAATACACCACTTACTTCCCTTACTGCTTCAAAAGGTATCAAAGGCTGTCCGTGAATGCGAATACTGTCACACTCTTGTTCAAAGAACTTTATTAACGATGCAGCCATTTCTTTAGCTTGTTTACGCATATACTTCGGCATTTTAGCGCAATACAGTCACCAAATATCGTAATATTTACTAGAAGTTCTAATAAGAACTAATTTTGATAAAATATGTAATATCGTAAACAAAATAGGCGTTGAATAAACTATTATAACCTAAACGAACGGCACAAGCACAACGCAACGCGACAACGATGTACTTTCATACTAACATATGAGAATAACTCGGTTTTCGTTTATTGATAATAGTGTTTTAATATAATTTAATTAATTATTGAAAGTGATAATATGCGCCAAAGTGTAGCAATCTCAAACATTTACGCCTTAATCTCTCAATTATAAAACACAATTTACATATATTATGGGCAATGGGTAAATACGTATTTTAGAGTTGGTAGTATGACGTAATAATACGTCATAAAATACGTGCATCGATATTTATCTTGCCTCAACTATATATTAAATTTGCTAAACGCGCCATAGCTGAATAATAGGAAGTACTAGGAAAAAGAAAACGAAACAAAACTCGTTTCGAGTCGGATCCCGAGCGACTCATTATTTAAACCCCGAAAAAGAATTCAGAAACAAACGTAGCAGGTTAAGAAGTGAGGGAACGGAAGCGTTTATATTATTATTTTATGTTCTCGTATATAAATACATATATAATGTGTCCTCTTCTGCCTTCTGCCGCCGAAGAAAATGGCAGATAGTCTCTTTTCTCTATTCCTTACCAAGCTTCCATATAACTGATTTTCCAGTTTTCATTGAATCTCTTTATTTGCCCGAACCATATTAGTAGACAAGCTTTGACTTAGAACATAACTTATGTGACGCTAAGTTGTTTGCGAATTAAGTTATTATCAATCTAATTATTTATTGTTATACTTCAGTTCTCATAATACATGTATTCTGTTTCTATTTCTGTTACGTAAATTCTTCGTCTCGTACCTACATATTAGTACTTGAACAAATGCACTTTTGAATATTATACGAGGTGCTACCCAGAAATTGCCGGAACTTGAATGAGGCGCGCAAACGGATGGTAGTACAATTCGATAACGCTAGATGGCATCAGCTACGTCTACTAAGGCCCGGTTGCACAAAAGTACGTTGAACGTCAGATCAACTGATCGTGCGATCACTGGTGATCGAAGTTCAACAGAAAGCGCGTTGCACAAACGAAATCCTAGTTCGGTTCAGTTGAACTCGTTGCGTTATGAATTGGAAATACTGAAGTTCTATTTAGGCATGCGCACTAAGAAAAAAATTAGTTTTGCGGTAAAATCGGTTAAGTGATTGGCGCCATTCAATAAGAATCTGTTGTTATTTGATAACTTATAAACTTAAATCAGTCGTATTTGTGTATATATATAGATGGAGCTAATTTATTTAAAAAAAGAAAACTATTTATAATTGTAACGGGTGTTCAGAAACATTGGAAGTCAAAGTAGTCCTTGAAAATATGAAGTCATGTCTGAGATAGATTGATTTTTGACAGACAACAGTTGACATTTAATAATTATTACAAATCAGATACTTAAGTAAAGATATACGATTTTTTGTTCAGAGCCCACTTGACTTCGAATGTTTCTGAACACCCGTTACATTATTTCTGGTTAAAAGTGTAGGCAAATTAGTAAAGTAAAGTAGGCAAATTTTTTCATTATGTTTAACAAAGATTTATAACTAAAGATTTATTAAAAATTATACATGTATTTGTACTGCCTGCCTCCCTGATAAAATGATTATAATAAGCTAAGAAAACACAGCATAAAAAGAAAAATTTATTGGAAATAAAATATGCTAAAATTTATTAAATCAATCTAATAAATTTTAAAAGTATTCGTTGATCAACGTGTTCCTTACAGCATTGTTCAACCCATTTTTCGCATTATCTAGAGCATCTTGGGGAACTGGAGTATTGATTGCTGCCTCAATTTCATCGTTCAGTGGAGGTTCTACGTCCTTCATAAAACATGCTATGTTGTGTAAGACAGCACAAGCAACAACCATTGCCTCTACCTTGTCTGCTTTGCATCTAATTCCCATTGCTAATATTGGAAATCTTCTCTTTCTTAAACGAAAACATCTTTCAACGGAATTTCTAGTTCGAATTTGGGCCTCATTAAATAGGTTTTCTGCCTTAGTTTCCACATTTGTCAACGGTGTTATCATATATGATTTCAAGCCATACCCACTATCCATGACAAGTAAATTATCACCATACACTCCGTTTTCAAATTATGCTCTCAAATTTGAACATCGAAATATATGTTCATCATGTGCAGCTCCTGGCCATCGACAAACAATATTTCTGATTTGCAACTAACTATCACACACAACTTAGACATTATATGAGAAATAGCCTTTTCTATTTCTAAAGATTTCTCCACCGGGAGAAATAATTTTTATGAGGGTACAATCTAATGCACCTGGAAATCTGCTGATATTATAATATCCTTACCTCACTTTATTAATATCTTTATCTGTTTTTGGCATGTTTATACATCTTCGTCCAAATGCAGCTATCTCCTTTGTTATCTTGTGTTCAACCCGGCATGCTGTTGACTTACCGACACCAACAAAATCACCTACTACCTGGAGGAAGCATCCTGTGGCCAAGAATCGTAAAGTAATGATGCCGTTAGTGCGTGGCTCCTGCAATGAAAACATGTACCAATTATGTAAATAACATTTAACTGTGTAGTTACCTATTTGTTGTTGAAGATATATTGCCTCTTATTTTATCTTCTACAATTTTAACTACATTTTTTGATAATCGAAATCTGGCTACGAATTCCTGATCAGTTCACTTTTCGTAATGATTATCGTGCTTACGGAATATCTTGCCAGCTCCTGGTTCTCTAATAGTTATTTACGAACGAAGTGCGTGAAATCATATTTCGCGAATGAGTGACCAGTTTAAAGCGCGAGCCGTAGGCGAGCGCTTTATGGACACGAATTCGCGAAATGTTTCACGCACGAAGTTTGTACAATATTTTTTGTACGAGAACTATAAACAATAATAATACATATTTATATAAAATATAAATATAATTTCAAAATTTTTATATTTATAAGTATTGTTAACAATATTGCTAGTATCTGTCAGGATCGCCGAGCGGTCTAAGGCGCCAGACTCAAGGTTTACCTTGCGCGTTGTACGGGTTCTCGAGCGTTCTGGTCCTCTCTGAGGCCGTGAGTTCGAGACCCACATGTGACAATTTTTTTTTTAGTTTTCTATAAATTTAAAAAATAATATTTGTTGCTGTTCTGACATTGAATTACATACCTTCCAAATATAACAATTTCTATTTCATTTCCATTTATTTTCATAGAAAAACAACGAACTGAGTAGCATATTATTATGGTTAGGGATTTATGATTTTAAAATGTCACTAAATTAATCAAGTTCTACGAAGTACCAACTTTACTTTTACGCACTCTTGTTTAAAGTGACTTTTTACGCACGCAAATCGAATCATGCAATGACAGGTTTTGATAAACAAGTACAAAAAATGTTTTACTAATTCGAGAAAATCTTCGTCGTCAGTTAGAGGTTCGTACGGATCCATTTCAAGTTTTATATAAGGACTATATCAATAATACAACATGCACATGATTTTAGGTTATATGTCAATAACACGTTGAATGCTACTTGAACGGTGTTCGATCGTTGTTCAGTAGAACGATATCTAGATCGTGAGTTCAAGACTGATCGGGTTTTGTGCAACACTATTTTCGGCTTGAACCGGGTTCACCGCTGAACGCGAATTGAACGATCTTTGTGCAACCACGCCTAAGTCAGTCTACCAAACGGTACTTTGATAGGTAGTGACAAACAGTTTTTGCGTCTATATTTGTTGAATTGTGTTTGAGTTCTTTTCCGACACTACAATGTCTGATGTGAAAGAGCAAAGAATGTGGATCGAATTCTGCTCAAAATTGCATAAAACGGCAGCGAAAACGCCGAAAAAGCTTGAGCAAGCGTTTGGTGGGGTTGTTTTAGGCCAGACGCAAACTTATAACTTGTACAACCGTTTTAAAAATGGACGTGTGCCGGTTGATGATGATGAGCGTTCTGGTTGTCCATCGACGGAAAACATATCATAAAATGTGTCAAAAGTGCGTAATGACAATCCATAACATTTGCAACAATGTCAGCTTACGGTATGACGCAAGCGGCCTGCCAAGTAGCACATCGTTTTAACTTATCTTTCGCCATTTACAGGCAGGATGTGCTCGACCACATAAGTGATTATTTTTTAATTTCACCGGTTACACCTACTCTCCTGTGCATCCCTGTGCTTTAATTTTATCATGTTGCGTAGCACTAATTGCTGCTCTTAGATAATACATCTGAAAAGCTGAAAATTTACAGGACGTTAAATATCAGAGTTTTTTTTCTTATAATAAATAATTAATCAGTAATAGAGTTTGTTGGAATTAGTAATTCTGTTATTATTTTTGGTTCTATGTCTCCTTATGAGTTGATTATCGACCACAAATACTTAAAGTCCTTGGCTTGTTAAATTTCCTCATTGTCCATGTCTAATTTTACATTCTCATATTCCTTTGCAATGATCATGGCTACTGTTTTTGTGTTTATTTTCAGATCAAACTTTTTAAATTCCTCGTTACAAGTGTTTATTCGATTTGAAGTTTTTTCCTGTGTTCGGGGACACAAACAAGTCATTCGCATAAATGAGGTCAGTTACATATATCTGCTGCAGATTGTAGACTCCAGCTCGTATACCTTGGACTATGTTGCTGCACACTTTTGATATTACATCCATCACAGAAATAAATAGCAGAGGATTCATTACTTCTCCTTGTCTTACTCTGCCATTTGGAATATTTTTTTTCAGCTAATATTATATGTTCTATATGTTCCTCGTTGTTTTATTGCTCTGAGTAGCGCTTCATCTACTCTCTGAGGTCTTTATCAAAAATACTTCCGAGGTCCACAAAGCATTCATAAATTTTGTTATTGCATAGTACTGTTCTCTCAACACCTGAAATCGCCATATAACATGCTACGCAAAACCAAGGTATCGCACATAGTTTATACGTCCATCCAAATACAAACGAAGAAGACTAATTATATTATCGGAAATTCCAAACCGATGCAGCTTATCCAAAATCATGTAATGCTGTACTCGATGAAGGCTTTTGAAAAATTGTGTCAATTTGATGGCGGTCATCCAAAGCATTTGAAATCTGGTGAACAAATGTACATAAGTTTCTGTTTGTAACTATGCGAAAGATATTTTAATAATCACATGAGCATATATTGGTTTTAACAACACTTCTTCGATCACTTCGAAAAATTACACAAAAATGGGACATAGGACGCTAATTTCTAATATTACCCATATCGCAGGATATAAAAACAGGTACTATTCCAGACAGTTTTTCTTCAACAAAATCAGATTGAAGGCATGCCAAAGTGATTCCAGCAATGCATAATGACAATCTTTAATAATCAAGTCAGGAATTTCATCTGATCTATAGTCAGCTTGCTTTTTAAGGTTACCAAACATTTAAGATTTTCAGAATCGGTGAACCAAAACCATTATCAGACATATAAACATCAACCCTCGTATGCACTAATGAGAAATAGTTAGAAAGCATTTGCTATATCGGTGGGCGAGGAAAACCATTTCGTTACATGGCATTTAGTAAATTATGTAATATCGATCTTGCTGTCACGTGTTCTATTTTTGTCTATAGCTTTCATATAATATTATCCATTGTTTTCATAATTTATATTACAAAACAGCCCACCAATACGAATGTGTTAACGATCACAAGTTCTACATATTGTAGCATTTGCCGAAGTTTTTTTTTTGTTTTATTAAATAATAAATTATATATTCTAACAGTTGGGTTAAATAGTGAACTTATTGCTGTATACACTCCTTTTTAATGTCAAAATATTACAATAACAATAAATAATAAGATCTTTCAGAAAGGCATATTAAAGAGTTATCATCACATTAACTTTATATTAAGTTGATAGATGACAAAATCAATATTTAAACTTCTCGATTCAATTCGTTACGGAGATACGAGCTTGGTCTAAACGGTGCATTAAAAAATTGAATTTCCTTGGAGATCAGTGGAACGCTCTCTGGATATAATTGAATTGTCGTACAAGACGACCTGGGGCGCGTTCAGACTGATCGTACAGTTCGTCCTTAAGGTTTAATCACTGTCACATCAGTTTCGTAATACCTGAAGCGTTGAATAGAGAATTATATACGAATTCTATTAAATAAGTAAATACGCCAACGATATCAATCTTCATTATATGATCGTTATCATAAAATTTAATTTTCCGATAACTTAAAATGTGTGTGTAGATAGTTTTAAAAAAATGTAATTTAATATTATGATTAAATTTTACCTTCGGGAATGAATCCTATTATAAAATGGAATATCAAACCTTGGAAACGTATTATAAAGAGAATTTTGATTAGTGGGGTCGTTTTTTTGCATATAGAAATTCTCCCACTGAATTCATTTCGTTTTTATTTTGTTAACGGATGCTGTCGGATATTTGTTAAATCAGGTTGAAGTTCTAGCGTCTAATTGTTACAACACGTTATGTGTTGAAGGTGTGCAGAAACTTTGTTTAGTGAAGCTCCTATCATAGTTCCATAACAATAAAAAAAGTGATTAATTAAGTCATGATGAACGCCGTTAAAAATTAGGTATCAGACGA
Source organism: Melolontha melolontha (assembly GCA_935421215.2). Lineage (NCBI taxonomy): Eukaryota > Metazoa > Arthropoda > Insecta > Coleoptera > Scarabaeidae > Melolontha > Melolontha melolontha. The sequence goes on from OW285243.1 coordinate 56,498,122, forward strand.
TACCTGCGCGTACACGCGCGCTTGTGTATTTCCACGATACGTGGAAATGCATGATTAAAACTACATGAGCTCAGTGATTGTCGACCGTTGGCTGATTTTGAGTTTTGTCTTGGTTTTCAAAAGATCGTGTTATTTCACGAGATCGATGAGACGAAGTATAGTTATGGTGATTAATTAAAGATTGGCCAATAACATTAATGAAAATACACCCCGAAGCTGAGAAATAATTAAGAGTGCGATATAATTAAAAGGATTCTGATGGCATTAAAACAATTTCATTAAAATATTGTTCTCAGAAACCATTTTAAAATGACATGCTGCACGACTCACGTTATGCAATCTTCACAATAATGGTACAGGTAAAACTGCTGAGGCAATTCTCACGATATGTATAGTTTTGATGTGCATTGTACAGATTGATTCTAAATATATGCCACAAATTTTATGGGCTGATTTCTAGGGTTATTATGATGATAAAAGTTGATATGTATGTCCTAAACGGCATAGTTTTAAAGTTACGGGATGTTTAATAGTAAATTAAAAGTTCATACAGTAGAACGTACTAATACAACAAAATTAATTTTTAAAAATTATTGAAAATGACCGCCTTCAACTAGAATGCAATCAATGCTATCCTCCGTTGCATTGATTGGTGAGTACGTTGAAGAATACCGGAGGTGTTTCGAATTGTCTCAATTGCTGCAACATTACGATTTCTCAGTTCATCAACATTTTCAACGGGAGTCGTGTAAACTAGTGATTTAAGGAGACCCCAGACAAAAAAATCTATAGAATTTAATTCTGGAGATCGCGGGGGCTACGGTTGTGGACCTTCTCGCCCTATTCGCCGATTTGAATACGCACCGCCTAAAAACTCACGAGCAATTAAACTGAAATGTGGTGGAGCACCATCGTGCATAAAATATATTTGTAATCTTAATTACAACGGGACTTCTTCCAAGAAAGCGGCGGTATACTTCTCCATTTAACCTCATCAGCAAAAAATATGGACCTATCAAGTGATCTCCTACAATTCCGGGCCACACAATGGCAGAGAATTGATGTTGATGACGGTTTTCCAATGTTTCGTGTGAGTTTTCTTCGGTCCATGTGTGATTATGATGCAAATTAATGATAGCATGTCTCGAGAAATTAGCCTCCTCGATGTTGAATATTTGAGCCAAAAACTGATGATTTAGTGCGATTTTCTGTTGTATCCATTGACAAAAAGCCAATTTTTGCGGGAAATCTGCTGGCAAAACTGCATGTACCCGTTGTATGTGATATGGATACAATCGTTAATTGTTCAATATCTTCCAAACTGTGGGCTGACTTAAGTTTAAGTCAGAGGTAATTATTCTGGTGCCTGTAGTAGGATGTTCCTTAATTTCATTTAGCACCATTTCTTCCACTTGCGGAGTTGAAACTGTACGTGGGTGCCCGCTATCCGCCGTATGTTTTTCAAAACTTCCCATTTCACTCAGACGTTGGTGAAGACGAGCAAATATCGAATGATGCAGGATGAGACGGTTCTGACGTCTAGCTGCAGGTGAATTACCATTGGCAAGAACCGTAAACAAAATGCATATAGCACAACTCAGAATTTATGTAATTTATTTTGGAAAACTTACTTTAACAGTACTTTGACACAATAATATTGAAATGATAAATAAATATTTTCCCTTCAAAACGAACGTTTTTGCAGAGACAGGTGGTGATATTAGATCTTGTTAGTTATACTATAACAAATGAATGGTATTACTGCAGCATTTGAGACACTTCGAAACACCCCCGGTATTCTTGAATGCACTCATCAATCAACGCCACGGAGGATAGAAGCTTGCATTACAGTTGAAGCCGGTCATTTCCAACAATTTTTATAAGTTAGTGTTGTTGTATTAGTACGTTTTATTGTATGAACTTTTAATTTACTATTAAACATCCCGTAACTTTAAACTAAGCCGTTTAAGACATACATTTATATGAACCTAGGAATCACGCCAAAAAAATTTGTCGCGTATATTTAGAATCATTCTGTATATTGTTCATTGTCGAACAAATTAATGTGCAAAACGTTATTTAATTAGTAGAGATGTCTCACTTTGCCGGCGTCTGGTACAATTTCAGCCTTTGGTGTTATATAGCTGAATCAGTTCGTCCGCCTTGCGCGTTGAATACTAGATTAATGGTCTATAGAACGGTTAATGTTCGCGGTGCAGTATAGTCTTTATGAAGAAAGCTTATATAGCTGTCAAATCGTTCAATACAATCTGCCAACTGATTTAAAATAACCTCTATTGACGGTGTTGTCATAGCACATAACTTACATAAATTGTTGTTTATATTGAATTTTATTTTTCAATTAGAAATACAGTATTGATTATCAGCATGAAGGGATTGAACATGCACCTGATGTTAAAGCAGTCGACTGGATCTGTTAATAAATCAGCTTTGGACTCCTATATTGAACTAGATTCTATCGCATGCATCATGTTTTATGAATTACAATGCGAGAGCAATAATTCTTGAATGTCTTTTTCGTATTGGCGGTGATAATAATTTACCTAAACAATAGTACTTTATTTATTTTTATAGAACTAAAAGTACATTTAATTATTTGGACACAATTTATTTTTGAAAAGTTTAAATTACAATTTCAATATTGGCATGAAAGGTTTGAACATGCATTTGATGTTGACGGTCCGGCAAACCATAGACTTGGGTTCAAGTCCTATCGTGGACGTAAATTTTTCAAATAAAATTTCATCTGATTTGCGTTGTAAATTGTAGACAGCAATGTTTACATTCACATTTACGAAAAACTACAAGAATTTATCAATTGATTTATTTTATGAACGGCTAAGAAATTATCTAAACATTCATATAGCTATGGAGTAATAATTAGCAATTTCAAACTTTCAAAACTGACATCTACTTTCAAAATACTGACATCTGCTTTCAATAACTGACATCTGCTTTCAAAACAGACATCTGCTTCCAAAACTGACTTCTGCTTTCAAGCCTGACATCTACATTCAATAACTGATATCTGAATCATTAACACTATTACTTTATAATGCATTTCTAAATAGCTTGAACCAAGGTCTATCGTGGCTTAAGTGGTAAAGCAACGGTCTGGCAAGGGTTCAACCCCAACGTAGATAATATTTTTCAATAAAAAATTTCGTGTGATTTGCTTTGTAATTTGTAGACAGCGATGTTTACGTCGTCATTTACTTCGCAATTACATACTGATTTTATATTTGTAAATATTTCATATAAAAGCCGAAAAACTCCAAGATTTTATCAATTGATATATTTAATGAACGGCTAAGAAATTATCTAAACACTATATATATATATATATATATATATATATATATATATATATATATATTTAGTGTTTATAAGAATTTTATTTTTCTTAAATATTTTAATGGCCGTGTCTTAATATTACAAATAATAGACTCTTTATTGGTTTAGCGACCTTTTTTTGAATTTTGATGTTTTATTCTGAAACACGAAGACCCAACAAAACGTTACTTGAAAAAGACTGAATAATAATAAAAGTCGAAACGTCGTAGAATAAAACATCAAAATTCAATAAAAGGTCGCTAAACCAATAAAAAGTCTATTATTTTTAATATTAAGACACGGCCAATAAAATAAATAAGAAAAATAAAATTCTTATAAACACTAAATATTGGAAACCATGGTTGAAAATATGGTAATGAAACAAGAAGACCCAACAAAAAAACGTTACCTGAAAAAGACTGAATAATAATAAAAGTCGAAACGTCGTAGAATAAAACATCAAAATTCAATAAAAGGTCGCTAAACCAATAAAAAGTCTATTATTTTTAATATTAAGACACGGCCAATAAAATAAATAAGAAAAATAAAATTCTTATAAACACTAAATATTGGAAACCATGGTTGAAAATATGGTAATGAAACAAGAAGACCCAACAAAGAAACGTTACTTGAAAAAGACTGAATAATAATAAAAGTCGAAACGTCGTAGAATAAAACATCAAAATTCAATAAAAGGTCGCTAAACCAATAAAAAGTATATTATTTTTAATATATATATATATATATATATATATACAGTGTGTCCACAGATTCATTCTCAACATGGGGATCTCGCTTATTATGAGAGATAGAGATTTGGTTAAATGGGATCAAATACTCCAGAGGTAAAGTTGTACGAAACCCTAGCTTTGAATATTTAACGTGCTTCGGGCGCTAATGCAAAAAAAGTGAATTTTTTTTTTCCAATTTTAAACAGAAATAATAAAAACACCCTAACCACAATATATATATATATATATATATCAATAAATACTATATACGTATTTCGGCAACTAAGTTGCCATCTTCAGTATAATAACCTTAAAAACTGAAAAAATGTTAAACGTAACGTTTTTGTCTAAGGTAAACCTTAGAAGATATGCTCTTCACCAAATCGTCAGTGGGCTAACACTAAATTCCTAACATCGAAATAACACTTATATACTACTTAAACCTAGCGTGAAATTTAGGGAACCGTGAAGCGTGAATGTAATGCTATTGTCACAATAAGGCATACAAACTGGACTGAGGGATTGGTCCATTGTCAGAATTCATTAATTTATTCTTATTTCTATATATATATAAATACTTTCATAACTATCTAATTCTCTATAATTATTAACAGTTTTAATCAACCTAAGATATGCCGGCACAGAATGACCTGTGTCCCAAATATGTCGGGCAACGCTAGATTTTTCGGGTCTGTTGAATCTAAAGTGGGAAATATGTTCCTTGTAACGTGTTGAAATTGAACGTCTAGCTTGGCCGATATATTTTTGGCTGCAATCGTTACAATTTATTTCATATATACCAGATTTATGTTCTACCTCAATTTTGTCCTTGGTGTTACCTAAAAGTGATTTTAATGAGTTACATGATTTAAACGCTATTCGAAGAGAATGGTTTTTGAAGATAGCGTTCAGATTTCTAGAGGCTGAATGGTACGGTAAACAAACAAATTTCTCACCTAGGTCTTTTTGAGGTAGTAAGTTCGTGGTATCATAAATAAGTTTCCTAAGCCTATGTTTCTTAATTAGGTTGGTTATTATTTTCGAATCGAAACCATTGTATGCAGCGATGCTTCTGATTAATCCAAGTTCTATTTCATATCTATCCTTTGTAAGCGGGAAACTTAACAACCGATGGATAAGAAAATTAAAGGATGCCATCTTTTGTAGGAAACTGTGATTTGAATCCGCGGTTATAAACTTGTTCACATTGGTGTCTTTTCGGTAAATATCTATTTCTAAGTTATTATTATTCTTAATTACCAAAACATCTAAAAATTATATGTGTTCATTGTTTTCTTTTTCTATAGTGAATTTAATTGTAGGGAATTTCGAATTTAATTCTATTAAAAAATCGTCCAAATTACACAACTTGGTATTAAAAACCGCGAAAATATCATCGACATACCTAATCCATACTTTAGGGAAATATTTAGATGATCTCTTAAATTCTACCTCAAAATGACTCATAAACAAGTTCGCCATAAATGGAGACAAGCAGTTGCCCATTGCTGTGCCATGCCGCTGTTCATAGAGGTTTCCTTCAATTTGAAAGCAGTTCTGAGACATGCATAAAGTTGTCAACCTCAAGTATTCATTTATTTTCTCGCGTTCAATATTGTTCTTAAGCAATAAACTGTCTAAATATTTCAGTGTTTCAGGAATAGGTACAGAAGGGAACAATGAACTGACATCAAATGATACTAAAATTTCACCCTGTTCCAGTTTATAATCTTTGATTTTTTGAATAAATTCCAACGAATTTTGAATTGAAAAACTTTTTGGTTTATCGGGTAAATCTTTATACTCGATTACCAACCATTTTGAAATCAAGTACGTCGGTGAGTTAATACCTGATACAATAGGTCTCATCGAATTACCTGGTTTGTGAATTTTTGGTAAACAATACATTCTAGGTACGTTTATTTTAAATTTGAGGGGAGCAGTTATTAATTGTGGACAGTCTTTTAACGCGCTTTTAGTTTCTCTAATCATCTTAGGGAGGGGATTTTTGTTTAATTTCACATAAGGTCCATCCAATTTTCTTTAATAACTCATTCATTTTTAAAGTAAGACAAATTTAGTTTGCACTTCCTTAAGGCACTTTTTTAATAGGAATCTGGTGTTGTATTTAGATTTTTGAATACTGCTATAGCAGTTGAGCTACAATGGTCAAGTTTCATTTTTCTTATGCGCGTCATAGTTGGCTATGACACCGTCGAAAACAATTTTTCTTCCCCTTTTCAAAAATGTATAATTTGTTATACCTGATACCAAATCTAATTTCAAAAATTAAAAAAAACAACATATTGTTACATTAGTAGGTTAGAGCGGTTGTGAAATTTGACACTACAAAACTTTGGAAACATAAAACAATCTACGATACAACTGTCATTGTTAGTGTTTGTTTATAGTTGACATTTAGTTTATGTTCTGTGAAATTTACAAATCGAATAGCAAAATAAATACCTAGCATAATAAAATATAAAGTACCATTTAAATATTAAATTTAGTGATTATTATTAAATAATTTTGCTGTCAGGGAGCCGTTTAGTAATAGTGACAAATTTTATATGTTGTCCTGTTACATTCGACAAGAGTTGGCGAAATGTACATACTCCAGTATCCAGAACGCAGACAACCCCATATTTCTACTTACAGAAATTTAACGGTAAATTTAATCCAGCATAGATCATTTACTAAGCCATATACAAAACAGCAGCGCATAAGTAATGAAAGTAAAACTATGTTTTACAAGCAGTTGTTGAAAATTCAAACACATCAGTTCGGGCAATTCAACATAACACCGGCGTTCCCAAACCTGCTGCTCATAAGATTTTGGCCTCCCACAAATATCATCCATATAAATACAATGTACGTCAATCTTTAAGACCAGGGGATAATGAAAGACGAAGAGAATTTTGTGCATGGTACACTAGGCAATGCTATGATAATGATAATTTTTCTTCTCAAATATTATGGTCCGATGAAGCTAGATTCACAAACAATGGTTTATTCAATAGACAAAATTTACGATTTTGGTCTACAGAAAACCCTCATCTAATCAGACCTGCTCGACATCAAGTGCGTTTTGGATTTAATGTCTGGTGTGGCATACTAGGATCATGATTAATTGGTCCAATAATTTTTAATGAAACACTAATGTCCGATGTTTATTTGCATTTACTGCAAAATAATTTTGAAGGCCTGCTGGGTTAATTACCTTTACAAGAGGCTCATAATTGTTGGTTTCATCAGGACGGTGCTCCAGCACATAATTTCAGAATTGTAACCAATTTCCTTAGTCAGCGGTTTGGTAACAGGTGGATCGGAACTCGTGGACCAGTTGCATGGCCACCAAGATCTCCTGATCTGACGCTGCTCGACTTCTATTTGTGAGGTTACATTAAAGACAAAGTGTATGCGCGCAGCTACAATAACGTAAATGAACTTCCTGAAAGCGTGGTTCACGAATGTCGAGCTATTCGAAGACGTATTTTACATAAAGTACATATACTATTCGTAGATTCTATTTATGTTTGGAAAATGATGGTCAACTGTTTGAACATTTTTTATAATTTCTTATTATATATTTCTTTTAATAATATTTAAGTATTTTTTGAGCTGTCTATGTTTTTAATTTAATAAATAATTGTTGCAAAATAAAGTTTTCTATCTTTCTTTGTTTGCAAAACCTTCTATTGTCTAATGACACAACCATTCTAACCTACTAACGTAACAATATGTTGTTTTCTTTTCATTTTTGAAATTAGTTTTGGTATCAGGTATTTAATTATAAAATTATACATTTTTGAAAAGGGAAAGAAAAATTGTTTTCGATGGTGTCATAGCCAACTATGACCCCTATAAGAAAAATGAAACTTAACCATTGTAGCTCAACTACTATAGACGTATTCAAAAATCTAAATACACCACCAGATTCCTATTAAAAAAAGTGCCTTAAAGAAGTGCAAACTAAATTTGTCTTACTTTAAAAATAAATTAGTTATTAAAGAAAATCGAAAAAACAAAAATTCACATTTTTTGCAATAGCGCCCGAAGTACGTTAAATATTCAAAACTAGTGTATAGGGTTTGGTACAACTTTACCTCTGGAGTATTTGATCCCATTTAACCAAATCCCTATCTCTCATAATAAGCGAGATCCCCATGTTGAGAATGAATCTGTAGGCGCACTGTATATATATATATATATATATATATATATATATATATATAATAACTTCGTGACCTTGGTATGATATGGTAAACCTAATCAGTAGGCGATTAAAGGTCTGTATATTACTTCAAAATATATGTATTTAAAAAACTCTACATGTTTCGGCGGTACGCCTTTATCAAGAGGATACAAAATATAAATGACAGGATAATTACAATAATTACAATTATATATATATATATATATATATATATAATAAAAAATTAATTTAAATTCGGGTAAGCGGTCAATTAAGAAAAAAAAACTCTACATTTTTTACCCCAGAAGAAGCGACAAAGTCTGTTGCGAAATATAGGGTTATTTAATAAAGGAGTTTTTTTTTCTTAATTGACCGCTTACCCGAATTTAAATTAATTTTTTATAATATATCACGGTCGATAATTTCGTTTCAATTATATATATATAATTGGGACACAAGGACACAAATACGCAAAAAATCAGACCGCTTTAAAAAAACACCAGATAACATTAAAACACAATTTTGATTTTGAAAATACAAAAATAATAACCAAGCAAAAAAATACAAAGGCTAGAGAGGTATTAGAAATGATTCACATTTTCAAAAATAACAAAACAATCAACGACCGAAACGAGATTGATGGACTTTCAAAACTGTATTATCCGCTCATTAAACAATAGAAGACAACCCCACCCACACAAAAAAACAAAAAAATCTTTTTTCCCACTATAAACACACTGTATTTTCCCAAACACATGGCCTGACCAAACAAATTTTAAAACGAAATAATATAAAAATTTCATTTCTATAACAAGACATTTAGTTACACTTAAGATTCCGAGATACGCTGTCGGACCCTGTAGTGAAAGGTCGACATGTTTCCGACCATGCATATTGCACTGGGCATGTGTTTTAACACGAAATAAATTGGTGAGTTTTGTATCCTTTAAATTTTAAATTTAAATTTTAACTTTCTTTACTCTAATCATTATCTTAATTTTAATTCATTCATATAATGTAAATATAATTCTTACCTTTCGTTTGTAATTTTTTTTTAAGTTCTAAATCACTTGAAAAAGACTTAATTATATACAAAAAAGTCGAAACGTCGTTAGATAAATAAATTTAATTTCAATAAAGGTCGCTAAACCAAAAAAAAAAATTATTATTTTAATATATATATATATATATATATATATATATATATATATATATATATATATAAGGTAAACTTAATAAGTCGGCGATTAAAGGTCTGGTCCACTTCAGAGTATATATATTTAAGACAACCCTACATGTTTCGGCAATACGCCTTTGTCAAGAGGTATGACAAAGGCGTATTGCCGAAACATGTAGGGTTGTCTTAAATATATATACTCTGAAGTGGACCAGACCTTTAATCGCCGACTTATTAAGTTTACCTTATCATACCAAGGTCACGAAGATATTATAGGTATATATTTTTGTTGTATTTTTTTGGGAAGTACGAGTGGTAAATTGTAAATACTGAATAGAGATGACATTAGAGGCCTATAGAGACCGTTTGACTCTTTCCTTAATTTTGCTCTTCAAGCAGTACAGTGTTTATTTCTGCCTATCGTAAACATTGTTTTATCATGCGTATTTCGAAATAATTAACTAATGTACAGTTCTTGAAAGTTTATATTACGTTTTTAATGTCAGAAAAATTGAATTTGGATTCGTATTGTATCTAATCTATGCATGTTATATGATGCCACTGCATCATATAACATATATGCATAGGTAATGTTTTAAATTTCTGTCCTACAAGAGCGATGGTGTATATCCTGGGATCGGCACTCAGTTAAAATGAATTGTAACTGACATCATATGGAATCCTTACAGTCTCGGATAGATCGACATGCAGCTAAGTTACTGTTTAACTTGATACACGGTAAAATCGACTGACGTATTTACTTCCAAAGTTCCGCTCAATGTTTCCAGATTGTGTTCACAGACAAATACTCCCTTCGATTTGCAAGTAGCGAAGACCAATATTTTGCAGCACTCACCTATCTCCATAATCTGCAGAAGGACTGATTCACTTGTGGATGATATCTTTTTCGAATTCACATAAACTTTTATTGATTTTTTTATTATAGCAATTCGTTTTGTATTTTTATTTTTGTTTGTTAGAAATTTGTATATGTATTCATATTCCTATGCGTTTTACTCGTTTATGTTATAGTATATATTTGTTGTATGACTGCCACTCACGCTCACCCATATTACCTCATTTCTAGAAATATAATTTTCAATGAAAACGTTTCTGTCGGAAACTTTTGGTATTTGTTTAATGTTTTTATATAACTTTTAATTGAGTACAAGTAATTGAATATATTTAAGTAAAACGTGCATAACATGAGGGCAGTACCCGTGTTTGACGACAAAGAGCATTCAATATTTGTATATCATCGCTTAGTACTAACCCTCAAACTAAAGATGCGGTAACTTAAGATAGAAGTAGCGTTTTTTTTATGATTATTGAAAGTAGACAATTTTTTGTTGTATTGAAATAATGGAAAAAGAGCAATACAGGTTAGTGATTCGATTGTTTATCTTTGGACGAAAGAATGTGTGAGGTAAACAAAGAGAAAGAGAAGTTGCAGGCGGTTTAAGAGAGCTATACGTCTTCGATGAGCATAATTAGATATTGTTTCAATGAATTCAAGCGGTGAAAAGCGCCAAAATCGTCCTATTGAGGTCGCTGCGAATGATATGGTAAAAAGATGCATTATCATGTAAACAAGTCACCGGGCAAAGATCAGGCGGGCAACTGATATAAACATATCAATTGAACGTGTACAGAATATGATTGAGGATGAATATGCTATCGGTGAGATGGGTGCCACGTTTAATGACTATTGAACAAAAATGGAATCTCAAAACAACTTCGAAGTAATGTTTGGTCATGTTTAAGTATAATTCCAGAGATTTTCAGACACATTCTGTGACTGTTATGTTGTGAGTCCATCACTACACGCTAGAAATAAAGTTCATTTAGCACAGTAGAAATTACATCAAAGAAGGCGGTGGCAATGGTCAGTGTATTTTAGGATTTGCAAGACATAATCTCATCGACTATTTAGAGATGGCAAGAAAAGTCACTCTATTGTCCGGTGATTGTGTGCTTATTTATTAGGCCAATTCGTATATGAATAAATTGAAGACAGCCTCGTTTGGTAAAAAGTCCTTTGCCATCATAGTGCATTAAGTCACTCGTCAGCTATAGCCACACTAAAACTGGTTTAGTTATGTTAGTAATTGCTGCTCGCCCGCTGTACTCACCAGATTCGGCCTCTCGCGATTTATTTTTGTTCTGTCTAAGCGAGATAAATTGAAAAATTAAATAGAGCTGAAAACGGCAGTGAAAAATTTAAAACGGATCAATTTTGAATGCATCCTGTATGAGTGTATCGATATAACAAATTTAAAGTTTATTTTATGTAGAGTTTCTCGTTATTTTCTGAAATAAGTTTTAAAATGCAACAATACAGATCGTGTTAAGAAAAACACATCTGTGTATATTTAGTAAATTTATATTGAATGTTAAATATTTTATAGATCATTATATCTGTTTACGTTTTAGTTCATAAATATTAATAACTTAAAATTTAAACCATGCTAACAATTTATATAGAAGGATATTTACAGTACTATAGTAATAGTAAATTTCATAATCAATACTAAAATTTTGCAGATTTCTTAAATACATAAACGTTGTTTATTGTGACAGTTACGATGTACGTAAAATTTCAAACAAAGATATCCATTAAGGTGTTAAAATATCAAATATATATCATTATTTAATATAAACCACAAATTAAAATAACCTAAAAAGACAATAACAACCTTGTAATAATCTGTACATGATAGAATGTGCATTTTAAAAATTGACATTTTGTAATACTTATCTATAATAACAAGCATGTAATTCGCCTTAAAATGTGTATGATTAATCAAATGAAGAATCAATACCAGTGAAAACAACTCAAAAGATTTTATAGTATAGTTAGGTGTGTTTGAAGTTGCGACAGGAGAACACCTCAAGCGGAAGATAAGAAAGGATAGTCAATTAATTAGTAAGAGAAGAAAGATACCACATATAGATCTGAAATATGGTAACGTGAATGATAAAGAAGACATAGAATCGGACATAAGAGGAGGACAGAATAAATAAACAGAAAACTGATTTCATACAGTTTTGAAAAAAAAAACATTTAAAAATTAAAATAAGAACGTATTTGAAATATTAAACACTGTTAGAAAAAACATTAATAAAAGGTAAATCAATATAAGTACGAAAGTTTTTAAATATAGAATATACGTAGAACAGTATATTATAACTTAGAAAGATATATTTGAAAAAGAGTTGACGTCACAGGTCATATATATATATATATATATATATAATTTCTCAAGAAGGGGACACTTACCGAAAAATCATCTTAAAGCGGTGTTCACAAATAAAATTTGTTTTTTAAATTATATTGAGTTTAATCCATCATTGGAATTTTCATATTTAAAATTTAAAGAGGATTATTATTTTACTTTGTTTCATATAATAATGAATTCGACAGGTCAGTAATGTAATAAAGGCATTCAAAACTTTGAGTTCATTAAAACAAATTTATAAGATTACTTGTTTATATGGATATTTGGTTGTTCGGGAATAATTTTAATTTCTGTTTTAAAACAAAAGATATAACACAGATATCTTTTAAATTGTAAGTAGAGTAAGGTCTCACGAATATTTAAGGATGTCTGAGTTTTTGAACTCGCAATTAAAACTTTCATTAAATATTTGAAATATTTAATAAAACAAATTGTGTGATAGTGAGTATCTCATATGGTAGGGTAAATTATCGTCACATGATTTATTAAATAGTACATTTCTCTTTTGAAATTTTATAACATTATAAAACTATAAAAATCCATAAACTACGCAATTTATCATTTTTAAATAAAACACTGTGTCATACTTTAGTATTTTATAGAATATAAGACTCACTGGTCTAAAGTGATACACAGCTGTATTTTGGAAGATTTCAAAGTCATATTTTTAGATATATTGATATTAATCTTAATAAACGCTAAGTTGCCATGGCAACCAGGCATGAAAACTTTGTCCGCACGATACGTACACAGTGTAGTTAATTAATGATAAAATATGTCGAAAACACCAATATAATAACACTTTGTGTGCCCTTAATTAAAAAAAATAAATAAGTATAATTTCATTGTATAAAATTTTTTCACATTTAACGAGTGCCCAAGACTAACATAAATTGTCAAGTTTAGGAAAATGACAGAAGTCAAAAAATTAAATTTAGACAACTTTCATAATTACAAGGTAATACAAAATCGTATTACATTTGCAAGCAAAAATAAAATGATTGAGCACTAGAATCATATTTAGCATCCAAACATAAAATAGCTATAGAAGATTTTAATTGGTGAGAGAATATAATAACAAAGTTACAGGAACGAAATAAACAACAAACCCCATTTCAGAAACTTATACACCAAAGTAAGTATATTATTCATTCATGTTGATACTTCATACTATATTAATAAATTAATCTGAAAAGTTTTGAAATTAAATTGCTAACTCATCAAAATACAACAAAAAAAAAACTCTTTACCTATTGCCATAATTGAATACATTAATGAACCAAAATAATACCTTGATTGTGACAATAATGTAAAACTTTAATTATTATATTTATTTACAATAATATACATGAAATATGTTCTTTCCTTTTTGTGTCAAAAGTGTGGTTAAAGCACAAAATTTACATATTAAAAAAATAATAATTTATGTAAATTAAGTGTTATTTAATAAAATATTATATTTACAGTCATTTATTAAACAATTTAAAATTGGTTGGCCAACACATGATTCATGGTCCATGTGGAATATATAATCCAACTTGCGTCTGTATGGACAATGGCAAATGTACGAAAAATTTTCCAAAATATTGGTATAATAATACGACAATAAGAGAAGGAATAATAAATTATAGACGACCAAACAACGGTAGAACAATCGAACTTCGTCGTCTAAATGCAAGGCAAGTAATGCATATGTTGTTCCACACAATCCGTACTTACTATTAAAGTACAGAACACATATTAATGTGGAAGCATGTGTCAACATTCGGACAATAAAATATCTTTACAAATACTTCTTCAAAGGAAACGACCATATAACAATGGAAGTAATACAAAGACAAGATAACAATGAACCAAGGAATGGTAATGAACAACAGACAATTCATTATGATGAGATAAAATCATACCTGAGTGGTAGATATTTAAGTCCTCCGGAATGTTCTTGGGATATACTACAACTGGAAAGGCATGAAAATTCACATGATGTAGAACGTCTTCAGATACACTTACCAGGGCGACAATATGTTTCATTTCGTGATGGACAAGAACAAATTGCCATAAACAATAATACAAGTCAATTGTTACAATGGTTTGCTAACAATTTAGATAACGAATATTCAAGACAATGGTTATACACAGAATATCCGATACATTACGTGTGGAGAAACAGCTGGTGGAGTAGAAGACAACAAACTAAAAAACCAATCATTCCAAGATTAGTTAATGTGTCATTACGTAATGGAGAATTATACTACCTTCGACCATTATTGTTACATATTCGTGGTGCTACCAGCTTCGAAGACCTCAAAACCATCAACGAAAATGTGTTTGGTACATTTCGCGAAGCATGCCAAGAACCTAATCTTCTCTCAGAAGACAGAGAATGGATACGTTGCTTGACGGAGGTGTGTGACAGAGACATGCCGAAACAATTACGTCAAATATTCGCTTTCATTTTAATATTTGGCGTAGTGGATGATGCACCAGCATTATGGACACAATTTCGACTGCATATGATTGAAGACTTTATACGCAGACAGCGTTTAAACGAGGAAGAAGCAGAAATTGCAGCGTTACAAAAAATTCAAACAATTCTAATAATAAATGGTAGGAGACTAACTAATTACGGGATAAATGATCCACCAGAAAATAACGAACTGTTAGAAGATCATATCGACATTAACGAAGAACAACGTCGAGCTGACATGATGATAAATCAATTGAATGATGAACAACGTCAAATATTCAACATGATCATGAAAGCAGTAAATAATAATAACGAACAAGAAAGGCTCTTTTTCGTAACTGGTCACGCCGGCACGGGAAAAACTTTTCTATATAACACCGCTCTCACGTGCTTAATTGCGAGAGAGATCGAAATTTTGTCTATTTCATCAACTGGTATTGCAGCAGCGTTATTGAAACAAGGCAGAACAGTTCACTCAAGATTCCAGTTGCCAGTGCCTATTGTTGAAAATTCAACGTCGCGTATAGAAAGACAATCGAATGAAGCAAGATACATAAAAAATTCAAAATTAATCATCTGAGATGAAGTAAGTATGGCTACACGAGTTATTTTCGAATTAGTAGATCGCACATTACGTTTTCTATGCGAAAATGACCAACCATTTGGAAGTAAATGTGTCGTCATTGGAGGTGACTTCAAGCAATGTTTACCAATATTACAAGGAGGTGACCGTGCAAGTATTGTTCAAGTCTCAATTAAAAATAGCCATTTGTGGAACAACTTTCTGAAATTAAAATTACAAACCAACATGCGCGTTCGACCAGAAGAACAAAATTTTATCGCTTGGTTAGACCAATTGGGTAACAACAAATTGCCAACATTGCGCAACAACCTTATTGAAATACCTCATGAATGTGTGGTGGATACGTTAAATGATTTAATACAAAACATATTCAGAGATCTTCGATTCGGATATGTATCGAATAAAGCAATTTTAACACCATTAAATGAAGATTGTCACATTATAAATCAACAAATATTACGTAACAAGCAAGATGTTGCCAGTATAACATACTTAAGCGTTGATAGTATTGTGAGTGACGATGGAGCTGAAGAGAATTTATATCCAATTGAATTCTTAAATAGTCTAACACCAAGCGGATTTCCACAGTACAAATTGGAATTGAAAGCTGGATGCATTATAATGCTCCTTAAAAATCTAAACGATAGAGCAAACTTATGCAATAGAACGCACCTTTTGGTACATCATTTAGGAGATCATTTTATTAATGTCCAAATTATCAATTTCAATGGAGAATTATCTATCGAACATGTATACCGATTGGTTCAGCCCGCTACGGGCCATACTCAACAATATACGTATGGAACGTAATGCGATGTGGCAACGTGTGTACGATGCCACTCCGCGTGCGCATACATAAGTCCGATGATCGAGAGCAATAGATTGCCCGTCATTCGTATCTAGCTGTGCAAATGTAAAGGTAGTTATCATGTCAGTGTATACAACCGCAGAGAAGGTACAAATAGTTTCGTACTTTCGAACAACCGCTGATTTATTTGCTGTAGAGTACGTAAATCGGCCTATTCCTTCGCATTCGACGATCGAAAGGATCGTAAATGCGTTTAGGAAATATGGCTGTGTCGTCGGAAATTGCCGCAAATGCCAACAAATTAACGAACAGCCTCATATCCCTCTAATACCTGCCGATCGGGAGGAGAGAGACGTGAGGGTTTGTTCGTTAGTTGAAATGGGCGACCTTAAGTGTACACGGCAAATTGCAGACGAAATATCCTATATTGAGTGACTTTCTTAAAATTTAAATTTATTTTGCAGAATTATTAATTTCTTTACTTTTATCTTTTAGAAAACGTTATTGTTTTTTTATTACTTAAAATTACTTTTCCGTAGCAGCTAAGAATACAATAATAATAACTTGGAGATATAACGACCTTATTATGTCTGAAACAAATGGGCAAATTACGTATACAGAACGAATATGCGAACGACTATATCCTTGCGCGGTTTAAGTCTTACTAAATTCATAACTGCAATGTATGGCAATTTAAGCTACTGCGCGTGGAGGGGATTCGCTGTTGCCACTTATTGCTGGTTATGGCCCGTTCAGAGCTGGTCCTATCGGTATATTCCACGAGTAGATTTCGTTTCGAATAACACATCGACTCTGCCATTCACTTTACAGAGACGTCAGTTCCCAGTTCGATTAGCATACTGTTTAACAATAAACAAAGCGTAAGGTCAATCATTCGATGCTATTGGCATATATTTGCCAAATCCAGTTTTTGACCACGGACAATTATATGTTGCTTTTTCCAGAGCACGTACTAAACAACAAGTTTTCATTTGTGTTTCAGACACCAATCAACAGGGAAAAGCGAATACTAATAACTTGACATATACTAAAATATCGTTTATGATGAAATACTGTAAGTATAAATAATTTAATTTTAATAAAAACTAAAAGAAGAGTGAATAGTGAATGGACTCACCTAAACAGAGAACTCCAAAAAAGAGAAAGGTGTCTTATACAGAAAAAAGAACAATTATCCAGATGAGTCTACGTAAAGATATTACAGTATTTCAAACGGAAGTAACCACCATATATTATTGTGTCGAAGAATGACTAACTTCTGATACTTAATTTTCTTAGCAACTGAAGAAAGCATTGTGATAGTTTGTAATCCCGCAAATCCTGCGGATCCGCGGGATTGATGACCCTCAGTCCTGCGGGCTTGCGGGATTGAAGTTTTGATGCGTGATTGGATTCTCCATTTTGATATAAAATCAATGCATGATAGCACGAACTGACAAATAAGTTGAATTTTTGGGTCCAAAACATTTAACCTGCTTGCTCTGGATTGTATTAACAATAAAAACGAAATACGTTAAATAACAATAACTAACAATAAGAACATTTATGTATTTATCTTTATATAAGATTACTCGAGTGGAATTAATTAAATCCCTCTTGAGTGTTATTTATATTCATGGGAAAACTCTCGCATATTCGATTATCTCGATCCTTCTGCATCAACATTCTTCTAGGCGGTGCTAGGTCGTGTGATACCTGATGTATCGTCGGATAAGTCATCACTATATGTCATAGATGAGTTTGCAAAAGTAGATAGACGTATGGCATTTCATTTTAAGTAAAGTAAGATTATATTGCAATTTGTAACAAATTTCGTTTTTTTATTCGCCTCCACCCAAGAAATTTTTGCTTAGGCGTTATTTTACTATCTAGTTTTCCCTTTTGTGAGGTTATGAACACGATACAGCTGCACGCTAATAAGTAAGTGTGTGCTAGTGCGTATATATTAACTAGATATAAAGATTTACATACCACATTTTATTCTGAAAGAAAAATATAATTAATAATATTTATCACATTGAAAAGTAATGTATATTTTTGCAAATTGTCAATAATAAATGTATTAAATTTAACATGTTATCGTATTATTTTTCTCCTTATTACATTGGATGCTAGGCCTAGTTGCAAGGAACCCCTTTTGTAAAACAGAAACTCTGAGAACAATTTTAAGAGTCTAAACTATTAATGTGTGTGTATGATGATTGATGTTCAATAATTAGCGCCCATTTTGAAAATCAAAGTACACAGCAATATGTGTTTTCTTCCCTACCCTAACATGGACATTTTTCATACCGACCTCGTATACGAGGAAATATCAGAAAATAACGAGACCGGTGCTGTACAAAAATTAAACATTTATTTAGAAAACTTCAACTATCCTTCAAACTACTCTCCATTCTATGCAATGCACTTGTGCCATCGTTTTGTCCACTTGTCATGAATATCTAAGAAACCATTTTTTGAGAGTCTATTTAGTATACCCATTAATGCGTTGTTGAGCTCTAAATTCGACTCAAATTTTCGACTTCTCAATTCTTTTTTAACTTCAGGAAACAAATGGAAGTCGCGTGGAGCAAGGTCAAGTGAGTAGGGGAGGTGAACCGTAATTTCCGCCACCAATTCTTCAAGTGCTCGTTGGCTTATCTGTGGGTCAGAGCATTGTCATGATGCAGCATCCAACTCTCGTCACATGTAACCACATTTTTTTAAAAATGTGAATTATGTTGCAGTTACGTTTTCCAATACCGACAAATTGTTACTCGATTGAGTTTTTGTTCATCGGTCCTCACTTTTGAAATTCATTTTGCCGCGAACTTTCGGTACCTTAAATCTTCATGAATAATTTTTTAAGTGGCACCATAAGACAAATTAACAATGTCAGAAATTCGATATATGCCAATCCGACGATCATTTAGGATCAAGTGGTTAATTTCCGCAATTTTTTAATCAGAGCAGTTGATGGTCGCCCGCGTCGAAGTTATCTTCCACTGATTCGCAACCGTCTTTGAATTGCTTATGCCACTCAAACACTCTACATCGTGATAAACTATCATCTTTTAATCATTTCAAAAGTTTCAATTGAAATTTTATCTAACTGAACACACAATTTTATCGCATATCTTTGCCGCACTCTCATTTTTCGATGGGTACGACAAATACTAACAATTTAGTAATTAATTTTTAATAAACAGTGAGCGGACTGAAGCGATTGAATGACCAATTGCCCCGATAAAACGTTGCGTCGGTCTCAGATACAGTATGCATGTTATAACGGCCCCACTATTTGCTTGCTCGATTGCATTCATCGAGCAGATGTTATTTCCGTCGTTATTGTGTCTATTCATTCATAAATTCTCTTTTACAGTAGCGTGTAAGACGAAATAGACATTTATATACGGACATTTTCTATTTTTAAAAACGTTTTAGCATCTAAAAGAATTAATTTAACACAGGAACACCTTGAACAAATTTTAGTTGTTCATAGTAATGTTTTACACTTTCAATGTTTCACAGAAAATACATAGTTTTGAATTTTGTTCTTTGTAAATTCTTTTTATTCAAAATTCGATACGCAATTCGCTTGTAAGCATTACTTTTGCTTCAGCAGTAGTTTGCTGCCGGTTACCAAACCGTTGATTACATTCGCTCTGTTGTACATTGACAGACACATATTAACTGTGTATGTAGGTATGTGCCTTTTATGCATCTGGCCACACGTATCAAATTGTTCGAAGGTCACGGATCACTTACATAAACAAACCTATTGCGAATAAAAGGCAGATGCCCATGGGCTATGAATCATCAATCGCTCGTATCCGTTCTCTGGTAATAAACGTCAAAAGTTAAATCAAAACCTATTTAAAGATAAGTAACATTAGATATAGAAGTTTCATGTTCTATTGGTGTTATAAAATTATAGTTGCGAAAGAAGTTATAGCAACAGTCTCGTTACATTTTAATATACTCTCGTATGTACAGTAAGGTGTATAAAGATGCAATCAGTCGTTCCTTATTTAAAAACCAATCAATGTAATTTTATTATGTGGATCCAATTTAGGATATTTATCTACAGCTATAATTACTTTGCTACTCTTATAGTAGTGGTGCGGGAATGGCTTGTTAAGATTAAGCAATAATTTGCATTTTATGATAACGCGATCCTTGTAGTAAAGGATCGTACACGCCCGTTTGTTTGCATATGAGTTTCGTTAACCTATTGTTATATCTTCTAGTGCATTAGTCTTACACAGCTTAGAAGAGTATTTATAAAGTAATTAATATAGTTTTCTTAGTATTAGTATTTCTTAGAACAAAAGAAATATAATGTATCCCAAATTAATAGATTATATAAGAGTAGTAAAATGGCGACATAAACAATGAATACACCAAATTACTGCAAAAGTGGGCATTTTAGCAGAGTAACGTTTACTTTATAGTGGAAATTATAATAACTGGAACTATAATGAGCAAACATAAATAAGGGTCAGTATTATGAACGATAAAATTATATAGTTTTGAGGTGCAGAATTAATAGGGCATGTGCATGAATTGTGCTGATTTTAGGTGATTTGGTTTGAACATGTTACAACTTGTTTAGAGTCAAATAAGCTCATACGAGGATAGCAGATAAGAACAGCGTCAGTACTGTTGCAACGAGTGTGTCGCAAGGAAAGCTGCCTTATTCCCGCTTTGTTTTAGAAATTTATTGGGGTAGTAACACGTTCAATATATTGAGTAATTGTTGTTTTTCAAAAATGACAACAAGAAAGTGTGCGTTACATCGCACACGCCCTAGGAATACCACGAGGTACCGTCTCAGATGCCCTGCAAAAGTTTCGGGAAACAGGAGAGAACACAAGAAAGTCGGGACAAGGTAGACGAAGAGTAACAAATCACATCCAAAATCGGTTTCTTCGAATGCAGGCGTTATGTGATCGCGCGGTGACAGTGTATACAGTTCGCAGACGCTTAAATGAAGGTGGGTTGAGGTCCAGAAGGTCTGCAACAGATCTTTTTTTAATAGCAGGACATCGACGACAATATTTGCAATTTGCACGGGAACATGCTGATTGGGGTCTTGAAGAATGGTCCGCTGTGCTTTTTTCCGATGACCCTAGATTCACCCAATGCAAATCAGATGGTCGCAATAATGTGTGGACAAGACAGGCTAGCGTTCTCCTGAAGCCGAATGACACTCATGGCGATAACATTCGGTGGAGATGGTGTAATAATGTAGACAGGCATTTCGTTGACTGCTAATACCGAGCTTGTGAGAATCAAGGTGGGATAATTACTTCTGACCGCTACATTCAACAATGTTTACAAGAACATGTAATATCTTTTTGCCATTTGTAGACGAAAATTATCATTTAATGCAAGATAATGCTCATCTATACATTGCAAGGGTCACGCGAGTTTACTTGAAAAAGAAGTTGGCATTGCGTTGTTGTCCAAGCCACCACGAAGGCCTGACTTGAATCCCATGCAACAGGCATAGGACATGTTGGGACGACGTGTTCACTGTAACCATGACGTTGGACAGGGTAGAAGAAACCATAACTGCGGAATGGAACAAGCCTCTTTGGTCAGAAGCGTGAATGGCAGCTGTAATTAGGGCTCGTGGTAGGAATACAAGCTGCTGAGTTTTTTTAAATTTTGACATCAAATAACATTTTTTAATTTCCAAGTTACAGCAGTTTTATTCTCCGTTTTCAAAGTTATTTATTCAATTTTTCTTTTAGCTTTTTGTAATGGATTGTATTTGTAATGTGTTAATAAAGCATTTAATCACCAAACATTTGATTTTTATTTCGGTAAGTCTAAAATATTTTGAGAAAATCAAGTGTACCGGTTGATTTTGCACGTCAATTTATTATAATCTCCGCATAAGTATACTAAGATAGTAAATCTATCAAGTAATTTAGTCCATAGAAAATCGTATGATTAGATACCACTCTTTGATTAAAAAGGTGTTAGCTTGCATTTGACATAATATACACATAATCATATTTAAAATTAATAAATATTAAATAATCATATTTGGAATTAGTAAATTACTGTTAATTTTTAGTGAATGAATGATTACTATATAATTTCTGGTTTATTAACGTCTATGAATTCAATATCTTTAACAGCAATATCTGAATTATCAGAGGATCAAAATAATTTTGATAAATACCAGCAATATTCGCCTAGATTATTTCGTAAAAAGACTGATCGATTTGGAAGATATTCTAAGGTAGAATTTAAATCGAGATTCCGATTAATCAAAAAAATAGTTCAGAAACTGGTAAATGAAATTAACGATAATTTGAAATATTATGCAAACAGAAATGCGAGACTGATTTAAGTGGAGAATGACTTTTCAATGAAGTACTTATTTTTTATATTATTATATTTATTTTTTCAATATAATTTCAATTTCAATTCTTTTAAGCCGTCTAACAAAGTAATCTTTAGGAAGCTTATAAAAAAAAAGGAATTCTTTGCGGCTATCATCTTCTAATTTGTCCCGAATCTCTTTCCAATAAGCCATTTTTTCAAGTTTTGGAACAAAAATGTGTTAAGGCCGGACTTGATAATATGGTGGATGATGCAGTAATTCGTATCTGAATACGACAAACGTAGCAGTTGCTATAGCAGATAAATGAGAGGGCGCATCATGCTGATGGAACAAAACATTTTTTCTGAATAAATGTTGCCGTTTTTCCTTCAGCTCGGCATCCAAACGTGACAGTACATTAGAATAATATTGGCCAGTTATTATACTTCTTGTAGATTGTAGATTTTTGTAGATTGTCAATAAAGGCTACGTCTGTGGAATGTCAAAAAAATCATAGTCATAGCTTATTCACCGAAAAAAACGGTTTTGGTCTTCTTCGGAGCATGTTCATCAGAATAAATACTGTTTTGATGCTGTTTTTGTCTCTGGGGTGGAGTTTTGCATCCGGTGATATATCCAAGAAAAAATTCTCTTAGATTTCGTTTAAACTTAGCTATATAGAGGCTGTCCTTGAAATAAAAAGACAACGCATGAAAAATGGAAAGATGTAATTATATAGAATATATATCCCAAATATTTTCCCAAAATTCCCACTCATAAGCGAGAAAAAGAATGACAAAAATATTACGGTATCTTTAAGTTGACCGACAATAACAAAAATAATAATTTTGTTATTGTCTATCTCATCTAGCTGTTACGTATGTAAGCATACGGTATAGCGTATGTGTGTTTATGTGTGAAGCATTTATTATTTATACACATTCTGAATATTTTAAATTCATAGGCGTCACGTAATACAATTTTCAGGGTGTTTTTACTTTCGGGGTTCGGGTCGTAATTGAGTCACAATATTTTGGATTTATATTCTACGTAATTACATCTTTCCATTTATCATATCTTGTCTATTTAATTCCAGGACAGCCTGCATATATTTATTTTCTCTTTATAATACTGGCTCCAAGGAAATTCAAAGACAGATGAAGATGACTATTTACATCTGATGTCGATCGATCCAGATGACGAAAGACAATAGACGTTGCAGTACACCGATCCGCATTACCGTAACATTTAAAGTATAAGTAAACCTCGACAGAGACATAAGGATAGATAAAAGAGACTAACACATGTAAGTGTGTTAAGCTTCTCCAACAATAGAACCTCCAGCACCAGTGTTGGAGAATCTATTGTTAAAGATTACAATCTGGTGTGTGTATAGAAAATAGTTAAAAAAACATGTAGGTATAACAATTACTTATAAAAATTGGTGGTCGCTTAACTGCAAAGTGATATTTCCAAATCTAGCATGGAATACTTACTAGATATCTGCTTGTAAAAAAAATCGATATTTGTCAGGATAACAATTCTAAGCATACTGATCAGATTGTAAAACAATATCTTACTGAATTGGAGGAATATGGTATACGTAAGACAATTAATTAGCTATCTTCTCGTTTAGACTGAAATACTGAACATGGGTGAAATTTTATGAAGAGAGCGAAGCATAGGTCACTAAAAATATATACAAGATATTTAATATTCTCCAGGAAAGTAGATAAACATTCTATAAGAATTCATCAATAATTCTATGGTAAAGTGGTGGATGCACAATTTTGTATTTCTTAAAAAAGTATGTAGACTATTCTCTTTAAATCTGATAATAAATTAAAACTAATGTTGGAAATATGCGTAGTGATGACATGCACACTGTCAACTTATCTTTTATTCATTCTTGTTAGAGGAGTATTTTTGGAAGCAACGTAAAAAACAAATATAACATTTCGAAAACTACTGTATTTGTTTTTCAAAGTACAGGGTTCGCTAGTGAAGCGGGAAAATTAAAAGCACCCGATTTTTTAATGAAACGTTTATGATCAGAATTTTTTACATAATTGAGTAAAGTATGCCGCTCAAGTGAGAGCCAATTCCGTGTAAACATTCTTCTAATCTTGATCGAAAATTTTTCATAACTCGACGAAGCAGGTCAGGTGGAATTCGTCCAATTTCTTATCTGATATTTTTAATTCTGAAATGGTTTGCCGTTTATCAATGTACACCCTGCTCTTCAGAAATCTCCAGAGAAAAAAGCCGCATGCGATTAAATTTGGGGATCTGGCTATCCACAAGATGTCACCATGTTTGGATATGAGACCGTCCGAGAATAATTCTCTTAAAGCAGTAATGAGCATCCTGCTGGAAAAAATAATTTACGGAAACCTAGGCATCAACCTATTGCATCAAAAACGTTCTGACTATATGTGTGTAGCGGTTTGCATTAACAGTTGTGGCGTTTCTCCTTTCGTCTGGCTTCTAAAATATCTGCCAATAATGCTAGATGATGAAAGTGCACACCATATCGTAACTTTCGGATTATGTAATGGCTTTTCATGCAACTCACCCGGGTTTTCATCATTTCAATATCAACTATTTTCTTTGTTTACATATCCGTTCAAATAAAATGTGCTTCATCTGACATAAACATGCTGTGAATAATGTTTTCATCGTCATTTACACGTCGTAATATTTCTTCGCTGACAATCTTGCGAGCCATCATATCGTCATCTTTCAAATCTTGGACTACTTGAATTTGTAAGAGTGAAAAGATAAGTCTATGCAATATTTGGCGTAACGGTGTGTCACTCGTATTCAATGCGAATGCATGTTTCATTTCAGAACGTTGTGGAGTACGTGTCAATGCTACTCGAATTTTTTCAATGTGTTCCTCTGTTAATAATAATAATAGTCTTTATTATCCAACAGATACAAACATTCACTTAAAGGATAATATAAAATTACAAAAACAAAAATCATATGTTGCAGTGCAAATTCATTTACACATTTAAATACCAAAATAAACAAAATGGCAAACAAACTGATTTACCTAGTAAAAGGATCCTCACAATACTTATTTGATTTTTTCGCCATGTGGGCCATTGGGGCCTTTGTCAAAACATTAGTTCTAGCACGAGGAACTGAAAATATAGCCGGTGAACGCGTGCCGTAATTTGGTACAAGAAACTGTACTTCAGCGAGTAATGACGGAGAATCAATTTTGTTCGTGACAACTTTGATTAAAAACTTGGCACCAGAAGCATTCCTCCGTTCCGACAACGCCTCAATGCCACACTCGCTTAAAAGGCTATTGTAGTCAACACCACGTGGTGGATATATTCCGTTAGTCTTGAACGAAACATATTTCAAGAACTTCCTCTGAAATTTTTCCAAACCCAGTTGCTGGTAAGTATATATGGGATACCATACGACAGAGGCATATTCCAGTTTAGACCTGACCATACTAAAATATATCGTTTTTAATGTAAACACGTTAGAGAATCCTCTGCACGTTTTTATAAGGAAGCCTAAAGCTCGAGAAGCAGAGTTGCAGATTGCTTCTATGTGCCCAGTAAATTTAAGCTGTGTATCAAATAAAACACCTAGATATTTTACTTCTAACTTCCTTGGAATAGGTATATGTTCAGCATCGTAATCGTAAGAAATGAGTTGCTCGGTCCTGGAGTAAGTGACAATGGCACATTTGCTAATACTTAATTTAAACTTGTTTGCATGGCATCAGGCGGTAATAATATTGATATTCCTTTGCAATGTTTCGCAGTCGGAGATGGTACCGATTTTTTAAAAAAAATTTAGATCATCAGCATACGCAAGAACTCGTCAGTCGATCGAGGTTAAAAGATCATTTATATACATTATAAATAGCACAGGTCCTAGATTGTACCCTTGCGGTACACCAGAAGACGCAGTTCTTATAGACCTTGTTGCTTCTTTATTCTTTATGTTTAATGTCAAACCAGTTTTCTTAAACTTTTTCACCCATAACATAATACATGAGATCTGCACTTTTCCATGTCGTGGAATAGTGAAATGATTACGAAACAATCGTTCTTCAGAAGTCATACAGTTACCATTTTTATAAAACTATTTTACACAGAAAGCACAGTGTACACTGGACCACTGCTCCATGTTTAACAAATGGCATTAAATGTCAATAATCTAAAACTTCCACGGTCCCTTGTGAGCAGAACAATTGGAGTTTCAAAATTTCCCACTTCACTTATATTTTTGCATATGCTCGAACCAACTTGCCAAATATTTTTTCCATCATATAGTTGACATTACAAATGAAACAGATATGCATTACACATATCTGTGTCTATACACTTGGACATACACCTCGTATTTTCCAACATTTACTTCTGCCAAAGGCACGTGTTTCTGTCACAACAATAGACTTCGTCGGTTTGTCATCGTTTCTCTCGACCAGCTAGGCCGGTACAGAAGGGGAAAAAATACGTATACAGGTGTAAGTCCATTAACACGATGCCAGATGGCAGCAAATATATCAAAGGAATTTGAGTACATCAACACGTTAAGCACGCATTACGCATTTGTTACAAATGAAACAGATATGCATTATACATATCTGTACACATGGACATACACCTCATATTTTTCAACGTTTACTTCTGCCAAAGACATGTGTTTCTGTCACGACAATAGACTTCGTCAGTTTGGCTAGTGAAGTAAAGTTTGATGGAACGCCTCATATATATAGCAAATTATGTCCTATCAGGTGGCATCAGATAAATCTGGTGACATCTGACGGACAAAAAGCACTATGCCGAAAATATAGATTATCTCTCATCCAAATACATATATGTGTAATGCATATCTGTTTCATTTGCAACAAATGCGTAATGCGTGCTTAACGTATTGATGTATGTACTCAAATTTCTTTGATGTAGTTGACACTTCAGAAACTATTGTTCGGAATCATTCAACAGAGCTTCAGGCGACGAAAATCGCTCACCACAGATTTTATTTCCGATGTATGGGAACAAATAGAAATCACACGATGATAAATTGAGTAAATATGGGCAATGAATTATTAATTCAATTTTTTTACGGACTAAAGCATCATCGGTTTGACGTAATGAGTGTGAGCTGGCGTTTTCATAATGAAGAATAATTCACCAACTTCGATTAATTTTTCTCGTTTTCTATTTTTTCTTATCAATTACTACTACCAAATAAATTGACGTTCGCTTTCTTCGATTCTACAAAGTTATAGTTGCCACATGACTAGTAAGATCGAAAAATAAGTGGCTATTTGCTTTTCGCAATTGGGTGAACGAACAAATTTAGTAGGACTTTCTTTTGGCCAAATTGTCTACTATCGGGATGGTACTCATAAATTCAAGTTTAGTCACCAGTACCGACGTTATAGACTCAATTTGAAGAACCTGGGTTGAATTTTTTTCAGTACTTCTTTGTACCATTCGACTTACCTTTCTTTTTGAACTTCTGTCTAATTGCGTGGGATCTAACGACGTTCGGTACGCTGAAATGTTCATGTAAAACCGTGTATATTTTTTTCATGTCAGTGTCTAAGGATGCTTCAATCTCACGGTATGTGGCAATGTGATCGCATTCAATGATTTTACCCACATCACCAGCATTAGTGGTAATAATAGACGGCAATGAACAGACCACTATTTGGGATGGTGTTTAATCCTCCAATGCTAAATAAAGTTAATTGATGCAAATCACTCAAAAATTTGCACCTGAAAGTTCCATTTTCACACAGAATATTCTTTTAAATGCGGTGTAAATAAAACTAGTTCGCTAAATACTAAATTATTGGCCAGACATTCTAGGAGCTCTAAACTACTAGATTTTAGAAATTTTTCTAGTAACCTTCGTATAGTTAATCTTATTTTTTAGAATTAATTTTATACTTTGTTACATCCATTACAATATTAACCTCAATAACTAAAACATGTACATCTATAATATTATTTTAACATAAATAAACAGTTTTGTTTTGAAATTTTGTTAAATTAAGTCATGTTTTTAATAATTTACATATGTTTTAATTGTTCTAATAAAAGAACACTTGATTTGTTGATTCTCTTCGTGATTATAATAAATAGGAGAACAATAGTGAAAAGAAACAGCAAATCATTTTGTAATTAATTGGAGCAAATTGGAGTTAGTGTCAATATTTTGATACGAAACCTCAGCCAACTTGGACGGTTACCACAAAATCAATTTTGTGCAAATAACGTTTAACTAAAGTTTGTCGATCAACGTTAATTTGAAAACTTGAGAAGATTTAATGAAATTTTATCAATTAATGAAGATTCAGAAAATGTTATTTATAGAATATTAATTATATTCGACAGCAGCGATGTATAAAAGAGATATTCCATCTATTAGTAAATACATTATAATTAAATAACTTCTGTGAAGGCTTTATGTATTGATTAGTTGTCTGTATTTTTATTTGTTACAGATGAAGCACTCACATGCAACGTTTGCGACAGGTCTTTTGCTTGTCCTAAGCAATTATCATCGCACAAACAGAAAAAGAGGCATTTTGGGTAAGTATACATACGAGGGTGAATAACGGAAGAATGGGTTTTAAATGAAATAGTTATTCTGGGGCAAAAAAAAATTTTCAACATAACGCCCATCCAAGTCTATACACTTAGCCAAGTCGTCTAAAAAGTAATCTTTCGGAAACATGTCAACATGGGCATTTGTTGCGACTATCACTTGCTCATTTGGTGCGAATCTCACGAAGTCATTTTTTTAAGTTTAAAACAAAACAAAATTACACGGGGCAAGATCTGGTGAATATGGCGGACGAGGCAGTAATTCGTATCCTAATTGAATAAATTTAGCGGTTGCACTAGCAGATGTACGAGATGTCGTATTATACTGACGGACGTAGACTACTTTGGTATCAGTATGGTTTGGTTCATATTTTGTACGCGTAGATGGCGTTGAAGTTTTCAATGAAATGATCAAGTTAGTCAATGTTGAGCAATTAGTTGTTAATTGGGTTGAAATATCTAGGTTTAATGCGAATCTCTTTCTTAAAATTCATTAGAATATTTTCCGGTTCTGTCTGTAGCGAATTCCGTTGGAATTGTCATTAGTATTTTCATTTAAGATCTCTTTGGGTATTGTTACCATAGAGTCAGCTTAGCAGTCATTCTTCTGAACTAAAGTTTTCGATTAATAATTTTTAATTAAGTACGTAATTAATTGATATTTTTTTTCTGAGTAAATGCGGCTATTTTTCCTTCAGCTAGGAATAAAAAATGTACACTCAAAACACCTTGAAAGTTATCAACCTGAATAGACTGACAGTTCTACGTTTTCAAGCAACGGTAGTACAGTAGAAACGAGCGAGTTAGCGAGTCCAATAAAAATGAAAAAATAATGAATAGCTCTTTGTGCCAAATCAAGTAGAAAGGCTTTAAAACACTTACTTGTGGGACAACACAAATATTCTTGTTTATGCGAATACATTTATAATAGAAAATAATATACATTATATGTATATACACTGCTCAAAATCGTACAGGGATATTTACATAATTAAAAGAAAAAAGATTATAATATATTGTTAAGCTGTAATAACCTAATCGGGTAATGTTTTATATTATTGATATAGTCAAGGTGCGGCCCCGGTCTTATTTATATTGTATACACAAACACGGCCTCGGTCCATCTGATTGACTAACACAAGCGTTCTCAATTAGAAGTATACACACTTGTGCATCTGTTTATAGATAAGCGAGGACGTAATCAAACGAGGGAAATCTAATGGTATATAAGATCTTCTATTGAAGAACAAGAAGAAATCATAGTTAGAGAGCCAGTTAGAACTCTCCTTTGACTACTGTACATTCGTTATTATTATATGTGTAAATAATTGTTATGTTTGTTACGTGTTAACTCATTATACTTTGTTAAACCAACTTCATCTGAGTTTTATTACGATGCCTATGTGCATCAGCCTATCGACGTAACAATGTAGCCACCACAGGACCCGGCTACATTACATGGCGATCCTGCCAACCACTTAAGGCCCTGCCAGCCACTAAGGCACATTACATGGACTTGATCGAGTACTATAAAACATTACCCAATTAGGTTATTACAAAGCAACTTTATTAACCAGATTTGTATATTCACGGCGTCATTCAACTTTGAACTAAAAAAGTACAAAATTAAAAGTAAACTCAAAAATTTCTAATAAACTTAAGTTTGCGGATACATTTTTTTTAGGAACGATGTAATCTTAAATCTTAAAGATATTTAAATTTGGAAAGCAATCCTAAACATATCATATGACCTCCATGATTGTTTATTACTGCCTTAATACGGTTACGCATTTTTAAAATTAAATTATCAATCTCTTCCTGTGGTCATCTTTGAAGAACTCTAAAAAGGTCTCGGGCACAATGAATGTGATCATTTGAATTTGTAATCCTCCTTTGTAACTTATCTCAGAAATGATCTAATGTATTTATATCTGGCGACTGAGCTAGCCACTCTAACAACGAAATGTGTTGCTGTTCTAGAACATTCATTACAATTCGAGGCACATGCGGACGCGCATTATCTTGTATGAAGTTGAAATTTTCTCCTAGTGCTCCTGCATATGGCACAACGACAAGTAAAATGACCTGTTCCACATAAACTTGTGCTGTCATATTATGTTCAATCAAAACGAGATCTGTTCTTCCACCAATACTTATGCCGGCTCATACCATAATTGTATCACCTCTGAGAGAAATGGACTTCTTGGACTGCATTCAAACTATTTACGCGTGCTGACTGCCTCCAAACTCAAATTCTTCTTGAATCATTGTGTATGCCAAATCTAGACTTATCCACATTACATATAACAATTATTATATGTCAAATTTCGGTGATCCTGTGGTCATAAAAGACGTTCTCCGCGATTACCTCTTGTTAGAGGCGGAACTCTTAAGGGCTATCTAGATCTTAAATGTACATACCTCATGTAACCTATTACGAATAGTTTGGTCGCTAATCAGTATGCCATATGCTTGTTAAACTGATTTTGTATATGCCGAGCAGTGCAGGTTTGATTACGTCGGGCAATAATTTGGGCGTAACCCGACCGTTACCCGATCCTCACCACGATTTGATTACGTACTTCACCAGTATCCCTATAACGGTCTCATAAGCGACTTATGACGCTTTGTGTAACTTGAAATTAGGCTGCAACTTCATCTTGACCCCGCTCAGCTTGTAACATCCCAGTAGCATGTAACATTTTTTCACGCGGTAACTAACGTCTTTCTATTGATAAAACTACTCAAATTATAATCAAAACTTGATGTTTTTAAACTCTGCAGCTAGAAATGACGCTACAAAGTAGTTAAACTGAAAATAACGCCGTTATGACAACTAATAAACAGATGTTGCAAACAAAACACAATCCCTCCATTGTTATCAAGATGATAAGGATAATAATGATTAGAGACCGGATACATCGGGCTGAAATGACGACATTACGACGGACGATATAAATAGTCTACAACATCTGTAAGTACATCACGCAGTTGTTGAATAGCACTATTCAAACGGTTAACCGCACATTTATTTTTTTTGTGCGGTTAACCGAATGAATAGTCCTATTCAATAACTGCGTGATGTACTTACAGATGTTGTAGATTATTTATATCGTCCGTCGTAATGTCGTCATTTCAGCCCGATGTGTCCGGTCTCTAATAATGATAAAACCTATGTGTATATTTTCACATTTTTGCTCAAAATATTTATATACAATATGATATTTTGTTTTTACATCTTATTTTTAAAAATATCCCTGTAGGATTTTGAGCAGTTTATTTGCATGTATCTAATTGTTCCAATATCGTTCTTATAAGTATATCATTACAGTAAAACTGTAGTAATATAAATTTCTTTATATATTTTATACCGTGTGCACAACGTCGAGCGATCGATGGATATATAAGTAATGACTGGCCAACTGCAAGTGGAAGGGGCTACATACGTTAAACTCCTACAGGCGTATTTAATTGTGGTGAACTAAGAAAGCGTTATGGTTGTTTATTAATAAATGATGTATCAAAATAAATATTCCAAATTAATAACTAATTGTTTAACAAACTACAAAATTATTTGTAGTATATTATTTATGGTTAATGTACGAATTTGGATATTTTATCCGACTACACCGTTGCTTTTCGCACTATTAGTCATATGCCGGCTGTCAACGTCCCTACAATAACGGATACTTTTGTTTATGTCTCTTCGGCCATAATACTTTAAATTTAACATTTAAATTTAAATAAAATGATATAATATAGTTGAAAGTATCATAAAATACAATCCGCCGTAAAGTGCAGAGTTTTTGTTTACTGCATAATAATAATTCTTGCCGGCGAAGCACAAGCTTGTTTTCCGATTCAATATATTCGCCTTGCTTGAACACAATAAGCAACTGATAAGAATATTCAATGTGTTAGAGAGAGAGTATTTGATTGGTACTTAGATCGTATGTAGAATACAGTACAGTTAGACAGTAAAACAGATTGAATATACTCTCTCAACCCTAACCACATATACTCGCTATTCGTCTTCGTCTTACTACATTGTGGTAGATCGATCACTCCCCGGCGTTCATACGGTATAAAATATATTACAACTAAACATATTTTCATATATATTTTATAGATTATACAAGTTCAAATATAAGTATGTAATTTTAAAATATATAACTGAATTACATAACCATTCTACGAAACGCTTCATAAACGTTCTAAATTGCAAAACTTATTGTTAATAGAGTTTTATAACGAAAATGTAATTTTTTTATCTTAGTTATAGGAGTCCAACTCCCATTATATTCAATAACCTTTGTTAACCGCTTTGGCATAAATTTCACCAAACTTCGACAGTAATCGGGAGTTATTCTTTCCCATGCGTGCTGTAATTCATTGTTATTTCGTGGATACAAAATTATTATACATATTTTTCTTTATACATCCCCATAAATTTTCAATAGGATTTAAATCCAGACTTTTCATAGGCTATTCAAATAGACGAAAGTATTGATGGGCAATCTACTAACGAATTATATTAGCTGTATGGATCGGGAAACTGTCATGTTGAAAGACAAATAAATTATATTAATAATATCTACCGATGGTAACATTACGTTGTCCAAAATAACTCTTTATAGAGCGCTTGTCAAGTGAACGGTGATTTCTCAAATGGCACCTTCGTAAGACATCCATCCCTAAACAGACGCACTAAAACGTCCACTTCGATATCTTTCAAAAATATATTTTTGCTCGTATCTGAGGAATAGATACGAGTAACTTTCTTTACACTTGTATTATGCACAGCTTGGAATGTTTCATCAGAGAATCCAAAAATGGATATACAATTTTAGAAGTTAGTTATTTTACTTCTAAAATAGTATATCCGTTTCTCTATAACGCAATGCAAAATTTAACCTTTCTTCACGGTGTATTTCTGTTAATGTTGTTTTTATAGCAGCACGATAACTTTTCAGATACTCTTCGCGCAGATGCTTAGCGTAGTTGTTATGCTTCCAGGAAATCCTGTCTCAGCTTGCAGCTTTACAGCTTGTGAAAGGGTTATGTCCATAATACTGCTTCAATAAATTGTCTTGTTGAACTGTAGATATCCTATGGTAATGCCCTCTTGGCAGATTCTCAGATTCTTGGCAGAATGTTCTTGGTTCCATTTTATTTTCAACTTTAAAATTGTAACATGGCTAACTTCCTGTTCACAAGCCACTCCTCTAATACTTCAACCATTATCAAGCATTGTAATAGCCTGTTTCATTTAGCCCATTTCATAGCGTGTTCCATTTAGTTAGAGATAGGATACTTGTTTAACGTATGCTGAAATAATAGTGTTTACCTACTTTATTAATCGTTTCTGGAGAAGTTACTATAAATCGAGACTGCGGACGTTCAACACCTTCTCTACTCATATGATAACTTTTGAAAACAGTGAACCATTTACAGATCACTTTATGTGAAGATGTGGATTCATCATAATTTTTCTTCTGAGTTTCTTCACTGGCTTTCCTGCGTAAAAGATAGTGTTTAATTAATACACGAAATTTGCAACAAGGGTTACTACAAACTTGTCACCAATCGAATATGTGTGGGATATGATTGGTACTCGACTCGATAATTTATCTCAACCACCAAATAACCTACTTGACCTTCATCACTGAATTCAAGAAGCCTGGGATGACAATCCCCAGGATATCATAAATCATTTAATTTCAAGCATGCCTCGAAGAGTTAGCGAATGCATAAGAAACCGCGGCGGACCACTCATTATTAAATTACAATTTGATATTTTTTAATATCTTAGTTTGAAAATGTAATCGTTTCTTAAGTTTGACTAAATAAACTATGTATAAATTTTATTAAAATTGATCAACTCTTACTGGCTGTTCGGATTTTTTGAAAGTCAGTATATAAATACAATATTGCATTGTTTACTATTTTTTTAAATTTATTTTCAAAGAGCAAAAATTTGATCAAATAATATGTGTAACACAGCATATTAAAGAGTAAAGAAAATTCGTCGAGCTGTTAACTCGTTAACTCGCAAATCGATGAACACATGCATTAGTGAAAATTGATTTGTATTTTCGTGCACGTCGCAATTTTCTCATGCCCCAAAGGAACTAGAATATGGATTTTTTAAGAAAGTTACTTGTTTTATATTTAGTTAATCCTCTTAGTCTATAACATTAAAATTAAAATTTAAATCGAAGCACTTTTTCTTAAATTCAAATTAGGTCGGATTTAATGAATAGCGAATTAAGAGAATCTTTTTTGATAATTGAAAAAAAATTATGGGTAAAATGGGACGAACACAAAAACAATGTATGAAAATTTGTTCAACATTTCGTTCGTCTTAATCTTATTTCTAATTTTAAGTCTTTTGGTTTCTATTTTTTTCATTCCTGTTTGTATTTACTCAAAAATGATATATGGAAATTTGTTTAATATCACCTTCCTCTAAATTTATTTATTTATTTATAATTTAATGTCTGTTTATTCCTGTTTTCACGTTCAGATTTTTTAGAATATACACAGGAAGAGAATTAAAAAAAAAAGACGTACTTAATTCTAGAACTTAAAAACTATTGAAATTTGATTGCACATGTCACCTATCTTGGTGAAACCTTGTCCTTTTTCTTCGAAGCTTCTATTTTGAGATTTTCTCTTAAATTTTCGGTTTAGCTCACCTCGCCGCAGCAACCAACGGCAATCCGCCAACACGTTTGTATTAAATTTTTCCTGATACCTCTTTTTCATATCTTTCAAATTTTCGCGAAATCTTCACCTTGCTCTTCGCTAACGGCTTCTAAATTTTCCGGAAAGTAGTTAATATGCGAATTCAGGAAATTAAGCTCATTTCTCATGCTCATAAAACAGCTCATTAAGCAAATTTTCAATCATATTCATCACTATTTATTTATAATTAGAGTTTTTATTGTTCTCTAAGAAATTTTTCACCACTTAGAAAACATTTATGCTTAAAATTCAATTTGGCTAAGTTTTTCATCGAATTTCTCATCTTTCATTAATTTCTTTATATCAGGGCCAACAAAAATTTCTTCTTTCAGTTTAATTCGTAGAATTTCGTGTCCAACTATTTTCTACCTTGAGAACTTTCGACATATTCACATTTCATTAAAAAAACATTTGCAATTAGCGTTGCTAAGAAACCTATAAAAGCCCTCAAAATGAATGCTTTTGTAAATCATTAAAGCATCGAACATTTAGGGGATTCAGCTTTAAGTTGGTCACACTACGTCTATAAGTCAGTAGTCACAGTGATAATTTAAGGTTATGCTCTAGAGACCGGACGTATCAGGCCGAAATTACGATGGACTATATAAATAGTCTATAACATCACTAAGTACAACACGCAGTTGTTGAGTAGCACTATTCATTCGGTTTACCGCATATCTGTTTTATGTAGTTGAATAGTGACGTAATTACTTCAATAATTTGAAAAATATTCCAAAAGGCTTCGGATGTGGCCTTCGGCAAGAGCTAGACGCAGTTTTTAATAGAACTCCAGAATTAATAACATTGCGGCAATTGTGTATGGGGACAATGCCTCAAAATCTAACTGCTAAATACGCTGAAATAAAAGTATATTTCCAGTATGCACCTATAACCAGTTGCGATGTAGAAAGGACGCTTTCTATTTACAAGATTGTATTTCATTCAAAGAGAACAAATTTTACAGAAGAGAACCTTGAGAAAGTATTGCTAGTTAATATTAATACTCCTTTACTCAACTTGAACTACAAACTGGATAAATAAAAATGTTTTTCGTATTTTATAGATCACCACTCGTTTGTTTTCCAATTAACAGTTAATACAATGAAAAAAAGAAACTAACTCACCGTACTTTGTCTTACGAAATATAAACTAATAAATAAAATAAATTATTAAAACTCTTCACTCTTCTATCTACGCCCATGAAGAAAGGAATTTAACTATAATATTGAAGTAATTGCGTCACAATTCAAAGGCATCGGCATGCGGTTAACCGAATGAATAGTGCTATTCAATAACTGCGTGTTGTACTTAGCGATGTTACAGACTATTTATATGGTCCATCGTAATTTCGGCATGCTGCGTCCGGTCTCTACTAATAATCTACCAAAGATAAAAGTTAACCTGATGTTCGCCATTAACACAGTAATATTGACTAAGGAACAGGATCTCTAAGCCAAAACATCTTAGATTATAAGCTACAACAACCACACCAAGTAAATGAAATCTAAAAATTAACGGTGATAAACGTGCTTCTATAATGTCAACACTATGGTGTATACTTGATACTCTTCTAATTCACATAATCCAAATCCTAATACCTTTGAAAATAAATGAAGAAAGCACTAAATATCGAAAAGTGAATTTAGATACTATACTAGGGCATGTATATAATTTCAAAACTTAAGGAGGGTTATACCAAACTATTACAACTGTACCTATTTATAAATATAAAATTAACATTAAAAGTGATATGCACATCATTATTATATAAAGCTCCAAAGATAATACTACCTACTGCTCTGAACTCCGAATGGTATATTACTAATCGCTAGTGACTTCAGGAACTAGGACTGCCTGTAGTAATAGAATATTCTAAAAACTTGTAATAAATTTGCACCAGAAATTAGAACATTGTCCCAGCACAGATAACTATCTAGAATCTAGAAGCCAAAAACATTCATACTTCAGCGAAGATTACCATAGAACTTATTCTTATGAATTTAGCTTGATTCGATGTAAATGTGAAGTAATGTTTTGATAAACTGAAACTGTTTAATAGTGGGTCATAAAACGCTGGTATAATAAGTTTCGTTTTGTAAGTTAACTTTTAAATGCTAGGTTTTATACAAGGCGCTCAAATTATCTATTACTGATAAACATTTTGCGGTCGTTCATTAAATGATATCGAAATACAACCCTCTAAACTTAATAAAACGATCTATAAAAGCAACTAACACAATCTTGCATTATCATTTTGGTGCATGTAAGTTATGTTCTCTCTGGATATTCCATAACCGAAACGATCTTCAAAGCACTGCAACTATTTTGCGCACTGTGCATTTTCCAATATTTTCTATTCTAACCAATTCAATACTCCTGTTCGCTGTACGACTGCAAATTCTGAGCACGTCGATTACTGCATGTGGACGGGTCTACTTTAGATTGTCCATAAATATTTTCTTCTTTTGTTGATACTTCCCTCAGATCGTGACGAATTAGTACAGAACCACTCTCGTATGCTTTACCCACAAATCCTCAAATCTAGTTTATTAAGTTTTAAGAAGCTATGCAAACGTAATATATTCCTTTTGCCTCCAAAAAAAAAAGTAGCACTTAAAATGTAATATATTCCTTTTGCCTTGAAAAAAGGCAGCACCTAACCGTTTGGGTCTTCCGAAATAAATTTACTCCAAATAGTTTGTTCGTCATAAGAACTCCTAAGAAGATGAAGATTGTCAATTTCTTCGATAATTCTGGGCAGGTTGTAATTATAGTTTTGGGTAATTTCATTCTTGTTATTATGGTCAATTCTGGGTGGTATTCTACAGTTAGGCTTGCCCGAATTCCCTCAAAACAACGAATAATCAATTAAAAACAAGAATCATACTGTGTATTGATAACACTTCTGTATTGTCTTTTTATTCCCACATGCCAAAAATAAATTGTGGGAATTACGTTTTATTATGAAGCCGCCATTTTTTTTTCAAAATATATGTATACAACCTACTATCAGAAATATGGAGAAAGTATTTTGAAAACTGGTTTCTTGGAATGTATGGACAGAAATGGGGAATACTTATAAAAAAGTATAATAAAACTTTCAAAATAATTTATTGTTATTCTGTTAGGCTCAAGGCAAAAGAACATTTCTCATATTATTACTATTATTATTGTTATTGCTCATACAATTATTACTTCTAATATGAGTTTCAAAG
Organism: Melolontha melolontha; assembly: GCA_935421215.2. Lineage (NCBI taxonomy): Eukaryota > Metazoa > Arthropoda > Insecta > Coleoptera > Scarabaeidae > Melolontha > Melolontha melolontha. The sequence goes on from OW285243.1 coordinate 56,537,574, forward strand.
AAAAAAAAAATGGCAATAATATTTTATATTGGAAGTCTTATTTTTAAATTTAGGTTCAACGCGGGACTTTTTTTCTAGAACAACCTGTTTTCCATTAAATTTCATAAGAATATGGTTCAATAATTGTTTGAATTACATCATCATATCGTATTCATGAGGATTGGCAGCTTTTTTACTCTTCAGGCTTAAGCATCCTTCTTCTCTCGGAACGACATCCTTGTCTCTCCATTATCGCCTCCGCGCATATAAAATATGAATTTTTTTCATCAACTGATTATATTTCCAGTTTATAATATTATACAACACATTTTAAGGGCGTTCTAATTTATCTGTTACATCGACTACATGTATTAATATTTACTATTCCTAATTTTTTTTTGTATTTTACCTTTTGATTGTTATGATCTCTGAATGTAGAAATTCATAAATTTTTAATAATTTTTTTGGCGACGAGTTTGGAACAAAATAGTAAATTATTTGTATGACGTGTCATTAACCGAAATAATTTCAATAAGTCATAAAGTTATTTGTTGAATATTTAGAAAAAAAGGTAGTATGTTAAAAATATAAACTTTTCAAAAGAAATAACTAGTGGATTAATTCTATTTTTATATAAAGTAGACTTGTGTTATTTTTCCTAAGGGTTTTCTACTAATCACGTGCAATTCTACATATTACTCGTAAGTTAACTAAGCTCATTATTTTTTATTCGTTATCAGGTTTATGTTTTCTTTCCATCTCAGTCCCATTTTTCCTTAGATTTTCTATCGCACCCTTTCACGTTTCCGTTGATCTTTCTCTTGCTCTTATTTGTATTGTTCTCGTTCATCATACTCTTTTTGAACGTATATTTTCTTTCATACTTCTTATTCTTCTTCTTCTTCTCTGTTTTGGGGTGGACGCCACCACGTCCAGGCACTTGAGCACACTGCTCTTTGTACTATCCCAAATAGATCTCTCAATTCCACTCTGTTAGTCTTGTGTCCTCGATAAAAGCCACTATCCTCCTCAGGGGAAGTTTGAGTACACTCGGTGGATCCAATAGATCTCTCCCGAAATATTTCTGTCTGAGTTGCTTCAGTTCCTCACACGTGCATATTACATGAAGGCTAGTTTCCTCCTGTTTTTCACATCTCCTACACCAGGGCTCGCTAACCAAGCCCATGGTGTACAAATGCTTCCTCAAAGGACAATGTCCGGTTATTAACCCGGTAATTATTTTAATTTCTGTTTTGCTACTACGAATTAGATTGGCTGAAAACTTCCCGTCCAGCCCCCTTAGTAGTGTTTTGGTATGGAGTTGACCTTCCGTTAACCTCCATTAATTTTTATGTTCTTTTTCTAGCCATAACCAGATCTCCCTTTTAGGGGAATCCTTAGTGATTACACATACAGGTTCTGGTCCTATGAAGTTCCTATTAGTACCTTCTTTGGCCAGTTTGTCGGCTATCTCATTGCCTTTAATTCCCTCATGTCCTGGCACCCATATCAGCGACACTGTATTGTCTTGTGCCAGGTTATTGAGGACCTGTTTACAATATTTCACCAGCTTAGACCTGGTAGATGGGTTCATAATGGCTTTAATAACCGCCTTACTATCAGTCATTATGTTAATTTTTTTGCTTGCGCAGCCGGCTTCCCGAATTTCATCGGCGCAGGTTGCGACTGCTAACAATTCGGCCTGGAAAACCGTAGCATGTTTCCCCAGACATATCGATATCTTCCTTCCAGGGCACATTCCGTATATGCCTGCACCTGCCCCCTGACTAGATTGTGATCCATCAGTGTACCAGGTGCCGGCACCACAATCGATCGAGCGACTTTTTGCCTGTTCCCTGGTCGGTATAAGTATGTTCAGCTTAGCTGTAAACATAATTTCAGGTGCCATACTGTCCACCGGCATTTGAAATATCGGCTCTTCCAGTATAGTTCCTGTGACATCTGTATGGCTCCCTACAACCTTATTAGGACACCATACGTCATTGGCCTTCAGCCTCAGTATCGCAGCCATTGCCTCCGCCTTTATAAATAGTTCCAGCGGAGGGAGACCCACGATGGCCTCAATGGAAGCGGTTCCCGTGCTGTTCATAGCTCCCGTGATTCCCAACAGGGCCTATCGCTGGAGAGTCGTGAGGAGCCCCACCGACGATGTCCGCTCCGTCCTCCTCCACCAGACAACTGCCCCATAGGTAATCGTTGGTCTTATTACTGCTGTGTACAACCAGTGTACCACATTTGGTCTTAGTCCCCAGGTCTTGCCAACAGCTCTTCTGCATCTCCAGAAGAGCTGCGCCGCCCTGTCTGCCACTTTGGCTAGGTGTCTGCTCCAATTCAGTTTCGCATCAAGTGTTATGCCTAGATATTTCACTTCATTGGTTAGTTCTAACTCTTGTCCAAACAGCTTTATGCTGCCCAGATCATTTAGTTTTCTCATGTTGGTAAAGGCTACCAACTTGGTTTTTTGAGGATTGACAGTTAATCCCTCCTCAAGGCACCAATGTTTCTACAATTCGCAGAGCATTTCGCATAATGCTCGCCACTGTCCCCGGGAATTTCCCCTGGGACACTATGACAATGTCATCGGCGAACCCCTGCGTCCATATTCCCTGGTCATTTAATGTCCTGAGGAGATTATCCACTACTAGACTCCATAGTAGTGGTGACAATACGCCTCCTTGAGAACAGCCTTTTGTTGTCCTCATGAAGATCGTTTTGTTTTGCATTTGGGCATGAACTACTCTGCTACGCAGCATGTTATGAACCCAGTTGCATGTGGTGTTTTTTATTTTTCGATCTCTTAAAGATCGAATAATAGAAGGCATCGAGGTGTTATCGAAAGCTCCCTCTATGTCTAAGAAGACTGCAAGTGCAATTTCCTTGTAGTGTAGGCTCCTTTCGAGCCCTCTCACCAGGCTATGCAGGGCACCCTCACCTGATTTTCCCATCTGGTATGCCCATTGCAGTGGGTGTAGAGGAGATCTATCCAGAGCCCCTTCTTTAATATTTAAATATATAATTTTTTCGATAATCTTCAACATAAAAGAGGTAAGACAAATTGGTCTAAATGATTTAGGGTGGGTATATATATATATATATATATATATATATATATATATATATATCTTTCATACTTATAAAATTCCAAGACCAGGCCAGTTGATATCATTATATAGTTTTTAAATGTGATTCCATTTCTACTTCTCCTCTTATGGCCTCATTTCTGATTTTATTTTTTGCTATGGTATTTTATCTCAGTTGTTTGAAGTTTGCTTTTCATTTTCTTCGTTGTGGTAAACTACTTTACATTTAGATGAGCTTTAAACTATATAAAACTATATAAACTATATATTTAAACACGTCTTGCTCAAAACCTCCTTCCTTCTTATAAGTGTATCATCCTATAATTTATTTTGATATCTATTCTTTCATATTGTTGTACTTTCACTCTTAATTTTCTGGCTAATAAAATTATTCCCTATATTTTCAGGGTTTGCTGCAAGTCTTCTTTGTTACTTGAGTAAATCATAAAATTATTCACGAAACCACTGTGATTTACAGTATTGCCAAATTGATGCATATACAGTGCATTTGTAAAGTAGCGGATAAATTCAATAAAAATGAAAAGGGAAGTTTTTCAACAAAATTCTCAGACCTATCGACTTTTATTTTTAGTTTAATTTTCTTACGTGAAGCGGAAAAAAAATTAGGGGTAATTTTTTTCCGTGATTTTGAGAGACCCGCTCGACCGCCCAAATAAGAGCATTTGCTATTTTACATAAAAAAAATTTGAGAATTATTTCATTAAATGTTTAGGAAAACCCCATTAAAGACCATAAAAGAAACTGAAATTGGAATTAAATTAACATTCAATGTATAAAACAAACAACAAATGAAAGGCAAAAACAAAGATTTTGGTGGTCAAACATCTTCAGCTAAATGCTCAAAATTCCATCCATTTATTACCTAACCATAAACTAGTCAACAAATGCTCGAGATACCTGTGCTTGCTTTAATTGTTGCTAATATGTATGCTTCCAGCAATTGCATTTGCCCAGCAAATGTCAGTATGACTCGTGTCAGTGTCAAGTTAGTCGTCGGCGATTTAAGGTCCGTTTTACTTTAATATGTAAATCGTCGACTTATTAAATCTACTATAATATACAAAGGTCAAGAATTAATTATATATATATATATATATATATATATATATATATATATAATACAAGCTGTCCCGTATCGTTATGTTCAAATTTTAGAAGTGTGAAGTAGACTTCATTTCAAGTAACAAAAACGCAAAGCTTGTGTATCCATTTTTATCAGAATAATTGAAACATACATGAGTAGGTAAACCCCACCAGTTTTGTATAATACAAAGGTATTTTTAATAATATAAAATATTATTAAAAATCTGGTGTGAAGACCACAAATGCAGGTTCACTATTAATATTTTCTGTGAACGTGTCCGAATATATCCTATCCCCAGAGACGTAGATACGTATTTCGCTTTTCTACAAGCTCATCGGTACGCCCCTGCTGGAGAAAGGATATTTCCAGACACATTCACAGAAAAGAACCACCTCGCCCTATCTGGATAATTACGGTGATAGGGCGAGGCCGATCTTAATCCCCTTGACTTTTATTTATGGGGTTACATGAAAAATTTAGTCTACGCGCAAGTTTCGAACACAAGAGAAGAGTTGTTGAATCGTATTCACCTGGCTGCCTAACAAATCCGACAAAACAAGTATGAAATTCGGATAAGTACTTCTTCTGCTGGCTTACGGGCACAAGCCTGCATTCAACAAGAAGGTGGACGTTTCGAAAATATTATTAATTGAACTTTTTTAAATCAGTTTTTATTGACTTTAGGATTACATTTTTTTTCATGATCTGACAATTACATTCATAGATCTGTAAGTTTGAAACGAATAAAAATGGATACACAAGCTTTACGTTTTTGTTACTTGAAATAAAGTCTACTTTACACTCCTAAAATTTGAACATAACGAAACGGGACATCTTGTATATATATATATATATATATATATATATATATATATATATAACGTGTGTTCATTTGAAAAGTCAATCTAGGTTGCTTTGAAATTTTGATAGAATAAGACGCATATATATTAGTATGTGTTTGTTGTTCCGTAAACGTAAATCCAAATGACATTTGATAATATCATTCACATTTGTTATTTATTTGTATGTATGAAACTGTCAAAATATACGACTTCGTAGGTTAAGTAGTAAATTTTAATTTACGACATACTTCAAAATGTTCTCAGTAAATAACATGCTACTAGATTGACTTTTCAAATGAACACTCGTTATATATATATATATATATATACATATATATATATATATATATATATATATATATCAATTGATAAATTCTTGGAGTTTTTCGGCTTTTATATGAAATATTTACAAATATTATCAAATTAGTATGTAATTGCGAAATAAATGTGAATGTAAACATTACAAAGCAAATCATATGAAATTTTAAATTGAAAAAAAAAATTTTAATTAAAAATTTCGTATGATTTGCTTTATAATTTGTAGGCAGCAATGTTTACACTCACATTTACTTCGCAATTACATACTAAGTTGATAATATTTCATATATAAGTCGCAAAACTCCAAGAATTTATCAATTGATATATTAAATGAACGGCTAAAAAATTATCACCATGCTTCTCTATTCTTCCAGGCGTCCCCTTCCATGGCTATCTCTCATGATTTGGTACATCCCTTCTTTCCATATTATTACAGGTCTTCGCCTTTGTTTTTGTGATGCATACTGGAATGCCCTCTTTGGCCTTCGATTCTCCTTCATTCTCACTACATGGCCGTACCAGAGTAATTACTAGTTTCTATTCCGTTGGTGTTTGAATACACTCTTTTTGTTAGTCGTTTTTTTCATTTAGTATTCGCTCCTTTTTTGATATCAAAAAAGTTCACAGTTTCTATCGCCTTTCTATAGTTTTTTGGTAATTTCTAAAGCTCTGGGCCATAAGTTAAAATTTTCTCAACGATAACTCTGTATACCATTATTAGATATAATAGTTAGCTCAATATTGTTTGACCGTAAAAGGGAGTTTAGCATGCGAATACATTTTTTAGCTTGGTGTATTCGGTCATGTATGGGCTTTTATGACATTCTTTCCTCCGACAGAACACTTCTCAAATACTTATACTCCGTACAGTTCCCTTATTTGTAGTTCTGGATCTTCTTCTTGTCTTTCCCCTACTTTCAAATACCCAGTTTTATCAGATTCATATAAAATCTCCATTCTTATATTCTTCCTGAAGTTGGTTAAACATGTAGTGAGTATATACTTCGTCACAAGCTATAATTACTTGATCCTCAGCAAATAGAAGAGTTGTTAAAGCGTTGGTCGTTTATCCGAATCCCGAATTCATATTCCTACAGTTTTTATTCTCCAATTATCTAGCACTGGTTGAATATACACTGTGTCCATAAAGTATGGACACAAGCCCGTAATAACGTTATTGTGCATTATTTGATAAAATGCAAAGATATATCGATTAATGTTTTTTGTTAGCAATATTTAGATGCTACCATTTTGTTTTTTCCGTCGACCTTGAATAAGTTATGACGTCATTGATAATTTTTTAAATGTCAACCCCATTTTTTTTTGTGGATTTTGAAAGCCTTTACAATTCTTTATTCGATGATTTAAAAATTTTGGTATGTTACATTAGAAAATTTTTGAGTAATCATTTGTGTCCATAAAATATGGACACAAGCCCATAGTAACGTTATTGTGCATTATTTGACAAAATGCAAAGATATGTCGATTAATGTTTTTTATTAGCTAGGTATATTTAGATACTACCATTTTATTTTTTCCGTCGACCTTGAATAAGTTATGACGTCATTGATATTTTTTTTAAATGTCAACCCCACTTTTTCTTTGTGGATTTTGAAAGCTTCTACAATTCTTAATCGATGTTGTAAAAATTTTGGTATGTTACATTAGAAAATTTTTGAGTAAACTGTGTTGTAATTCTAAGTTTTATTTTTGACATTTTCGGTATCAAATTTATAACAAATGCTCAAAATGTTTTCCTTCATTTTGTTGACAAAATCCTAAGCGCTGATAAATTCCATTTCGCACATTCTGTAATATTTGGGGAGTGATTAGTAGAGCTGAGGATGTTTGCGGTATAACCATGGTTATATCATGTAACCATAGTAAATTACTATGGAGCTGAGGATGTTTGCGGTATAACCATGGTTATATCATGTAACCATAGTAAATTACTATGGAGCTGAGGATGTTTGCGGTATAACCATGGTTATATCATGTAACCATAGTAAATTACTATGGTTACATGATATAACCATGGTTATACCGCAAACATCCTCAGCTCTAGTGATTAGTCTGGTTTCGTAGATGATGCGTCGTCGTAAAACGTCCAAATTTTCCGGTTGTGTCGCATAGACTTTTCTAATGTAACACTAACACCAAAATGTTTAAATCATCGAATAAAGAATTGTAAAAGCTTTCAAAATCCACAAAAAAAAATTGGGGTTGACATTTAAAAAAATTATCAATGACGTCATAACTTATTCAAGGTCGACGGAAAAAACAAAAAGGTAGCATCTAAATATAGCTAATAAAAAACATTAATCGATATATCTTTGCATTTTGTCAAATAATGCACAATAACGTTATTACGGGCTTGTGTCCATACTTTATGGACACAGTGTATATTTTAAACCAGGTAGGTGAAAGGCTACATCCCTGCCTAAGTCCTGGCGTCACAAGGAAAAGAAGTGAATAACTGCTTCCTAATTTAACATTTGCATTCATTGTATTTGCATGTATATTACATATGACCTGGATATAGGTCTTATTAAGGCCAATCTTGATCAACGCTTCAAAAAACCTTTTCAAAGGTACCGTGTCATAAGCTTTCTTCAAATCAATAAATAATAAGTGACTAGACCGATTTCTTGCTTTACGTTTCGCTACTACAAATAAATTATCGACATATGATCTTTCAGTACGTGACCCACTCTATTCTTTCATTTCCTCTATGTCATTTTCTATTCGCGCTTTTATTATTCTGCCGTATAATCTTCCAATTGAACTAACGACGCTTATACCTCTATAATTTTGACATATTCTTTTATGTCCTTTTTTGTGAACGGTACTAATATATGCCAATTTCCACTCTTCAGGAATATCGTTGGCGCTAGAGGCCAACAATATTTCTGCTAACTTTTAATTTTAGTCACCCACACCTGTTTCCACTGACTAGGGCATATATAATAAATAGAAGCTCCCATACTATGTGCGATACAACTACAGTTTTTTTTTTTTGATACCGACCATCTCCAGACGCCTTCGCTGCGCCAGCTTTGCGATAAGGTAGCAATCATTATATATGTTTCCACAGTTGTTTCAGTCAAGTTAGTACGACGTGGGAATAAATGTTTTTTAATGCCGAAAACGACCGTTCTACATCTTATATTTGCATATTTAATATAATCTTTGAAACAACTTAATGGATCTTCATACCTTGACAAATTTGTTTTAATATGAGAAAATCGGAATCTTTGTCTAAAACACTTAAATTTTTCTATTACAGGGTGATTCCTTTCGCCTTCTACAGTGTAAACATCATCCGCAATTTTAAGAAAATCCTCTAACGACATCGAAACATTTTGTAATTTTTCTATTTCTCAGCTAGTCCGAAGTAATTGTGAATAGTTTGTAAATCACTTTCAACCTGAGTATCTACGAAATATTATCTGGACATTACAAAGTAGACATTTAATTATGGAGCCATTATAATATAAGTTCGGTATTTCTGCTATGAAGTTTTTAACAGTGTCCGACATTGATCGTTTTCGCGACGTATGTTACTGCGACATTTTTAAAATAAACGTAGAACTACGAAATAATACTTACGATAGCATACATGTATAACAGATCTCGTACAGAATCGAAGTAATATTGAAGCTAGCAACGCCGCCGCCCCACCCTATTATTTTCCTCAGACCTACATCACTGCCTGAAGGCTCTATTTTACTAGGTCTGGTAATTAGTATATTCTCGTTCGTCCTCTTTTTTATTCTACACTCATAGACCTTCTATTTCTCAATCTTTCGATATTTTACCTTGGTCATGAGAATTGTGTTAATTATGGGTGTGGTTTTGTTTGCAGGGTTGTTTGGGTTGTTAGGACAGTTTATGAATGTGGATAGGTGATGACCACCGCAGTTTGCACACTTTGGTGGGGTTGTTTTAATTTTGTATACAAATAAAACTGTTTTTAAAAAAGTAATACCACACCGCATACATATTTCATATTTGTGGTCATAATTTTTTTTTTATTTTCTTCAGGTGTTCGGCCTGTGATAGTCTGTTTCCATCATTAATGGCATTGGAACACCACAAAGAAGAATTTGAACATTGGTCCGGTGATGAAGACGTAACTTGTACGGATTCTGAAGATGAAGAAGATGAAACTGTTGCGACCGAGGAATGCGAGAGGTTATTGTAAATATACCCCAATAAATGTCAGTTAATTTAATTAATAAACCCCTTACTGTACCTTTGCGAGTATCGCGGTGAATATTTTGCATTACAGTTTGTTTACGGGCGTGAAATACGTGTAACTGTATGGAGAGACTACAATATAATTGTATTTAGTATTGATGACGACTAGGTAAATTTTATTGTGAACTAAATTAATAATTTAATTTCATGCAGACACCCCGAAATTATAATTCCAAATTAGTGTGGAACGTAGTTTAAAATTAATGAAGACAAATAAATTCAACGAGGACTAGAAACAGTTGGTAAACATGAAACAAATAATTACGGAAAAAATTGTCGCTTTCGATGGTTTGCTTTGTATGATTTTGCGAAAAAGAATGATGACAACATAATAAGGTTTGAAATTGTTTCTCTGTATGAAAGTTAAATTACTTCTAAAAGAAATACAGTTTCTTTCTCGTTTCTGTTTATTTCTCGTCAAATTTCGCTAGAAATGTTTACGAAAACGTATTACATTTAATAATGTTATTTTAAGTGAGGTGGATATATTACCTCAACTTTAACTGTATAGGCTTATTAAAATATAAAAAAAAAAGATAATATTTTAGGCTATTAATATTACTGTAACAGGGAACTTAACATTTATATATTATATGTAATATTACTAGTGTAGTTGCCTTCCAGGATTCTTATTGATTCGTGTTATTAATAACTGCAACGTAAATAGCTTTAAATTGTTTGTAAAAATAACAAAATATATCAAAATAACTTTAACATATTCTGATCAACAAAGTTTTCCAAAATATGCACGGCAATCTTCCCTAAAGTTTTTAAAATTTTTCGTGAGAGGTTTCGTAGTAAAATAATAACAATATTAATTTGCGCGTAGATTAAAGAATAAAGTTTGAAAACACAGAAAAGAGCACACGTTTAGTTCAAAAATAAATAAAATAGTATGATAAGTTGACCTTGTTTCCAAAAATTAATTCCTCAAATTTGGTATTTTGATATTTATATTTTTTTCGTAATGATTTTCTTTGATAAAATTTACCAGTTAAGAAATAAAAATTTTAAAATTCAAGTCATTATAAACATTAAAAATTTTGCTGGAAAATTTTATTGATGCTAATGTGATGTTCCGCTATAGTCTTTAAGCTATTCGTGTATATAGTAATTGTTAATTAATTTAATATCGTCAATAATGTTATACACATATTTTGTAGAAAAGCTTAATCACTTTCCGCATAAATTAACATACATAGTCTATAATCCTTATTTACTTGTGAGTTGTCGAGGAATCACTTATTATTTATTGTTCTCTGCAAACTTTTACAACTATTTCCTATTTCTTGCTCAAATTTTCACTGCTTGTAACGGTCGTCTAAAATTTCTGCAAAGAAAGAAAAATATTCCTGGCTTCCTAAACCATTTTCGACTGTCTTGTGTTATTCATTCTTATCAAATGTTCAATTTATTTCAATTTCTTTGTTTTACTGATGTGATGTTAGGAGTTCGGTTCTGGCTGTTAATATATGTAATATAGTATTAAACAGTATTTGGAAAAGTGCAAGATTAGGATAAACTAAGTAACATTAAGAATAAAATAGCAGCAAAAATATAACATTAAATAATTATGTAAAAGTAAATAATTGTGTAAAATATATTAATAGAGGCCAAACCTATGACGGGTTGACCGGGGTTTAGTTTCTTGCACGACGGCAAAACATACCGACAAATAAAAGCAGCTATAGAGTTTCGCATAAATTCAAAAATAAGAAAGACAGGACCGGACCAAGAAAATAATTTAAACAGAAAAAGAACAAAGAAATAAAAGTGTAGAAATGGGACGCTCTGAAGATAGTGATGCATACTCCACGGACGAGAAGAAGAAACAGTGTTCTAAAGAGGATGATGAAGAATGTGCCTTCAGTAAAAGTAAGAAAATAGTTAGATCACCGATAAAACCACAGAAGAAAATGGAGGATAATGTAGAAGCGATTAGGAATATTATGGAAGCAATGCAAATAACAATGAAATCCTTAACGGAAAAAATTAAATAAATGAGAGAGTAGCAGACGGGGAACAAAAAAGAAATTGAATGAATGAGGAAAGAGGAAAGAGAATAAAAAATTGATAAGCGAGAATTCCCAATTGCGAAGAGGAATAACAATAATGGATGACAGGTTAGAACGTCTTTAAAATGAGAAGAGACGAAATAATGAAGTTGGACAAGGACTGTCAGTGAATGCAACTAATCAGGAGGAAATAAAAAACAAAATCGAGAAGTTTATAGAAAAAGAGTTGCAATTAAAAGTCCAAACAAAGGGAGTGACTAAACTAGCGGAAAGAACTTGCCTAGTACAAATGGAAAATGCGACAGATAAGAAAAAAGTTATGCAGTACAAATACGAATTGAAGGAAAGGAGAGAAGAAAAGATCTTTATCAACGACAATTTATCTAAACAACACAGATATATACAAAATATAATTAGAAATAGGGCAAAATAAGAAAAGAAAAGTGGCAAGAGGGTTAAAATTGTATTTAGTAAATTATATATTGAAGATTAAAAATGGAAATGGAACAAAAGCAACGAAAAGCTAATGCAAATGAAAGACAGGAAAGCTAAAAACAACTAAGAAACCAATATATAGATGGAAAGAGGGAGGTTGACACGGCAACGATAACGGACGTTGACAAAATTAAACATACGAGCGAAACGAAGTACACGATAAGGCATGGAAACGATACTTCGTACAAAAAGATTCCAATACTCTTCTTAAATATTTCATTTTGGTGATTTGTAATCGCTGTTCTTTTCTGTTCTTTTCTCATATTGAGTACCCAGTTTTATATATACTGTCATTTTCTTTGGCTTTGATATTTCTTTATAATTCTGAAATATTCTATTTAGTGCCCCATGCATACGTGTTGCAGAGTTTATTCTATTACAAAAGTCATCTTCTTTGGTTACCCTCTATTCAATATCATTTTCGAGTGTTTATATTTTAAGACTTCTGGAATCTTCTATTGTTATATCTGTGTTTATTTTTTTGGTTTATACAACCATTTTTTCCAATTCTTTAGTTCATATTTGCATGTTCATTGATAAATCCTTTTCTGTTCTTACTGTAAGTACCACATCATCAGCGAAAGCATATGCCTTCATATTCACTGTTTACAAATTTCTGTGCACTACCATATATTTTGTGGTTTTACTCCATCATTATTTAATTATTTCATCCATAATACATATGAGCTGTAGATGGCTTTATACCCCTCCGTATTTTACTAAAAATTTTCTAAAAAGTTCGGTTGTCTGTTCTCACTTGATTAATCGTATTAAGACTTTTAAAAACCGTTAGTTCTCCATTCTCATCTTTTTTCATTAATTTGCACCATATTTCTTCTCTGCTAGCCATAAAAAGTTTTCTTCGTGTCAACAAATCCCAGGATTATGGCTTCATATTTTACAAGTACTTTTTCAACTATTTGCTGTTCTGACCTTAGTCGCTATTCACTGGCCTAAATCCACTTTGTATGTCAATTTTGTTTCAACTACCTTCCTTAATTTATTTTGTATTATAATTTCATATTGTTGTTACATTTTTAAGTTTAGAAATGAAAGAGTTTTCAATACATCTATATCAGAATTTATTCATCATCATCATCTCTTCTTATATTTATAACAAAAGGTGATTGAAATAATCCTCCCGTCTTTCTAGTACATATATCGTCCCGTTACATTCAAACAACTCTATCACGATTAATTTGTATATTTCTCAAGACGATGCAAAATAGTTTCCTATTTTCTTTATTATTATATTGCATTCTTCTTTCAAGTTATTTCTACGAATTTACTATTATCTTTTTATTTGTTAATTTAAGTCTATTCCTCTCTTGTTTAAACAGTTCATCGTATGTTTGCTCATTTCTATTTTTCAGGTATTCTTTCACTTTTAATGTATTTTTTTAGAGTAATTATAAATTGGACAAACTTGAAAATTACACAAACAGAATAAAATGCGTTTGTTTCTATGCAAATTTTAATTTTATTATGAAACCACTCTATAAAGTTTAAAAAAAAACGCTCTCAATTATATTCGAAAACTAGTCTAAAAATGTAAAAATTGATTGACAAAAAAGAAAAGAGCTTCTTGTCTTAATTAAGTTACACTGTAATTAAGGTAATGCATTAATTCAATTTTGTTCGTTTTAGCATAATTTATCTCTCAGACAATATACGTATATCACGCCCAAATGTATACTTTGTAACATTATTATAATTAGAAATATTAAGGATCGGACTATAGAATGGAAATATCCAGAAGTATGAATTAGTAATTTTTTGTGAATGTTTTTATTAGCTATCATTTGATAAGGATTAATTTCTTATAACATAGTCTGATCCAAAACATACACATGAAAAACTTTTTATTGTCTTTCACTTCAAAATATTATTTTATTTTGTCTATATGCTATTAGATGCAATATGTTAGATATGTTTACATCGTGGGAGTGACGTAACTGAACGCCGGTACAGCGCTGTTACAGTTTCCTATCACCGTGAATAGCCCTATCTTGTCTTATTGGATAGTAGGCGTTTTGCATAATATGAATGCAAGATGGTAACGGATATGTAATAAAAATAAAACGGCATTTTAATTTCATTCATTGAAATTTCGGAATTACAGATAATAATAAATTTCAAAATTAAGGATTAAGTAAATGGACATAAACATTTCCCTTAGGTGTAACGATAGAAAATGGAAAATTAACTAGTATATATTACATCTAAATTTATTTGACTAAACATAATAAAAAAAATGGAAACAATAGAATGCTCGAAAATAAAAATAAACGAAAAATTCTTCCTTATTAAGAAATAAAAACAAAAAATTTAATATTCTCCTGAAGCAATAATCTGTAGTAACTAAAAGAGAACCTAGAATAAATAGTATTTATTAAATAAATGCTTAAATAAATATTCCACCTTCTTTAGCTAAACAAAATCCAAACTGATCATGTAAAAGATTTTCTGCATTAACCAAAGTATCAGCAGTTATCAGCTATTCGAAGTGTCTATGAATTTGAAACGCAATTCATCTAAAGTAATTGGTTTTTCGAAACAATTTCTTTTTGGTTTTAAGTGACTCCGAATAAAAGAAATCCAACGGGGACAAATTCTGTCAGAATGGGTACCTATCAATCGATTAGAAAGCTGTTCGTTTAGATAATTTTGTACAATCAGTGTATTATGAGGTGGATAAACATTTTGTTAAAAATGTATTGCCTGCGAATCAATATTGACAAAACTTTGAACCGTCGGCGTCGGTATAGAATTTGAGACCTGAGTAATTCAATATATTTATTTCCTGTTAAAATGCCATCAATTAAAAAAGGACCTATTATAGGGATATTTACTATATCACATCACAAATTTAACTTTTATCAATATTGCGTATGTGACAATAAACTTCGGTGTTCATTTTGCTTGGCCCAGTATCTAACTAAGGAAAAATTGTTTTCTTTACTTAAAGGAAATATTGATTTATATGTTTATAATATGTTGTTAACAAAGTTATCATCATTCTGAAATTTCTCCATCACAGATTCACAAAATTGTATACACCAAAAAGTACGTACGATAACTCATAACTATTCTAACCGTTATCTTTTAGGTTTTTCTAATACAGAATAATGAGAAAGCTTTAAATCTGTAGCAACCATCCGCGAAGACAAGTTAGAATCGTTTTCTATAGAAGTACATATTAGTGTACATACTTCGTGAGATATTTTACGGCTGAGATACGATTTTTTACTTTTTCAATAAGTTCGTTTTCGATTCAATCTTTTATTAAATTAAAGATCATTGTTTTGGATGGAATTGTTCTGTTAGGTACTTTGCAGCAAACAAATCACTGATTCTTTGAAAACTATTTTCATCATGTTTACCATTTCTGTTTGTTTCCACTTTTGTGTATCGTGGCATTGCAAAATAAATAATTTTTCTTGACGGGTCAAACTGCACTCCACCACGTGTAAAGTTAGATCACAAGACTGACTCCATGCCAATGTTTTATCTTTCACGAGTCGTTGAATTTTGTTTCGTGGTCGAAGTTGCCTCCATTTCCACTCCATTGTTTCGTATCTCCCAGGGTTGTGACGTGTTTGAGTCTGATTAATAATTAATCGTGTGTTGTTGTGTTTTTTGGGCGGTCCTGTGTTGTGTGTGTGTAGTCTGTGTGTTAGTCGCTTTTTTGCGTTTAAGTCATATGTGTTCGTTTACTGGTCATCATCGCATTTTTTTTTTGCGTTTCAGTTATGTGTGTATTTAATGTTTATTGTTGGAAAGTGTTATTATTGTCTGTGTTTGCGTTACGAAGTATTGTATCTGTTCTTTTGTTGCGTTTGTCGAGTGTAATGTTATTAGCATATTGCCTAAGGCAAGTGCTAATTCGTCAACTGTGTTAAGTGTTGTGTTTTTTTGTTTTTGTGTCCAGGGATTAGTTGTTGGGGGTGGTGCTGGTATGTATTTAGGTTTGGGTGTGGTTTTGTTTGTAGGGTTGTTTGGGTTGTTAGGACAGTTTATGAATGTGGATAGGTGAGGACCACCGCAGTTTGCACACTTTGGTGGGGTTTTTTCGTCTTTGTACATAGGTGTGTCGAGTGTTCGTCTCCGCATTTCATGCATTTGTAGTTTACATTACAGTTTTTTTGGTGGTGTCCGAAAGTCTGGCATTTGTGACATTGTATTATGTCTGTCCGTTTGTTTAAAGGTTCTATTTTAATTGCGAGTCCGCAGCAGTCGTGTATGTTGTAAATTGATTTGTACTGTCTCGTTAGTTCGATTAGCACAAGTGGTGCCGGTATGCCGTGTTTACCGTTCATTCTTTTGATTTTTAATGTCGGGTAGCCTTTGTCAGTCAAGTCGTCTGTAATATCAGTGTCGGTGATAAAGGTAGGAATGCCTCGCATAACTACCTTTAGTGTCTTTTCGCTTCTTAATTGAAATGTATAATATTGAATGTGTTCTTTGTCGAGTATTTGTTTAAGTGTACGGTAGTCTTCGTCAGTTTTCCGTTCAATGTGTATGCCTGGTTTCACTAGTTTGTTTTGTACGGTGTTAATATTCCGTGTTTTGAGTATTAGTCGTATATGTGCCCATTTGTCTTTTTCTGTTATTATTAAAGGTGCGGTTTTGTGTTGTGTATTGCGTGTTTCGGTGTTTGTGTCTTGAGTTGTGTTTGTTTTGTCACTTACCCTGGGAGTGCTGTTGTTTGAAGTTGACGGTTGTGGAGTGAGTTCGTTTGTGTCTTGTTCCATCTTTTCCTCGGCGTTAGTTTTTTCGAGGATACTGTAGGAGTTCTTTGTTTCTATTGGTGTGCTTGCGTGTTCTGTTTTCTGTTTTTTCGCTGCTTTTTTCGGGTTTGTAAATGCGTCGGTGATTATGTTTTCATTTTCCTGTTCCGGTTGGCTTTTTGTCGGTTTTATTGGGCTTGTTTCTTCTGTGTGATGTATGGTAGTTTCCAGTTTTGCTGTCGGATTGTCGCGATCTACCATGAATATTTGTGATTGATTGCGCAAAAGATGTTGGATGTTTTCTTCCTCAGTGGTTTCTTGAATTATGGTTTCAGCGTCTCTTAGTTGCTGATCGGTACATCTTCTTCTGAAGTTGGGTCTCAGCGCCAGATTAGTAATGTAAATCGTATTATATTTTACTCCTTTTCCGGCCATTTCTTCCGGGTTCGTTTAACGAATGTCGTCGTAGGTTCTCTCAAATACGATACTGCTAGTTCAGATATCGCAGTGAGAATTATGATGTTTTATCTATGCTCCATGACTATTTATCTTAAATGGTAAGGTCAGATATTGTTTTAATTCTTACTCCACCCGCTAATAGGTCGCCGCAATCGTCAATATTCTAACGCGCAAACTCAGTATCCACAATTCATCGCATATTTATGTATGCTATTCAGCCATATTTGACTATTTGTTTATCTTGTTACCATCCAAGTATTTTTCTTTCGCTATTCCATCTATCCATATTTTCCTGTAATGTAGATTGTATTATTATTTAACATAGCATATTAATAGTATTGTGTAAGGTTTGTTTTTTTAGTGGTTTAATTAGTAGTATAGTTGTACTAGTTTAGGTTAGAAAGAGTTAGATTTTTTTGTTTTATTTAATTTTTTTTAACATCAAGCATTCGTTTGTGTTTAGATTTCTTTTTGTTTTCTTGGTTCTTCTTTGTGGTAGTAATTAACCTCTCGACCTTAATCTCGCTAAACCCCCTAAAATCCTCCTGTTCTATCACACACCATCAAAGTTTACGTACGCGAATTTTGGCTACAAAAAAGAAATTGTTGCGATATATTACCAATTCAGGGATGTTAATAAATTTTTGTTATCTATGTTGCATAGAAAAAGATGAATACAAGTGGAAAAGGTGGAACAATTTATACGATGTCTTCAATTATAAAACAAACATGTTTATGTATAAATAATTTTTTTTCCAGTTGTATATGAAATTTACGTAAGTAAAATACATATTCTATAATAAACAACATCTTTTATTTAGCAAACAAGCAAATAATACTTCTAATTCGGTATAGACTTCAGTTTACAGGCTAATACTTTACATCTATTTTTAGGTATATTACCAAAATAGACGAGATAGTGGTTTTGCAAGAAATATTTATTTACTACACAAGTTTAAATTCCTCGTGGACTAGACTTGGGCGATAATGTGTAGCAGTTAGATGATCACACTTCGACTGGTACACAACAACATCAACGCCAAAGTTTTGTCCGCATCTTGAAGTATTCAAAGTTTTAAATTAATAGAATTACATTCGAATTTCGCGCCGTTATAATAGTTCTTGCTCCACCCGTATAGGTAGCGCACACATCTTTACCCCAATTTATGGTATCTCCCATATCGTTCAGTTTGTTTGCTTCCACGGTGTATATGATAAGCTTGTAGTAAGTTATGGGATGTCTGTTTAATAAACATAATCTGCTTAAGCAATCACCCAATCTCTTCAACAGCAGAATTTTCTAAAATACAATAAATATAAATGATTACTTATTACAGCTAAATACATTGATCTCAAGTCATTAGTTACTAAACTAGTTTTAGCTAATTCATTTTTACATCTAACTTAATACGTATTTATCAGAATCGCGTCTGTTGGACAATAAAAGCACAGAATAACCAGAATTGACAAAATCGACGATATCTTTGATGTTTTAGAGTTTGGCTTTAGTGACCTTGAGTATGTTTATATAAATGGCCATTTTAAAAATATGTTAAAGTATTTGAAGAATTTAGACAGTTAATGTAATTTATTTAAATTTAAAACGTTTGCATTATATGTTACTAAAAATAATTTTAAGTATGAATTTGTTGTGCTAATTTCTTCGTATTGCCTATTTCTTTTCTAGAACATATGGCAAATGCTAAACTGACTCACAGAGCTAAATATATTAAGAGTAATAATTTATAAAAACAATATGAACACATATAAAATGACACCTGAGCATTAATATTTATTTTTTCATATTTTAGATAAATTCTTGAGTAATAAATCACATTGGCTACAAAGTTCTATCCATTGCAGATGACTAAAGTTTAATTTAAGTTCAATACATTATTATAATTAACTAAATTGCTTGTCGTAATGAAATTAAATATAAAGTGATTGATGCGTCTTCTTCCATTAGATCATCGGTTCCTTTGATCGATTTAATAATATGTATGGGTTTTCATATTTACTTGTAGTAAGTAGTTTATATCCCACCGAATTGAAAGTACGTAGAGTTTGAACTTTTCTTCGACATTCTGGAAATCATTATTACTGGCAAAAATATTTTACTTGTAGGGGATTTTAATATTCCGAATTTTGGCAAACCTGGCCTGGAGTCTGATGCGAATTTGCAGCGTCTGCTTTTATTCACGGCATCCTTAAACCTATCTGTTAGCTTGATACTATCAAATATGATCTGCGAATTCGATGTTGGACATGTTTCTGACTCCCTTGTTGTTGAAGACGGACATCATCCTGCATTTTGATCTGATGTTATGTATAGGTTCATATCTCGTACTCGTCCATTTCTGTAAAATAATAATATTAAATATAACTTAAAAATCCTAATTTTATAAAACTATATTTTAATCCACTCCAAACTGACTGGTTTTTCTTAGATAGTTATATTGATGTCGACGAGTGTCTTGTTGCTTTTTATGATAAACTTTATTCTGTTTTAAACCTTTCTGTTCCTGTGCAAAGATCTCCTTCAAATAAGACTTACCCTCCGTGGTTTACTAAAAACATAAAGAAATATCTTCTGTTTAAGCGTCATTATTATAGGAAGTGGAAATCTATTGGTAATGATTATTACAAGTCAGAGTTTCAGGGAATTCGAAGAATTGCTAAAACAGAAACTTCTAGAAGCTGTACATGTTAAACAAGAGATAGAAGAAAAAAATATTAATGATCCTTCTCAATTCTGAGCTTTCGTTAATTCAAAACGCAAAATGTATAGAATTCCAAGTTACTTACATTTTGATAATCAGGAATATTCCGAACCACCATTGTTGGAGTTTCATCGCATCATCGGAGTTTTTAGGAAGATAAACTCCGATGATGCGTCACTTGAGTACGATACTATTAGTAGTTATCCGCTTATCGTCGTTTCTTGTGTTACACAACATGATATCATCGAGACCATTGGGAAACTAAAGAATGAATATACTGCTGGAGAAGATAATATTCCTACGTATTTGGTTAATGACTGCGCCAATTTTTTTGTTCATCCACTCTCCAAACTTTTCAATTTATCCATTCAAACATCTACATTATCAGAAGCTTGAAAAATCGCTAGAATTTGGCCTGTATTTGAAAAGGGTGATACTGACATCTCTAATTATAAACCAATAGCTATTAGTTCTGTTTTTGCGCAAATCTTTGTATCCGTTCTTCACAAAATTATCTCGTTCAAATGTCTGCCCTCTATTTCTCATTCACAGCATGGATTTGTGAAAAATCGCGCCACTCTAACAAGTTTGTGCTGCGTAACTCAAGATATAACCGAAGCTTTAGACGATACTAGTCAGTTAGATTTTATTTTTATGGACTTCAGTCGCATATTTGATACCATAGACCGTATTTTACTCTTAAAAACATTGTCATCTTTTGGGTAAAGTCATATCTGACAAGTAGAGCAAACTATGTTATCTACAATGGTTATAAATCAAGATTTTTTACCTGACTTCTGGAGTTTATCAAGGATCCAACTTGGGCCCGATTATGTTTAATATATTTATTAACGACACAATAGCATCACTTGACTGCAATGTATTGGCTTATGCAGATGATCTCAAAATATATGACACTGTCACGAACATAACTGATGTGGAATTTTTGCAAAAGAACTTGAAAACTGTCCACAATTGGTGTCACATAAATAAATGTAATTTAAATATTTCCAAATGCTGTGTTGTAGCTTTCACAAGGAAAAAAATTTATACAAACTCTCTTTATTACTCCGATAATACTGTTATATAGAAGCGAAGCTCTACAAGGGATTTTTGTCTTATACTAAGTTGACCTTCAACGATAATTCTGAAACATCATTAGATCTGCTACTCTCTCTCTCTCTCTCTATCTCTGGGTTTTATTGTCAGATTGTCCTGAAATTTCACTAATGTTGGTGCCAATAAATCTCTATATTTGGCATATGTCGTTTGTAAGTTGAAATATACGTCCGCCGTTTGGTGCTCAATCTATGATCTTCACGTGAATCAAATTGAACGCATTCAGCTTAAATTTTTGAAGTACTTGAGTTATAAGCTGGACGGGTTCTATCCAAAACGAAATATAGACAAAGGGAATTTGATTGTGAGGCATGGATTGGAATTGCTAGCTGTGCGAAAGCAAAAGAAGAGCGCGTTACTGGCGACGAATCTCCTGAATAACAGGATCGACTCAACATCGCTGTTAGCGCGAGTACATTTACTGGTACCACGCGTTGCTGCTAGATACTCCCCATGTTTTGTGTTTTCAACACCAAGGACTAATATATTGTGCAGGGCTCTATTGGTGCATTCGTTAAGAGACACGAATGATTTATTTATCGATGCTTTTTAGTTTTTATGGAATTAATTGATTATTTATTTAAGTATTGTCACATAATCAACATTTTGATGCCCTCTTTGGATTATTCTGTTGGGCAAAGTAAATTATTATTATTAATTAAATTTTCGTCTATACCTAGCGGTGTTTATTTCTTGGAAAGGAGAAGTAGCTATGTTTGTTTGTGTTAGCATTATAACCGAACGAGGAAAAGCCTTCCAACTTGGTTTAGATTTTTGTATCTATCCATTATTATTGCTTGGAAATTTCTTTAATTTGAATAAAGCGCTAGGTTTGATAGAAAAGAGAAAAAATAAACAAAAACCTTTTTCGGTCACGGAAGAAGTCGATCAGTTTATAAGAGATAAACAGAAGGCATATAACAGATGGTTAAGTAAATCTCTACCAGAAATGAAAGAGGAATATAAGGAAAAAAATAAAATACTGAGAAAAAGAATTACCGAAATAAAAAAAACGGTCCTGGGGGCAAAAATGTGGACAGATTCAAAGTAAAATAGATGGGGCAAGATCCACTGAAGTATGGAAAACAATAAAGAACATGAAATCACATAACAAATATCGACATTGCCAACTAACTAGCATGACGGAATGGGAAAACCATTATGAAAGATTGTTCACAGAAAATCGCAATGAATTTGAACAATCAATACAATACAATAGAAATTGAAGGGATGGAACTACCAAACAATAACACCAGAGGAAGTGGAAAGACATCTCACTAACATGAAGGATGGAAGATCACCTAGACCTGGAAATATACCGACAGAGATAGTGAAATATGGAGGAAAGGAAATTCTCCGACTCTCAGGCTTGTTGAATAAGTGCATAACTTTGAAACAAACACCAAAAGAATAGAAATAAGTGTATATAACACCACTATTCAAAAGGAAAAGTGTGACCAACAGCATAAGCAGGTTATTTGCAAAGATCTTCCAGGAAAAGATAAGAACATAGAATAAGCGGTGATCAAAGTGATTTCATCCCAGGTCGTACCTGCCTCCTCCTCTTCACATTACAACAAGTGGAGAAGAGAATTGCAACAGGACAAGAAATTCATATCGCCTTCATTGATCTCAAGAAAGCTTATAATTCGGTACTACAAAATAAGTTATGGGAAACCTTGATTCATATTAATATGAATACTGATCTGCCATCTATGATTAAAGAAATATACAGTGGAAATGTATCATTTATAAGGAATGGAAAACAACTGTCAAAATATATATTGATAACAAAAGGACTTCCTCAAGGCTGTTACTCGTCCCCGATATTATTTAACCTGTACTTGGAAGCAGTGTTGAGAGAATGGAAATTAAAGTGCATAGCAATGGATATACCAATTAATGAAAGACATTTCCTCACAATTAACTTCGCAAACGATCGAGTGTTTCTCGCGCAAGATTCATACGATTTGGAATTTATGTTAAGAAGACTTAATAGTCAATATAAGAAGTGGGGCCTCCAAGTGAGCCTACAAAAAAAAACAAGTATTTTTAGCAGTGAACGGCAGTGCACAATTTGAAGTTTTAAAAGGTGAGGAAGTGCAAATACGCCAAGTTGAAGAATTTAAATTTTTAATTTAAATACTTGGGGGCCGTTTTGGATCGAAATGGTATAAGGGATACGGAAATTAAGAACAAAATACAAAAGAGCAGATAGATGATCGGCTGCCTAAATTCACTGTGGTGGGATAAGAATATCTCCAAAAATATGAAGAAACGCATTTGCCAAACGATGGTCGATACGGTCCTATGCTATGGATGTGAGATATGGGTACTCGACGGACATATAAAACAAAGACTGCAAGCAGTTGAAACGCAGTGCTAGAATTTCAAGGTACCAACATATCTCAAATGAGACAATAAGACGACAGATGGGAGTGGAAAGGACGATTATTGATAGGGTCAAGATTCGCAATCTGTGCTGATTTGGGCACCTAATGAGAATGACGGAAGATCGATGGCCTAAAGCAATATTTATGTGGAAGCCATCAGGAACCAAAAAGTGGATGACCACGAAGATCTTGGGATGAAGGTGTAAGGAGAACCATGAGAGAACGAGGTCTCAATGATGACAGACTCAGGATAGGTCAGTTCGAAGGAAGGGTTTGAGTAGGCAGTGTCCAGCTGTATAATGATATCGTTATGCATAATTTTTGTATATAAAATATAAATGACAGTATATTAATGTCATACTTATACATTTGCAGTTGTCATGGATAAAATTATTCGAAGATACATTCCAGTTTAATAATAATAAATCATGCCTTAGTATTTTAAAAATAGTTAGGCAACAAAAACGGGGACTGGCAAGGTATGAGTTATTATTATGTATGCGCCCGTGGAGCGACTTAAGATGTTAAGCTGTCGGCATTCGCCTTAAACGAGAAGGAAAACCACGAAAACCTACTCATGATAAGCAAATGTACAGATATACATTTGCTTATCATGCTGATAGTTCTGTGTTTAGATCCCTGACTTATTGGAGTTTTTCGGCTTCTATATGAAATATAGATATATAGAAGCCGAAAAACTCCAATAATTTATCAATTGATATATTTAATAAACGGCTAAGAAATTATCTAAACACTTATATATATATATATATATATATATATATATATATATATATATTATATATATATATATATATATATATATATATATATATATATTGCTTATATCGACTAGAAAAGAATACATAAACTTGCGTGCAAAATTAGTAAAATTAAACAGGTTAGATATTGTCTTTAACTACGAAAGTAAACAACATTTCAAGTATTTTTTAACATATTACAGAATGGCCGATTGGATTCGGCACACTAATAGTACCTCAAATTTAACAATTTCATCAATCTGTTATTCTGTGATAAACGTCCATTTTTATTATTATTATTATTATTATTGTTACTATTATTAGCTGGAATTCAAAGCTTTTATATTAATTAATTTAATTAAATTAAATAATTGAAAAAGAGATATGTAAAATATATATAGATAAGAAAAGATAATTGAAAACTACGCAAATTAGTTCATGACTCCACATGAAATATAACATTCGTAATGTTGGACATATTGCCTCTAATTTATGAAACATGATCCGAAGTTACAATATTTAATTTTATTAATTACTTATTGGTCGAAAATATTTCATTTCTATATATTAACAAAAAGACCTACATATCTGTACTTTTACCATTCCTGTAGGTAACCTTAAATGTATTTGAGAGATAAGCATGCCGGAATTGGAACAATATCTAAACAAGAAATGTTTTTCATGTTGACATTACAGGTAAATAGCGTATGTAAGATGAATGATCTCTAATTGTATTTGTTTATACCAAATGAAACTATTTTTAATGTACAAATAAATAGAGTCAAATGATCGTTATTGGTGTTTTTATGAGATTAAAATTTGATCTAGAAGTTTTCTTTATCTACCCTAATCGTGGCCTTTCGTATTGTATAACTATTTAAAGAGAAAGCTAGATGTAGATATATTTTTCAGCATTCATCTACAAGGTTCTGCTAAATTTTAATAATGAGAACTTTTAAATTTAAAATCTTAATTAAACCCCTAGATATAACATTTAAATACCGACGCGTAAATATATCTAGAAAGTTAGACCCTTCCACTTAGTTGAAAAATTCTTTGATAATGATATAATATGCTGAAAGAATATTGTTTAATAAATCTAATCAAGCTTAATGAAACAAATTAAGTGTTTAACTTTATAAATAAATAGAGAATGCGAAACTATAGTGTTATGTATCAAGGGAAAATTAACACTCCCGAAGAACCCGAACAAGCTAGCAAAATCATTATTTACAAGTAAAATAATAATCATAGTGCTACCACCTCGCAAATCTTATGACTAGTGTGACCTGCACCACGTGAAGCAACAAAACTCGCGAAAACTAAATTTCCAAGAACAAATAGACCTCCTCGGACTTACTTTTCGTGGGCAGGTTGCTGTTAAACCTACAAAGCAGGCGACCAGTACCACAGCGTAGCTCGAGTGAAGACGGGTGAGTTCCTTGACGAAATGTTGTTAAGCCGACTGATCTATATTTAACAAGCCACCGCGATTTAAAGGCTGTTTGTATAAGTGAATTAATACGTTACGCGAAGGACGTACATGCGATAGCGTACCTATTACAATCAATAAGTCCAGAAACAGGAAGCTATAGAAAGTTAAAGAAAACGACAACCAAATAACATGTAATAATATTTATTTTAAATGTTGGTAACTCAAAACACTAAAATAATGTTTTGAACGTCTTTGTTTATAAAAATATTAAATAGTAATAATATATCAACTTGACAGAACACTACAGTGGGTAAAGTCTTGAATATAAATGACTAAAAATATAATAGTAACTACACCAATGGTAAACAATGATGATATATACACTCCACAAGAAAATTATGAGACCACCTTATATATGCAAAGTAAATCGTTGCAATAGTGTTTGTTTGTGTTAGTTTTATGACACTGTCGCGCACTCGCGTGTTCAAATAATTTTTTTTCTAATTTCGTGTGCTTTACATCTTCTCATTTCTTTCAAAAATTGGTAAGTTTAAAACTACAGTTTTTTCTTTTAACATCTATCACATGTTGCCATGAAGAACCCTCATACCTGGTTTGATAAAAATGAATAACACTCCCCCAACAAATAATGCACATTTCGTTAATTAACGATGGTAGGAATCAAAGTTACGTTAGTAGGGTGTGAGGTGTCCGACAATCGACAATTTCGGAACTGGTGCGCAAGTATAGAGAAACTGGACGATATAACAGGAGACCAGGACAAGGTAGGAAGCGGTCAACTACGGCTATAGATGATCGCTTTTTACGACTTACAGCTTTGCGAATAATGCATTGCACTGCAAGACAGATAAAAAACGAGCTGTTTACAGTTCGAAATGTTAATGTTACATCTCAGACGTTAAGGAACTCACTTAAAAAACAAGGAATACGTAGCATCGGCCAAAGGCCCCATATTCACTAGAGAATACTGAGTTCACAGACTACAATTTGAGAGAGATCATCGTGATTGGACCGCTGAAGATTGGGCTAACATTCTGTTCACAGATTAGTCTAGGTATTGCCTGTTCTCATCAGATAGACGCCTGCCAGCATATAGACAAAATGGTGAGAGCTTCAGTCAGTGCAACTTCAGGAAAACAACAAGTTTCGGAGGTGGTTCGATTGTGATATGGGGAGGTGTTAAGACGGGGTCGGAGGTTATTCATAATGACTCTAGCACCGCAGATATGTACATTAGGATTATCTTAGAGCCACTTGTGGTTCTATTTGTACCTTACATAGGCCCGAATTTCCGTTTAATGCAAGATAATGTTCGCTCCCCACATCGCCAACATTGTACAAAATTACCTAAATAAGGTTGACATACGTGCTTTGCAATGGCCAGTTAGAAGCCTGGGCATGAATCCAATAGAGCATGTCTGGGACCACATTGGGTGGGCACTACGAACCAGACAAGATTCACCAAGAACGCTAGAAGAGCTAGAAGCAGCGGTCACTGAAGAATGGATCCAGGTGGGTCAAGACTAAGCTTAAGCCAAATTCTTGTTTTATCGTACTTGCGTGTTTTTTTAAGTTCGTGGTATATTTTACAAACATTTACAAAATTTTAGAAGCCTACTATCAACATTGCGCCCAATTGTGCCAGATAGATAAGTTTTTAAAATTATTTAAACTAAACTATTTGTTGTTTCTGCTACAAATGATTAAAGTGCAAGATATTACCATATCTGTAGAGGAAAATCCTAATTTATCTACAAACGATGGAACAGCGATTAATAGAGAATGCGCAATCTCAAATGGAGCAGAAGAATCTGAAAAATGTAAAAACTTTGGGATAACGATTAATAGACAATTCGCAAACTTTGGAACAACGTCTAATAGATTCACAAATTCAAATGGAACAAAAGAATCTGGACAGTGTGAAAACTTTGGAACAACGACTAATACCGAATTCGCAAACCCAAACGAAACAAATGGAACAGAAAATAATAGATGCACAAACTCAAATGCAAAATTTGGAAAATACAATAATCTTCGAGAAAAGTGGAGAGTGGTAGAACAAATGGAGCAAAAGAATCTGGAGAGTGTGAAAACTTAGGAGAACGTTCTAGAAAAACAACTGGTGGAAAACTCAGAAGCATTAAAGGAAGAGGTCTTCATAGCTGTAGAGGAGATAATTGGAGAACACTCTAGACTTTTGGAGGCGATCATGACTCAGATGAAATTACCATGTGTGATACCAAGTGAGCATGAGTCATGCTGATTTCAAGCAGGTCAACGAAGAAGCTATGCCACGGCCCATCGAAATAAAAGAAGAAGTTGTGACTATCTCAAAGACCAGAATTAAGGCACCTTTGATAAAAAAAGTCATAGGCAACTTACCTAACAATTCGAAGCAGCGGCAGAAGCAAACGCATGGTCATCTTTCGAGAACGTTACTGCTTTAATCATATAGTTGAAGGGAGATGCTAGTGACAATCTCCAGACATAACTTCCTGAAGAACGTAAAGATTATTCCCAACTTATTAAACGGTTGGAGATTAGATATGGCCATGCGCATCTGGAGCAGGTATATCATATTCAACTGAAGAACCTGTAATGTAGCCGGGTCCTGTGGTGGCTACATTGTTACGTCGATATGCTGATGTATATAGGCATCGAAATAAAACTCAGATGAAGTTGGTTTAACGAAGTATAATGAGTTAACACGTAACAAACATAACAATTATTTACACATATAACAACGAATGTATAGTAGTCAAAGGAGAGATCTAACTGGCTCTCTAACTATGATTTCTCCTTGTTCTTTAATGGAACATCTTATATACCATTAGAATGCCCTCGTTTGACTACGTCCTCGCTTATCTGTAAACAGATGTGCAAGTGTGTATACTTCTAATTGAGAACGCTTGTGTTAGTCAATCGGATGGACCGAGGCCGTGTTTGTGCATACAATATAAATAAGGCCGGGGCCACACCTTGACTATATCAATAATATAAAACATTACCCAATTAGATTATTACAAACCGATCGCAGAAGAAAGGCGAGAATCTTCAGAAATTTGAGGCAGATATTGCCCGTTTGGTTCGACTGGCATATCCAATGGCGTCAGACAATTTCATTCAATACCTGGATTTCCAGACGTTCATAGATGGTCTCCGGGATAGTGATACGCAGCAGGCATTAAGGCTGGTACGACCGAAGACCTTGATCCATGCCTTAGCGCACGCACTTGAGTTTGAAATTCTAAAACAGGCATATAGGAACAATGATCGAGTCTGTACTGCCGACAACAGGGAAAATGAAGAATTTGTGGAGCAAATGGTGACCCGGGTACTCAATCTACTAGATTACTTATTGTAGGGCTATTTAAAATAGAAAGTGTATTTTACCCGACCTATAAATTTGCAAGATTTGGCTGAAAGTATTAAGAAAGAATTGACAGACAGACTGGCTTACTGTCAAGAAGTAAGTGGCGCACATTTTGAAAATATAGTAAATTAAGTTTAATTTTGTTATTTTTTCTTCCTTACCAATTAATAAATAAAAAATATTTTAGTGTATATTAAATTATAAATATTATAGTGTAAAAGTTTGTCTTTTCGGGTTCTTAAATAAAACTAACAATAACTTTAGACACACACTATATTAATAATAAAACGTATAACAAGATAAAACTAACTATTAACAATAAGCACATTTATGTATTTAGATTTATGTATCTATATTTATGTGTACTGCGCGACGCTCTAGGATTGAATGCCGCCATCCCTTCTTCGACGGCTTTTATATCGTGGCTTATATTTTCTCGACGTATGTGGAACGCTCCAGAGAACACCAGACTCGAGGCCTACGAGAAATACAGGCCTAGGCGCACAAAAATCACGTGACCATCTTAGTCCCATAATTCCTTGCCTATGGATTGTTGTGTGATTCAGTGCAGTTCAGTGTGGTTATGTTTATATAGTTTCGCATGTGCTACAAACTCTTTTATTAAGTTTACAGGATATTTATAAGTTATAAGTGCATTTAAAGAACATTGAGAATACATAAATATAGTATTATATAGTAAGTAATATTATTTATTTGCATCCACTTCTGTGTTTTTAAAATGCTTACTTGTTATTAATTTTACATTGTTTTGTTTTCAGATCATGCCTAGACATTGCAGTGTAAAAGGATGTAGATCAAATTACAGAAATGAAACAGAGTATGTCACAACATTTGCACTTCCTAAAGATGAAGTTTTGAGAAAAACCTGGCTAAGAAAAATACCAACTGATTTTACTACCGTAAAAAATCCTTTTATATGCATCAATCATTTTGCAGAATGTGACATTATTAGAACAGATGTGTGTATTGTTGGTGGAGAACGTAAGGAATATCCAAGAAAAATACCTAAATTGAAAAACAATGTAGTACCTTCAATATTTCCAAACCTGCCGCACTATTTAAGTACAGCTCCTTCTACTTCAAGAAGGTTATGTAATGTAGAAGCGGAAAATATGGAAACCGCTGTAAAAGACAGTCTTGAGTCTTTACAGAAATATCAACAAGCGAGGGAAATTCACACAATAGAAGATATTATAACGTATTATTATAATTCTAAGAATATCTCAAATGAATGGATTTTAATTAATCGAAATGAAAAGGGTTTATTTGTGCTACATTGATGTGACTGAAGATGTCGCAAGTGTTCTATATTCGGTAGTGGTTCAACAAAACTTAAATTATGAATTATGCATAAAAGGCGAGAAATTATCTTTTAAAAATATACCCCGAAACATGCATGTGTTAAATTCCATTAATATTTTAGAAGACATTCTTGATTTTGTGAAGTGTAGTGTTAGTGATCCAATTGAAAAAAATTCATTTGATAAAATTAATACTGTTATTTGAAATTAGTAAAAATCATGAAGAAGCTGTGCAACTTTCTTTTATAATGGAGCAATTAACCTTATGCAGGCGGCCATCCAACACAAGGAGGTATAGTGCGAACACACTACTTTTTGCATCAACGTTATTTGTTCAGTCAAGTGCAGCATATTTTTCTTTGCATAAAAATAAATATCTATATTTGCCGCATCCTAGAAATATAAGGAAGTTAATTTGCAAATTTTCCCTAGGAGATGCTAGTCTTGAAGGAAGCATTGAATACTTAAAAAGTAAAGTTTTTTGAGAGACCATGAATTAATTGTAAATTTACATCTGGATGAAATATATGAAAAATAAAAAAACTGAAAGCTTAAAATATATTTAGTATAAGACAATGAGCCTTATATACCTTAACTTTTATAAATCTTATGACTATTTTCTGTTAATTTATATATATTATATTGTTGTTTGTAATTGTTTATACATTAAAAATGATTTACAATGACTATGTGATAATTTTATTAAGACCCAAACCATTCATTGCAGTAAAATATCTTGATACTTTCTTGTTCAATGTACATAAAAAACACTATTATCTACATAAATAATTTTCCGTTTTATGCTATATTTCGTACTAAGTAATTAAATAAGAAAAATTTAAAACAGAAATCGATTTATTACACCAAACGTTTGCACATATAGTACATTCAAATCTAGCGCGGTGAAGTTATGGGACTAAGATGGTCACGTGACCACTGTTTCTCGAATACGCGCCTAGGCCTGTCTTTCTCGTAGGCCTCGCACCAGACTAGTATGATGCGCTTACGCGTAGTAGGATGAGTCATCACAATAGAGAATCCCATATTGTAAAAAAAAGCAATTTAAAAAGTATAATCTTGGTACATTGCATTTTTTTGAACACTCTGTATATTTAAAAATTGCTTCATCCCTAATTTTCGTATCTAAAATTTTATTACAATATTTTTTTTTAATTATCAGATATTTGTTCCACAAATTTACCACCCATCACTGATTATTTTTTACCCTAAAATTCCTAAAATAAGTATTTCATTGAAGAGTCATTCTCCCGTCAAATCACCCCCGTACTTTTAACTTTTAATGTTACAAATATAATACTTTAGAGTATCACGCAAAAACATTTTTCAATTATCAAGAAGAAAATATTTTATTTAAAAAGCCCGGGAGCGAGAAAAGAAATTCCCGAGTGTATTACATTCCCAATACGTATTCTACCCTTCGACTTTTGTTTCATCATTTTTTTACAAGAGAGACTAAGAACAAAAGGTAACGTTGCCTTTCACGAAAAATTAAAGAATGATTATTACCGTCAGGAACGTTGCGCACGCCTCAGTGATACTGTTGAAAAATGTGTAAACATTATGCAAGTGGTACTGACAAGGAAAAGAATAGTTAAACGTACTTTAGTAAATAAAAAATTTAAATCCTACAATTTCCACGTTTTCATGAATTTTTTCGTGTGGAATTATTTTATTTAATGCCACGTTAATACATAGATGTCAAAAAGTAGTGAACTTGATTTGGGTGTATTCAATTTGTTTTCACGAATTAACTGATGTTAATTATTTCAGAATAGATAAAGTGCATAAAATAACGGTTGCTAACGTGCGCGCGCAGACGCAATATTGGCGTAATGAGGATGTTCGGAAAAATGTTGAAATCAATCGTAACGGACAATTTAAAACGAAGCTTCTATTTGTTGTGTATGCCCTTAGTCAGTGGAGACGGTCGTGGATTGGCTAAACAGATGATAGGTAGCGTGACTTAGTTTCAAGTACGGAGGCTCAGACTACTAAAAATTAAACAAAACGACGAGCTAAACTAAGGGAGAAAGGGGTACCTAAATTCAAAATAAAGAAACGAAAATAGTTGATTCGTATATTGACAATACAAAAAACAAGTATTAACAAAGGGGCTTTCAAGCCGCAAACGAATTTACGTTGTAATAGAATGACAATTGAAAATGAACACTCGGTATATTAGGACATTAAAATATCGACATAATACAAAAGTTTTACATAAAATTGTATTGGATCAGCAATTTGTTCCAAAAATAAAATAAAAATAAATTGAATTAAATTGCAGAATGTTCCAAAAATATGACTTAAAATTTAGTTAATCAAGCGATTACCAATTACCTAATACCTAGGATCAAAATTTTAGTTTTATCACAGATGGTAGCGGAACCTTACAATAGAATTACACACATTTTGTTACCTAAGCATTAGTAAAATGGTATAAAAAAAGTATTAAAGTTAACAGAAATTACGATTAATCAAAATTTTCTCGCACGCCTATGGTGATGAATTAATGCAATATATATCTAGGATGTTTAACAAAGTTGCCGTTAAATTACTCACAATGTGAAATCAACTAAAATTAACCATTTATTTAAAGATAAATTCCATAACAATATATGTACCAATAATTAATTTTTATATTTGTATAATGATCAAATAAATTCTTTAAAAAAATAAGTGAATTAAGTGATATTTTACCAAAGCTCCAAATATACATATATACGAATATAACTAAGAATATATGCCGATGTAATTGATATCAAATAATGACATTCGTTATTAATAGCAAAATACAAAAAAGGAGGTGAAAAATCGACAAAAATTTAAGTTTCACCAAAAAATGATAAGTCTTTGTAGAAGTACTTCGATCGGCTGTATGTGTGCGACGCAAGATGGAGAACCACAGCTTGTACGTTTCTTGTGTCCAGATGTTCAGTCAAGACAGTATTGGCTTGATTTTCTGTCTCCGTTGGTTGCTTGGTTGTCTGTCTTCCTCGTTGCGAAACATATTTATTCCGTTTGTCGGACAAAGAAAGCCTGAGCCTAATTACATCGAATTACTTTGCTATAAGACGTTCAAATTCACTAACAATAGTAAACTTTCTACTAATTTACCACACACACTCTTTTTGAATTCGCTAACAGCGAAAATTACCATAAAATTAGGGTATAGCGTGAATTTTTTCTTGCTTTATGAAGCACCAAGAAACAAACTCAACTCTCACACGTCCCACAGCAGATTCTCGCAAAATCGCCCGGCCGAAGCAGGGTCAAATTCAGTAAACACGATCTCACTAGGTGGTGCAACCGGAATTGCAAGGAATGAAATAATGAACTTCGTTTCGCGGTGCAGGCAACGAGAGAGAGAATTCACATGCGGAAGCACGTTAGGAGAAGTATCAAAGAGAAAAAGAAAATTTTCATAGGCAAAAAGAATGAACACGGTATGTTAAGTACATTTCATGAAGAAAGTGTTTAATTATAAGAAATAGTGGTTTTCTCATTAGTGTTATGCTTTTTTATGCAAACATCTTGTAGTTTGCAAAAAAATTGTACATGATGGAGGGAAATGGAGATCATTTTTGGATTCAGCAGATTAGAAGACATAATATTTATCAAAAACCACTGTTATTTGTTCTCTCTGTGAATATATTTTCTCATTCGCTACTATTAATCTATTTCAATGCTTCATTTCTTTTGTGTAAGTATTAAATAAAACACACCCTGAATCTTCGATGCTGCTCATACATTTAATTAACTATTTTCATTATTGTTAGGACGCTACAACTAGCCTGCAGCAACAAACACAAAATAAATTCAATCCACTAGCGTCCGCTGGTAATAGTAAAATATAAAGTATAAAATATATAGACGGGACGAAGATTATAACTTAAGGAATTAAACAAGTTTCAGAAGTTAGTAATTTAGAAAGAAAACAAAGGTAGGTATTGTCAAAAAAAACATTATTCTTTTAGAATAAACATAAATTAATATATCTTTGGAACCAGATTTTTACGCAGATATTAACATAATATAATTAAACAATATTTTTCTATTTTGCGTTCGTAATGAACGCATTAAGACACCCAAAACAGTATCCAAATTAGCTTCATTTTGATACGCTTTTTTTCATTTTTTAATGTTGGCGTTGTTCGAACACAGATGTAAATATCTTATTGCTGTCATTTGATTTTAAGAATTTCAAGTATATTAGACAGAATGATAGACGTCAAAAAGAAAAATGCTACACAAACAACGTGTATTGAATACAATTGACAACAAGATATATTAGTTAATATGTCACTCATGTTTATATTTTGAAATAAAATATGAAGTAATATTTACGAAGATTAAGAATTAAGAAATCATGAAAAAACAAGTCAATCAACGGGAGGAAACGTACAGACGCGCGTTTCGTTCTGGGTGGAACTTTTCAATGTACGGTATTCCCTCGATGACGGACATTGCTTTTTCATTTCTATACTTTCTGTATATATAGTTAACATTTGGAATTTACTGCAAGTGAGAATTAATGAATATTAAATCACATTCTTACATGTAAATGTCGACTTATTTGATGCGTTCGTAACTACAATCTAAGTTTGTACCAGTATGCAGAACACACCCTTTCGCGACAACGAACTTCCTGGTGATTAGGTTAATTAAGAATTAAGAAATCATGAAAAAACAAGTCAATCAACGGGAGGAAACGTACAGACGCGCGTTTCGTTCTGGTTGGAACTTTTCAATGTACGGTGTGCCCTCGATGACGGACATTGCTTTTTCATTTCTATACTTTCTGTATATATAGTTAACATTTGGAATTTACTGCAAGTGAGAATTAATGAATATTAAATCACATTCTTACATGTAAATGTCGACTTATTTGATGCGTTCGTAACTACAACGCGCGTCTGTACGTTTCCTCCCGTTGATTGACTTGTTTTTTCATGATTTCTTAATTCTTAATTAACCTAATCACCAGGAAGTTCGTTGTCGCGAAAGGGTGTGTTCTGCATACTGGTACAAACTTAGTTTGTCGGATTGTAGTTACGAACGCATCAAATAAGTCGACATTTACATGTAAGAATGTGATTTAATATTCATTAATTCTCACTTGCAGTAAATTCCAAATGTTAACTATATATACAGAAAGTATAGAAATGAAAAAGCAATGTCCGTCATCGAGGGAATACCGTACATTGAAACGTTCCAACCAGAACGAAACGCGCGTCTGTACGTTTCCTCCCGTTGATTGACTTGTTTTTTCATGATTTCTTAATTCTTAATTAACCTAATCACCAGGAAGTTCGTTGTCGCGAAAGGGTGTGTTCTGCATACTGGTACAAACTTAGTTTGTCGGATTGTAGTTACGAACGCATCAAATAAGTCGACATTTACATGTAAGAATGTGATTTAATATTCATTAATTCTCACTTGCAGTAAATTCCAAATGTTAACTATATATACAGAAAGTATAGAAATGAAAAAGCAATGTCCGTCATCGAGGGAATATCGTACATTGAAACGTTCCAACCAGAACGAAACGCGCGTCTGTACGTTTCCTCCCGTTGATTGACTTGTTTTTTCATGATTTCTTAATTCTTAATTAACCTAATCACCAGGAAGTTCGTTGTCGCGAAAGGGTGTCTTCTGCATACTGGTACAAACTTAGTTTGTCGGATTGAAGTTACGAACGCATCAAATAAGTCGACATTTACATGTAAGAATGTGATTTAATATTCATTAATTCTCACTTGCAGTAAATTCCAAATGTTAACTATATATACAGAAAGTATAGAAATGAAAAAGCAATGTCCGTCATCGAGGGAATACCGTACATTGAAAAGTTCCAACCAGAACGAAACGCGCGTCTGTACGTTTCCTCCCGTTGATTGACTTGTTTTTTCATGATTTCTTAATTCTTAATTAACCTAATCACCAGGAAGTTCGTTGTCGCGAAAGGGTGTGTTCTGCATACTGGTACAAACTTAGTTTGTCGGATTGTAGTTACGAACGCATCAAATAAGTCGACATTTACATGTAAGAATGTGATTTAATATTCATTAATTCTCACTTGCAGTAAATTCCAAATGTTTACGAAGATTAATAAATAATAGTTCGCGGATAGCAAAATTTAAATTATTAAATGTCAAGTATCAATGTGACCAACTGCATACTATATCTAAACTAATATTATAAAGAGGAAACATTTGTGTTTTTGTATGTATGTTTGTAATATTTTCACACAAAAACTACTGGACCGATTTCAAAAATTCTTTCACCATTAGAAAGCTGCATTTTCACTGAGTGATATAGGCTATATTACATTTTCCAAGAAAAAAGGTATCCCCAATAAAAATGCATTAATGTAACCCAAGGTGTGAAAAAATTAGTCACAAAAAATCTGTCATCGCGTACGCTGCGGAAACTATTGTTGATAGAACAAAAAAATGTTCTACAGTATTATAGAACGTATTAATATCTACAAAAAACTCCGCGAAACCATATGTCCAACTACTGTAGTTACTACTGTAGTAACTACTGCCACTATAACTACTTTTTACATTTTAAAAGTTAATAAAAGTGCCGACAATAATCAAACCATATTATCCATACCTCTGTATTATTCCTTATCCTATTAAATGATATTTTATTAAAGACCATTTCAATACCAGTAAAATACTTTTTAAATTATTCAAATCGGACATTCCATTCAAAAGATATAACGAATTTAAAAATGTCAATCTAAAGAAAATAATGTTATAATATAATGTAGTAGTACAGCGATGGCCATATTCATTTTGTTTGTAATAAATTGACAAGCGAAAAATTATAACTGGAATAAGAATAGTATTGGCAGAAGGAATTTAATAACAAGTTCAATGAGAATGAAAAGTAATAGGAAACAGGCACAGAGAAGCTGTTATAGAAAGAAGTTAAACATAAAGTGATATAAAATCCAAAAATTAAGGATCACAAGAAAGGAAGATTAAATATTTAAGAGAATACACTCACTATTGTATTTATTCAAGGTAGGATCGAAGAAAAGAGAACATATAATATAATAAATACAATACAAATTTTATTAAAAGAATTTAAATAACACTGAGATATTTGAAAGGTGACGTTTTTGAAGTAATATCAACAATGTGTCAAAAGCCAAATGA
The DNA here is from genome assembly GCA_935421215.2 of Melolontha melolontha. Taxonomy (NCBI): domain Eukaryota; kingdom Metazoa; phylum Arthropoda; class Insecta; order Coleoptera; family Scarabaeidae; genus Melolontha; species Melolontha melolontha. Next base: position 56,575,212 of record OW285243.1, read on the forward strand.
CAGGAACATTATTAAAATAGCGGGTTACATTGTTTATAAGTTATGTTAAATAACTAAATGGACTAAACAAAAAATGTAATCAATTCATCAGCTTTACAATTAAAAAAATAATTTTTTTGTCAAAATTTTTTTTTCCTTTAACTTCACATAGCCACAGCAACGCAATTGGATGATTTGTTTTCCAAGTGAATTTATATTTACTATAATACATTTATCTCTTTTCTCATTCATTTCATTTCAGATTGAGTCACAGCGAAGCGTGGTCGGGATTAGCTAGTATAATAATAAAACTTCAAACTTTTTGGAACTCTGAATTAAATAATTTCAATTTATTAACGTAAAAAATGCAAAATAGAAAAAATAGTATAAAAAACTTGTTTCATAAGGCCTTTTGTCGCACTCGTTGTTGAAAATTTGTGTTTGAATATAATATTTTATAACAAACAGATACACATTTAAATATGCAGTTTTTTGCCAATAAGGACGTATTTTAATATTATAGCTATTTATTTGTGCATGAATTATTTCCACGACACTGTAGATAATTCTTTTCGTGTTGGATTTTTTTGTGCAAAGCCTGTGTTGGTTAACTGCACGCAAGGATATATCTTTAGAAGGAATTTCTTCAACGGATATTAAGTAGTTTCTCGGCGCAAACACTATACTGAGATCATATGAGATTGATTATACTATTCTTTATGTACATACAGTGGCGGCTAGCGCATAAGCGCTGCAGTGCTGCAGAGCTCCCAAAAAATTGGGCGGGCGAACCTGTATTAGTTATAACTAGTTTTCTTTTACATAATTTTTCCGACATTTCTGATGTTTATAAAAGCGTAACATATTGTTATGAAAATTCTCCCCCTGTATATAAAAAAATTTGCATATTTTTCTACATCACCTGTAGAGGACATCAAACCCTACAATTTGACACCTCAATCATCAAAATCCGACAAGTAGAAGCCGAGATATTCGCTTCCGAAATTCCAAATAATATTCAATAGGCGACCAGTGGAATAACCAACCTAATTCGCGCGATCGCTCACTTGTTCCATATCTGGTCCACACGAGCGTGCGCTCAGAGCTCTGTCAAACACCCGCGCGCGCCCCGCTACCCCCGCGAGTGTCTAAAACCAATGCGTCATTTTAGCAGGCCTGGTCGCTGCATTAAATGCAGCGAAATGCAGTGCATTTATTCCAGCGCGGAAGGCGATATGATTCAGTATACGATAGGTCCAACTCGCAACGGGCCATAGGCAACAATATACGTATGGAACGTAATGCGGTGGGCAACGTGTGTACGATGCCTATATTGAGTGACTTTCTTAAAATTTAAATTTATTTTGCAGAATTATTGATTTTTTTACTTTTATCTTTTAGAAAACGTTATTGTTTTTTTATTACTTAAAATTACTTTTATATGAAAAATAGTATACCATAAAATTGTAAACAAAGACAGTATACATTGAAACGAATATTCATTCAATTGTATTGTCATGAAATTGAATTTGTCAATCGTTGTTAAATTTGTTAGAATGAATAGATATTTATTATATTTATCGGAAAATACTAATACTTAAAGCAAACAAATAAGGTGTAGTGTTTTGTTATAGGAATGAGGAATGTATAATATCCATTTCTTCCTGCATATTGATTATGCAGCTGATGCTTTCGTAATATGCTCATATTTGTATTTCTACTATTATCGTGATGTTATTATAATACAGATACCAAAATCTCACGTCATATTTCCATCAGCCTTTTATTAACAATAAACAAGTAAAGTACAACTTCGTAGGTCGACAAACGCTCCAGTCTTCATTATCACTGTATTATACATGAACTGTAGGCTTAGTTTTTCGTAGAAATTGAAGTACGTGTCTGTTCCTTTGTAAAATTATAATAAGGGCAGGGGTTAATTTTATTCTGGCATTTTTAAAAATGCAGAGATCTGTTTTGCGACAGCATTCAGCTAATTACAATCTAAAATAAGCAACATTGTAACGTATTTTGGAATTGTGAATATCCGTAGGTAATAAAAAAAAGGAAGTATAGTTTAATTACAACTGTAGCTTCCTCCTGGTTTGAAGGAAGTCGGTATGTATCGACCGAAGTATAAGTTGAAATAATACAAATATGAGCATATTACGAAAGCATCAGCTGCATAATCAATATGCAGGAAGAAATGGATATTATACATTCCTATAACAAAACACTACACCTTATTTGTTTGCTTTAAGTATTAGTATTTTCCGATAAATATAAATATCTATTCATTCTAACAAATTTAACAACGATTGACAAATTCAATTTCATGACAATACAATTGAATGAATATTCGTTTCAATGTATACTGTCTTTTTTTACACTTTTATGGTATACTATTTTTCATATAAAGTAATTTTAAGTAATAAAAAAACAATAACGTTTTCTAAAAGATAAAAGTAAAAAAATCAATAATTCTGCAAAATAAATTTAAATTTTAAGAAAGTCACTCAATATAGGCATCGTACACACGTTTCCACACCGCATTACGTTCCATACGTATATTGTTGCCTATGGCCGGTTGCGAGTTGGACGTATCGGTATTTAATATTTTCGCGACTATTTTTACGGTGCGGCGAGTTTAACGTAAAAACAATAATATTAGAGACTCTTATTTTTTTGTGTGACAATTGACAATCGTTCCAGAAATCCATTACTTCAGTGCGGAAGGCGAAGAAAGCACGATAAGATCGATAGGAGACAACCTCTTACTGCCCGTGCAAGGTAAATTTTTTTGTAAAACTTGCAGAACACCTTAAAATTTTTAGCACGAGCCGCCACTGATGTACAAGTATGTTATGCAAGTATAGGCCTAAGATCACCTTTTCCAATGTCAATATCAGGAACTTTTGCATGAACTGTTGAACCAATAGCTGCGGAAAGTTTGTTATCTAATGTAATCTTCATGTTTCTAAGTTTATGACACAAACCTTCTTTGGCGTCATTACGTTAATATTATTCATGTTTTTCTGTGGTTTCTGTGGCACAATACACAACATCGATTATGATTAATTCCATTAGCGTCTTCATTAAATATTTCTATTCAATCTAAAATCAACAGGTTTTAAGTATTTAGTGCAAAGCGAATAGCTCTCTGAGCAGCTTTCTAAATAAATTACGCTTTATTTCATCACGGTCTTATCTATGATCATTACATTTATATTTGAGATTTTCTTTATCGCTATCTTTGATGTTCAATTCTTTAGTTTCTTTTTCCATATTTTGCAAGTTTGTTTAAATCTTCTTCATCCTGCAAAGAACTCAGCCACACACTCCTGCAAAGAACTCAGAACTCAGAAGTTCAGCCACATATCTCGTACATTTCCTTAGAAAACTCACGACCATTTGTTCGATTGCAAAATGCTAGAAATTCCAAAAAGCAAAAATATTTCAAGACTACGTCTTGCAACTCCCTCAGCGACTTTTACTTTCTAGAGAAACTAAAAGATTTTCTGATAAAAACTGATAGGTCATTGTGAATTTATTACCATCGGGTGAGATTGAAAGTCAATTAAATTCACCTGACAGCGACTATTTAATTATTTTTGTTAGTAATTTTGCTACCATTTCTTTCATTTCACTCTTCTTCTTTCGCTGGCATGCTTCGCAGTTTTCCAAAAAAAAATTTTATCTGTCCTGTTATATTTTTATACTTTTTATTTAGTTCATTAAATAATACAATCTCTTCCTCCATATCCTATTACAAGGTGGGTATGTTTTATGGGTATGTGGTATTACAAATACAAGGGCTGGGCTAGGTATACTAATAATGAAATTATTCTAAGATAAATAATAAAATTATATTTTAGTTATTTTGTAATACGATAAGATAATTAGTGGTGCTGGTGAAGTTCCTTCAAAGGTCCAGGACGTGCGTGGTGGTGGTTAATTAAAATAAATATACAACAACTTAATACATAAAATAAAACACAGCGGCGTCCTTAAATTTTGTATTTATATTTACATAATAAATTGAAACTCGATATATTTAAAGCAATTAAAACAAAGCAATATGTACACGAGGAGCGGCAACTACGTAACTAAAATCAACACATAAAAATACTCTGAAACGAACGTTAAATGGAGTAGTAAATTAAGGGTTAATTAATTACGATGAATAAAAAATAATCTCTGTATAGGACAATACAGTTACCTTAAAGTTGGCGATGGCGTCCACGTGGTCTGAAGATATACTCGAACAAGTATATGTAGGGCGATGTTTTTCCGGAGGAATAAGAAATTAATTAGTTTACATTAATTTGGATTCACTTAAAAGAGTAATGTATAGAACAATACAATTAATTACCTTAGAAGCGAAAGAACACCTGGTCGGTGTGATAGCGTCATGACTTGGACAGTACACGAGTAGTTGTTTTCTCACGAAAGGGTCGAGAGAGAAGAAGGAACTGTATTTTTCGTCGATAGCAAAATGTCTAGAAACGCTTGGTTTTATGATGTATCGAAGAGGGGGTCGATATCTTGAATTATAGTGAATTAAAACGCGCAACTTGAAGACTTGGTCTGTCGATGTCAGAATTATTATTAAAATAACCCTTGTGACATAAGCTTCCTAACGATATCAAACACGACACATAAAAGAAGATGTAAATAATATTAAATTTAAAACAATTTAAAATATGGAATTCATCTAGAAGAAATTCGACATTAACGTTAGGGTTCTGAGTCAGGTAGAAAAGGGTCGTCGGTCAAGATAAGAAGGTGACAAAAGAAATAGAAATACTTTCTCTTTGGAAACGAATATACAGAAGAAATGTCTTAAGTTAAAATATAATTAATATGAGATATTTAAAAACGAATATATTTTTAATTAAGTGAATTAAACTTCTATACGCTATGTGTAACAGTGGGTATAATTTTTCAATGTTTCTTCTTATAAGTACATCGTAATGTTGTACTAACCAATAATTTCAGGAATCCTTTTTCTGAATTTCTTTGGCACGTCTAATATTTCATTAAGCTCATATGTTTATCATTCGCTTTAGTTTTTTTTTAATTTTTCGAGACTAACTTTTTATTAATTTTTCTTCGTATTTCACGTCCTATCATGATAATATTACTAAACAGGACAACTATTATTTAAATTAAAGTAACGTGATTTTCGAGGTTAGGAATGTGGTATAATAGTTTATTACACTCGAAATAGAGAACATACGATATTCTATATCCTCGTCAGTCCCTAGGTCCTCCTGTGTGGACATAAATTAAAAAATTTCCACACCTCCCGAAATTAATTTCTGCCAATAGGCGAGTAGTTACAACGTCAAATGTGTATGTCAGTTGAACGTATGCAAAGTTTGGACGAAATTCAGCAACCAGTTTAACACTTACTAAAAATGGCGTACAACAGGTGATCGGGGACGCCGAAGCAATTACGGTAAGAAAGGTTCACTAAATTATTAGGTTTTAATTTTTAAGGATGTTTGTGTAAGGAACGCATTAAAAAGTAGACGTAGTTATAACATGCATTAAGTATTGTGTTGTGTTTTTGTTATTACCACTCTTAAAATTAGGTTAGAAGTTCGATGTCCACAAATGTGGACTTTGGGACATTACTTCAATTCTTGTTGTTTGGTGAATGTGCACATTTGTGTACGTGGGGACTAAATGTAAACTCTTGGTAGTCTATAGAAGTTCATATTATTTGTGGTACCGAAAATCTAATAATTAATTGCGGTAATAGTAAAATAAATGAAGGTTTCGAAAATGTAAACACACAATCACCAACGCAAACAGATATTGAACAAATTGACTACAAGACTCAAAAATCTGCACCTAACGAACAAAACGAAACAGCTGAAGACGAAGATCAAGACACAAATACGAATCAAATAAACACGACAAGTAGACGAGGTAAAGGAAGACGTAAAACGGTTACGGTAAATAAAGTAACTAAAAAGCCTAAGCAGCTGAATAAATCTAGAATATTTAGTCGAAGCTATCACTTGCAACCAGTATTTCCCGAATTTGTTCCAATTGAGTATGATCTGGCTAACCGAAGCAATTGGTCACCCATTAACTATTTTAATCAATATTATTCTCAACAATTTTTTGTACAGTCGGCTTCTGAAACAAACATACACTATTTGCAAACACAATCAAAACTATTAAAAACTGATGCTACAGAAATCAATAAATTTATAGGCATTTCCATGACCATGAGTGCATTGGGCTATCCTCGAATCAAAATGTATTGGAAATCGGGTTATAAAGTTCCATTAATTAGTGATACTATGACCATGGATAGATTTTTTTCTACTTAGAAATTATTTGCATGTTGTCAACAGTTTGGAAATCTCTGAAGAGCAGAAAGAAAAGGATCGTTTGTGGAAAGTCAGACCAGTTATAGGTTATTTTCATCAAGCTGTGTTAAAGCTGCCCCGAGAAGAGAACATATGTATAGACGAACAGATGATTCCATTTAGTGGAAGTGTAGCTATTCGACAATATGTTCCCAGAAAGCCTAATCCGACAGGTATTAAAATCTATATTTTAGCTGGGGCTTCCGGTCAAGTTCTAGATTTATAAATATACCAGGGGGCTTCTACTAAGCTGCCACCAGAAGTAGATGGTGGTCTAAAATTAAGAGCTGGTGGTAGAGCAGTTTTGCGTTTATCTGAAACCTGTTCTCCAGGCTGCAATTTATTCTTTGACAGATATTTCACTGGTAGTGTCTTGTTAGATATGTTATTAGTAGAGAATGGATGCAATTTCCATAAAACGTAATCGGCAATTGGAATTGTGTATAACGTCGCTCAGTACATCCCGGCGTAATTCAATGAAGTATTTGTCTGACTTACTCGGCCACCTGGTCTCGCAGCGATAACAATGGACAACCCAGCTATTGTATTCGGAGAATATAGTGTTTTCAGTGGTGTCGTGTACGTAGATAAAATAAATAAGTTTATCGTATTTCGTAAGAGAAATAGCACGTACATTCCTTTTCTTTTCATTTAAGCAACATCTTCCAATTATTTTCACGTAAGTGTGCATAAAATTTCGTTATTTAATTTCGTTTATTTGGATCTAGAATATTCTTACTTTTTCAGACAATGGAAGAGCGTCGAGAATGGCATCGTGAAACAATGGCGAGTTGGATTGAGGGCCATACTGATTGTAAGTACATTGCCAGTGATTCCGAAATTTATTGTGAAGTGTGTGAAACGTTATTGAAAAATTGCAATAAATCAACCGTAAAACGCCACGTAGGATCGTTAAAGCACGAAAAAAAATTGAACTCGTTGGAATCTGACAATTTTAACGAAGAACTTTTATGGCAGCTAATATTCCATTATTTAAATTGAACAATCCAATTTTGAAGACATTTCTGAAAAAATATACTGGTCGAAATGTTCCTGATGAATCAACTTTACGCAAATATTAAGTTTCTAGGTGCTATACGAGAACAGTAGAACGCATTAGAAGCCATCTTTTAAATCAATACATATGGATAAGCGCCGACGAAACGGTGGATATGTTAGGACGCTGTGTGGTAAATGTTGTAGCTGGTGTACTACATCCAACTATTCCTTATAACTCATATGTAATAGCAACAAGTGTTATAAATAGAGTTGATGCGGTAACAGTTGCTGAAACCATTAAGGAGAATATGCAAAAAATGCTTCATTCGGACGCCACGTACAAAGAAAAAATACTTTTATTTGTCAGTGATAGTGCTGCGTATATGTTAAAAACAGGCAGACTATTGAAAAAAACATATCCTAATATGCTGCATATTACTTGTGTAGCACATGCTCTCCACAGAATCTGTGAATATATTGGAGACACTTTTCCGGAAGTTGATAGACTTGTATCAGCTTTTAAAAAAGTTTTCAGAAAAGCACCATTGAGAGTAGCTCTTTTCAGTGAAAAATTTCCATCTCTGTCACTGCCTCCCACTCCAGTAATAACTAGATGGGGAACATGGCTGGAAGCTACTAGTTATTATGCTGAGAATTTCGATAGTCTAAAACATTTCGTAACACTGCTAAAGGAGGATGCTAGAAGTATTGGTGAGTGCAAGGAGCTCACACAAATCCCAAATTTAAAAAATCAGTTGTACTTTCTTCACGAACACTTTGGAAAATTGCCAAAACTAATCACTTATTTTGAAAATCGAAATCTCAAATTAAATGACGGATTAACCACATTAGATGTGGCTGTTAATAATTTGAAAAGTATTCCAAGTGACTTCGGATGTGGCTTTCGGCGAAAGTTTGAAGCAATTCTTAATAGAAATCCAGATTTAATTACATTGCAGCAATTATGTATTGAGACAATTCCACAAAATCTAACGGATAAATATGAAGAAATAAAAGAATATTTCCAGTATGCACCTATAACCAGTTGCGATGTAGAAAGGACGTTTTCTATTTATAAGGATGTACTTAATTCAAAGAGAACAAAATTGACAGAAGAAAACCTTGAGAAACTATTGCTAGTCAATATTAATACTCCTTTACTCAACTTGACCGACAAAATGAACAAATAAAAATGTTCCAATTATAGAAATAAAATTAAAAACTTTAAAAATACAACTTTTCAACAAATACATATTGCTGTGTATTGTAGTAATTTGTTGAAAAAAGAGTCCACAATGCACCACAATGTGTCCGGGCTGCCTTTAGGAGAGTTTATTTCTTTTCATTGAGTCCTCTCGGGTTCATTTATGAACGTGGACAGAAAGATAAAATTCAAGCATTAAAACAAACACGTTTCTACAAAAATTTATTAGAAAAGAAAAGAAAAAAAAATCTTAATCAAATATTAAGATAGCTAATTGCATGAGTAACAAAAGCAGGAGGGAAAAAGATTGCGAGATAAGTGACACGCTCGCAATGAAAACCCTCCAATTAATCGCGAACAAAATTAAACTAATTAAATAGAATGGAAAACTTTTAATTTCTATTGTTTACTAAAACCCAAAACACTAACGTCAAACAGATTACAAACTGTTATTACGCGTGTCTAAGACCAGGTCATGCGCACATAAACATGAATTTAACTTTCCCTCCAACCTGACTTCCAAAAAATATCTAATACGTGAATAAAGAAAAAAATCCCTCATAAGAAATGTAAAAATTCTCCTTGCTATTCAAACAATAATTACATACATCAAGCTTAAATATACTCAACAATGAATATCACTCTACCAATCAATCAAATATAAACAAAGAAATATACTCAATGCATTGAAATATTAAATCTTTAAAATTACGTTTTTAAAGTCATAAAAACTATATTTGAAACACACATGGCAGATAAGTAAAAATTTGTCAAAATTAACGAGTCAAAACCCTCGTTAATAATACCGTAATGAATTCAAATCACCAAACAACCAAATTTAATAACAAAAACGTGATTTTAATCAAAATTATAGTTAATTAACTATTTCTTTAAACTCGACTGTATCTACCAATGTTCAATGTGTGTCTAAAGGTTACACCTCTCAAAACCCCTTAACTGAAGCGCAATATGTGACAACATGTCGAACTATAACAATTATCTACGTCACCGAAATATACAGTTAAGCTCAAAAGAATCAGTCCAAACATTAAAATAACATAATTTTCAAAATATATATAAAAATATCCTGCAAAATAAATGTACATAAATAAAATATATTGTTCAAAATTATCTTCTATTTCTTCGGGGAAAAGTCCATTGCAATATGTATTTCGTAATTTTATAGATCACCACCCGTTTGTTTTCCAATTATATAAATAAAATTAAATATTTTAGAAATACAGCCTTTCGCCAGTACTGCACTGGGCTTTGCGTCATGTGGTAAGCGTGTCCGTTCTCTAGTTATTAGATAAAGGAATATCTGGCACCGGTACCATAATGGTAAATCGATTTCCCAATACTGGTTTAAAGTCTGATGCAGAGATGAAAAAGAGCGGTAGAGGTTGCATAGATGTTGCAGTCAGAAGTGACAACAAACTAGCAATAGTTAAATGGATGAATAACCGGTCTGTTCTATCGGCTTCATCAAAGTACAGCTCAGAACCTATGGGAATTGCCAAACGATATTCTAAGCCAGATAAGGCTTACATTAATGTCAATCGACCTGACCTGATTGGGAAGTATAATACAAATATGGGCGGTGTAGATCTTCTAAACCGTCTAATGTCTACGTATCGTTCGTATCATAGAACAAAAAAATGAACAATACGTTGTATTGAACATTTTATGGACATGGCGGTTGTTAATTGCGGGATACAGTATCGACGGGATTACCAGTTCCAAGGTATTTCACGCAAAAATATTATGGACTCGCTGGACTTTAAATTGCGCATAGGTCAATGCCTAATAAGAGGTTCAGCATCTTCTTTAGAAAAAATTGACCCTAATGTTCAAGAAGCCTATCGTGGTATGCAACAACCAGAAATCTTGGAGCCTCCGCAACCAAAGAAAGCTAAAGGAAATGTGCCTGTTCCACCTCCTGAAATAAGATATTTCGGTGCGGTGCATCTACCCGAAGCTACAGATTTGAGTTCGGCTGCAAGATGTAGAAGAGAACATTGTAAACACAAAATTAGAATCAGATGTACTTCTTGCAATATATTTCTATGTTTAACTAAAGAGAGAAACTGTTTTAAACTTGCTCATTCAAAATAAGGTAATAGTATTTGTAAGCCAATAACTTTTAATAAATAGTATTCTTTTCAAAGTAACTTGTTTGAGTCCTGATGACCACATATGTGGACAGCTATCAAAGTTGTTATTTTCAAAAAAAAATTAACAAACATGTATTAAAAGGGTGCACTGGGTACTCGAATATTACACTGATACAGCAAAACTATTATTTTGTTCAATAATGTTCGCTCAGGACTGACGAGGATATTGTAGTAACTAAGGCGTGTTCAAAAAGACCTTACGTCCCGGGTAGCCATGGACTGTAAAACGCGTTTCTGTACTTAAATCTATTCAATATAACCTTAAATGAAACATCATTCAAAGTCGCAGCGAAAATTGACTATCAGATAAATAGTATCTTATGACCAGAGGGCGGACTGAAGCGATTGAATGACAAATTGCCCCGACAAAACGTTGTAACGGTATCAGGTATAGTATGCATGTTATAACAGCCCCACTATTTGCTTACTCGATTGCATTCGTCGAACAGATGTTATTTCCGTCGTTATAAATAGTACATTGTGTGTATTCCTTCATAAATTTAATTCAGCAGTGGCGTGTAAGACGGAAAATACATTTATATTTTATTTCGATGACTGCGTTGAAATAATCGCTTAAAAAAATATATCCGCTAATTTCCAAAGTGTATTCTCGTGTTTACATGCTGTTATATATACATATATGTATTTATTGTTCTTGAGATGGTATATTTTCAATTCTCTTCTATAAGGGATTGTTTCTGGTTTCGTTTCTTTCAGTGTTATTTGGTTACAACGTTTAGTACATATTTAAAAAATCTGTTTAGTATTGTTATATTGTATATTAATCCTATAATTTTTTATAAATATTAAATTTAATTTACTACCTTATTTTTGGAGTAGTTTTCGCTTCTTCTTTTTAGTCCATTTCTTTCTGTTCTTAGCATTTCTCTTTATTTTCATTAACTATGGAGAATTCTCGTAGGGCAACCATGATAGGATGGATTAGAGGCCATACAAATTGGTTTGATATTCGTAATGATACCGAGATATATTGCAGTGCCTGTTCATTAAATTTAAGGCGGCCACAAAAGTGTAATGTGCAGAGACATGTTTCTTCGAAAACTCATCAAGATAACATATGACCATCTGCACCTGACACTTTTAACGAAGAACTGTGTGAAGGAAGCTTTCATGGCGGCCAATATCTCATTCAAAAAGCTTAATAATCCAGTCCTCAAGACGTTTCTTATAAAATATACCGATCATCATATACCAGATGAATCTATTTTACGTAAATAGGTACCACTTACCAAAATGTTATTTGAGAACCGTTGAAAAAATACGAACCAACTTATCTGGTCATTATCTTTGGGTAAGTGTAGATGAAACAACAGCTGTAATACTAGTAATACTGATCTATCTTGTTCAAAATACAGTAAATAAGCAACATTTACCACTATCCCAATAAACATGAATATTGAATAACTGACTGGACCGTATCAACTGTACGGCTAGGTGACGACATAACTCCGGTAAATTTCCAGTTTTCTTTTCCTGGAAAATTGTGGCTACTGTGATAATAAATATTGCAAGGGTTTAACAATCTCATTTTAAACTGTGCTAATTAAATATTAGTTGTACAACTAAGTATAAAGCTTAGCATTGTAACATTCTTCCTAATGGAATGTATTGAAGGATACTTAGTAGTGACAATGTTATTGAGTTTTATTTTTCAATATAGCCGCTAATCAGTTTGTTTCGTTGAAGCTTTCGTATATACAGAGAAGCACGAAATTGTTCGAAGCAGCCTCATCCGTGCAGCACCTTACATTACGTCACCAAGAACCGCCACTGCCTCTAATGCTTTACTTTCAAGTAGGTCATAAACTTTTGCAATCATCAAACATATTGCTCTGAAATTCTCTTTCCAATTAAAAAATGTACGTTAATGTAATATGCACATTTATTCTTGTTATAAAATCAAACCCGACACATATACATGACTTAAAGCATAACTTATTTAGTATTTAAATGATTTATAGAAAAATTTTCGACGTACATATTTGTAATATTATACCCACAATGTGATAAGGTTCTATAAATCTCTACACTAATTAAGAGTGATACTACATCTTTTGGAAGACCATTTTTTATAGTCATGAAACTCATGAATTTATATAATACAAAAGTATTTTTAATAATATAAAAAATATTATTAAAAATGGGGTGTGAAGAACACAATACAAGTTCATTTATGTATTTTTGAATGTATCTTCTCCAAAGACGTAGATACGTATTTCACATTTCTACATGTTCGTCGGTACGCCTCTGTTGGAGAAGAGACACATTCAAAACAAACATAACTACGTTACTATCTGGCCGAAATTATTCAGACAGAGCGTGAAGGAATATTCAGCGCTGTCTATATAATAACGCTCGGCCAGATAGTAACCTAGTTATGTTTGTTTTGAATGTGTCTCTTCTCCAACAGGGGCGTACCGACGAACATGTAGAAATGTGAAATACGTATCTACGTCTTTGGAGAAGATACATTCAAAAATACATAAATGAACTTGTATTTTGTTCTTCACACCCTATTTTTAATAATATTTTTTATATTATTAAAAATACTTTTGTATTATACAAATTTAGTGAGGTTTTACCCACTCAAGTATGTTTCAAATTATGTTGTCATATACACATTCGGCTCACGCCGACAAGTAGTGAAGACACGAGAATACAGTTTTTTATAGATACGGTGGTTACCGACTATAAAAAACACGCAGCTAGTTCGGCGGTTATTATATAGACAGCGCTGAATATTCCTTCACGCTCTGTCTGAATAATTTCGGCCAGATAGTAAGGTAGTTATGTTTGTTTTGAATGTGTCTCTTCTCCAACAGGGGCGTACCGACGAACATGTAGAAATGTGAAATACGTATCTACGTCTTTGGAGAAGATACATTCAAAAATACATAAATGAACTTGTATTGTATTCTTCACACCCCATTTTTAATATTTTTTATATTATTAAAAATACTTTTCTATTATACAAATTTAGTGAGGTTTTACCCACTCAAGTATGTTTCAAATTATGTTGTCATGAATTTAATTTGCATTCGTTGATTATTGTAAACTAATCTAAGTATTTTTCATTAAAAGTTCCATAATTAATTTGTGAAAGAAGTTAGGTTATTTTATTATAATTTCATCTATGAGTATAAGTAGGCATATACATTTCTTTTTTCACGTCACATTTTATATCTTATGACTATAGCTGAGGATGTTTGCGGTACGGCAGGACCGTATGTAGTGCATCCCCACATTTAACTATTTATCTAAATATTCTCTGAAATGATTTGCCGGATCTCATAAATTAATAGAGTGATATTTTAGTATGCACTGGATATTGTTATTATACAAAATCATAATAGCCATTTGTATTTATGGATCATAAATAATAATACGCATGTATTTGTATTTGGTTGTGAATTCAATTTAAACTTAAAACGAATCGCAATATTTTAACGACAAGCCGTCCTTACAATACATGCATTCGAGACAAAGTGTGCAACTCTACGAAGAACTTCCATAATTGATCGAAAATGGGCATTTTGGAGCTGAAGTAAAGCCCCTATTCTTAGAAAATTTTATTACTGTCGTTAAGAACTATTATTATAAACAACAAAGGCCTTTTATTAGTGTTGAAGTTTTAGTTTCATTGAATTTCCATGTTGTAAGTAGTCAATTGTAAAGTGTTCATTCACAATATTCTAAAACAAGGTGTAAATTTAACTAAAATCCAGAAAAACACATTCTGATAATATATTACTATATTAGAAGCTGTGTTTATTACTATTTATTATATTATTTTTATAGCCAAATGCAATAAAAGCTACGAAAACAAAAGAAACCTCGATTTATTAAAATCTTGTCACACAGCCTTTCAAAGCCTAGTTCAAGTAGGTAGTATATATAAAATATATGCAAAATATGTGCTGCCAGGCTTTGAAAGGCTGTGTGACAAGATTTTAATAAATCGAGGTTTCTTTTGTTTTCGTAGCTTTTATTGCATTTGGTTATAAAAATAATATAATAAATAGTAATAAACACAGCTTCTAATCTAGTAATATATTATCAGAATGTGTTTTTCTGGATTTTAGTTAAATTTACACCTTGTTTTAGAATATTGTGAATGAACACTTTACAATTGACTACTTACAACATGGAAATTCAATGAAACTAAAACTTCAACACTAATAAAAGGCCTTTGTTGTTTATAATAATAGTTCTTAACGACAGTAATAAAATTTTCTAAGAATAGGGGCTTTACTTCAGCTCCAAAATGTCCATTTTCGATCAATTATGGAAGTTATTCGTAGAGTTGCACACTTTGTCTCGAATGCATGTATTGTAAGGACGGCTTGTCGTTAAAATATTACGATTCGTTTTAAGTTTAAATTGAATTCACAACCAAATACAAATACATGCGTATTATTATTTATGATCCATAAATACAAATGGCTATTATGTTTTTGTATAATACCAATATCCAGTGCATACTAAAATATCACTCTATTAATTTATGAGATCCGGCAAATCATTTCAGAGAATATTTAGATAAATAGTTAAATGTGAGGATGCACTACATACGGTCCTGCCGTACCGCAAACATCCTCAGCTCTAATTATTAGCATTACTAACAGATTTACAAAATGACATATATTAAATGATTGTAAATATTGCTTTATTATTTTTAGTTTTATAAAGACGAAAACAGTATATTTATCCAATGAAATCAATGTACACATCATATTGTAATGCCACATTACAAAGCTTATTTCCACTGGCCAGATTACAGAATCAATTGAGTTAAAAATGCTTTTCATTAGCGTATTAATAATAATTTCCATATTTCAAATTTATTATCTCCGCGCTTTTAAACTGCTTTTTAATTAAATGTTTATTAAAATTTTGGTTTGTTACATTGTATCAATTATATAAAATAGCAACAATATCACGAAAAATACAACAGAGAAAAATTATCAGATAATTGTCGATTTGTCTCTGATAGTAACAATTACTGCCTTGTCTATTATATCTTTCTCATAGCAGGACGAATCAGCTTGACTGAAATTCGCTACTAACACAATTATTATTGATCTGGAAGGTATAAAATAAAAGTACAACATTCTACGTAAATAATAAATAAGAAAAAACCGAAGAACGTCTTGTTGAGCCAACCTACACATATTTTCTTAGATGTATTTATTATTTCTTAAATAAAAAGAAAAAGGTTTTAGAGATTTAATTTAGTATGTACCTTCTATATTTAATTTTTCTAAAAGAATATAACTTGTGGTGTTGAGGACCCTTAAAAAGTGATGAAACCTTTTAAAAATAATTCTGTCATCTCGTTAATGTACTACCACTTCCTTCAGAATTGGTGTAATTCTTTTTCCGAAAGCTCTCCAAAAGATCTTAAGATAGTTCATTAAAATAAAAATAGATCGTTTTAATGTGATATGCCTACTTTGTGGTTTACGATCTCAATAAAATCAATATTAATTTATGAGATCCGGCAAATCATTTCAGAGAATATTTAGATAAATAGTTAAATGTGGGGATGCACTACATACGGTCCTGCCGTACCGCAAACATCCTCAGCTCTACAAGTTATGACTAATATTTATGTTCACCAACTTCATCCTACAAACATGTCTATAACAAATATATTATTTCATGTTTTAACTTTATTACCAAAATAATATTTAAGATTTTGTATATATTTATTTAATTTACGTTTTTGTTGTAATGTATTTGAATTATTTATTTGTTTATGTCTATCTGATATTTTTAGTTTTAAGCTATTATTAGATGGAAATCTGCTTTATTTGTTATCAATATTATTGTTTAATATTACGCATATAGATGGCAACGTTTTAATTTGTGCTTTTGCGTAACAAAATGTTTAAGAATTATTTGGTTATATATACGAGTTTAATAACGTTTATGAAACGGTTGATATATTATATTTAATTAACCTTTGAGTCTGAAGTAGTAATATTAAAGTTTTTAAGTGATATTTATCGTATTTTTATTTTCTTCAGTGAATTTGAATATTTTTGTTGTAAGCAACCGACGAGGGCGAAAATAGATCCCATTGGTTGACCAGCCTATAACGTAATTTTGCCTTCATAAATTAAACGTGAACATAAACTTTATAAATATTTTTTAACAGTTTTTTGCATATGAAAATAGTAGCAAGCGTTTTCCAAGGGTGATTCGAGATTCTAGTAAATGAATAAATGAGGGTACTACACACCCCACTGTATACCTATAGTATTTACACATAATTGTTAAATACTGAATGCTTTAATATTTATGTACGAATAATCGTATAATTGTTTGAATATTTCATTTATGCAAATATTTGACATAATATACACGGAACCTAACATTGAATACTTTCTACAATAAAATTTTTATATTATACACAAATTGAAGTATTATTTCTCTGACGACAAATATACCTAGAGACTCAAGATAAGACTTTGTAAATAGCGATGTATATGGTGTAGTGATGTGTTGATCCAGATGGATTCGGTACAAAGAAATGAATCCATCCGTGGAACGAATCCGAAATTGGCACTGTATGTCGTTCCACCGAGATTATTCAATCTATAACCACGATAGAACGGGCCGTCATCAGGCATTTGTCGGTCCTTCCACATACTTGCTTTCTAAGATATAAATAGTAAATGTATATATTGTCCACGTATTTTTCATAGTGTAAACAAATCATTAATGCAAGAGTCTCTCTATTTATGTTTATTTTAACTTTTCGCTCTCATCTACTCCGTCAATAGTCGCTTGTTTAAATAAGGACTAGTAATGAAATATATGTTACATTTGTTTATTTTGGATTTATAGGTTTGTAGTGTCTGCACTTATTAGAATTTAAAGACAAACATATAACAAACAATTAATGACTGGTCTAAATGAGTAGGGGGTTCTCTTTTTGATAAGCTCTTAAATAACTAAACAAAACAAATAGGCAATCATTCCGATCCAAGACAGCTAGATGGAAATGATTGTGTCACTTGCCGGACTTTACAACTGCGATCGGCATTGAAAATCGAGGGTTATAATCATTCCACAGAACGAATCCTCTGGACGATAAAACGATTTCGCCCATCTCTAATAGTGATACTTTAGAATGTTATGAGAACTAACAGACTTCACAAATTGAGTATCATCCCATTCTACGAGTCTGAATGGACCCAGTTTTAACAATTCAATGTTTTAAGTATTGAAAAACATTGTCTTCTACTTTCTATATAAATCAAAAACAAACACATTTTGCGCAAATCTAATCTTTATTTAATGCAAAAAAGTGTTACAATAATGAGTACACAGCATTTCAATCAATAGAAGAAAAGTGGCGAGCACCAAAATAAAAGCTATACAAAATTAAGAGGCCGTAATTTTTCTCTTTCCACAAAACTTTTTTGCACAAATTTACTTATATTATCATAATAATCTCAAATATTTCAAAAGAGCATAACTATTACAAATGTGTAGACATCCTTGACATTTTAGTATATAGATATAACTAAAGTATTGATTTGCACTCTACAATTCTAGAAAACAAGAAAAAATACAAAATAATAAATAAAAATCATTATATAAATTAAAATATAGGTCACTCTGAACCAGGCAAAATTAATATACAATTATTACTTTATGGTACTATTTTTTTTTTAATTTTACTTATTTTTTTGGTCGCCGGTTCGCGTTTTTTCAATGTTATTTTATCGTCTCCTGTATTTTAAGTAGATAAACGAATCATAAAAAACAAACTTTAAAAATTTTTTTTTTTTGAAATGTGCGCTAAAAAAACATTTTAAATGTAGGTATGAAATATTAGAAAAGTACTCACAAAAAATGTTTGACTGGTAACGGCAATTAGATCCTATTTTGTTTTTTTTACATTTTTTTTGCGGTGGTATTCCACTTACTATTATTTTATATTCTATCGGTTTCTCCATATACAGGACAATGAAATATTTCATATCTCGTTTAAACCAGTGTCGAATTTGTAAAGTTTCACATAAAAGACTTTGAAATTTCTTAATTCGTAAAGATGGAAAATCTGCATAATTTTTACCTTAATTGTCTTATATTAAAAAAGAAATGTTTGATTCTAGAACAGTTGCTAATACAATTATGAGTTTCAAAACGTTAATCTACACATAATGAATTATTTATAATAATTTTAGAAATGAATCCGTTAGGAAGTGGCAACAGAAATGGTAAAAAGAATTCGATCATCCTGTATACCTCACATAAAGTATACATAATGTAGGTACATTACAATGTGGCCATATTTCACAATACCACTGTACACTGTTTTACGATAAAATATCAATAGCAGTAACCGTTTACATTACTTACATATTAATTACTTAATAGACGACACATTTATTAATCAGTCTAATCACCTGGATGTTGTAAAAGAATCGGTTCACAGAACCCAAACAGTCACACACTAGTTTCAGCCGGGGAAACGGGTAGTGGTCCACCCTATTACTTAATTAAAATTCAACATTCATCATATCATTTCGTACATCATTGTTAATCATCGTGATCATTGTTATTGTGAATATTTTTTCTTTGCGTCTTTTCAATTATATATTCGAAAACTTTTATTATTATTATTATTATGCTTGGAGAGAGGAAAAATATGCAAACACAACTCTATATATATATGTATGTATATATATATATGTATATATGTAACAATACAGATTAACGCAAAAATAAGGTCTTTTTTGTTTTACTTCTTCAGCACAGGCGCACATTTTCTTTTTGTGAAGATGGATTAGTAGTAGTAAATACAACCCTTTAAAAACAATACTTTTGCACAACACAACTGTTCCAAATTAAGCCGTTGTGCCGTTGACAAGTTCTTTGTGTTTTGATTCGCTACGACGACTTGGCGGTGGTTTATTTGAGCGGGGCTTCTGTTCTTTTGCACCGTTGGTGTTTGGACGATTGTTGGTTGGAACGTTATTCTCCATTGTTGGACCGCTTCCACCTGTATGGGTGCTGTTAACTGAAAAAAAAAATATAATTATGCCGAATACATTAAGGGTCTCACAAGCCAATAGGCAAACTCAATTATTAGTTTATATACTTTTGAATGCCACACCTCATTTCTATGAACTTTTTGAGTTAATCGCTGCATACACAAAAGGAGAAGAAATGACTTCAAGACAAAGATAGATTTGCAGCTTGCAATAACAAGTTCAAAAACTAATAAAGTTTATTATACATAAACCCAGAATTCTTTTGAAAAAATAACAGCAATTTTTTAATTCAAAACATTGTTTAAATAACCAGCAGATTTAGATTCGAGAAAGTTTCCTGCATTATAAGTAGGGACCGGACACGAGAGGCCGAAATTACCATGAACCATATAAATAGTCTATAACATCACTAAGTACAACACGCAGTTATTGAATAGCATTATTCATTCGGTTAACCGCAGACCTGTTTTTTGTCGTTGAATTGTGACGCAGTTACTTCAATATTACAGATAAAATTCCTTTCTTCATGGACGTAGATAAAAGCGTGAGAAGTTTTTATATTTTATTTATTAGTTTATATTTCGTAAGATAAATAAAGTACGGTGAGTTAGTTTCCTTTTTTAATTGTTTTAACTGTTAATTTATTATAGCAAGCGCCAATTAAGTTGACGCGAGGAGGGGTACGCAGAAGTCGTTTTTAAAAACGTCCACCCCCCACTACTCAAGTAATTGTCAGAATACATTTGTCATTGACGTTTGACGGAACATAATGTCTTTGCTAGGGGATCATAAAGTGATACACGCTCAGAGGTTAGAATTATCTGACATTTGATGTAAAACCAAATACAAATCTCCCCACTACTTCTAATCCTGCGCGAACTTACCCCTCCTCGCGTCAACTTAATTGGCGTTTGCTATACATATATACGTAAGTGTCCACTGAATTTCGTTAAGTTTCAATAACTTACGCATAGATTTTTATTTTCATTTATTTAGATCTAGAACATTGTTTAAGTTACTTTTCCAGATATGATATGGAACAACGTCGAGAATGGCATCGTGAAACAATGACGACTTGGATTAAGGGTCAAACTGATTGTATGTCTATTGCCAGTGAGTTAAAAATTCCAAGAAAGCGCACGTAAAACGTCACTTAGCATCGCAAACACATATGCAGAAATTAGACCCGTTGGAATCTAACAATTTTTACGAAGAACTCTGTGAAACTTTAATGGCGGCAAATATTCCATTATATGAACTTAACAATCCCACCTTTAAAACATTTCTCCAAAAATATACTGGTCGAAATTTCCTGTATGTATCCACCTTACGAAAATATTATGTTTCTAGTGCTACACGAAAGCAGTAGAACGTATTAGAAGCCATCTTTCAAATCAGTACCTATGGATAAGTGCCGACGAACCTGTCGATATATTAGGACGTTGTGTGGTAAATGTAGCTGGTGTACCACATCCAACTATTCCATATAACGCATATGTAATAGCAACAAGTTATAAATACAGTTCATGCAGAAACAGTAGCTAAAATCATTTACGAGAATATGCACCAAATGCTTCATTCGGACGACAGGCACAAAATATTAGTCAATCGGTTACTAAATTTTCCGTTCACAAAAGATAGATATAGATTTCATTAAAAACATCGCGAATTATAATGGCTTTGACATAGAAATAATTAATAAATTAATTAGAAAAACGAAATTAAAAAAGACAATCCGCGAATCCACAAGTTTGGTATCTCAAAGTAACCAGCAGAAAAATTACATGTGTTTACCATACCACCCTATAACGAAAAACATTAATAGAGTTGTTAAAGAACGAGGTCTTCAAGTTGCCTCCTAGGGAATACCAAAGATAAAGTTAATTTTAATTTGAAATCAGGTATATAGGAAATTAATAATTGCGATGATTGTAATTTGAAATATATAGGCCAAACGAAACGATCAATAAAAGCCCGGTTTAAAGAACACATATCACATATTAAATTCAATAGACCAGAAAAATCTAACGTGGTCAACCATTCTTTAAATCCACTACACAATATGTCGATTAAAGGGTTAAAACTTGTCAAAGCCATCAATAATCCCCGTGATCTTGACGCATACAAAAGCATTTATATAGTTAAAAACAAACAGAACACGATGAATGGAGACAAGGGGCCGATCCCTTATAGCTGTCGCTTTTCATTCTTAGAAAAGAGGTAGAAAGGTTGTAGACGCGTAGAAAGAGAATAAACACATGTGGTTGCCTTTTCCTTAAGAGAAGTTATTTTGTCGTATTTTTAGTCGATATATTTGTATTTTTAAGTCAGTGTATAGGTGGACGCCGTGTAAAGTTGTTGCGTGATCAGATGTGCTAGCTTTACTGTGCCCCATGGGCAACACTTTGATTAGTGGTTTTACCTACTGATGATGACAACTTAGTTGTCGAAATACATATTTGGGATACGATTAGTAATTATGGTAAGGGGTTTTTTAAGTTTTTTTGCTATGCTCAATAATTTTTTATCATCATTATTTACATCCCAGGGCGATATGAGAATATACTCGTAAACGAAAAATGTATACAGGGGGTTATGAATAGTTCTGTCGAATACTGTATGTGTTACTATTATTTTTTCTTACCCAATGATCAAAGCATAAGAAATGAGTAAGTACTATAACAACTGCACGATATATTAACAATACAGAGCATCTAAACAGGCAGATGTTTTCTGTGACATTGTAGAAGTTATGAAATTCTACAGGATTACCAGACTTATTTTTAATAGATTTTATTTCCTTAAATATCTAACCGTGAATTTGTAGTGAAGTCTCATCATTACATCAAAGTCTCATCAAAGGCACTGTCGAAACTTTTATCAATTCAGAGATTCAAATTTTGTTAAAAATGCTGTTTGTATGTCATTGATAGTAGTGTATTCAAGCAAATAGGAATTATTAAAAATAATTAGTTAATATATACCGATATATCGTCTTAGATCATTCGACTCTAACACTAGGGAATATTGCCCTGCCCTTTGTATCTTTTACATGAGCTCCTTAGCTTTCATATAGGCAAAGTGGTATAGGTACAGCCTCACATGATGTATCTCACTCTGATAGCAGTATTTCTGTATTACACTGTATGCATATTGAACTCATCCTAGGGCAATGGTAAGTAGTGGCTTCCGCATTACCCCACTACCAAGCCTTACCCGATAGGGTTAATATTAATAATGCTCCAAACGAGTACATTGAGCTAGGGGAACAAAATAGTTTGCGGGGACGCCTAACGTGCGTAATTGACCACTGCGCAAGCAAAAATTCAAATGGTATATGTATATGCTCGAAAATATTGTTTTGTTTCTAGAAACTGACAGTTTTATTACAAGTTTTCCAAGGCTATGAATTACTTCTTCAGTTGTCCATAATTGTTTTATGCACCGTTTTAATTTTTAATGTTCTATTTATTCATAGTGAGTACTCGAAAAAGTTTTCTGATTCTTGTTAAAAACCCGAAACAATTGTTAAAAAGAAAAAGCATTAGTCTTAAGGCAAATGTTATAAAAATAAATACGAGACCGCTAACTAAAATTTTGAAAATATTAGTGTTTTGATAGTGTATTTATTTTGAAAAATATTTCGATTCTCATTTAGTGACGAATTTTACCGTACATACTGTGATGAGTCACCGATGATCTCACACGTCGAGAACCGTCTAGAAAATGTAAATGCGGACGAATCGCGGGATCGAATAAAATAAGAAAAATCTAGGCGAACATCGAATATGCCAGAAGTTTTCCCGTTAATATAAATAGCAGTCGATAGGAATTTATGCCATTTCATACCAAATCATCGCCGAGTGAACTTACATAAATATAAATACATAAATGTTCTTATTGTTAGTAATTAGTTTTTAAATTATTATTCGTTCTTATTATTAATATAGTGTGTTTAAATTACCGTTAGTTTTATTTGAGAACCAAGGACCCCACTGTATTTGTCTATTCGGGTCCTTGGTTCTCAAATAAAACTAACGGTAATTTAGACACACACTATATTAATAATAAGAACGAACAACAATTTAAAAACTAATTACTAATAATAAAAACATTTATGTATTTATATTATGTAAGTTCATTCGGCGATGATTTGGTATGGAATGGCATAAATCCCTCTCGACTGCTATTTATATTAACGGGAAAACTTCTGGCATATGCAATGTTCGCCTAGATTTTTCTTGTTTTGTTCGATCCCGCGATTCGTCCGCATTTACATTTTCTAGACGGTTCTCGACGTGTGAGATTATCGGTGACTCATCACTAGAGCTGAGGATGTTTGCGGTATAACCATGGTTATACCGCAAACATCCTCAGCTCTACTCATCACAATACCAATTATACTTTATAGAAAGAAAGCATGGTCGATGAATTAATAAAAGTTTCATTTATTGTTATCCCATGATTATTGATTATTCACATTGCTTATATATGTATATATATACGAGGGTGGATCAATAAATACCCGTGTTAGGAAAGAAGACGAAAGTTTTTCACAAATTTTTTATTTATTTTTCAACGTAATCACCTTTTAGTACAATACACTTTTCCCAACGTTTCTGCCATTTCTTTAACCCCTCCAAAAAAATACGATTTGTCTAACTCTGCAAAATACGCTTCTGTCTCGACGATAACCTCCTCGTTTGAGCTGAATCTTTTTCACCCGAGCCACGTTTTCATGTTGGGGAACAGAAAGTCGCAGGGAGCCAAGTCAGGCGAGTACGGTGGGTGCGGCAGTAATTCGTAGAGCAGTTCATGCAACTTTGCCGCGACAATTCTGGATGAATGTGCTGGTGCATTATCGTGGTGAAACAGCACTTTTTTCTTAGCCAAATGGGGCCGTGTCTCCTTCAATTTTATATCGAATCGGTCCAATAATTCACTGTAGTACTGCCCCGTGACCGTTCTTCCTTTCTGCAAAAAGTCCATGAGGATTATTCCGTTGGAATCCCAAAAAATCGTGGCCATGACCTTTCCGGCCGATGGGACCGTCTTTGCCTTCTTCGGAGCAGATTCACCCCGAAAAATCCATTGTTTTGACTGTCGCTTGGACTCTGGCGTATAATAATGGATCCAGGATTCATCAACGGTGACGACTCGACGCAAAAACTGCGAATTTCTCTTAAAGAGGTCCAAACACTGCTTCGACATTGACAACCGTATCCGCTTGTTGTGCACCGTAAGCAATCGCGGCACCCATCGGGCCGACGCCTTTCTCACAGATAACTTATCATGTAAAATATTAATTGCCGTTCCGTACGACACGCCTACGGCCTCTGCTACTTCGCGCACTTTCGTTCGGCGAACAGCGAGAATCATGTCGTGGACCTTTTCAACGATTTCCTCGGTAACCACGTCTGCCGGGCGGCCTGGGCGCTCCTCATCAAAAACAGATGTACGACCACGTTTAAATTCGTTGAACCAATATCTTACGGTTGTCATAGATGGTGAAGGGTCCCCATAGACAGCATCCAACTTCGCTTTTAGTTCTTCGCATGTTTTTCCATCCAAAAATAAAAAGCGAATTACGAATCGATATTGCTCTTTTTCCATTTTATCGAGAAACACGAAACACGTGTGATACAACTGGCTGCCAAATAAAAACTAACCTATGAATCAGTCTGAAATTTATTATGGTGTTGTCTGACAGATGGTAGTACACGACGGTAATGCCAACTTTCCTCAGCAGCGCCACCTGTCTTCAAAGACGGGTACTTACTGACCTTCCCTCGTATATACTATTGTGGATAGCAATAACTATAAATGCATTTTTTATTAAAGCAGCAACATACTAAAATATATCAATACATACCATATAATACAATCTCTATTTTAAATAACCTTCGATCGCTATTGCAATCGATTTATCGCGAACAATTTAATCATAACGAATATACTTTATATTCACAAATAAATTTATAAATAAGTAGATAAGGACAAGTAATCTGTTCTCATTATTTTCCTTTTTCTCGGTCTTTAATCTGATTTATGAATTAGAAAAAAATATAAAAGGGAAGTAAAAGTGAAAAGAGGGTAAAATTTTCTCTGATCATTATCACTTAATAATTTAAGGATAACAAAAGGCCGGGAATATGAGAAAGTTGTAAACGGTAAAAAAGCAAAAAAAAAAAGAAATAAGAATATACTAATAAAGAAAGAATAAAAACACAAAGGAAGTCTAGGATATAGAACAATTGTGCTAAATATAAGAAACACAGTATTAAGGTAAAGTAAAGGGTGTAGCGCAAAAAATAAAAACCGTGGGAAGAATTCGGAAAAAAAAACATTAGAGAAAGGTAATTACATAAATAGAAAATTGTTTTATAAAGTTCTTAGGCACGCCGGGACAAAAGTAAACAAGGAACATAAAAATGAATAACTGATACCGGATGACTGAGAAGTTGCTTATTTCCATCGTTTGCAGGATTTGAATAATCCTACAAAAGATAGAAAAACCCAAACAACTACTCAATTAATCATCCATCGTCAACAATATCTCATCATGAGTTAGAAATTCAGTATGGGCCCGAAGTAAATAGGTCTTTCAGCCAATATGAAAAGACCATGATCAAACTTGCCAATGAAGCAAATCACATAACCTGCCTGTACAAAAGGATTATTCAAATTCCAAACGATGGAAATGGCCGAAACAACTACTCAATTAATAATCTATCGTCAACAACTTCTAGTCATGTGATACTGGATGATTGTGAAAACATAATGGCGTAATAAAAGAAATATTAAAAGTGAGCAAACAGTAGAAATGGAGAAAGGTGGAAACCAATAAAAAACTGGTGAAAAAACATAATAAATAAGAATAGGTGAAGTTTAGTAAGATGGGGAAATGTTTAAGAGAGGCAACGATGGATGTGGTTAAAAATTTGGCAATTACAGGGTTTGGAAGTATTAACGATTTTGTTTAATAAAGAGTGAAATGAAGGTCACTATCGAAGGGGCAAATAAGTGAAATGGTAATATATAAAAAGTGGGGCAAAAAGGAATGTAAAAACTATAGAGAAATTATTATGCTAAGTAACAAGCCATCGAAAAAATTCACAATTGGAGTAGACTGTGAAATTGGGTTGGTACTTTAGGCACTTCCACATATGTAATGACATTTATATATGTAATGACATTTATTATTTGACATTGAAACTATAAGTTTGTGTAAAATTATTCAAAACTCTTATTAAGAAAATTAAATTTGTTTAGATGTAAATAGACAACATTTTCAACAACTTCTGTAGCTATATGTAAATTTTGATTATGATTTCGATATTAAATAAATTATTTGTTTTCTTTTTTGTTGTATTATCATTTCAATGCCATAACATTTTTTTACAATGAAACCAAATGAAACTGTCAAGCATCTAGTAATGTGTCATTATGTGGAAGTGGCTAAAGTACCAACCCAATTTCACAGTCTACTCCAATTATGAATTCTTTCGATGGCTCGTTATATATTATTATTATACTAAAAATGTATACTAAACATAAATTAAATACAAGATTATATTAAATAGCTGACGACTTTGCAAATTAGAGTTTGGATTTTGAAAAGAAAGAAGTGTGAGACCATGTACCTACTTATATTAAATTATTAAAAGAAATATAAACCACAAAGAAGCTGCAGTACTTCTGGATAAGAAAAGGTAATAGTGTTAATAAAAAAGGGAGTGGCAATATAGAGCATTTAGGAGGGTTATTTGTTGGGAGAGAGACTTTTCAATGAAATATTTATAAAATAATAAAAAAAAAAAAAATATATTATTTTTTAAATGTAATTCCAATTCAATTTTGTCCACTTAGGCCAGTGACTTTCCAATTTTTATTTAAAGTTACCTGTCCTGTGTCCTTGAAATAAAGAGACAACGTATGAAAAATGGAAAGATATAATTATATAGAATATAAATCCAAAATATTTTTCCAAAATTCCCTCATAAACGAGAAAAAACGACAAAGATTTAAAAAAAATTATATATATTTGTCACGCCACTGCGCGACCGACTATATCATAAAGAGTATCGGAGACGATATCTTAAAGCTCGCGCTTTAAGTATCATCAACTGACATTCAATCGTTACATGTGTACGTTCGATATGACTTACATTTAAGTATTCGATTAAAGGTAGATTGTTACCAATTTGTACGTGAAATGCCCCATCTTACATCTTCTTTTAAAAATTTGCAAGTATATTTTTTTAACAGCTGACATTTCGAACTGTATTATCGAATCCTTACCATACAAACCTGTCACACAATGTTATCTTTTAAAGTTTTTATAAATATAAACATTGCAGCATATGTTTGGTTGTAAATACAATAGCCGTTTTTTTAAAGACATTCTGAACACATATTAATATTTTATATTTATTACTTCTCCTAACAAAAAAAAGCATTTATGTAATACACATGAAATCTTTAATAATTCACTTGAATGTATAAACAGCTGATTTTGTACGTAAATATGACCTTAGCGTATAACAATGTTCTACTTTTTATAACATCGCCAGCTGTTACGTCTGTAAACATACGCTGTAGCGTATGTGTGTGTAACTCAATTGAGGTATTTATTATTTAAATACATTCTGAATATTTTGAATTCATAATACTATTTATTTTTCACTTGCCTATAATTGGTTGTTTATATCTGTGATACGCGATATATAACTTCATTCATTTCGCCCTAGGGCATAATAAGCGGGCGTTATCATAACGCCCGCTATTATTAATAAAAAGTAAGAAAATACAACAATTTGAATATTAGAACTGTTTCATTGACAGTTTTGACAGAATTTTTGCTTCTCCAGTCGTCAAATTTTTAGAGTTCCCTCTCATAAAGTGGTCGTGATTTTTTGGGGAGTAACTCCCCATCAGCTTTTAATGCTCGTTCGTGTATTACTTCCGGAATTTCTTCTTCAATCACATACGTTGTAACACTTCGCAATTTATTTTTCATGAAATAAATCACTCAATCGTCATACGTCAACGTACAAATTCAAAGTAGACTTGTGGTACACTTCGTTTGTATTAATACGCTTTTTGTCAATTAATAATTGATTTTAAAGTGAAAAATAAAACGGTACATGAACCTTCGGCATAACTCGATGTTTATAAATCTCGGGCCGAAGGCCCTCGGTTTTGTAAACTGTTGCCCTCGAATATAAACATCCTCATTATGCCCTTGGTGCATAAATAACTATTTTACAGAGTTTTTGGTGTTCGCGTTGTAATTGTCAATATTTTGGATTTATATTTTTTATAATTACATTTTTCATATGTTGTCATTTATTTCAAGTACAGCCTGTATAAAGTAATTTTTGGAAGCACGTCAAAATAGGCATTTAGCCTATTTTGCCTTATTTGACCCGAATCTAATTTCCACCAAGATATTTGTTTAAGTTTAGGAACAAGAAAAAATCAGACAATTACATTTGGATCCTAATTCAACAAATTTGACGGTTGCCGTTGCTGATAAATGGAAGTTATTTCGATGGAACAAGTTCTTTTTAATAAATGTGGTCGTTTTCCAGTTCGGCATCGAAACGTATCAGTACATCTTTATAAGTCAGTTATTGTACTTCTCTTCTGTAAAAAAAATCAATAAATAAATTGTGGCCATAATCTTATTGTCCGAAAAAACTGTTTTTGCCTTCTTCCAAGCACGTTCATAATAAGAAATTCGTTGTGTAAACTGCGTTTTTGGTCTTTGGAGAATAGTGATGTATTCAGGTTTCATCTATGGTGGCATAACGACGAAAATTTAACCATAGTCACATGAAATTGAAACACGAGTTTACAGTAACGAAACGCGGCCCTCATTTTACAGTTAGCTTTTTCATCTTTAAATGTTGATGCTAAATACTGTGTACCTACGCGTTCGGTTTGAGATGTTTACGGCATTAACTAGTTCACACCCTTTTTTTCGGCGGCCGCTCTTTACAATGATTATTGACTTTATTACTTATACTTTCTGGTGAAGTTACTGTAAATTAAGGTTCATGACGTTCAGCACCTTTTGTGCTCATATGACTACATACTTTGGAAAGCAGCGAACCAGTTACAGATTAATCCACGGGAATTTCTTGTTTCTTCAATAGTTTTTCCACGGAAAAAATAATGTTTAATTAACGCACGAAGTTACTTTTCCTCCATAACAAATAGCTTACTTTAAACGATTGTAAAAAACTTACCTATCTAACAGGCTTGGGTAAGTAAAATTTTGATAGTAAGATTGATTGAAATGTTGAATTGTTAGACTATCCTCCGTACAATCCCGACCTAAGTCCCAGTTGTAAGAGGGAGTAGTCGATGCCTTCAAAAACGCAATTTTGACCGTATCAACAAATGAGTGGAATAACTGCTTCCAGAGTTAGTTCGAGCGCATGCAGAAGTGCATAAATCTTCGTGGAAAATACTTCGAAAAACAAGTCTTTAAAAGCTATCTACTGCTTTATTCCAGCTCTATATGGAAAATATAAAAGACAACCCTCGTAGATTAGTAATTGCAATCAAAATTGATTAATCTTTAGGAGCGTTTTCGTAGAAAAAAGAAAATATCGAGAAAAACAAAACCATTTTTAGACAAACCTTAAGGTATAAAAATTAAAGCTGAATTTCAACGAAAAATTCTCAAAAGCAGAGTGCAAGTAAATGCTTAACGCGGCAATAAAAGCATTACGAAGATGGATAGAAAGACAGCAATTTAAATCGCGGCTTGGATATCTGCTACGATGGAAGGAGGTCAAATTAAAGCGATATGTCAAACATGAACAAAACAAATAAATACGGGGCAAGGAAAACATGGAGTGATTTAGTAGGTTTGAGGACGAAAGTGCTAAAAAAGATTGGACTCGGTTATATATGAAAAGTGAAATATAGTGTAGCTATCTACTGGTGCATAATATATTGTTTAAAATAAAGATTGTATTTAGACAAGATCCATCAAATCTACCTCGACTTATTAGTTTAGACGTGTTCTAACTCTTCAGAAAAAGTAAATGCACATGTATACTTACTGTTTATTTCGTTAATTAAGAATCAAGCAAGCAAGAATTGGCAAGCTACAACTTACCGTTTGGATTTGACGAAGATGGTGTATGACTACGTTGCCTCAATCTTCGTCTTCTCCTTCTCTGCGGACCACCCCCTGACCAAGAGCTCGCTTCTACGCTCGACACTGACTCTAAGACAACCCCAGGCCAGACATTCTTATAAATTACAACATGCCAAAAAATCTAATTCAACAGTGATTAAAAAAGGCATGGCGGGACTACTATAAAATCAGGCAAATACGGCTATTTTAAATGGGGATAAAGATCTCTAACAAAGAAATATTGACAATATAGTCGGGAATTTACGTTCTGAATGCAGTATCTTTTTACATTTAATATGAAATTTTAAATAAACCAGTGTACTTATTTTACTTTAATTTTGATTAGTAACATAAAACAGAAGCAAAGCTATAGATCCATGTAGCAGGCTTTTGTATTTATTTTTTTAATATTGCAAACTGCTTTAATCACTTTCAGTCTAGAAAGTCAAGTTATGTCTAATAAATATTTAGAATGGCTAGATAAAATTTAACACATCTGTCCATTGTAGCTAGAATATTAGATGACTTATAGACTTTGATAGACTTATGTGTTGAAGATTTTTGTAGCAACTTTTTATAAATGTGAACTAAAGTGCCACATTTAAGACACCTTACGCGCGACAGCATCTATGAATATTGGGCTTCACTTGGAGGCGCTAGATGACGTATCAGAAACTAAATTAATTTTAAACTCACGAAGGCGGATTGATATACAAGGCCTCCAACAACGCCATTGTGTGAATAGTGAGGATCGAAACAAGTTCTATCCTGGAAACGGTAATTTCGAGTACTTCTGTAGCTGAGATTTTCATAAAAAACTGTTCAATGTATTTCAACCCAACATCACACTAGACTGTAGACGAACAACTGACGCCGTTTCGTGGTGGATGTCCTTTCAGGGTCTACATGAAGAGTAAGCCTGCCAAGTACGGCATAAAAATTTGGATTCTCGCTGACGCAGAGACTTTCTACTGCAAAAACTTGCAAAACTATTTGGGAAAGGTGGAAAATGTCCCAGAACGGAACCAGGGCAAGAGGGTAGTACTGGATTTAGTTTCGTGTTTGGGTCGTGGATATGGGATCACGACAGACAACTTTTTTACTTCATTGGAGTTGGCTGAAGAGTTACCTGACCGAGAACTTACAGTGTGTGGAACACTAAAGAAAAATAAAGCTTTCATACCTTCAGAATTCTTGCCACAACGGCAACGTCCCGTACATTCCTCTATTTTTGCATATCAACCAGAGGTGACCATGGTATCGTATGTTCCAAATAAAAACAGAAGCGTAATTTTATTATCATCTGAACATCACGATGGTATCATTTCGGAAGAACACAAGAAACCGGATATCATATCTCACTATAATACTACCAAGGGTGCGGTTGATACACTAGATAAGATGGTAGAAGAATACAGCTGTAACAGACAATCCAAACGATGGCCAGCCGTCCTCTTTATGAATTTTATCGACATTGCTGCAGTGAACGCTTTTGTTTTATGGAAACATCTGCACCCAGATTGGAAATCAGGCTGCCGCTACAAAAGACGATTGTTCCTTTTGGAATTGGGGAAAGAACTAGTAGAATCCCGTATGAGGAGGAGGATTAGCAACGCTGCCATACGCTCCAGGCTAACTAGAAAGACAGTTCAAGAGATAAACGCAATATTAGACGACACCAGCCAGCAGCCCAACGCAAATCAAGAGGAACCAGTACAACCGGCGTGCGAAACAAGAAAACGAGGTCGATGTCATGTGTGTTCTAGGTCAAAAGACAATAAAGTGCGATCAAAATGTACCTTGTGTAAAAATTTTGTATGTCCAGAACACAGTAAAACAACGAAAATATGTAAAAAATGTTAAATTTGATTATACAGAATGTACCCAATTACATTTTAGCAATAGTCTTTCTTTTTAGTTCTCCTTTTATTAAATTGCCCAAATAACCCAAACAGCAAACTCAAATATGACCAACAAATAATAATTCGTTTATAGGTTCCTTCCTACGAAAATTTAGAGTGTGAAAATTAAGAAAAAAGTTGGGGTGAGCATTCACCCCACGCGGTATCAGGAGTTTTGAAAATCACCCGGAGCCACGAAGGTTAATCACTTACTGGAAAAACGATGTATAGCAAATTACAGGTGGTATACTATATTCAGAAGCTTTAATAAATCCTACATTTTTAACATACAAAAATTATCAAAATAGTAATAGTAAAGCTACTATAGAATAGTTATCAATCCTACTATCTCTATAATCTAAAAACGGATGTTTACTGAAAAACGTAGTGAGATTATGAAGAAAAAATAATAAATTTTAATGAAGACTAATGTTTCCATTTTTATAGTGTACAAAATTTGGGAAACATGTAAATATTTATGTTTTTACGTTGCCAATTTTTATTAGTTGTCGGCAAATTTAAATTCTTAGGATAATTTTGTTTATCAGATATACTGCATTAACATTTAAAAAAAAGATATAAAGTCAATATTTTCGCAACAACTTTTTAGAGATCAATAAAAGAAAACGGATAAGAAACACATACTTCCAATCATGTAAATCTAATAGTAGAGAGTCGAAAAAGTTATTGCTTTACAACTCGACTTTTTGTGCCATACTTTCTCTAAGACCGCCATGATCCCGCCAAAATTTCTAAATAAATACCTTTTGTTGAAGACAATGTTGTGAAGATACAAATTTCAAATGTCAAATATCTAAAATCAGTATCACCAACATGATCTTAAAGAACAAAAAAGTGCATCAATAAGTCTTCTCAGAACCAAGAAAATCATTTGACAAAATTACAAATGCTAAAATAAATTTCATTTAAATTTTATGATTGACCGTTAATCAGATGAAAAAAGAGTTGTTTCACTACTTTTATTAATTTTTGTAAATTAATAATTGACAGTTAAATGTGTTTGTGGGCTAAGTTAATTTACAGGACACGTGCGTAATGAAGCATTTACTAGAGGGGTTGTTGGCGCGAGTTTCGCTATTTAAACTAGCAGTCGTAGAAAAAGAACATTACACAATGCCACCCAAAATACGAAAGCTTAAAATCGGAAAATTTACAACGTTCTAAATAGTTACCTTTAGAGTTGTAGGATTGTGGAAATAGAAGCGCGTAATAGACCAACAGTGAACGATACAGATGCGGGGCAGGATTACTAAAAGTATTTTCGCATAAAGTTGCGCGTATACGATAAAAGAATTCCCTGCGTGGAAACGTAATATTGGAGGAGCTGCGTATAATTGCTAAAGACATGTTGAGAGTGCAAGACAAAAAATGATCAACAATCTAAATACAGGACATTCTTTTCGATTTAGTTTATATGTCACGCGTTGGGTTTTTCAAATGTATTAAGACAAACCACATTTTCTAATATTTTACAAAAAATATATTCCGCAGTGGCCATTACCAGGAAGTTAGCAAGGGGCAATTTCCCTTAAATTAAGTTAACAGTTATTTGTAAACGCACACATTAGGATATTTACAAGTACATATAAATTATGAAGTTTTATTGGTCTATAGAAGAACTATGGATTAATTTTATATAAGAATCATAACAGTTTTATTGTATGAATACGTCGATGCAAATATTCGACCTCAACTGCAATTTTGGATAACGAATGGATGATAATATGAAGTTGCAGCATGTTAGTAGGGGGAATTACTTAATATTTTCACGTATGAATCAAGCAGCACGATATGACGTTGAATTATTGTGGTGAAAGATTCACGAAGATATTCTTGAATTGACATAAACTTTTAAGTGATTCAAAAATTTGGGGTTGAAAGGCCTCCTTGTACCTTTTTCCGATAACTATCTTTTGCTTCTAAACTACCCTTTGGAAAACTCACTAATACTCGTTCGCCAATATGCCGCGAGTTCTATTTTTGAGTTCGCTGTTTTTAATTTTTGAAGACATACACCTTATTCTGTACTTTGGTTTGAGTAACGCGAATCGAATCTACTTACCAGGGGATAAGTTATATACTAATGATCAGAGACCGGACATATCGTGTTGAAATGATGTCGTCATTACGACGGACGATATAAATAGTCTACAACATATGTAAGTACATCACGCAGTTATTGAATGCACTATTGATCTGGCTAGCGCGCACATTTGTTTTCATCGAGAATTGCGACGTTTTTTATTGGATATTTACAGTTAAATTTCTGTTTTCATGAGCGTAGATAGAAGCGTGTGGAGTTTAAATAATTTAGTCTATTTAGATTATATTTCGTAAGATAAATAAAGTGCTGTGAGTTAGTTTCTTGTTTTCATAGTTTTAACTGTTAATTACATCGTAATTATTGTGAGAGATCCTCTTTAATATCGTTTGATTGAATCTACTCTCCCAATTATTTCGACGTAAGTGTGCATTGAATTTCGTTCAGTTTCAATAACTTACGCATACATTTTTAGTGTTCATTTATTTAGATCTAGAGCATTGTTTAAGTTACTTTTTCAGATTTGATATGGAAGAACGCCGAGAACGGCATCGTAAAACAATGGCGAGTTACATTGACGGTCAAACTGATTGTATGTCCATTGTCAGTGACTCCGAAGTTTATTGCAAAATCTATAAAATATCGTTAAAACATTCCATGAAATCGCACGTACAACGTCACTTAGTATCGCAAACACTTGCACAGAAATTCAAACCCTTGGAATCTGACAATTTTAACGAATAACTCTGTGAAACTTTTATGGCGGCAAATATTCCATTCTATAAACTTAAGAATTCCACTTTAAAAATATTTCTACAAAAATATACCGGTCGAAATGTTCGTGATGAATCAACCTTACGCAAATATTATGTTTCACTATTATGCTACACGAAAGCAGTAGAATGCATTAGAAGCCATCTTTCAAATCAGTACCTCTGGATAAGTGCCGACGAAACTGTCGATATATTAGGACGGTGTGGTAAATGTTGTAGCTGGTGTATTACATCCAACTATTCCATGTAACGCATATGTAATAGCAACAAAA
Source organism: Melolontha melolontha (assembly GCA_935421215.2). Classification (NCBI taxonomy): domain Eukaryota; kingdom Metazoa; phylum Arthropoda; class Insecta; order Coleoptera; family Scarabaeidae; genus Melolontha; species Melolontha melolontha. The sequence goes on from OW285243.1 coordinate 56,611,149, forward strand.
GTTATAAATACAGTTGATGCGGAAACAGTTGCTAAAACCATTAACGATAATATTCAAAAAATACTTCATTCGGACGACAGGTACAAAGAAAAAGTACTTTTATTTGTGACAGTGCTGCATATATGTTAAAAACAGGCAAACTATTAAAGGAAACATATCCTAATATGCTGCATATTACTTGTGTAGCACATGCTCTCCACAGAATCTTTGAATATATCAGAGACACCTTTCCAGAAGTTGATAGCCTTGTATCCGTTTTTAAAAAAGTTTTCAGAAAAGCACTATTGAGAGTAGCCCTTTACAGGGAAAAACTGCCATCTTTCTCACTGCCTCTCTCTCCAGTAATAATTAGATGGGGGACATGGTTGGAAGCTACTAGTTTTTATGCAGAGAATTTCGATAGTTTACAAAATTCCGTTGCATGTTTAAATGACGATGCTCGGGGTATTTCTGAGTGCAAGGAACTAACACAAATCCACATTTAAAAAATCAGTTGTACTTTCTTCAGAAACACTTTGGAAATTTGCCAAAACTAATCACTTATTTTGAAAATCGAAATCTCAAATTAAATTATGGTTTAACGACATTGGATGTGGCTATTAATAATTTGAAAAGTAGTCCAAGTGATTTCGGATGTGGCCTTCAGCAAAAGTTACACGCAGTGTTTAATAGAAATTCAGATTTAATAACATTGCGGCAATTGTGTATGGGGAGAATGCCACAACATCCAACTGCAAAATACGCGGAAATAAAAGAATATTTCCGGTATGCAGCTATAACCAGCAACTATAACCAGTTGCGATGTAGAAAGGGCGTTTTCTATTAACAAGGATGTATTTCATTCAAAGAGAACAATTTTTTTACAGAAGAGAACCTTGAGAAAGTATTGCTAGTAAATATTAATACTCCTTTACTTAACTTGCACTACAAAATGAACAAATAAAAATGTATTTCGTTATTTTGTAGCCGTATATACACCCGTTTTATTATTATAAGTATAATTATATAAATAAAATTAAACTTTAAAAATACAAATCTTCAAAAGTACGCTCGTGGGCGATGAGTCATCAACATCTCTTTAACTAATGATGAAAATGTACGTAAAGGTACATAATCAGTAATTAATGGATGAAAATAATAGGCAAGTTCTTTCATAGTTATTTGTATTTCCTGAAATTATGCGTGAAATTCTACTACACTCCCTCGTAAACTTACAACTATACCCATTATATTATTATACTAATATAAGCTTTTCAAAAGTAAATCTTTGTTAGAGATTCAGACTTCTTATTGACTGTTATGTAAATTAGGTCTCACAACATTACATATGGTTATGATAAGTATTGAAATAATCGATTAACAAAAGTTACATTTGAGAGAATATCATGTATAGGTAACTATAAAATATAGCCGCACAACTTTACCTCTAATTTAATACAAATATACAATTTTGACAAAGGACATAAATAAATAAAAAATAAATAAATACAAACCTTGAGAACTGGTTTTCGACTTTCAATATATAGAATAATCAACTATGTAAGTATCTATAACTTACCAAGATCAACACTAGATACTTCTTGACTATCCAATACTGTATCTTCATCGTCAGTCGTTCTACGTCGCTCATCGCGTCTGTCTCGATTATCTCTCCTACCGCCACGACCTCTTGGACCACCGCCGTATTGTCGTGGAGGAAGGTTGCTAATTCGTTCTTCAGCAGTATCTGGCGTTTGATGTCGAGAGCCTAAATAACGATTATTGTCAAAATTCTTCTACATTTTGCAAATTCGAATAATTTCATGTAAAATATCATTATATGTTATTATATCACATAAAGCAATAGTAATATATAGTTATCTAATTGAAAGAAATATTATTAAAATGAGGCGAACTTGGTTTTTTATTAAGTTTGAGTCATTACACTCATTACTGCTTGCATTCTTTTCTGTATTTTTGAGCAGTATTTACATTTAATAAGTTATTATGGATTCTACAAACTAAAACTCAGTATTTTGTTAAGTTATCGGTTCTTTATCCTCAATGATGCTCGAAGCATAAACAAATAAATATATTTGAAAATTATAATTCAGAATCAGTCTTGAGGTAACCGATAAAAATGCGTGAATCTATCGAAGAAATACTAATTTACTAATTGAATCTACTGTTTTTCTTAAAATGAAAAAAGCTCGTATCTAGGCAATTTGTTTACTCACCTGTATATGAAATTTGTCAGTTTTTGATTAATATTAGATAAGTATACTCTACCACTCACGGAAACTTGGCCAATGGAGAAAATTTCTAAATAAAATTACAAAAACATTTTTTAAACTAAAAAATTACTGTGCAGTAATCCTATGAAAGCTTAACAAAAGTATTTCAAAGAAAAATTACAATGTACGATATTCCATTTTTGAATGCGTTTGCGAAAATCAGTTGTGATTAAGGATCAAAACATATAAAGGCTCTATGTTCTCCAACACCCTCTAATAGTAATTGAACATCTCACTCCTAATCGTGATTATTATTATTATTATCGGTGGTTAGTCTGTGTATAAGTGTTATGAAAGGTGTTACTCAAATTTAATAATAGTACGCGAAATACTTTGCCGCAAATCAATTGGCATTCCAAACCGTACGGATAAAATTATACTAGTTTGAAAGGTTTATGCCAGCAGACAAATAGGAGAAACATTAAATGATCGAAAACTTTAGTCAAAGAGTAAAGGGATCGAAGAAAATCGACATACGAAATATTCAATCATTCAATCATGGGCAACGTTCGGTTTCAATTAACATGGTGATAAGAGGAAAATCTACAAGACCTCATAGCAGTGTATGGAAACTGGACAATGGGCGAATGTCCTGTGGAAAGCTGAGTCTTAAGTGTTTGCTCAACGAAGAAGACTGTGAAACGTACAGTGGCGGGGTTACTTTTTAGTTCAAAGCTGACTTTTCTGCTCGATAATAGACACGTTGTATAAGTAATTTTATTGGGTTGCCACGGGAGATCTTGCTATAACTTCCATGGAATAGATGTGGGACGTTCTCTTTAACGAATGGAATTTTTCAGATTAAACTAAAAAAAACAAATTTTTCAAAATGTTTTAATTTTAAAACATTGATTTGTTATCAAGGTAATAATATTCTTTGTTAATGAAAAAAATGATTAATCAATTTGTGCAAAGAATCTGATTTCAATACTTTTTACATAAATTGACTACTTATTTTTCTAGAATATAAAAATAATTTACTAGTTCATGTTTCATTTTTTTAAATCTTCTCTTGGCAATCCGTGGGCGGTAACGTATGTTTTTTACCATGCAAATATATTAATAAGAATTTTTGTCAAAATAAATTAAATTTTATTATTTCATGTCAGACTACTAATTAATAAAATAACCACAAGGAGATATACTTACTTTAAATAAACTTTAAGTACCAAACAAAAATTTCAATAAATATAATTGCTTTAAGTATTTATTATTTGTAAACATTTTTGCTAAAATCCGTTTCTTTTGATAATGAACTTTCCAAAAATTTTTTTGCACGGCCATGGAAGTAAACATTAAAACCTTTTTGGTTTGCATTATGCCATGCAAGATACAGTTTTAAAATACTCGCTTTTAAACTATTGATTCTATTAGTTCTTTTTCTAAAACTCTTTGATCAAAACTAGAAGACGAATATATTATAAGCCTAATCAACTGTCGATATACATGTTTATCTTCTGAAATAGCACTAGTTTCGTGGGTCGTACATCACAAAGGCAAACAGCAAACCGAGTGATAACTTCGGATAGAACAGTCGTTTTTTTATTACTTCTGGAAATATCTAATCTTCCTGATAAAAAAAAAAAAAAAACAGAAAATCGTTTAAATGTAAATGTCGTGTTTTCAAGGAAAAGAACTCGGTTACCATTAGAAATTACTTTAAAAATAAAATAATTAATGAAGGTATAATTTGCAGAAATTTATGCAGACTTAGAAAGTGCTTATTTGGACTTTAGTAATTAGACAAGGTACAGATTTTTTTTTACGTTAGGATTTTACGATTTGATATTAATTGAAAAAATATTTGATTATGTTATTAATTGTGCGTGTAAAATAATAGAAAAACATAAGACTCAAGACCCTTCAAGCAAAGTCATGCACATGCAATGTCAAAAAATTAGCTGAGTCAACAATAAAACGAGATAAGTGTTTCGGGAGCCTTGCTGAAAGGGTACGAAGAGTCCGTGTTCAAGACATGAAAACAAAAACACAGTACTGTTTTTTTAATCAAGTTATATTTCTAAAAAAAAGTCTCACAATAATATTATATATGACATGAGTTTTTAATGAGCCAGTCTTGTTCCTTGGCAGTCTAACTAATGCCTCTGTTGTTGCAAACTCTGCAATTTCCACAGCCATCTAAAGAATTTCATCATTACTCTGCAGATGGCAATTTATGTGTTTTTTTTTTTTTGTATTTTAATATATATGTACATTACATATAAACTATTCCAGATGCACAGAATGTCAGCATGACATGGCTTCTGCAAAGAGTTTGACTTGAGTACCCTTCCAGCAAGGTTTTCTTTTACTTATGTCGAGAGATTTAGCATACCTTCTTTACATGAAGGTACACCAATATTCAAGCAAATAGATTCCATTGGCAAAAATTTTAACGTAAATAACGAGAAATATAAAATCACATCCCATTTAGTACTTTTTTCTATTTGCCAATAGAAACTGCTGCTTGTAAACTAAATTAAGGTTTTTTGTTGACAATGCTTTTTTTTACTTTCTTAGTGGAACATGCAGTCTAACAAAGTTGAGAAAACTAAAAAACATCTACTTTATGATCGATGAATAGAATACAGTTTTACAGTTATACTACAATTCCTTTTTAAAATTGAATGTCGAAAACATATTGAAATCAACTGCATCTCCCTGTTTACAATGCATTCTCATATTTTTAATAATTACGTAGAGATATATATTTAAATTAAATACATAATAATTACTCGTGAACATTTATAGTTCAACACACGAGTTATAATTCAAAATTATGTCTATATATTACACATACATTATATAGTACAAAGAAGAAATTGTTTAAATTGAAACGAATGTGATTAATAATAATATAATAGAGAAAGCACATGTAATTATTATTTTGAGAAATTAAGAAAAAAAAAAGAAACGAACTTAAAATATAATAAAAAATATACATGTAAGGTCCACATAGCTTACAGAGTGATTATGTAAAAGTCTATTATATTTATATTTCGTATATAAATACCTGCAATATGTAGTTACTAGAGACAAATGTCCCCCCAATCAAGTTTTTTTTTTTAAATTTATTTACAGTAAATTTATATAGGAATTCTAAAATTGCTTGTGTAAATTATAATGCTTTCATCTTAATGCAAAACAATATTAATAAATTGTATTAGAAAGAGGTGTTTCCTTATTATCTATTTGTACTGAATAAGCTATATATTGTGATTAAAAATTGTACTTATTTGAGAAGATGGTAAAATTAGTTTTTTGAAAAATTAGAAAAAGGGTTTTTAAAACAAGAAGTTTTCTTTATGTTGGATTGTAATAATAAAAACGACGTATTATTAAATTTAAAATTTTATGAAAGTAACTATGTATGTTGAAAATTTAGAACAGTTCTTTTAACGCGCTCAATTGTGATAAAATGAAGATGTTTCAAATTGTTTTAGATAATGAACGTATAAGATAAAAATTAGCGCATTGGTAGAAAGATAATAGCATGTATTTTTGCACCTATATATTACTGCCTATCTGCTTCTTTCAAAATGGTAATATACCAACTACAGTATGTTATATTAACTTTTTCAATCGTTTAATTCGTTCTGGAATTCGTGGAAAAATTACAGTCGTAACAATGCCTTCAATTAGATCTAATCGCGTTTAGAAATTGATATGATGAACTAATACTTTGTGTTACAAATGGAACCAAGAGTATATTGTATCAACTGCCTAAAATTAAGGGTAGATTATGTCAAAAAGTTCTATACAAATAGATATTTATTATACAAGGGAAAAAAGTATTCGATTTTAGCTCGAGATTGTGTTTGTCTCCCGACGCGAAGCGGAGGGAGACAAAACAGCGAGAGCTAAAATCTAATGTTTTTACCCGTGTATAATACACTACTTTTTTTCTGTTACGGGAAAAACGACGATTTAATATTGAAAAATATATTATTACAATATATTAAAGTCAGAAATTGAATCAATGTGAAATTTGAAGTTTTAAACTGCCTGTACTTATAGCGAACATTGGACCAGCGTTGCTAAGGAAACCTTTAAAATAATTAACAATATCTGTCAATTTAATTCTGTGATTGGGTTTAAGAAATTGCGAACTTAACTTGTTTATTTGAAATGTCCTTCATACAATGCATATTTAACAACTTTGACATTAAGGAAATCTACCTTTTTTTTTATAGTAAAATAGTCTAAAATTAAATATATTCATGTTCTTACTTATGTGTACATATCCGAGAAAAAAGTACTCATTTTTTCCCAGGGAAAAAAGTAATTTCATAGAAAGTGACATTTTGTTACCTGTCAAGAGGGATAAAACGTCAAACTTTTTCCCGTCTTAGAAAAATATATATTCTTTTAATGTTGATTGCCAAACTTTTATTACCCATTCATAAACTGATTAAGAAAAAAAATGATTCAATAATAAAATGGATTGGTTGAATAGACACATGATAATTATAACACTTATTTATTTTTATATTTCCGCCAAGTGAATATTCAGGCAAGTTATCAATGCAGAACCTTTAATTTCCATTTGTAAATTTCGTTTTGTCATATTTTGAATTAGTTAAAGCTATACTTATTATAATAGTATATTAAACAAGTATAGAAAAGCAGTGTTTTACTAAACGAATATAGCGTTTGAGTACGAGCGAGCGAGTAACTTAAAGCTGTATGAGTTTAGTAAAACTGCTTTTCTAACGAGTTTGTTTACACTATTTTTTCGCATTTTGCAAGAATAAGCATTATAAACTTAAAAATTGAAAATGTTATAGTAGGTATTTGTACAGGTTTTCCGTAATCTGATTCGGCTTTGTTTATTTACATAGTAACGACACAGTAACAGTAAACAAATTTCATTTTTTGTAAGTCGATTTGAGTTTTAGTTAAAAGTGAGTCTTGCTACTAAACATACTTTAGAACATTATTCTGAAGATATTTTAAATGCCGCTCGAGAAGCGTTTTCGGGTTTACTTCCTTTGAAATCAAAAGAAAAATACGAGAAGACCTATGAAATATTTTGTAATTGGAAGATAATAAAAAAAGCACTAATAATTGATGAAAGTGTAATGCTAGCGTATTTTTTTGAGAAGGTAAGCTATTTGCTTCTATATATTTCAGTGTTATTCATACAATGTCTTTCATTATTTTAGGCAACAGTCCTTAAGGCATCCAGTTTGTGATCTACATATTCAATGTTGAAAAGTACTATACAAATTAAAGATAATATAGATATATCACAATATAAAAAACTAACTGCATTCTTGAAACGTCAAAATGACGGGTACAAACCAAAGAAGTCAAAAGTGTTGACTTCTCGAGCGGCAGTTCCAATTCCAATATTTAAAAAAATAATTTTCTGCCAAACTGTGTTTTATTGACATGACATAACTATGTAGTAAAGTGACGTATCTATGTGGTAAAGTGCCACTTTAATAACCGATTTTGATTGTAGTAAAGTAGCACATTACTTGTCAAAATGCGAAAAAGATTATTATATAATATTATAATATATTGAAGCATTTGAAACAGACAGAAACAAGAAAAATCCCTAACCATAATATAAATACACTCTAAATACGTATTTACGCAATTAAATTGCTATCTCTTCAATAGGACAAACTGATAAATATTGAATAAATGGGTTAATACTGTGTTATCCCTTAGTCAAAGATGCTACGTTTAAACACACTACCTTTTTCAGTTTGTTCTACTGAAGATGGCAACTTAGTTGCAGAAATATGTATTTAGAGTGTATTAATTTATATTGTGGTTAAGGATTTTTCTTCTTTGTTTGTTTCAGCTTGTTTCTAAAACAAAACAATCACATTCAGTTTATAACGGGATTTCTTTAAAAATAAACGAAAGACGGAACTTCAACAAAACCACAATGAATATGAATTTACTATTTTTTTTACATCAAATAGAACCTTGCTAGCAACAGCTGAAGTGGAGAATAGTCACTGAACCTTTTTTTTTATCTCATTCTTGAAGATTTATCATATAACTTGGGTGGTATTTTAAGGTTTCTCTTCCTAATGATATAATTTATTTTAAAGAGAGTTATACATAAGTATATATTAAATCACTAAATTTTACACGCGCTTTAAGTCTATTTCGTCGTTCAGCATAGTATAATCTTTTATTTATATTAATTTATAGCAAATAATTATCTTCAAATGCACAAAATTTAGTTTCAAATTTTAGTAAAATAAGTTATTTTTATAAAATTTAATAAAGTATTCAAAATATATCAAATTTGATACGCCTAACAAGTACAATTTCCAATCGATTATTTCCCTAAAACTAACATATTTTTTAACTAAGAACAGACTTAAGACTTCAAATTATTGCTTAAAAGATTTTTTGAAATTAATAATGACCGTTTTTAATATACTTATGTATAAAACATTTTAATTGGTGAAAGGATGTCTTCTCAAATAAGTACGTTAATATTTTTCAACAAAAATGTTGAGCTAGATTAGTAAGTAATATTAGTAAAAGCTCACTAAAGGAAGCTAATGAGTTGTTGCTGCTATGTTAATATAAAATCGGTTTTTTTAGTAGTTCTTTTCACTCTGTATTAATAATTTTATCTGAAGAAAAAAAGAATAGAAAAGTTATGTACATTAGTGTAAAACACTAAATAGCTGGTGCTAGTATTAAACAAAAAAAAACCTCATCTATAATTAATTAAAAAAATCAAAAAACTACTATTACTGTTAAAGCCACAATCAAATAGTCAACTACACACATGCTCGATCTTTTTTATTTTCAAAAACTAAGAAAATCCCAAAACTTAAAATGAAGAATGAATGGTGAAACTTCACCAATTTTTTTTTTTTATAGAAACATAAAGAACCAATTAGAGAAAAAAGGAAATTGAATTGCTTTTATGTTATATTTGTTCATATCAAAACCAAAGAAAAGTTAAAGCAATTATCTGTTGGTCATAAAATTAAATATATTATTTAAACGGTTTCTTTTCAATGAAAATAGAATATTCATGATGATATAACATAACATTTATCGAGAAGAGAGATAATTAGGTCACAATATCGTAATTTTCATTTCCCAAAATCTGTATTTGTATATAATGATAATATATCAAAATATCCTCATTTACGAGTTCATACTAGTTTGGTTGAAATTCGCAAGTCAAGAAGTCGTTAATAATTGTCGTCTGCCGGGTCAGTCTAGTAACGTATGAAATCACCTGGAATTCTGAATAGCTTTATGCACCAACGAAGCATTTTTCCATTATTAAATTCATTTTATTTGTTTTTATTTAAGTTTCAATTACAGTACCTCTAATCTAAAGAAAAAAAAGTTAAAAATAGAACATTTATTTTACTACTGATATCATTTTTCAACACGTCTTTTCTACTATATTTATTGTCAAAAGATTGTAAAAATTAATGTTTTATTTGTATTCAATATATCATAAATCATAACTCAATAATGTTAAATATTTCCAAGTCAAAAATGAAATAATTGGAAGAATTAACACATATATTTACCATCCAAATTTAATTATGAAATTTAAAATTAAAGTATATATTTTTTCTAGAAATAATATTGTAAATATTGTCACAGATTATCAAAAAAATCAGTATATCTCACTATTTAATTTTTTTAAATATATTTAGTCGGTATCTTTTATAATAAAATTCTTTCTGAAATTAGCTACAGGCAAAACCAATGTATTATAAATAATATGATATGTTTAAATATATATTTTGTGTTATTATTTTATAAAAATATTGGTTGTTTTCTGAAACAAATAAAATACTTAAAAATGACACAACCGATTTGAATTTTTGAACTACTGTTCTTTTAAACTGATTCAGTAGGTTTATTAAGTAGTTGTGTAACTACTTAATATTGTGTTGAAATATAAATATGATATAAGTATACCTTAACAAATCTTATGTGCGCAATAGATTAAGACTACTGAATCAGTTTAAAAGAACAGTAGTTCAAAAATGGTTGCCTATGTGATTAATACAAAAAAATACAAACCAAGGGGTGGAAGAATAATATAGAATATAAGAATGCGACAATTATGGAAAAGGTCTCATCTAAATATGAATATAGTGCAGAACTTCACAACTATATCATCAAATAAAGACAAATGAAGATGCAGATTTTTGTTGAACTGTACTAGAACTAATAATTCAATATTGCACCAAAATATGAAAAAAGTTTACATATAGAATGCCAATACAAAAAGCTTATGAATATTTATAATAATAATAATGTATTTTATTACATATAATGCAATTGCCTATACATTTAACTACCATGTAATAATATTGAAGTTATTGTACTGATCTAAACAATACAGTCGACTCCCTCTAGTCCAGAGTGTTTAATAAGCGTGTTTGTTAATAAATAACCGAAGTTCAGTTTATGATTGCGTTCGCTTCGGATGTTCATAACTATATTACGAATTGTATTCTTGTGTTTTTAGCAATTTTGTGAGTTTATAATAAATGCAATAAATGTGAGTTTATTTGTTATATGTGTAATTGTAGTTAACTCTGATAATTTAGTTACGCAAAAAATTTCTCGAAATGAGTGAAAAACGGAAGCATACTACTGTAAAAATGCAAAACAGACTTAATATTTTACAACGCTTAGATAAGGATAAAACAGTGCAAAGTATTTATAGGGAGTTTAGTGTAGGGAAAAGTAGTTTATGAATGGCGGAAAAACAGAAAATTGATTGCAAACTGAAACAGAATCAGTCCTTTCTACTCGCTCTACCTTGAAAATGTGGTTCATGCAGGAACGTAGAAGAGGGACTCCTATAAATGGGCGGATTTTAAAAGAAAAAGCCATTATTCTTCATTCGAAACTTGGGAGAAAAGGAAACTTCTCGGCATGCGATGGGTGGCTAACAAGATGGAAAATACGCCACTTCCTTGGAGTGTGTGGGGAGAAGCTATCAGCAGACCAACTAGCAGCTTGTGATTTTTCAGAAAAATTTAAGCGTATCATTGATCGTGAAAAAATAACCCCAGAACAATTGCATAGCATCGATGAGACGGGCCTTAACTATAAACTTTTGTCCAAAAAAACTTTTGTCACTCCTCAAGAAAAGTCTGCATCAGGCTTTAAAGTCAATAAAGAAAGCATCACTGTCGCTTTATGCTCCAACACATCCGGGACACACAAGATGCCTCTATTCGTAATTGGAAAGTCTGTCAAACAGAGAGCGTTTAAAAACTTGAACAGTTCTACCCTTGCAGTGTATTACAGGTCACAAAAGTCTGCCTGGATGGAGTGTTATTTGTTTAAGGAGTGGTTCGTGACCAAATTCGTTTAGAGTGTAAAACAACATTTGACATCTTTGAAATTGCCGATTAAAGCAGTGCTTGTTCTTGATAATGCACCTACGCATCCAGAGGAAGATGTCGAATGTGCAGGTCACATTGACATCAAGCTTTTGTATATGGCACCTAATATCACAAGTATCTCACAGCCCATGGACTAAGGTTTTAAGAGGAAATACCGAAGGAAGCTTCTCTAAAAATATTTTGGGTAAATTGGATGGTGATTACAGTGCAGGTCTCATCCAGACGCTTAAGATGATTAACATTAAGGACGTAATTTATATCGCTGATAAATCTTATGATGAAATCCCGTCATCTACGTTTACTAAGTCGTGGAGAAAATTGTGGCCAGATGTTGAAAATCTGTTGAGAAGAGCAAAGAAGACAACCCAAATGCAAGAGACTTATACAATATTCATGCAACTGAACTTGATGATAACCAGTCAAATTTAAAGGATTTACAACGACTACCTGATTCTGCTAATATTAATGAGGATGACGTTGTGGAATAGATTTCACGAGCAGATGATGAACTGGCTAATGAGATCTTGAATGACACGTAATCGCCGAAGAAAGAGGAAGAGGAAAAAAAAATGAAGACGACGACGAAGGTGATAGTGAAGCGGGAAACAGCGTGGGAATTTCGACTCATGCTGAGGGGAGGGCAGCATTGGAACTGGCATCAGCTGTCGATGTTATGCTTCTGAGGAAATGGCGTGATTACGAGCTTAAAAAAAACCGTTGAACTAAAAAAGCAGATGAAAATAACAGATTTCTTTTAATACTGTATTGTAAATATGTATGTAAGTTTTTCATCATGCTTAGGCTCACTTATTCATTTTGAACAATTTTATGAATCATATGTACATGTGCTTCGTTGTTTCATAAAATAAATTTGTAAAGTTTTAATTTGTGGTGCGTTAAAATTTTATTTTTATTGCTGTTGTCTGGTGTCACATTTGTTTATATCAACGTCACGAAAAATGCCGATTCAGCGAGTAGGTGGCAAAAAAAAACTAATCTTTGGGCAAATACGCTTTAAAAACGTCGTCAAAGTTGATTTTTAATCATAGATACGCTATTATAGGTTTTACTTTACACCGCCGGATGGTCCGGATGTTTTTTAATCCGGACGAGGGTCCGGTCTCCAGGTGTCCGGATAAGAGGGAGTCAACTGTACGTATTATTTTAAGCGGAATATTACAAAAATAGCAGCTACAGTTGTTTTATACCTCCGTAAAAAAGTAATTGCATTGTAGTTATAATTCCAGAAGATAAATATAAATTTTGTGTAACAGCTTATGATTACTGATTTCATATTTATAAGTTGACAATGGAATGCAAACAATATAAAATACTTGAAGTGAATTATTTTTCTGAAAGTAACATAATTATGTAAATGTCAAGATATTTGGAAAATTAATCTAAAAAACGGAAGGTATGAAATGTAAATAACATGTCATTAATGTATTTTATCAGTCAATTGTTTGTTAAATTAGTGTAGAAAGACAATTCTATTACAAAGGTGATCATCTTTTCTGTTTTTACGTCATTCTGTGTTATCAAAGTGTAATAAAAGAACACCAAAGATATAGAAAGCAGTAATCACCAAATCTATGAATTGTTAACAATTTTGAGTTACGACAAATTAAATACAAAAGAAATTTAACTACCATTAATCAAAGATTTATTGAAAAATGACCCGTCAGTGCAAAATAATATATTTCATTATATTACTATTAATAAAACATATTTCATTGAAAGAGAACAGTTACTTAATGAATTGAATAAGAATCGTGGTGCATAAAGCCGGATCGAAAGTTTCTCATGTTTTAATGAGAATGCTGATGCAAAACGGATGGTGACCGATCAAGTCAGTCAATAGAGGTACTGAAAATCACTTTCTCTCCCGGTCGCCGCCAGCGGCAGTGTCTACGTTTGACCGACCGCCCCTGTTAGGTCTTTCGCGCCCGGTCCTATCCCCGCCGGGCCCGCCTCTGGGTGTACGTCCATTGCTGGTCGGCCCACGCCCTCTACCATTACCCATCGGTTTGCGTTTGTCAACGTTATTTACGTAATCTGAGATGGTACTACCGGTATTGTATCTAGAATCATTTTGTCTGCCTGGACCCCCTCTTCCTCTACCGCCTCGCCCTCTCATGGAACCGCCTCGACCTCTAGAACCACCGTCCATATCTGAACTATATCCACGGTCGTTCCTACGTGACATCTGTAGACTTTGCATTGAACCCATTCCTGAACCGTGTATACTTCTAAGCTGCTGATCAATTTCTAATTTTTCCTGTCGAAGCTGTTCCACTTCCTGTAGACAATTGATTACTATCATAAATTTGAATTATAAATATTTGGAAAAATATAGTGCCAGTAACAAAATTGCATTTTAATTATCTTCTTTTTAGATCATTTTCAATGCATAAGAATGATCAAAAGCTATTGAAATCGTAACCATGTCGACTCGATGCGTTCAATATGCGATATATAATAATATAAGTTAATCATAAAAGAAAATGAAGATTAATATGGACAATGAGTAGTCTAGTTTGTTAAAGTTTTTATATAATATTTTGGGTGTATGGCTATTTGACTTATCAAGCTGTAGGAATTATTTATGCTCTTCTTGATAAATCTCACAGGTAAATGCTGTGTGTATACCATGTGGCCGCGTGCGTCTGCACTATAGCGATACCTGTAGTGTAAGCAAAACACACAGAGGTGTCCGTGTGTTAGAACGGTAAAGAAGTAGACGCAATGTTCCAATGTGTAGTCGCGCAAGCGCATTAGCCTGACGATATAAACATTGCAACTAACACCCATATGCGGGAGCGGGAGCTAATGCGCTTGCGTGACTACACATTGGAACATTGCGTCTACTTCTTTACCGTTCTAACACACGGACGCCTCTGTGTGTTTTGCTTACACTACAGGTATCGCTATAGTGCAGACGCACGCGGCCACATGGTATGTGAACATATACATACATGAAAATCCATCAATGTCGAGAGAAAAAAATTAATTTGTAATCCACTTCTCTATTTACCAAAATAATAATAATAATCTATTTAGCTAAGATATATTTATGCGAGGTTTAAACGACAAACAAAACTATTGTGTTTGACATAATGTAATTAATATTGATTTCAATCAGTTAGTATCTTACAAAACCTCCCTATTGCAGAAAGTGAGTTAGTGCCACTTTGCGTATATGTATTTATATTTTTACGATTATTTAAAATATATACTTAATATATGTAATTTGATTGACTGTACCTTCAAATGTGCTAAATGATATTCTAGTAAGACTTTTGCGTTTGATATACTTTCAACGGTACCAACAAAAACAAAGGGCACTTGTCCTTCTTCACGGGGTATTGTAGGCTGTGGTTCATTATCACCTTCAATTTTAACTCGAACCTGCAAAAAAAAATCTCAGTATACTTCATGGGGAAATAAGTAATGTCAGCTTACCACGCCACTTTTGTCAACAATTTCTTGTATAATTCTTCCATTTTTACCTATAACTTTTCCCACTAATGCTCGCGGGACTTGTAACGATTCTTCACTGTATTCAAGCATCGATCTTGCTTTTTTTACAGCCTCATCACTCTAAACAGATAGTGGCAATAATCAAAAGTAAAAGATTTAATTTCCGTAATAACTTACCTCCCCGTAAATTTTGAATGTGCACGAATTTTCCTCTAATTCAATGTTCGTAATTCCATCTACTTTTCTGGCTTGTTGGATGTTAGCTCCGTGCGCTCCAATTGCTAAACCCATAAGATCTTCTCTTACATTGAATTCATCTGAAAATCTAGAATAATAGTGATAATTTTGAGAGTAAGTAAATTAAAGATTTTGAAAATCAAATATTCTTTAATAAGTTTAAAACTTTTGTATGTATAGTAAATTATACGATATTTGTATAATAAAGTGAAAATCAAGTTGCTTCTCAAGTTTTCGTGGAAAAAAGGTTTATTTTTATGGTTTGAAAATTTTAAATATGCAAAGTTATTTAGGTATTTTCGAACATTCAAATAATAGTAACAGTGTGAGGATGATTCAAATTTGTCGTAACAACCTTCCTTTAAAATACACTTGTCCCATTGCCACGTAGCCAAACAACATAAGAGGCGAGGCAGTACTTCCCAACCCAATTTAGCCAAAGTATTGTTCGCATGTGGGCGAGCGTTATCGTGTAAGAATTGCGTCTTTTCGTTCGTATGGCCAGCTTAACCTTTCCAAGAAGCTCACCGTAACAAGTTGAATTAATAGTTTTTCTTTCTTCGAGATAATCGACGTAAATGGTCCAATAGCGTCCCAGGATATAGTCGCCATCACTTTGCCAGCCGGTGGTTGTGTTTTGAATTCCATGGTAACATTCTTCCTTTCTGGGCTATAATGGTGTATCCAGGACTCACCAGTTATGGATACGCGACAAAAAGTTATCGTCTTCACACTTGCAGCGAAGTCGGAGTTCTCTGGAAACCTGAAGTTGTTTCTGCTGTTGTTTGGTGAAATGTTGTTGTTTTGGGACCCATCTGGCACCTACTTTACTAAATTTAAGCCAGTCGTGGACAATAGTGTGCACACTAGTGTTTACAATCCTAGCAACTTCCTTCAGCAATTATTTGTCTATTGCTCTGGATCAGCTGGTCAACTTTTTGAATGCTCCCAAGAATCACGACGAGCAGCATCCAGCAAGTTCGACACGCTTTCACAACCATCCTGGAAGGATTTACACCACTTAAATACTATTACGCGATAAACATTCTTCTCCAAACTGTATTTGAAGTCTCTGATCAATATCAGTCGTTTTACACCTTCATTGAAAAGAAATTTAATAATTTGACACATTGCATATTTGACATGCATACAATTGACAGTATTGACATATCTCTTCAATTATGTTTAGAAAAAATAAAATGAAAGTCAAATTTGAATTGCCCACGTATTAAACTTGCTGAATATTTTTTACTTACATTCAATTCTGAAATATATATTCGTTTATATTTTGAAAATTTAAAGTTTATTTAGCTTATTCTAAATTTCTTGATTTCAATGCTACGACGGCTGATCCCTTTGCTCCGCCCCTGACCCACTTATAAACCAAGTGCTTACAGCAGACGCCCGAGGTCGAGCGAGTCGCGTATCAGTATTAAAATGGATCGTGTCCAGCAACAAGTCATGCTTAAATATTTACGTTTAAAAGAGGTGACCGCAACTCAAATTCATTAAGATTTAGTGGATACATTAGGGGAATCTGCAGTATCATATGACATAGTTAAAAGGTGGTGTCGTGAGTTTAAATGTGGTAGACAGTCGTGTAGAGAACATGCAGGTGGAGCGCCCACAACCGTCACTACCCAAGAAACTGTTAAAAAGGTCTGTGATCTCGTGCTGTAAGATTGACGTGTGACTATTAGACAAATAATTGAAGATACTCTCTCTCATATCATGTGGTATATAATATAATTACAGCTGAATTGAACGTGAAAAAATTGTTTGCGAGATGGGTACCACGAATGTTAACAGATGCACACAAGCAAACTCGAAAAGACATTTGCAGTCGTTCTTTAAGGCCTTCAGCATCCCAAAATATGGATAGCACGACCTTCCCTGCCGAAGGTTGCATCTTGAATTTTTCGGAGGTGGTGAACCTCGACGTGTCCATTCCCTACTCTGTAATTTGGTCTCTACACAATAATGATGGATCCAGGACTTATCATTCTCCGCGGAAGGGGGTCACAACTACAGGTGCTTATTATGTTAATTTAATTCCCAAATTACGTGACTTGATAAGGGGGAAGTTGGGCAGAGGTGTTCTCTTGCATCTCTTGTATCCTTTACAACAGCTGTAATAGCTCAAGCAGGCTTCAAATTAGTTGAACATCCGCCATATTCGCATGATTTGGCCCCCAACGATTACCGATTGTTTCTAAAACTTAAAGAACACTTGCGAAGTAAATGATTTTCGTCAGATAATGTGATATGTGCGGTAAATCAGTGATTTGCAGAGGTTGAACAATCTTTTTTCGAGAAGCATTAGAAATTCTAGAATATCAATGGGAAACATGTGTTAACTAACCTTAATGGAGAGTATGATGAAAAATAAAAGTAAGATATTTGCCAATTTCTTATTGTGAGGATCAGAGGTGGAGCAAAGGGATCCACCCTCATAGTACACTAAAAAAGTCAATTTTGGTCTAATACGAGGGGTATACTACCTAACGTTGAGCTTAACCAGTAAGTGGCAATTGATTAACACAAATTTCATTGCGGAAAAAAATAGTAACTAGCATTTTCGAGTGACAATATTCTATAGAAGTCGGCAAGAATGTTTCGATCAACTGAAGTAGTAATTAATAATCAATTTTGTTCATTAGCAATCGTAAATCTTGAAGTCAGCTTCGTACAGAGCGTTCGGAAGCAAATGTTACTGTCAAAAAAAATTCGTTATATGACAATTCCTAGATTGACGTAATCCTGGTTATTCATGAGAGCACGAACATCACCTTGCTCGATTACTTGGATGTATCAAAACAGTGTTTGCTGGGCATATCAGAACTCAATATCATGTTAAAAGACATACATAGTAGACTTTGTTCGCAGGTTCTTGTATACTTAGTTTTCAATGTAACAGTTGACAAAGTTAAATCTATTAATATAATCCCGAAAGAAGCAGAAGTCTGCCAGGTGGATCTTTTAAAATGCATTGGCTTAAGTAAAGGTTGTGTGAAAACTCCGTAAGAAGATGGCTAATTTCTTCGGTATCACCGGTCATGTTTAGGGTCACTTGTGCAATTTATCGATTAACTACGGTTCAACTGAACCAAGTTCAAAAATGAACCATCATTCACGACAATGTCGCTTGTACAATGCGAGATCAACAGATGTTCAGTTAAACTAAAAGCGAAAAATTGGTACAGATATCACATGACATTTAGTGGGGTTAGCTGCAAAAGCGCGATAAATTTTAATATCCGGTAATATCAGTCCATATCAATCTTTGATTGTCATTGCGTCTATAGGTGTATTTTATTGAAAGATTGTTTTGATTTTTATGATTTTATTATTAAAATCAACTTACTAATTCTTATATAACAGTAGAAAAACATATCCCAGAATTTAGGTATATATATTGCAATAGCTATGTAGTAGTAGAAAATAAATTCTTATGTTAATATGAGTTTATGGTATTACAGGTGATAGGTGTTGGTAGTTTACTGGTGAAAATGACTGAAGGCATAAAATGGTCTAATAATTTCAGTGACAGTGACGCTCGATTAATTATCGAACTTGTCGATAAACATAAAAATATTATTGAGTGTAAGAAAAAAAACGGATACCGGAAAACGGAAAAAAATAATTTAGATATGGACAGACCTTCAGGATGAAAAAGTAATTTGAAATAAATACGAGAATTTGAAAAAAAAAAGTGCACAGAAGAAGGCAGCCGATAATAAATCTCATAAAATGGTAACTGGTAGAGAACCTAGACAAGAAATAGAACTCACAACTATTAATAACACAATAATCAGTATATTTTTGGTGTTCTGCGGTCCTAACTCTACAAAACTTTCACCATCAGTTAATTGTTCATAAATATCTTCCATTTATTGCGTCCTGTCAACATTTTGTACGATTTCGTTTAACTAAACTTCAGTTGAACTGAGGATAAAAGCCGATCAAATACGAACTTAGTTCAACTCCTGAACTTAATTTGTACAAGTGTCAAATGCCAGTTGAACTTACTTCAGCTCTGAACTTAGCTTAAACTTCTGTTGTACAAGTGGCCCCTAGCAACTATAATTCTGGATATGTTGCGCTTGTTCGAAATAATCGTGCACTGCGCGACATATAAAACCCGTACAACTCTTATGAGGACAAAATCAGAGTTTTTTAGTTACGTAAACGGGACATATGTATTCAATACGATTAAAAGAAAAAGTTATATTCATGAAAACACTCGCCTACATACTACTGCTAGAATAATGGGCTATTTAAACAAGCAAAACATTGAAGTTATGAGTAGCGACCGGACATGACAGGCCAAAATTACGTTGGTCCATATAAATAGTCTATAATATCGCTAAGTACAACACGCAGTTATTGAATAGCACTATTACTTCATTATAGTTAAATTCCTTTCTTCATGGGCGTAGATAGACGGGTAAGGAGTTTTAATAATTTATATTACTTATTAATTTATATTTCGTAAGATAAATAAAGTACGGTGAGTTAGTTAAGTTTCAATAACTTACGTAAACATTTTTAAGTTTCATTTATTTAGATCTAGAACATTGTTTAAGGTACTTTTTCAGGTGTGATATGCAACAACGTCGAGAATGGCATCGTGAAACAATGGCGAGTTGGATTAAGGGTCAAACTGGTTGTACATCCATTGCCAGTGATTTTGAAATTGATTACAAAGTCTGTAAAATATAGTTAAAAATTCCAAGAAATCGCACGTAAAACGTCATACACATACAATTTTAACGAAGAACTCTGTGAAACTTTAATGTTGGCAAATATTCAATTAAATAAACTTAACAATCCCACCTTCAAAGCATTTCTGAAAAAAATATATTGGTCGAAATGTTCCTGATGAATATATCTTACGCAAATATGTTTCTAAGTGCTACACGAAAGCAGTAGAACGCATTAGAAGCCATCTTTCAAATCAGTACCTATGGATAAGTGCCGACGAAACTGTCGATATATTAGGATGCTGTGTGGTAAATGTTGTAGCTCGTGTACTACATCCAACTATCCATATAACGCATATGTAATAACAACAAAACTTATAAATACAGTTGATGCGGAAACATTAGCTAAAACCATTTACAAGAATATGCACCAAATGCTTCATTCGGACGACAAACACAAAGACAAAATACTTCTATTTGTCAGTGACAGTGCTGTATATATGTTAAAAACAGGCAGACTATTAAAGGAAACATATCCTAATATGCTGCATATTATACATGATCTCCACAGAATTTGTGAATATATCAGACACCTTTCCGGAAGTTGATGACTTGTATCCGCTTTTAAAAGTTTTCAGAAAAGCACCGTTGAGAGTAGCTCTTTACAGGGAAAAACTTCCATCTTTGTCACTGCTTCCCTCTCCAGTAGTAACTAGATTGGCAACATAGTTGAAAGCTTCTAGTTTTTATGCAGAGAATTTCGATGCTCGAAGTATTTCTGGGTGCAAGGAACTAATACAAAATCCAAATTTAAAAAATCAGTTGTACTCTCTTGAGGAACACTTCGGAAATTTGCCACAACTAACCACTTATTTTGAAAGTCAAAATCTCAAATAAAATGATAGATTAACCACATTAGATGTGGCTATTAATAATTTGAAAAATATTCCAAGTGACTTCGGATGTGGCCTTCGGCAAAAGTTAGACGCCGTTTTCTAATAGAAATCCAGATTTAATAACATTGCGGCAATTGTGTATGGGGACAATGCCCTAAAATCTGACTGCTAAATACGCTGAAATAAAAGAATATTTCCAGTATGCACCTATAACCAATTGCGATGTAGAATGTAGTTTTCTATCTACGAGGATTTATTTCATTCAAAGAGAACAAATATGTATTACAAAAGAGAACATTCAGAAAGTATTGCTAGTTAATATTAATATTCCTTTACTCAACTTAAACTACAAAATGAACAAATAAATTTTATAAATCACAACCCATTTGTTTTCCAATTATATAAATAAAATTAAAATTACAAATTTTCATGGGCCTCTCGTGTGCGGTCCTAGTAATGAGTCAGTCATCGATCATACAATTTCAGTGTAACATCCAATAATTTCTTTAAATTCCCACATGTCTATGCTATTTCAGTTAATGAAGCTATTAAAGATATAAATGACATACTCCATAATCGTGGAAATTTTATCGACATTTAAACTTTTTTTATGGTAACATATTTTTATTTTTGGAATATTTTCATTTACCTTGTTTAATGTAATTGTAGAGATAAACTAACATAACTATTGATACATTTACAAACAGTATTAAGATTGATACAAATTATTAAATTATTCATACAACTGTTTCTGTTGTCTATATCTCTAGTGCCTACTTATATCACCGGGCATTAGTGGCTTTTTATTTTATTTAAATAATTCCTTTAGCAAAATTATACTTTTAAAATTTTCAAACCATTAAAAAATTACACATTTTAATACTTAAAATGTGTAATTGTATTTTATTGTATATACTACAATATGCCTCATGAATTATATGTTATTTCGCTGACACTTCATACACTTTTTTAGGTGATTGTGGATTCTGGGACGAATTATTTCTTTGCCTAATTTGGTATATGTATTTCTAAAAACATGAAAGTTTTAGAATAATAAGGAACCTTGATGAATGCAAGTTTCAATTTTTGTTGTAATGGGTGACGGGATCATTGCTACGAAATTTTCTAGCAGTTTGACCTCGCTGTATGTTGCTTTGAATGTCTCAACATCAAACCTAAACTTGCTACTATGTAATTCATTGCCAATTGTGAAATTAAACCCGATGAAAAAAAGTTTTAAACAATCAGAAATTTATTTAAGATTGAAGTCGGTACACAAAAGATGCGCTTTTAAAATTTCAACAGTTGTAAGTGGAATAATAACGAAACGAATTTTAATTAATAATTCGGTTTGGGTTGTGATTGTTCCAAAGGGGTTACATCCATTTTTATGAAATTTTGCCATGGACGGACTGATAGTGGTTCTTAGTAGCGAGGATCATTATATTCTACGTATGCAGATCAGTTGGCTATTATAAGCAGGGGAATATTCAGCAACCTAAGGATCATACACTGAACAAGGACTTGCATTGAGTGTGTCTAAATGCATTATACTGGAATGAATAGGTATATGGTTCAAAAAACATTTATTGACGAATCTAACCGCAAAAAGGCTGGTAAATTGCTTTTGTTGGGAAAGAATCATCTAAGATTACGGATACCGCACAGGTCATGTATCTGTAAGACAATTCTTGAATAATATTTGCAGATATAAGGGAGACCTTCATTTCAAATTATGCCGAGGCTGCACAAACAATCAATCAAATCTTACAAAACTGCAAAGCGTTGAATCACAAAATACAGGGTTTTTATGGGCAAGATAAAGTAATTATGACAAGGCTGTCGATTTTCTCGGAGCTTAAAGACTAGTACAGAGAACAGGCATATTGAATTGGTACAGCAGCAAATATAATAAAAATAATAATACAAAATACAGGTTTATATATATATATATATACATATATATATATATACACAGGGTATCCTTGAAATAAAAACAACGTATGAAAAATGGAAGGATGTAGTTATATAGAATATAAATCCAAAATATTTTTCCAAAATTCCCTCTTTTAAGCTAGAAAAAAATAAAGATATTTAAAAAACTTTTGTTACGCCACTGTGCGATATTAAATAACAGATCCGTATTCAAGCTGACTCGCAACAAACACAAAATATAATGTTTTGAGATGATCGGCGTTATTGAAAAATTGTGTAGATCGTAAGATAATAGAAGTAACCTTCGAAAGCGTATGGCCGTTCGTAAAATAGGAGGAAGGAAAATGTATAAATTTCTTAGTAAATGACATGACAAAACATTGATCTATATTCAACAAGTGCACTAGACCAACTAATGATGAAAACAATACTTTCTTGCAAACGTTTGACATCAACATCACTTGACACTACATTGAAAATTTTAATATTGTTAGCATATCCAACTTGCTTAGAAAGCAAACTTGCAAGTAAATCGTTTCTAAACAGAAGAATAATAAAGATGGAGTCTTGGGGAACCCCAGAAGTAGATATACAATTGATCCTACTGTTTAAATACGACTTCATAAGTCTAAGAAGACAAGGAGAAATCCAAAGAAAAAAGTTTATTTAGAAGTATTTACATGATCGAATATTAGCAGAATGCACAATTAATCAAATTGCTGCAGAGCTTTGGTGACCGTCATGGTCGAACAACCTAATGGGTGTTTCAATAAGAGCGCAAGATTTGAATTGCGCGCCATGTTTGACAGTCATAATGTCACATGATTGTGACGTGGCAGATCGAAAGTTGACAGATGGGAGTTAGTAAACATGGAGCATTACACGGTAGAACAACGCGTCCTGATTGTCAAAAATTATTATGAAAATGGTGAAAGTTTAATTGCCACTATTCGTAAAGTGCGTCCAATGTTCGGTCGAAATAATGTGCCTAATTCATCTACGGTTAAACGAATAATCGAAAAATTCGAAAGTACCGGTTCGGTTAGTGATGTGAAACACACGATACGAGCTCGTAGAGGTCGTTCAGAACAACACATCACGGCAGTTCGCGAGAGTGTGACAGAAAGGCCAGAGACGTCAATTCGCCATCGGGCACAAGAATTGGACATTTCAACGGGCACTCTTCAGCGAATTCTCACTAAAGATTTACAGCTGCATGCCTACCAAATTCAACTGACTCAACAACTTCTGCCAGTAGACCATGAACAGCGAAGAGAATTCACCAATTGGATCCTTGAGCAACCTGCTGATTTTGCAAACAAAATCATTTTCAGTGATGAGGCCCATTTTCGATGGCTTCGTTAATAGGCAAAACTGTAGCATTTGGGGCTTAGAAAATCCACGAATGATTCATCAGAAAGCAATGCATCCACAACAGGTCACTGTATGGTGTGCATTATGGTCTGGAGACCGTTGGACCGTTTTTCTTCGAAAACGAAGAAGGTAATGCAGTAACGGTGAATGGAGAACGTTCTCGTGCTATGATAACACAGTTTCTTGTGCCTCATTTGGAAGCTATTGATCTTGACGACATGTGGTTTCAGCAGGACGGTGCCACATGTCATACCGCCCGTGAAACATTGACGATCTTGCACGAGTTTGCTCCTGGTCGTGTCATTTCCCGATTTGGTGACCAGAATTGGCCAGATTTAACGCCTTTAGACTTCTGGCTGTGGGGTTATCTGAAGTCACAGATTTATGCCAATAAGCCTGCAACCATCGAAGCATTGAAAGCCGAAATTAGACGCTGTATCAATGAAATACATGTATTCAATAACGTTATTGAAAATTTCGTCAAAAGGGTACGCATATGCCAGCAAAGCCGTGGCGGCCATTTACAAGATATTTTGTTTCATACATAATTCCCATATGTATATTTTCTAAATCAATAAATATTTCAATACTTTGCTACAGAAAACCATGTTTTATTGAACACTGAAATCTTGCACTCTTATTGAAACACCCTTTACAAGGAAGGAAAAAAGTATCTGTTTCAATTAAAACATCTTTTTGAATATTTCTTGCATGATTTTGGACCATTGACGCAAGTGAATCGTAAGATATATTGAATAATTGGCCGTTCATAGAATAGTAGGAATAACTACTTTATTGTAGGCACTGGATCAGTAATCGAATACTACTTCTATTTTTCAATTATTATTCATACCTTCTGATACTCGTATATAATTTTTGTAATGTTCTACTCAGACGTACTACATAATTGTCTAAACAAGGTCGTATTACGTTAATTTTAATTAACTAGTAAAATATATTTCGTGATTTCAACCTGGCTCATTTAAAATCAGCAACTAAAACTACGTAAGCATGAATAATTAACTAGTTTACAACACATGCACACTACTATATAGCACACAAGCGCATGCAAATATAATAAATTAATTAAAAATGAAAATGCAATATTTCCGAAATTTTCGGGAATGGTCAACACTTATCGATTTGCCTTAATATTGAGTCATTAAAAATACAGCCAGCAAGAGCCAGGAGAAGAAAGTTACTACTAATTTATAGCATGCTTAGTGCAGGTCCTTTCTCACCTGAAGCCTGCACGGCCCGCCTCAAAATTTGAGACTCGCTGATACACAGGCTTAAATCTGCTGAAAGAGAAACAGACTATCAACTGACAAATATAAGAAATTTATCAAAACCTCTTTTTCGTTTAAGTCTAGACTCTTCCTGGCTAATATATTCAGTACACTTATTTCATTTTAGTTGTTGATTAACTTATGTTTGGCAAAATCATATACTGACCATTCACGGTGTGTCGAAGATGTATTCGAAAACATCAATATAGTATATAAGACATAAAAGCAAAAAAAAACATTGATTAATGAGATAGTAAATTACAAAATAAAAACGAAAGTTAAAAATGGTAATTAAGCGAGATTATAAACAAATACGTTCATTTGGCCAGCCAATGTCTGTATGATGAAAAATAAATAAAACAGAAAATAACGTACCCTCCTACACTAGCTAATTTTGTGTTCTCTAATTGTCTTTGAGCCTCTTCAGTCCTTTTCAGTAAGAGCACTTTTTGCTGTAAGCTGCGGAAATGCATTTCTTGTAGCATCCCTGCCTTCTTGCGACTGCTTTCACATCGTGAAATTACAATGAGAACATTACGTTCTGGGATATACCTAATTATACCAGCACCAATTGACTTTTGAAATTCCTTGTGTGCGGATTCCACCTTAGCGCTGCAATAAAAAAAAATCAAAAATATAAGAAATATCATGCCTTTTTATTAAGTTAGAATTAGTCCCTATTGCTTTTATTTCGATAATAGTGCAGATATTCAATATTTAAGAGTTACAATTAAATCACGTAATACTTTATTAAAGAAATTTGAAGTTACAAGTGAATATTAAAAGAATTTTAAAAAGTTTTCGAGCGTTATTACATTATTTAGTAAATGAATTCATTTATTAAAAAATGTAGGTCAATGAACTTTTTTGTGTGAAGACCAACTTCTCACATTGATTTAAATACAAATATTTGTTTTTTTTTTTGACATATTTACTAAATAAAAATATTTTTTTAAATTAAATATATATATATATATATATATATATATATATATATATATATGTGTGTGTGTGTATTTATTAAAACTGTATTATATATAATATATTATTCTAAAATTAATTTTCATTTAAACATAAAAAATGCAAAGTTTTGACAATTTATTTAGAAAATGTGAGTTAAAAATTTGTTCAATTTATCTAAAGTAATCATGGAAAAGAACACGAGATGGCGCCGATGGCCAATATTTTAGGATTAAGTCCTTATTATTTTTTCATTATTTATCTCAAATTCACATGCCTAATTTATATATATATATAATATATGTAAAGTAATTTAAAAAAATGAAAACGCCCTAATAAAATCTCAATACTGTTATAATAGATTATTATTATTTCTGTACATAATTTTACAACAACGTAAGTATATTACATTGTTAATAAGTAATGAGCAAATTTATGAATAAACCAAACTAAATTATGATGTTTTTTAAGTAGGTTTTAGAATTTCTTTATTGAAAAGTCACGGGATCGGCTAAATTTAACATGTATTTGAGAACTCATTCATAACCACTTTGGGGGTTTTCTTCTATTTTTATTAATTAATATTATCAGATGCTGTATTTTAAGTACCCGATTTTAATAATTCTTTAGTATTGTAAATAAATGTAATTCAAATTTAACCACGTCAATATTATACTATGAACTTACAAATATAAAAAATTAGAAAAGGACAAAATAAAAGAAATAAAACGTGTTATTACTAAAAAGGTTAAATAGTTCTTAACTTCTCTTAGTGTCTACAAAGTATCGAGTAATTAAATAGGACATATTTAATTGCTATATATAAGTTCCAATATATATCTAGTCTTATATATACACGCCATTCATTATGTATCATCTCTTTTTAAAAGTTATATGTATAAGTTTAGCCAATTTCAATTCTAAGTAGATAGCATAGATAAAACATGGTAGTCTGGTAAAAAAGTTTCATAAAGATTTTTGAAAATCAGGGTATTTCCCTATTTATATTTACACAATAGATAAGTACAATTATCTCAAAGCTCCATCTTTTATTGAATTTTGAATCAAAAACATATGACAAAGAATAATTTTGATTATTTTGAATATTTATATCCATAATTAATATTTTCTTCCTTTCACACAAATATGAATTTAATTTTCATTAAATGCATTATTGACAAAGAAAACATTAGAGGTTACAAACACACAAAATAACAAAGTTCAATTTTCCTGAAGCTGATTAAAATTTAGTTAATAATCTTGACTAGCAAAAAAAAAACAACACTTACTATTCTCTTACATCTTCAGGAACTTCAATTTCAAATTTATGAAACATTGACCTATCCAATGGTGGGTTACTGTTTTTATGACGAATTCGATCACTACTGACAATTTCATTGTAAGAATTATCCCAACCAGTATATTCTAATACATAAAAATCACCCTTCATCATCTGCAACATATTTTGTTTTAAGAAATTAAAATTAACTGTTGAAATATTTAAAGTAAAACCTTAATTCGACATTTCCACCAACCATTAGCTTCTTGATTATTAGATCTAGAATATACTTCAACTTCCTGATTTTCAACAAATTCTGCTTTGGGGTCCACTTTTTGCGGAAACCGTAGCCTTGAATAAGGGAAATTTGAATCTGGTTGCCATCTAGAAACAGACAATTTAATCAGTTCAACAATAAAGTTAATGATAAACTAAGTACTTACTCATCTTCAAAATGAATTAATACTTCTTCGTCAAACACATCCAATACGTAGCCCTGAAAAACATAGTATTAGCGAGGTGAAACACATTAAATGCCTGGTGAAAAGATCCACACAAAAACTGTAATTTGATACTTGAATCGCCTAACCTATTTATTGAGGAATGTTTAATAAATAATATTTGTTACAAGTACCTCTATAAATAACCATTAAGCAAGAGAAATTTCTAATTCTAGCACTTTCACAAAAGTATTTTAAGACACATGGAACATCACGCCCTGTCAAATGGTCATGGCGTCAGAAAGAACCGCGTTTGGTTGAATCAGAATTTTGATAAATATAAGGAAAGTATGACTAGTACCCGTAATATGTTATTGTCATAAAGTAAACTCACGTGTTATACACAAATTTAAGCAACCAAATTAATAAATAAATCTATACTTCAGCTGCTACGAACCTTATAAAGAGCACCGTTTTCACCGCTTACTTCCACTACCAAGTCCTCCATGTTGCTTTGGTACTTGGGTGAGGAAACAGCCTTTAGTTGGGAACGAGTTATGCTGCCGCTCTGCCTCTGTTGGACAGTTTAATAAAATGAGAATGACAGATCGCTCTAAAACGATTGGTCGGAAAAAGATGGCAAATTAAACAGCAGATTTTGACAGCAATGGCACTGAAAAATATTAATTTACGTATATTATCAAATTTGCTTTTATTTTTATGTTCCGAAAATTAAAATCTCTAAAGATATAGTGCAAAACAGCTATGTCAAATAGCAGCGATTCTGATGAATTTTACGATGCGGAAGATAATACACCTATTCACGGCACAAGGTAAATTAATATTTGAAATTATTAACTAGAATATTTATGCACTTACCTTTACTGGAATCTTCATAAAAATTATATTTTCTTAAGCTAATTATTCTAGTTGTTTACCTATTTGACTTAAATCAACAATTGAAAAAACATTTGACAGTTCTTAAAGTACATCAAGGCCTAAGTGATACATTGTTTGATAATTTCAATATAAATTTATTCAATAATTGTATGTATATAAAATTACAGAAAATCTCGAAAATCTTCCAAAGAGAAAACATTCACAGATACTAAAGACTTCGAAAAGAAACCTGAAGAAATTCTTTGTGTTAAACCAGATGATGGGGACAGTGTATTTGTAAGATTTTATAAAATAATTATGACATTATGTCAAAAAAAAGTTGTAGGTAGAACCACAATTACTAGCTGGTGGCAGAAAGAAATTTAAAGAAATTCGTCAAAAATTACAAACAGATGCAGATGAAGAATTTACAGGTATAAATATAACTCCTCCAAATAGTCATACATCTTCTGTTGATGGAGTATATGCAAATCGAACATCACATCCATTTCGTGTTATTGAACATGATACAGTTAGTTTGCAAAGTTACAATTCACTAGTAAGAGCTGGTCGTATTGCAAATTTACCAGAAGGTATTACAACTGTAAATAGTTGTATTTTTTTTAATAATTTCAAAAATCAATTCAAAATGAAAAAAAAAAATGATTGCTGTTAATGTATGAAATATAATTTTTTTATAAATAATATAGCATTTTAAAGCTAGTTAAGTACTTCATACTAAAAATAAATATTTAAGAATTTGATATCAATTTAATTTTCTTGCAAAATATGAAAGTACGCTGCCCGACATATAAAACCTGTACACTAACATATTTTCAATGTAAGCCAGCCTTACCTATTTGACTTTGAATTATGTATGTATTGTGCATTCAAAAAAAAACCTCTAGTGAGCCATGATTTCTACGTAACATCAAAAAGCATGTCATAACACTCATAAGTAGAGCTGAGGATGTTTGCGGTATAACCATGGTTATATCATGTAACCATAGTAATTTACTATGGTTACATGATATAACCATGGTTATACCGCAAACACTCATAACTCATAAGTATAACTTTACTAATATGAATTTCTTAAATGACAGTTACATCTAAATGACAGATGGCTTTAGAAAAATGCTAGGTTATAATCTTCCCAGTGTTGTTCTGTGACCTGTTGAGATAATCGGTAGAACGGTTCGTGAAAATTCGGTAGAATTCGGTAGATTTTTTATCCTTAGTTTAAAATCAAACAATTATATGAAAACAATTTTAATTTCTAAAATACATATAATAATAGTTATTAATAGTATCATATAACTAGTAAATATAATAAAAATGTAAATATATATATATATATATATAAATATAATAACTTCGTGACCTTGGTATGATATGGTAAACCTAATCAGTAGGCGATTAAAGGTCTGTATATTATTTCAAAATATATGTATTTAAAAAACTCTACATGTTTCGGCTGTATACGCCTTTTTCAAGAGAATACAAAATATGAATGACAGGATATAAATGTCAAGTATATCTATACTTGACATTTATATCCTGTCATTCATATTTTGTATTCTCTTGAAAAAGGCGTATACAGCCGAAACATGTAGAGTTTTTTAAATACATATATTTTGAAATAATATACAGACCTTTAATCGCCTACTGATTAGGTTTACTATATATATATATATATATATATATATATATATATATATATATATATATATATATATATATATATATATATATATATATATATATATATATATATATATATATATATATATATATATGAAGCACACTAACAATAACTTATATTATTATATACATGATGTTTTATAAAACTAATGGCGTTAATAATAATAGTTAATAAACTCTACTCGTCATCAGGTATATTTTTTGTTTCTTCATTTATTTTCAAAATCAATTTTTTGTCTATTTTAAAATCTAAACAGCTATTTTTATTTATAACGGGTGTTCAGAAACATTCGAAGTCAAGTGGGCTCTGAACAAAAAATCGTATATCTTTACTTAAGTATCTGATTTGTAATAATTATTAAATGTCCACTGTTGTCTGTCAAAAATTGTCAGGATCTAATATCGAAGATACTAATTTGATAACCTATAAAATTGTATTAAGTAAATGTATTAATCTATCTCAGGCATGACTTCATATTTTCAAGGACTACTTTGACTTCGTATGTTTCTGAACACCCGATATATATCTTACTATGAAGAAGTCCTGTGACTGTTTCCGTGCTTAATTTAGTACGTTGTTTAGTTTTCATTAAATTGATGGAGGAAAAAATTCGTTCCACATTTGCGGAAGAATGTGGTAAACACAACAAATTTTGAATAAAATTACATAATAATGAAAAGACATTCGATTCATCACCACGTTTTATTGCCCTGACACTAGCCCAGAATTCCAACATATCTGTGTAATTTCGTAATTGCCTCCATTCGCTATCTAAATTTTCAAGTTCGTTTTGTGGTATTAAATTCGGAAAAAGTAAAGCTATATCTCCTATTGAACTTATAGTTCCGCTTTTTACTATCTCGGGGTCAATGAAATTAAATTTTTTAAGTGGGTTGTTTTTTAGTGGAAATCTAGTCGTGATTTGTGAACAACTTTCAACGTAAAAATCCAAACAACGTAGTCGCAAATAATTTATTTGTTCTGAACTTAATTTACCTTCTTCTAGATAAATTCTAACATTTGCTCTTAAATACAGATCTTCTAATGCTTGATAATTATGTGGATTTTTGAATTCAATGTTTTCTAATGCTGTAGATAATAAATAGTTACGTTTTAGGAAACGGTCACAAATTGTTCGAAAAATATTGGATGCACTATTATATAAAGTGTAAAGTTTTGGCGATTCTGATTGCATTTCACGATTTAGACTATTAAGGAGTGGCAAAATATAATCTAGAAATAATAGAAAGACTTTGGTTAGCGGATTATTTAAACGATCGAGTATGTTTTCAGCTGTTGACACATCGCCATCTGCAACAGCAGTTGTAAAATATAATCTGAGCGGATTGTATTGTTCTAGAATTCGTTTAATAGCTGAATCAACCGATAACCATCTGGTTTGGGACGGGTGTAAAATTTTGTGGATTTTAACATTGCAAAATAATTGATACTCTTGGAATTCGCTGATTCTTTTTGGACTAGAGTTGAAGTAATTAAAAATATTTCTTGTTAAGTTTTCAAGGAAATTTGGCAATTTTTCGCATGCGTATGAAGCAACTAAGTGAAATGAGTGGCAGATGCACTTCATGACAAATAAATTCGGTATATCTTTTTTTAGTAATGTTGTAACGGAATGATGTCTTCCCATCATTACATTTACTCCATCAGAAGCAAAGCCAATCATATTATCTTTATAAGGAACAGAATTTGAGACAAATGTATTTATAACATGATTATATAAAGTTTCCGCATTCGCACTATCTAATTTCACAAGAGCAACAAAACAGTCTCTGATTAAATTGTCTTTTGCATACCTGACGACGAGACAAAGATGTTTTATCGTTGAGCGATCTGTAGACTCGTCTATAATAAGGGAAAATTTATTATATTTAATATCCTCACATATATTTTCGAAACATTCAGCACCTATGACATTTCGAACAATAGCTGTGGTTTTCTTTCTGGCGCACGATATGCCTTGAGCAATCTTTGAATCGGGACAAATGTTAGCTATTAATTTTGGCAAATGATCCATTACCAAAAATGGCAAATTATGTTCTGCAATAAATGCAGACAAGCGGATTTCGGCTAAAACCAAGATAATTAAAATTATTGTAAACATGAAATAATTTAAATAATCATACCTTCGGCAATATTATTATTTAGTTGCGCCGATTCTGCCATACCTGCTGAAAATTCGGTTAAACGCGGCTGTTTGCGTATCATCCTTGCTGTATGTTTATGAATTATCCAAAGACTGTGTTTCATTAGAGAATCTTTTCCGCTAGAAATATTAATGTCTTTACTGCAGATCTTACATCTTGCAAAATTTTTTCCTTTTTTACTTCTAAAAAGCCATCTCTCAAAGTCTTCCAGCTTTTCCCAATCTTCCTTATAATTTTGGGAATATTTTATTTTTTTTGCTATATTACTTGGGCCAGCTTGTTCACAGTCACTGTCACTACCCATATTTTAACACTAGGTATATTAATTTAAAAAAAAATCAAATGACACCTATGTATGTGTTCTTCTAGAACCGATATAGGATACTGATTTCAAATTTTAAATGCAAAAACAGAAACAAACCCTTCACTCAAGATGCCCCACTGTTTTAAACTCATAGAAATAAGCAAATAACCAAATAGATATCGCTTTTATTCATTATTGAATGATATGTTGTATTTATTTCATTCATTCATTTGTTCGAATGAAAAGGATTATTTCATTGTTGTAGTATTTTGAAATAATTATTTTCGGGGGAATAAGTATTTTTATTTGAAAACCAATGTTTCTTTAAGATAATTTTTAACCAGAATAGTCCCTTTATTTAGAATAAAGACCGCTTGAGAAGCGTGCAAATAAATACCTACCGACATGCATAATTGTTGCCTTTGAATTCAAGCATTATATCGACTACAATCTATAGTAGCTTTTATTACTGTCCCTACTCATAAAATTGCTTGCCTGTTTTAATTTTCTATTTATTATAGTCATAGATTAAAGATGAATGCCATTATAGTAGTAATTTATTATATTGTATTTTTATTCTTTATTATACATTAAATATTATACATTATACATTAAATATTTACAATTAACACGTATTATTTACATGAATATAAACAGTTTTAGCACAATTTTATTTTTTTTTTCTCATTCGTTTAAAAATCGGTAGATATGATGGCTTCATCGGTAGATCGGTAGAAGTGTAGAAAAATCGGTAGATCTACCGAAAAATCGGTAGACGGAACAACACTGAAGCTTCCTGTGATGAACAAAATTCCGTGTTATCGATTTTATTAGATGACGCATTAATATTTGACAATTCAGAACGGTGCGGTTAAGTTACGACATACCTAAAAATTTCATGGCCAACCTGAGGCTGTTTTTTTTTGAACGCATGATATAACCTATGAAGTCTAAGTGACAGTATGAATATATACTCACCGGTCAAAAAAAACCGGCCATTTCACCATATTTTATATTTCTCCTTGTATATTCATTGTCATATGATATGGTAATCATACCTTTTACTTTTTGTCGTGAAGGATCGGAGCTTATGTTTTTCGAAAAAGATCTCTATTTATTCCCAGTACTATGAAAATATCCGAAGATAACACTCTCCTGCAAAAAGTGCATGTTCGTAGTTTTTGTTAAGCTTACCGTTATACACAGCTTCTTTAGAAAAAAAACAAGTTTGCATGTGTCAGATAATTGTATTGAGTCTATTTGACAGTTGTGAATTAATATTGTCCTTTCAACATGGTACTAAACACTGCGGACGTGGGTCGAATTATTGCTTTAATTTAGGATGGTCGTAGTCAGCGCTACATATCACGCACTTTAAGAATACCTCGAACTACAGTTCAAGTTGCTTGGAATCGCTACCTAGACAGATAGTTTTACTAGGCGACAAGGATCAGGCAGGAGAAAATCAACAACTGTTGTTGATGATCGTTTCATCGTGTTGAATACTTTAAGAAATCGGAGATCTATTGCTGATTCTCTTCGACATAATTTAGAAATGGTACGTGGAGTCATGTGAAAGAACGATAAGAAGGAGGCTTGCAGAACATGGACTTAATTCCCTTGGGCCGGCAACGCGACCACAGTTACTTTTGCGGCATCGGCTAGTGCGACCTAGATTTACACGAGAACACATTAACTGGACCTTACAGCAATGGAGTAAGGTTCTTTTTACTAATGAGGTTTTGTTTACGGCCACCCGATGGTCGCGAACGGGTGTATAAACGGCAAAATGAAAGGTTTCTAAACTGCACAATATCAAAAAGAGTCATTCAATGGAGGTGCCATTATGGTTTGGGCCCATATCTGCAATGAAGGAAGGACGCACCAATCTTGTGTTTGTTGAAGATGGAGCAGCTCTAAACGCCCAGCGCTACATAGAGGATATTCTTCAGGAAAATGTCATCCCGTTTGCACCTTTTATTGGTGATCAGTTCGTGTTAATGCACGATAATGCAAGGCCCCATGTAGCTAAAATAGTGGATTAATATCTGGATGAGGTCGGGATAGATTGGCATGCATGCAGCTCGGACCTAAATCCAATTGAACATCTTTGGGATTAACTTCAAAGAGCCATTCGTCGTCGTCCTGTTCTACCAGATACTCTGCACGATCTACGTATCGCGCTACAAGAGGAATATGAAGCAATTCCTCAAGAAAAGATTTTTAATTAATTAACTCGGGTCCCGCGTCTACTTCGCGTCGTCATTTCGACAAGAGGAGGCCACACATGTGTATGGCTTTATACTTAAGTAACATGATATGTTTCATTATTACATTTAATTGTTGTTGCTTTAAGTCATATAACCGTTAAGAATTAAAACAAAATTTTTCTGTCATGGCTTTGTTCATTCATTTTTGTTGATTAACTTTACTGCTAATGGTAGAAATATCATACTTCAATAATGCTACTACTATACCATTAAGTGGAAAATCTATCATTAATCAATAAAACATTAAGCTTATGTAAAATATTGAGGTGGCCGGTTTTTTGCCGGTGAGTGTATTTGTCCTGTTTACGCAACTAAAAAAAACTATTTTATGCTCAAGAGAGTTGTATGGGTTTTATATGTCGCACAATGTACCATTATAATCTAACCAATACTAGTTTAAAGTTTGTAAATATTTAATTCAATTGATTTTTGAAATTTCAAATACAATGATCTGTTTTTAACATTATAGACTTTATACATGCTAATTAAACTGCCTTTTAGGTTCTGCTAGTGTAACAGATAGTAGACATGCTTCCATATCTGCCTTGTCTAACAGTTCACATGATTCTTCTACAACAAGTTCCAAAAATACTTCTCAGTTTCCCAGTACTGTTACCTTATCCACAGTAAATTTAGAAACAGCTGCTCAGGGCGAGTCTAAGTGTCTTCCATTACAAGAACCGGATGTAATAGCCAGCACAAAAACCAATTCCCTTAAGGTGAATACGTCAACAGAAAACGAAAGTGGCACAAAAAGTGTCCCAGTGGCTCCACCAAGAAGAAAGAAAAAATTGAGACGAATAGGCTCTACTCATTCTTTAACAGTAAGATTGCGCTTTTTATAATAATTTTTATAAAATTTTTGCAAAGTAATCTTCATAAATATGTGTTCATAAAACTCAAAAGAATTTATATTAAGTCGAAAATTAATTGGTTACTAAGTTGCTAAATTATCAATTTTATTCCTTATCTGTTTGTACTTTACGTAATATACTGTCTGTCCTTGAAATAAAAAGACAACTTATGAAAAATTGAAAGATTATATTATATGGAATATATACCTAAAATATTTTCCCAAAATTCCCTCTCACAAGTGAGAAAAAAAATAACATATTTCAAAAATTTTGTTACACTACCGAATATATCAGAAATTCTATCGGAGACGAAATCTTGAAGGTGATCCACAATAACAAAATGATTTGCCTTGTAATTGTATATCTCGCTTTAAGCAATTTTTCGATTAAAGGTAATAGATTGTAACTTAAATGTAAGTACAGCACACATCTTGCATGATCTTTCAATATCAGTTTTAAAAATTTACAAGTATAAATTTATATTAATAAACAGCTGACTCATGTTATGGAACCTTTGCCATAACAAAACTTATCGCTTGTGTTTACAAACATTGCCGCCTTTGAATACAATAGGGCATTCTGAATCTGACATTCGTATTTAAATTTCTTTAACAAAAAAAGCATTCTCGTATTATACATGAAATTTTAGTATGCTTTTTAAAATGGGTTTGTAAATAAATCTAACAAACATTTTAATTTTTAATTACATATTTACTTGAATGTATTAAAAAGCTGATTTTGTACGAGATATTGACCGACCTTAGCATACAAGATATTATACCTTTTATAACATTATTTACATACTGTTAGTATGTAAACATACGATGTGTGTGTGTAACTTCAATAGTGGTACATATTTTCATTCTGAATATTTTGAATTCATTGGCGGCGCATATTGGCGATAGATATTAGAATAAAAAAAATTATTTTCTCTTTACTACGTGAACATTGGACCGCGATTTTTTGTATGAAGGCATTACTCATAACAAGTGTTCATTTGAGAAGTCAATCTACTAGCATGTGATTTACTGAGAACATTTTGAAGTATGTCGTAAATTAAACTTTACTACTTAACCTACGAAGTCGTATATTTTGACAGTTTCATATATACAAATAAATAATAAATAATAGGTATTTATTGAAAACTAAAAAATGTTGAAAATGTCGTCCTTCAAGATCAATGCACTTTAAAATCCTCCATTCAAAATTTCTGATATTCTGCAACATTACTGGATTGTTATTAATTTCCATGCATTTCTGTTCGATTCTCTGTAGCATATCATTCAAATTCAATATAGGTGTTCGAAATATGTTATTTTTTAGATAAGGCCACAAAAAGAAGTCGCAAGGTGTTAAATCGCATGAACGTGCAGGCCAAGCAATTTCAGCATTTCGACTAATTATACGCTCATCAAAAAATTCTCTTAAATAATCTAAAGATTCTGCAGTACAGTGACAAGGTGCTCCGTCTTGTTGGAAATATGTAATTTGCAGTTCATCATCATGCAACTGATTGACAAATGGTTGTAAAATTTCCGAACGGTACCTTTGAGCAGTTAACGTTCCCTGAAAAAATATTGGTCCAATGATTCGCCTTTGGCTTATCGCTGCCCAAACACCAATTTTCTCTGGATGTAGCGATTCTTCATTAATTACTTGTGGATTTTCACTACTCCAAATTCTTGTATTTTGTGAATTTAGGTATCCCGTTTTATAAAACCATGCTTCATCAGTAAAGATGACTCTTTGCGAAAGTTCTCCATTATTGTTCATATTTACAAACCAATTACGAAACTGTAGTCTACGTGGGTAAACAATTTCTAACAATTCTTGTACTGCTGAGACACGGTATGGATAAAGTTGCATATCTTTTTTTAATAACTTGTGAGTTGTACAAACAGAAAGGTTTATTTGTTGACTCAAATGTCGAACAGATGTTTGTGGTTCATTTTCCATTATTTCTTCAACACAATTGACAACTCGAGGTGTATGTTTCTTAACTGCTCCGCTGCCTGATTTTCTTAAGAGACTACCAGTTTCAGAAAAAAGTTTTAAAGTTCTATCCAAAGTATTCTTAAATTGTATATAATCTATTACAAAATGTGGAAACGCAACTTGAAATTCTACCATGCAATCTTGAACTGAATAAACCCATAAACCATCAATTTTACTACCACTTCGAAAATAAGCCTGGACTAAAAAAATTTTATGTTCTAAAGTGAAAACCATTTTAAAACTGAGAAGCAATTTATTTAAACCAGAATCGACGCACGATTATTTTATGCACCAACTGATATTTGTGATTGACATTATCAAATGTCATTTGGATTTACGTTTACGGAACAACAAACACATACTAATATATTTGCGTCTTATTCTATCAAAATTTCAAAGTAACCTAGCTTGACTTTTCAAATAAACACTTGTTATATATCTTTCACCCCTTTTTTTCCTGGTCATTATACACAACTAATATTGTATAATTACATCTCTCCATTTTTTATACGTTCTATTTTAATTTTAAGGACGTACAATAATATTTCAAAAATGTTAGTAGTAGTAACGTTAACTAATAAATATTTTAGTTATTTTTTACTGATACAGCATTAATAAGTTTGTTCCAACTCGCTACAAAAACCGTACAGTGGCGGTACCGAACATGCGCACTGCAAAAAACATGTTCCAAGTTCATTTTGAACAGTACATATAACTATACCGAAACTGTTGCAACTAAATTTTTATCATACACATATTCACTGGATGATCAAAACAGTTCACAGCTTGAAGTAGGTACCGTTTGTACTAACATGCGCTTTTCATATTTCATCCTGCAAGAATTACAGTTGGCAATTGCAACAGAAAATTAACTGTCGACATTCATCTTCCAAAGGTCGGTGGCATTTGATTATCGCTATTATCAACTGTTGGTAATACTACAAAATAGATTGATAATTACCATTGGTCCAAAAGCAGTGCAAAATGATTGCGCACAAAATGATCACTAAACAATACG
This sequence comes from Melolontha melolontha, assembly GCA_935421215.2. Lineage (NCBI taxonomy): Eukaryota > Metazoa > Arthropoda > Insecta > Coleoptera > Scarabaeidae > Melolontha > Melolontha melolontha. The sequence continues at coordinate 56,650,579 of OW285243.1, forward strand.
CGTACCGTAACTAAACCGGTAGGTGGAACAAACCTAATATATGTCAACAGAAATAATTTCAATTTTATATTTTAAAAAGTCTATAACAACAAAGGCAGCAACTTAAAAGATAAAATATATTTAGTTTAATTAACTGAGTAGGTTAACAGTAGATTTAATAAAACATACTATTTAATACTTCCAGAATTAATTGTAAAACAAATAAATTCAATATTATTGGTTATGAAGACTAATCAGAAATAATCAGAGGTTCCATGAAACTTAAATATGTTTAATTGAATTGATTCGGCATTTACTTGATGAAGATCCATAATTAAGAATAGAAATAAAACTACGGTTTTAATCTTCACTTTTAATCATTACTCGTAAAACGACAATTGTTTCGCCAACACAGTGGCTTCCTCAGGTGTTTACATCTAAACAGTACAGTAAACAATAGTTTGTAACGTACTGTTTAGATGTAAACACCTGAGGAAGCCACTGTGTTGGCGAAACAATTGTCGTTTTACGAGTAATGATTAAAAGTGAAGATTAAAACCGTAGTTTTATTTCTATTCTTAAATATGTTTAACTGAGAAAACTAAATTAAATTTTATACATTCTCGTGACTGGTGTTATTAACAGTAGAATCTTCGGGGTCTCGGCATATTGTCGTAATTTTGACCTATAACGTAACACAGTTTTTAGATTTTGAAGATACCGACAACATGGACATTAACGACGAATTAAAGAGTGTCACAGTTGTCAAAAACTAACTCTAGGGATCGATAAAGTATCAATAGTTTGCAGCAAATTGAAGAAAAAACGCCTAATTTCTTGGTTATATTTTAATTAATAATTTGATCATAAAATGTGTATATAATGAGCATATATATTCGTATAAGAACTTTTAATTACTATTCACAATTTCAGAATAGTACCCTTCGTGAACGCTTTTCCAGAAGATACCAGGCAGTATTTATTTCTATTCCAAATAGGCTGAATATTCTTTCCGTTGAAGTGAGGCTTTCTTCGGTACTTTAATTTTACTTGCTTGTGTTAGTCGTTATTTACACTGCATATGCTTTAAAATGTCTTTTATAAGTACATAAATACGTACAGACTGGCTCAAATTCTAGAATTTGCATGTAAATTGTAAAAAAGAATATTAAAAATTAGAATAAATTTGCATAAAGAACTAAATTGAAAAAATCAATAATTTTTTTCATAATCTCATTAATTATTTGAAGAGATACACTATACATTGTTTTTTAGCTTGACGGATCATCAGACAAAACTACATTCACACTATGTAATTTTGTTCGCTAATCGTGTCATTTGTTTTTAAGAAATTCATGTTGCTGATTATGATATATTTGCTTATATTTATTGTTGTTGGCTTCTATAATATTTACATACAGAAATATTTTGTTTTATTTGTTGTTATTTTGCTTTTAATTATTTATATTGAGATATTTAAGCAGGAACACTTAATGTTTTATTTGTGTGGAGAACTTAACTCTGTTATCTGTCAGAGTAATGTAAGAGAATATTTCAACAATATTTTAATATATCTTTATGTTTAGAAAAAACTTAAATGTTCATAACAATAGATAAAAGCGGGATGTAGATAATGGGCTATTTTCCAAATTCTATGAAGTAAAAGTATTTGTAAAAAATCTGTGGAACCATTAAAGCCTATAAACTTATAGTGGTAAACGTACCTCGTTTTACGAGATTATTTAAACAAAATGAAAATTGATATAAAAAAATCACGTATTTTTGCTATATCAATCTTCATTTTGAACTTACTGTAAATGAGAACCAATCAATATTAAATCTCACATTTCATGTAAATGTCGCCTAATGTGCTGCGTTAATTTCTATATTTCGACAAACTAAGTTTGTACCTGGTTGTTCGAATAATGAAAAATTCGTGAAAAATCACATCCATCCTGGAATGCGTGGATGCATTTGGCTTATTGGAGCTGGTCAACACATAGTATTCTAGACAGATATGACTTTTCACTTCTACATTTCTTGTATATGTAAAAGTTAATTCAAAGAGCGCCCCGGTTTTGATATATCGAATTATAAACTTTATTTTTGCAAAACACATTAACAAAATACATCAAAATGTTCATCAAACCTTCCCATTTCAACTATGGAAAATGATGTCGGACATATGAGCACCTCTACTGCGCTGGTATGCAAGAACTCTGTCGAATTTCCTCCTTCAAGTCAAGGATGTTTCGGGGTTTATTGGCATACACCAATGATTTAAGAGCACCCCAAAGAAAAAAGTCACAAGGATTTAAGTCACATGACCTTGGTGGCCATTGATGGTCAGCATTACGCGAAATGAGGCGATCCAGGAACCGCTCATGGAGCAACTGTATTGTTTCGCGAGAAGTGTGGCAGGTGGCACCATCCTGCTGAAACCACAACTCTTGAATGTCTATTCCATCCAAATCAGGCCACAAAAAATCTCTTATCATCTCATGGTATCGGTTTCCATTAACTGTGACAGCGTGTCATGTCTCATCTTCAAAAAAATACGGCCCGATAATCCCGCCCGCCCAAAAGCCGCACCAAACTGTCATTAATTGTGGATGCATTTCCCTTTCTTGAATATTGCAAGGGTTTTCTGACCCCCAGATGCGGCAGTTCTGCTTATACATAAATCCATTTAAGTGGAAGTGCGCTAATTTTGCTCGCAAAGCCGTTGTCCACCTGTCGGGTTCGCAAAAACCGATCAATAAACTGTCACCTTTTCTCGTGATCGTCCACTTTCAACCCGCTGCGTTAACTGAATTTTGTATGGGTGGTAATAGAGACCATACTGGAGAATTCTTGGGAACGGCGAAGAACCGATTTCATTGGAGTAACAGCTACACTGTCACGAGCCACCGCAATGTTTTGCTCAGATTGACCAGAACGATGACGTCCAGGACTTTAACGTTCTTTGTAGAACCCGTTTCATTGAACCTTTTAATAAGGCTGCGAACTGTTGATTCATTCGGTGCTTTATCACGTCCTAGAATGGCGCGAAGTCGCCTGACAGTTACTACATAACTTTCTCCTTTCTGATAAAACGTTTTCCCAATTAGCACTCGTTGCGTAATAGTAAACTGATCCATGGTTAGACACAGACTGAGACAACAATCGGAATCTTTATGGATGTAAAAACAATGTTGCCAACCGACAAACAAAAATCCCAAGGGATTCAAAACCGGCGCGCTTTTTGAATGACCCTATAGTTCGTATGACCCTATAGTTAGTATAATGAACTGTAAATGAGAACCAATGAGTATTGAATCTCACATTACATGTAAATGTCACCTAATGTGCTGCGTTAATTTCTACATTTCGCCAAAGTTTTTTCTTATTGGAGCTTGTTGACAACCTCCAATAAGAGCAAACTGCACCCACATATTCCAGGATGGATGTGATTTTTTACGAATTTTTCATTTCGCGCCGAATATTTTTTCATTTCCAATTCTTCAGTTAAAATGCTGTGTACACTGTCATTCGAGATACCTACAGTGAATCATATATAATAACAAGTCTTTTAACTTTCGCAAAGCAAATAATGTGCTGCTGTGTATTAATTGTGAGTTTTTGGACAATATCTTAGATGTTGATACCATGCGTAAAGTATTCTACGATGCTCTATAGTCTGTGTTCGGAAAATACGTTCCGACTTAGGTGAATCGCCCCCGACGTTTTTCTAAATAGTATACTCCCGAAATAACATCATAAACACTGTTCAAGCACCTGAGAGCATTAACTAAGAAACTAATATCTTCAGCTTATAAGGACTATCTTACAAATACTGAAAGTAAGCTTAGAGACAATCCCAGACAATTTTGGTCTTATACTGGTGAAAGGAAGAAGAGAAGTCGTATTCCAGGTAGAATTCAGCTCTCGGGGGCAGTCTTGAGGACCCTCAATCTGTAGTTAAGAACGTTTATAATACACCCTTGACGATTAATAATATAGATCTCCTATCGACCAATTCAATGCTTCTCCATTAGCATCACTTATCTGATGATGATGTGCTGCGCAGTACTAAGATTCTTAGGGATAAAAAATACTTCCGGAGATAATCAAATTCCTGCTTTTGTTGTGAGGGACTATGGAAACGTGTTTGCTACACCATTAGCGAAGATATTTAATTTGGCTCTCGCTACATGTACTTTTCTAGCTATTTGGAAGAGTACTAAAATTGTTCCCGTCTTAAAAACTGGTGATACTTTAGACATTACGAACTATCGTCCTAGTGCTATCATGTCGAACTTCGCGAAAATTTCGCGAGTTTTGGATTTAGTAAACCGCTGGTTGACTTTTAAACTTTGTACCTACATAATAGGCCTCAAGGTGTATTCTACAACGGATATTTACAAACACCTTACATTGCCACTTCTGGAGTTCCGCAAGTGGCAAGAAGCTCTAACTTATGAGAAACAAAGGAACATTTGTACAGGTATATATAAGCTACAACCAAAAATAATGTGATAATTAATCTTATTGATATACAAAACATCTACTACTTTGTTTTCTATCACTTTATTATAACAGATGACGTTACTGCAGTTTCAACATTGAAAACATGATATTCTCAAATGAAATTAACTAGTATTAATTAGTAAACCGCTGGTTGACTTTTTAACTTCGCACCTACATAATAGACCTCAACGTGTATTCTACAACGCATATTTATCAACACCTTACATTGCCACTTCTGGAGTTTCGCAAGGCTCTAACTTAGGTCCACTGCTTTTTATTATTTTCGTTAACGATCGTTCAGACCAGATCGAGTCTAATAACCTTTTCTTTGCCGATGACTTGAAGTTGTTTTCTCCAACTCGAGGGACTGTCTTCGACTATTGGTCGATCTGGGGAACATACAGATTTACCTTTGAATCACGTTAAGTGCAAGATTTTATCTTTCACCAAGAGACTTAATGTTATACACTTTAATTACCAACTTGGGGATATGAGTGTATCACGTGTTGAATAAATTAAATACTTAGGGGTTACCTTCGATATGAAACTGACCTTCAATGAGCATATCAGCAATGTCTCTAAGCAGGCCACACAAACTCTTGGATTTATTACTTTAATTAGGCCCCCCCTCGGGCGAGGCTTTAGAGAAATACAAACAGTAATTATAATATCGGCATAGAAACAAGCGAAGTATTAAGTATGTTATTAGGATGAATAACGTTTCTCACGTTTATTTCGATAATATGCAAATAATCATGTATATAGGTATACATATATGCATTAATCTTCTACGGAATTTTCAATACTGGTTTCACCACTATCACTTAAATGAATTATAAATTCCTGGTTCGTACATGTACTCTGGTAATATTTATTTTCTATGGTAGCTACATGTCGAATACAATTTCATTAATCTTTTTGTGTGATATTCCGAGCAGCTTTACAAATTCGTTAATTGAGAGAAAGGGATGTCAATATTTAAAATACCATTACAATAGTCTTTAATGCAGTTACAGGTATATATTATCTGTTAAATAATAATTGTTTACTTTAGAATAATAAAGTTAAATTGTAAAGGGTGGATTATATTAAACGAAACATAATTACTTCTCTACTTAAGAAAATCTAATTTCTCCTAATGCGGTTCGTTGCTTCATTTACAAGTTTTCGCACGAGTTAACGGATAGTCCCCAATGATCCTTTGAAACCTTAAAAGGTCGGGCCGTTGTATTGATGGACAGACTATAACGTGTTTTACGCACTTTTTCTATTTAATATGAAAATTTTCTATGCATTTAAGAATAATTATTTTACTTTTGTCATTTTGAAAGATTCATTATTTGCAGCAATATTTTAGATTTTATTTCGGCTTATCCTAATTTTATTGTATTTAGCTCACTACGATAAGAATATGTCTTTTTCTTGTTGCGATTTAATAACTGAGAGATACAGATATGTCCAAGTGCTTATTTTGCTGCGCGCCTTGAAAAAATTGTTTTTGCTTCACTTCATGCAATATATTCGTGCTTCATAATAAATACGTTTTACTCAAAAGCAATCTCTTGGAAAAGAAGTATTGACGTGCAACGCCAATATCGAATATATAATTATAACAATCCTAACTGGAATAACGATGAGGGAGTTACAAAATAAAAGACTCTTAATGAGTTAGCTCTCCAATCAAATTTAATTAATCATCAGAAGCATGGCAAATTTGAGAGTAGATAAGAAGCTGAACATGTCAATAATAAACACATTAAAAAGATAAGAATAGATAAGTACATTGGAATGCTGATTTCATAATATTAAAACTAATCTTTACTAATTCCATACTATTTATTTTCTGACATGTGACTTGCTTACTTAATGCGGTTGTTATATGTGTCATTGTAATAGCTGTTGTTTTAACAAATAATGTAAATTTAGTAGAGATTAGTTTTAATATTATGAATTGACCATTTTAATGTATTTATCAATCATAATTATATTTATGTGTTTATTATTTATGTATTCAGCTGGTTATCTAATCACAAATTTGCTGTCCTTCTGATGATTAATCAAATTTTATTCGAAAACTTATCGAAAGATTAAAAGAAAGGCTTTTATTTTGTGTCTCGTTTACCCTTATATTCAAATTAGAACAAAGTTTTTTTTTTATATTAACTGGAATTCTTAAGTTAATCATGCTAATTTTCGAAACAATATTTTAAAAGCGATAAAGGCTAATAACTTGAATTGCCTTTGTATATTTATGTACAGCTCTTGCATTATAAGTTGGCGAAGGGTGGAACTGAGTTCTCGCAGACAGATGAAGGGTAAATTGCGTATCATTGCATATCATTCGTTATGCAGTAACTGAATCAGACAAGTGGGTGGTACGTTTCTAAATATGTTTACGGCGCACCCCCACCGCTCGCCAATTTATACTGCGAGAGCTGTATGTGCGAATATAAAAAAGATAGTCTTAAAGCAAGCAAATGAAGCAAAGAAATATTGAACGATGCTCGCATTCGTTAAATTCTAACATTAAGATAGATTAATCGTTTTCTTTATAGGTCTCAATTCTCATTATACAAGTTTTGTAAAAAAAATAATTGCTTGGACAGAAATTATTTAAATAAATTAGTTATAAATAATTTTTGGAATGCGTGATAGTTCTGTATCATATTGATACACAAAAAAAACTTTGTTTTTATCACTTTATTATATATAACAGATAACGTTATTGTAGTTTCGACATTAAAAACATGTCATTCTCAAACGAAATTAACAGTAAGTATGAGAAACAAAGGAACATTTGTACAGGTATATATAAGCTATAACCAAAAATAATATGTGATAGATAATCTTATTGATATACAAAACATCTATTACTTTGTTTTTTATCACTTTATTATAACAGATAACGTAACTGCAGTTTCGACATTAAAAATATGATATTCTCAAACGAAATTAACAGTATGTATGAGAAACAATTATACAGTTATACGAGGGGCACCTTTTATATTTTTATAAAATCTGGGAAGAAAACAAAATTTTTGGGAACAAACTATTTTATTGCTTTTCAAAATATTCGCTTTTATGGTCTATAGACTTTTGCATGCGTACGAACCAGTTCTCAAAATATTTTTTCCACTCTGAAGGTGTATTTTAGAAACATAATTTTCAAAGGCTTCGACTGCTTCTTGAGGCGATGAAAATCGCTGTCCACGCAGTTTTTGTTTCACAGTTTGGAACAAAAAGAAATCATTCGGCGACAAGTTAGGTGAATATGGTCAATGAGACATTATTTCAACACTTTTCTCCTTCAAATAGTCAACTATTAGACGTGCTGTATGGGACTCGCATTGTCGTGATGAAGAATAATGCGACGTTTTTGGTTGTTCTTTCTGATTTCGTCTATAACTTTTGGCAAACAAATTACATTCAGCGTTAACAGTTTTTCGATCCTCTAAAGGAATTGTTGCGATGTGTCCTGTACAGCCGAAGAAACAAGCGATCATTTTCTTGTAAGTGCTCCTTGCACGAACAACTTTTGTGGGGTTCGGTTCGCCTTGGAACACCCATACAGTAGATTGTTGCTTGGTTTCCAGCTTATATGCATGCATCCATGTTTCGTCACCTGTAACGATGTTGTATACGGATTTTGCGGTTCCTACGTCAATTTTTTTGCACATTTCTTTACACCAATTGACACGAGCAGCGTTCTGTGCTTCGGTTAAGTTATGTGGAATCCATCTCTAACATATTTTGTTTACCAATAAATGTTCATGTAAAATCGAATGAATTGCAGTCTGCGATATGCCAAGAGATGCCTCTACCTCACTGTAAGTCACATGTCGATCATGTTCGCACAGCATCGATGTTATTCGGAATCATAACGGTTTTTGGTCGACGTTTACGTGATTCATCACTACTGAGGCACGACGATGACGAAATTCTGCAAATCAATTGTAAACTATCTTCACTGATGGTGCTTCATTACCAAAAATTGACCGAAGCGATATATTGCATTCTTGTGGAATTAGGCCTTTTTATAATCGTAAAAAATCATCCAACAAAAACTTCGCGAGAAAGCTCCATTATTTTACAAACTCACTGTCAACAAAGTACTGACTCAATGTCTAAGCTATAGAGGATTTCTCATTGACAAATGTCAAATTTTAAGAATATAGTGATTACATATCTCAAACGCACCATCTAGTGGTCGATTGTAAAAATATAAAAGGTGTTACTCGTATACTGGGTGTCACACAAAAACGCCCCAAGCTGCAACTCTTGTTATTTGTATTCCGATTTTCATGATAAAGCTACCAAATAAAATGGTTTGATGAATACTGTGTTTGAGGCTACGTTCACTATTTTCCATCGCCATCTTCAACTTCTAGCGATTGTCACCTTTTTTTTTCAAATTGCCTGGTATATTTTTTCTTGCATCATTGGATAGATTTTTTTCCTGAATTCATTGATGTGCAATACATCAATTTTAGTAAAATTTAGAAGAAAGAAATTATGAAAATACTGTCTGTATATTCTCTTAGTCACTTGTATTATACTGTAGTGTGCGATGGAAAAATAAAGTATGTAACTGTCATTTTTGACTTTTCTTTACTAAGCAAGCATATTTTAACATTTTTTTTAAAAATCATGAATAATCAACTTACTGACATGCTACAAGTTTTTTTTGAATGTAAAATGATTCAATTCGAAAAACACAGTTTTATAATTTTTACGTAACAACTTTGTAACAAGACCCGTTGTTTTATCGCAAAATTATTTGGACAGATGAATGTACTTTCACTAATTATGGAATTTTTAATCGCAACATTCATCGCCAACGAACCCAAGAAAACCCTAGATATGCCGTCGACAATAATTTTCAACGTCGTTTTAGCTGTAATGTTTGGTGTGGTCTACTTGGAGACCGCTTGATTGGGCCCTTTTTTTATCTACGGTAAATTAAATCAACTATTAAGCGAAGATGTTGAAAGTCTTTTGGGTGAATTACTCCTTGCGGAACTGTGTGGAGTATATTGTGCGACTCCCCATAATGCAGAATAAATGTTGGTTGGTTGAAGAGAAATTTTAATGAACAATGGATTGGCGCATATGAATCTATTTGTTGGCCTGCACGTTCACCTCATCTTACGCCTCTAGATTTTTGGTTTTTGGGATATCTCCAAGCTCGAGTTTATTTAACAGTGCCACATAACGTAAACGATTTTCGAAACCGAATAATTAAAACTTGTCGGGAAATACCTAATAATTTCGTATTAAATGCCACCCATGGTGTTATAAGGAGATGCCAGTATTGTATTGAGCCTGGCGGTAATCAATTCGAACAATATTTGTACAATTTTTTAATTTTGATTTTTTTTTGTGAATTAAAGTTAAAAATTTAAAAAAGGTATATAACTGTATTTTATGCACAGTTCAGTTTAGTTGCTCGTGAGTTTTTGAACGGTGCGTATCTAACTCGGTAGATAGGGTGAGGAGGTCTACAAACGTGGCCTTCGCGATCTCCAGACTTAAATTCTATAGATTTTTTTCTGAGGTCACCTTAAATCACTAGTTTATACGACTCCCATTGCAAATGTTGATGAACTGAGAAATCGTATTGTTGCAGTTGCAATATTTGAGAGAATTAAATACCCCCGGTATTCTTGAACGCACTCACCAATCAATGCAACGGAGGACAGAAGCTTGCAGTGCAGTTAAAGGCGGTCATTTCCAACAACTTTTTAAGTTAATTTGGTTGTATTAGTACGTTTTATTGTATGAACTTTTAATTTACTATTAAACATCCCGTAACTTTCAAACTAAGCCCTTTAAGGCTTACCTTCATATGAACTTTTAAGATCATAATAATCCTAGCAATCAGACCATAAAATTTGTCGCATATATTTAGAATCACCCTGTATATAGTTTCAATAGAACGACCAGTTTGACCTATACAAGAGCTATCACACTCTGGCCAAGTCAACTTATAAATTCCGTTTTTTTTTTATATTGAAAAGTAAATGAGATAATTTTGTTTGGGATTTGAAACTGATATTAAAATTATGTTTTGATAAAATGTTATCTATATTATCACTAACAGGCCCAAAGTTCGTTAAAGATATAAACTGAGATTTTTTCTGTGAATTGATCTTAGGAAAAATAGTATTGTAGGTAGTTTTTTGTTTTTTTACGCTTTATTAATTTAGTGATTGAATTTACTTCTAAACCGTTATTATTTGCGATTGCTTTGATAGTGTTTAATTCTTTATTAAGGTTTTCATATGAAAGTGGGATAGGCTATATACCCCTGTAGTTATTACATCGGAAATTCGCCATTGTCACTTAATTACCTTTAGTTATATCTTAGGGTTAGGATTATTTCTGGTTGTAGCTTATATATACCTGTATAATTGTGCCTTTGCTTCGACATTCGTGTGCTAGTCTTTGAGACAAACACACGTATATTGCATTTAAACAGACGACGGTAACCGTCAAAGCGAACCCGGAAGCAATGGCCGGACGATATATCACTTCTACGATTACCAACCTAGCGCTGAATCCAAGTTTTAAAAGAAGATGCACTGCGCAGCAACGCGAAGACGCGGAAACCATTATTAACGGAACCACGGAGGAAGAAGAGATTCAAAATCTATTAAAAAAACAACCGCAAACATTCATCATAGATCCCGCCGTACCAACGGTAAAAATAGAAATACCAGAATCGCCCAAAGAAGAAACAAGTCCAGTAAAACCGTCAGAAAGCAAACAACAACTCATAGATCTACAGAAATTCGCCATGGATATCTCAAATAGTTTTATAAATCCAAAGAAAACAGCAAAAAAACAGAAAACAGAACACGCAAGCACACCAATAGAAACAAAAAACTCGTACAGTGTCCTCGAAAAAATCAACACCGAGGAAAAAATGGAACAAGACGCAAATGAAGACGATCCACAACCGTCAACTTCAAACAACAGCACACCCAGGGTAAGTGACAAAACAAACACTACACAAAACACAAACACCGAAACACGCAATACACAACACAAAATCGCACCAATAATAGTAACTGAAAAAGACAAATGGGCACATATACGACTAATACTCAAAACACACAACATTAACACCGTACAAAACAAACTTGTGAAACCTGGTATACACATCGAACCTAAAACTGACGAAGACTACCGCACACTTAAACACATACTCGACACAGAACAAATACAATTTTACACATTTCAATTGCGAACCGAAAAAAACACTAAAAGTAGTTATGTGAGGCATTCCTACCTTCATCACAGACACAGAAATTACAAACGACTTGACTGACCAAGGCTACCCGACACTAAAAATTAAAAGAATGAACGGAAAACACGGCATACCTGCACCACTTGTACTAATAGAACTGACGAGACAATACAAATCAATTTACAACATACACGACTGCTGCGGACTCACAATTAAAATCGAACCACTAAACAAACGGACAGACATAATACAATGCCACAAATGTCAGACTTTTGGACACCACCAAAAAAAACTGTAACGTACACTACAAATGCATGAAATGCGGAGACGAACACTCAACACACCTATGTACAAAGCCCAAAACAACCCCACCAAAGTGTGCAAACTGCGGTGGTCCTCACTTATCCACTTTCCTTAACTGTCCTAACAATCCAAACAACCCTGTAAACAAAACCACACCCAAACCCGAATACATACCAGCACCACCCCCAACAAAGAACCCATGGACACAAAAACAAAGAAACACAACACCTAACACAACTGACGAACTAGCACTTGCCTTAGGCAATATGCTAATAACATTAGACTCCACAAACGCAACAACAGAACAGATACAATACTTCGTAACGCAAACACAGAAAATAATCACACTCTACAACAACAAACATTAAACACACACATGACTGAAACGCAAAAAACCGATGACCAGTGACTTAAACGCAAAAAGCGACAAGGACAGACTATACACACGCAACACAGGACCGCACAAAAACACACAACACACGATTATTTACTAATCAGACACAAACACGTCACAACCCTGGGAAATACGAAACAATGGAGTGGAAATGGAGGCAACTCCGACCACAACAAAATTCAAGTCTTAAATATGTGCCTTTGCTTCTCATACGTATTATTAATTTTGTTCGCGAATGACATGTTTTTAATGTCAAAACTGCAGTAACGTTATTTGTCATAATAAAGTGATAAACATTTGTTTTGTTTAATTTACGTTTGTGTTTCTGTTTTGAACAATAAATTGTTAATGATGTTATTTTTAATTTACAGTTCTCGACAAATAAAAAAATTTTTAAATTATTGTAAGTCAGGATTACAGCTAAGTTAGCAATAGATTAAAAATTTTATTTATCAGTTTGACAGTACTCAAATTTCAAAACCACAATTAAATCATATTTATTTGAATGATGAAAAGTTAAAAAGAAACCTTTTATCGAAAATTATTATAAAATAAACATGTTTTCAAAAATAATATTTTGTAAAAGCATCTTGTACCTCTTTCACAGCATTAATATTCTTTCAGGCATTGATCTTACTAAATCAATGGCATGATTTTTTAGGTATTTCTGCCCAGGCCGTTTGTACTATGCGAAATATGTAATTCCTCTTTGCTATGTACATGAAGATTTTACTTATTAATGCGTCTTGCCATTATACCCCATACATTTTCTATTACTTTTAAATCTCCACTATATGTATGTAAATCTCCACTATATGTAGGTATGTAACATTAAAGCAAAAAATTATTATAGGCGTAAATGGAAAGGTACTAATAGTCCGATGTTCTATGAAGAGTTCAGAAGACTGCGTACACTTACGAAATCACAAATATCTACTGCTTATACTGCATACATGGTGAATATAGAGACCAGCATCACGGCGGATCCTAGAAGAATATGGTCTTTTGTACGTTCCCGGAGAGGAACCTCACGTATTCCTGGAAAACTATTTTATAGAAATGCTTGGCTTGACAAACCACAAGCCATTGTAGACGCATTTGCCAGTAATTTTTCGGAAATGTTCTCGACCGCCAATATTGTTGACTCTCCCACTCTAAAATCTCAATGTCAGCCGTTTTCTCTCTGTCGCATTACTGAACATACTATTTCCAGCATAATGGCTACTTTTCCTGATAGGTTTACCTCTGGTGATGATGGCATTCCCAGCTTCCTGATCAGGGACACCAAATTTGTTCTATCAGCACCACTAACCAAAATTATAAACCTAGCACTGCAGACATCATCCTTCCCCGATAGATGCAAGTGCGGCCGTATTGTTCCTGTATTCAAGAAGGGTGATAGCAGACATATTTCAAACTACAGACCGATTTCGCTCTTATCAAACTTTGCAAAAATTTTCGAACAAGTTTTGTTTGATGCTATTTACTTCAATACCCATTCATATATCACACAGCACCAGCATGGTTTTATGAAAGGTCGGTCTACTACTACAAATCTAGCTTGCTTCACGCAATATACGAATGAAGTCTTGGACAGTAGGGGTCAAGTGGATGTTGTTTATATGGATTATTCACATGCTTTTGATAGCATCAACCATGTGTGGCTACTTCAAAAACTTGATAGCTTTGGCTTATCTCCGAATTTATACATGTTGTTGGGATCTTATTTATCTAATCGATATAATTATGTGTTTTATAATGGTTATAAATCGTACACCTTTGCAGTGGCTTCTGGAGTACCGCAGGGTTCTAGCTTGGGACCTTTGCTATTCTCATTATATATGAATGACCTTTTTCCACTGTTAAGATGTCAGGCGCTAGCTTACGCAGACGACATCAAACTATTTTCTGATATCGCCAAACCAGGTGATGCTATTGGCTTGCAGCATGATGTTAACATTCTTGTGGAGTGGTCTCAGAGGAATGAATTGTCTTTGAATATCGACAAATGTGTGGTGATGTCATTCTCCAGGAAGAACGCACCAGTCTTATCACATTATTTTATAAATAATCAGCAGTTGAATAACACAAACTCAGTAAGGGACCTGGGAGTGACGTTTGATCCGGAGCTATCTTTTAATGATCACATTGTGGGCATCCGCCACTCGTCTTCGAGAGCATTGGGCTTCCTCATTCGAGCCTCGGGGTGCTTCAGCAGCATCTCCTTGCTAAAATCTTTGTATTTCACTCTTATAGTTCCGAAACTTGAGTATGCGTCTATTGTTTGGTATCCCTTCTACATCTCGCAACAGTTTCCAATTGAACGTATACAGCGCCGATTTGTAAAATACCTCTTTTTCAAATCTAATCGTGTATATCCTGACTGGAACACTTTCTATGAAGAACTGCTTCGACTCTATGGGGTTCAGTCTTTGACTGTTCGTCGAGTTAACTACAGCGCAAGGTTTCTTCATAATCTTCTCCACAATAAAATTGATTGTGCCGCGGTGTTGTCTAGGGTCAGATTCAATGTGCCTAGTGTTAGTACCCGTAACCCTGTTACTTTCTTGCTGTCGACTCCAAGGACGAATCTACTGATGAGATCACCGATATTCCACATGATGAGGAATGCTGAGGCATATTATAGTGACATATTCATTGGAGAGGTGGACACTAAGGATATGTGAACCTTGACATCATAATTATCGGTATTACTTATTTGTTATATATCAAAATTATTTTAGTTATGTAATAATTTAACATAGTATGTGTATTCATACATCTAATTTGTGTACTTATTGCTCTGTAATTGTGATTACCTGTTGGGCAAATAAATAAATATTATTATTATTATTATTATTATTATTATAACTAGGAAAGTCCAAAGTGGCTTTGTGATTTGTATTAAACTGATTTGTTATTGCGTAGGTATGAACAGGACAATTGTCATGCAAAACACGAAATTTTGATGGGGAGAAAATTGTGTAACGGTTGGGTGGCCACATTATTAAGAAAATTTATATATTCATTACTGTTGAGGCGATTTTTAATATGGTGAATAGGTCCGAGGCCTCGCATTGACAACCATCCCCAAACGTTTACCGAAAATCGAGGATTCCTATTAATTGTATTTATCTTCAAAACGTGTACCTATCTCTTGGTCGATAAACTTTCAGTCGTCCATTGGCTTTTTAACGGCTGAAATATTTTTTCACCAGAAAAAATTACTTGATCCCAAGCGTCATATCCTAAATGTTGTAGAGCGAAGCCCATTCTTTGTTCTCTCTAAGCAGGAGTTAATAACGATTTATTCACTGCTACGCGTGAATGTAAACCGGCATTTTTTGTTCGCCAGGATCCAGGAAAACTAGCATTTCTTATTGCCTCTCTCAGAGGCGGCTCGTGCTAAAAATTTTAAGGTGTTCTGCAAGTTTTACAAAAAAATTTACCTTGCACGGGCAGTAAGAGGTTGTCTCCCATCGATCTTATCGTGCTTTCTTCGCCTTCCGCACTGAAGTAATGGATTTCTGGAACGATTGTCAATTGTCACACAAAAAAAATAAGAGTCACTAAGCACTACTTTACTAACAAATTATTTCTTATAAATTAAATCTATTCTGCGTTCTTTTCGATTTGCAAATTTTGTTATCACTTTGTCATTAAAATTGTCTAGAGAATTATTAATTTCCTCAATTATTTGTTCTTGGCAGACTTCAAGTATGCACTGTAACAGATCATTCTGTATTTCTTTGGAAGTGCCTTTAAATACCGAACAATTTTTTAGGTGCTCACTTAGAGTTGCATCTAATTCTGCCGAAAAATTAATAAGTCCACGATATATCCCCGGATTCTCGGAAGTATCGCTCTCATCATGTCCCCGAAGGGCCAATTCAAAAGCTCCACAAAATTTTATACACTTAATAATTTTTGATAAAATATAACGATTCTTTGACACATTTTCATTATGTCTCTGTATATTTACCCAATAAGCAGAATCTAGTTGAGCCATAATATTAGTTGACCCTAGTAACGCAAATTCCATAAAATTATGAAGATGGCTTTTAGAATTCTCATGTCTTTTTATTTTCAAACTTAAGTGCTCTAGATCCGTGACCCCTATTTCCGTCCAAGCTTTATCGCCACCAAAAAGTAAACAGGGAAAACAATATAAAGCATTTTTTTTGTTGCATCCACAAATCCATTCGTTTTTTGAATAAATATCGCTAATAAATTTACGTGTATAATTTTTCCCTCTACTTACACCAGTTTTTTTCAATAGTGATATCTACTAATGGCCTACCATTTGCTTTTAAGTTTAACTTTTCTTCGTAATCGTATGTATATTTAAAGAATCTCTTCACATTAATTAAATTAAAGACCACCTCCATAATACACAGAGTTTATATAAATTGTCAACAATACAGAAAAACAGAAGCACGCACACCCTAATATTATTGTTTTTACGTTAAACTCGCCGCACAGTAAAAAACACTCGAAAATATTAAATACCTATACCGATTCATATGACCTCTGCGCTGGAATGAATGCAGCGAATATTGCCTGGTAAAATCATGCATTGGTTTTAGACAGTCACGGGGGGCAGCGGGGTGCGCGCGGGTGTTGGAAAGAGCGCTCAGAGCACGTTCGTGTGGACCAAATAAGGAACAAGTGAGCGATCGCGCGAATTAGGTTGGTTATTCCACTGGTCGCCTATTGTATATTTGATAATATAGTATATACGATATAACCGGCGTTAGTGTTGGAATATCGGAAGCGAATATCTCGACTTCTACTGATCGGATTTTGATGATTGAGGTGTCAAATTGTAGGGTTTGATGTCCTCTACAGGTGATGTAGAAAAATATGCAAATTTTTTGATATACAGGGGGAGAATTTTCACAACAATATGTTACGCTTTTATAAACATCAGAAATGTCGGAAAAATTATGTAAAAGAAAACTAGTTATAACTAATACAGGTTCGCCCGCCCAATTTTTTGGGAGCTCTGCAGCACTGCAGCGCTTATGCGCCAGCCGCCACTGGCCTCTCTTACGGTTGTGGAAGGATTTCTATGCTTATGTCTAAGGCTTCATCTTGGTATACATCAGATATTCTTATGCGTCCTGTACCGACAGATCTCGAGACGTCTTCTCTATCTCCATTTTCTATATATCCTACTTATTGTACTCTTTCCTATTCCAAATTCATCTGCTACACTTCTCATCGGCCATCCTTATTCTATTTTAGTGGAAATTCTTACTTTACATATTTCATTCACATGAGACATATTAATAATAGCAACGTAAATTAAAACTGCAATGAAAATATTTGATACTTATAACATATGAAGGGTACAGGGGAAGAAAGATGAATGTCACAAAATGTAATTTTTGAGAAAAATGACTAGAGATTTGAAGACTCCACACATGTATTGAATTACATTATTTCTGGTTCAGATTTTTTAGTAATACGTATATTAAGCTACCTTTTGCATAAGAACTTCATTCTGTCTTCTTTGTACAGGCGTAAATAAAAAATATTTAAAGGGGCAGGTAGAATATGTCGGGAGAGAAGAGGGATGAATATCACATGGCGTACCACCATGTTTAAGTTTATAACGGTGGTTAGAATGTCGACCACGTTTGTCTGGTTCTACGTGTCCAACCGTGTAAAGCAAGAATTGTTTTAGAGTATATTGGTACCTCAACTGATCCAGTATTCCGTTCAACTCGAACTCTGTAGCTATACGAAAATGAACGATACTGAACGTCTTCGTCATTCGCTTGTCTGCTCCGATGTCTTTTTACATAATTATGTTTAAATAAACCCCCTAAATATAGGTTCTCCTCATCGTGTGTTTTAAGGTTATTAAAGTGTTTTATGATTGCTGCTCTTTCTTCAGCTATGATGTTTTGAAAGCACTTAAACCTACTACACACACATCTGTCACCAGTTTCATGAGTTTGTAATTTCAGTTTCTTGGAATCATCACTTATTTGTCCACGTTTGCCACGTTTTTTCGAGGCATACTGCTACTTGTTGCGTTCCTCATCCATTTTAGAATTTACCACTGACTACACCCGCATCTACAAAAGTATTTATCACAATAATATTAACGAGATGCAACTGTATGAGTTTCGATCTTGCAACTAACAAACAATGCATCACACTATTTACACAGCATGATTTGACACGCGTGCGTAGTCTTACAATACTTTTACGTGGACATCCATCTTTCTTTCCCTGCGTAGTAGATCTCTATAGTGCTATAACGTTTTACCCTCACTTTTTGTTCATGATTTCAGACTGCATCTTTATTTTTACAAGGAAAGATTTGCAGATGAAATGTACAGAAACTTTCTTTTAAATGGGATGAACAACTCGTGGTACTATTCGACGTAATATGTGGTTTTAGCAGGTTAGAACACCTTTATAGAATTTTCGAGATGTTAGAGATTTTTTCGTTTAATGTTTAGAAATAACCGGATTTCAAACGGTGGTCTTAGAGAGGATGACACCTTAAGCCGTACTATTGTAGACGATATTGCATGAAGATTTGGGAAAGAGGGCCACACAATCTTACGTATGTGCAAAAACAGAGAAGAGTTGCATTGTACGAAGACTATTCAGAATTATCGCAGCAAGGCAAATTTTCTTAACTTCATTGTCACTGGTGATCAATCATGGGTGTTTCAGAACGATTCTGAGACGAAGCGCCTAAGCATGCAGTGGGTTGGAAAAACATCACCCAACAAAAAAAGACCTAAAATTAATAATCAAAACCATACTGATTTGATTACATTTTTCGAAAGCCAGGGTGTTATCCATAAAGAATTTTTATCGGAAGGACAATCAGTTACAGCTCTTTTATTGTGATTTTGTATATCAAAAGACATTGCTACGATATTAGTACGTTGATTTTACCTTTCAGCATCGTGTCTGCTGCGAATCTTCGTATTTCGCTCGCCATGTCCTTAGACCTCTGTGGATGTCACATTTCTAACATGCCTAGGTGCACTTACAATACAGGGTTACTGCTGAATAGCGCCCAAGCTATGCGAATCTGAATACATATAAATGTCTACCTGAAAACCAAAAAAGAAATTTCTTCGTGATTCATCAAAATTTTCAATTTTTTTAGTGCTAAAATGTAGTTAAAGTCGGTTCATATAATTGTTTATTCTATATTTATCGAAATACAGCTGTAATTCAAATTCATTGACCGCCAAAAAAATCGATGAAATGCCTAGATATTGTTAAACGATAACTATTCAATAAAAATAGTCAAAGCAAATGTAAATTTTCATATCAAAACATTATGCCCACACATATGGCGTTTTTATTACGATGTTTTTTTTTTGTGGATATCAATAATAGTCTTTACGACGAATATGTCGACAAACCTATGCCGCATTTAATTGGTGTGACTAAAATTAAATGAACGTTAAACTTCATTTAAGATAAAATTATTATGTTTATAATAAAGCAAAAATCGTCATAAAACAAAAAGTTTTATGTAGCATGTCCATGGCGTGCGTGTCCAATCGGATAGATATCTGGTTTTTAATTATTTGTATGTAATTATTTACATATAATTTTTTTCTTTAAATTTGCGTGTGGTACTGACAAATACCGATAGAACAATATAATTAGTCGGTAAAGAGAATTACTGATGAATTAGAGGTGGAAGCTCGTATTGCCGCCCGTATATCTAATTGCGACAGGGCCGGACTCTAATCAAGAAGAATAATTTTCTTGTTACTACGTGAACATTGGACCGCGACTTTTTATATGAAGGCATTACTCACATACATCATTCACCCATTTTTTTCTTTAGTGCTATACACAACTAGCATTGTTTATAGTCTCTTCAGTAAGTTTTGTTTTTGTGGATTTTATACCTACTAAAGTGAATTGACTTTCTTCATATTGTAAAATACTTGTCTTTCGTCTGTGTAATATTTGTCTGTATGGGATCTTATAAATAAAACTCACGGTAGTTTAAAACACACTATATTAATAATAAAACACACTAAATAACATTTAATAACTAGTAACTAATAATAATAGTGTTTATTTCAATATTTATTTCACATTTATATAACCATATCAACACGACGGCGATTACTCGTTGAATGAATCTTCTAATCCCTTTCTCGGAGCTTATATAGGGCGCCGCATGTTCGAAAATCATCTGGACTTTCGTTTTATTTTAGATTGTCCGGGACGGATGACGCATGAGCGCGTAACGCCATTGCCTGACTCACATCACAATATCGTATGTTATTCCCAAGTTCTCCTTCATTATAATTCTACAGACGGCAGACTATGTGCCCACACTGTAAAATTTAATATAATATAATAAATTTAATATATATATATATATATATATATATATATATATATATATGTTTATATACTGAAAAGGATTGTTCGACGTTGAGAAATGTTATATTTGCATAGTTAAAGCGCTCTTTGTATCTGTACAATGGATCTTCAGTATTGGTAAAAAGGTTGTTATATTTGCATAGTTAAAGCGCTCTTTGTATCTGTACAATGGATCTTCAGTATTGGTAAAAAGTTGCCCTAATTTTGTAAAATCTACATTTTTATCTAATACACCTTATGTGTATTATTTATTAAATTTAACAGTGTGGGCACATAGTCTGCCGTCTTTAATAATTGCGTTACCTCCCCTTGCCTGATTTTCTGAGTGAGTTGTGTGATACATTTTAATTCATCTAATAGTTAAATAAGACTAATGCGTAAAATGAGTCTCCGAAGCTAAGCAGATGCCTATATCCTGTGTCTTTAAAAATATTGCCTTCAATTTGTTAATAAATTATATGTGCAGAATCGATTTTCGAACTTTTTCCGAAAAAAAGCAACTAGTTTCTATCTGTTTCACTACGATTTTTTTTGTGTCGTTTATCTACCCGAATGTGTAACAAATTTTCTTCTTATCACACATATTAAAAGTACGGATACGGAAAGTACTACATACTCTCACATTTGTAGATTTTTTCTATAAATTTATTTTAACAAATATTGTAAAGTAGTTTGTGCGCTGGAGTTTGGCACTTATTTTTGAACCACAGGTTGTAAGACTGTAGGGACTGCGCGGCTCGTATTTTGGTTTGCAGTACAATGATCCGAGTGCTTCGTGTATTCTCGTGTACTAACTGTAACGTTTGCTTAGTAAACACCGAAAACACACGAGGCACTCGTATCATTGTACTGCAAACCAAAATACGTCATCACGAGCCGCGCCTGGTAGGGAGACTTATACAAATAAAACTCACTTTTACTATAAACAAATTTAATTTTATTATAAAAACTGTGCTGGCGATTGAACACTTGGTTATTATTTAATATACAGTACGTGATGCTTGTTTCAAATGTAATGAAGAACTCATCCTTTTTCCAGAAACTTCCTAACAAGTAAAATCGATCGTTCACTTATTAGGGGTGTGCACTTTCTCTAAGAATAAATAAAACAAATAAAAAATATAAAATTTTACAGAGACATGCGTATTTAATAAATGTATTTTTCTGTGCCCTGGAGGGTAAAAATATGTTGACAATAACTGGTTGAAAAGCCCTAACGGCAAATGAAGAACGGCAAAATTTCTAAGAAATATGGAACAAATGTGCTCAAATATTAAAAAGTTTTAATACGTAGAAATTGTGTAAACACAAGTAAAATACGGTATGCGCCAAAATAAACAACACTGAAATGCGTGCCATTGTTATGCGCATGTCTGCTTTTTGACGTATGATACTAGCGGCGTTATGTGTTTTTAGTAGTGCAAAGAACGTTGTTATGTGATGTTATAGTTGAGAATGGGTCTCACGACTGAGGAAAAAGTGTTTATCGTCGAGCATTATTTTCGATCGTACGGAAAAGGCAAACAAAGTGGACCGAGTTTGAAGTTAGTGACGGAAACATATCGCGATCAATTTCATAAAGAGGCACCTACCAATAAAGTTATGCTTTCTATTGTTGAGAAATTTCGTCGTTCTGGCAGTGTGTTGTGCCAACGGAAGGGAAGGTCTGGTAGGCCAGTAACTGTGAGAATGAATGGGAACCATGGACGTGTCCTCAATCAGGTTTTGCAATCACCGAACCAATCTTCGGCGAATGGCATTTAAGTTGAATATCAGCAGTACGTCGATTCGGCGTTTGTTCAAAGATGTAGGTGGATTTCCGTACCGAATTCAAGTTGGACAACGATTGTCAAACCAAAATATGAATGCCAGGGTTGCGTATTGTGGACAATTTTTGGCTATGTTGTACGAGGATCCAGATTTCTTGAATAGTGTGTGGTTCTCAGACGAAAGTCATATTCACTTGGAGGGTTACATCAATAAACAAACAACTCGCTTCCTTGGTTTCGGTAAGCCAGACGTGATTATCCAAAAACCGCTACATAGTGCCCGTGTGACGATATGGTGTGCAGTGTCAGCACACGGTGTGATTGGTCCGTATTTCATTGAGGATAATGATGGCACACCTCTTACTGTTACCCAGGAACGTTATAGAAACATTGTGGTAACGTCATTTGTCCAAGATCTCAGAGGGTTTTGTCGTGCCAGGGACCTTCGGATGGAAGAGCAGTGGTTTCAACAGGACGGGGCGACCAGTCACACTGCTCGACAATCGATAGCATTGCTGCAGGAAACTTTTGAAGGACGCATCATTTCCCGCAATTCTAATTTCAACTACCCATCACATTCCCCCGATCTTACACCACCGGATGCCTACGTATGGGGTATGTTAAAGGAGCAAGTCTTCAGCGGTACAGACCCACCCAGAACTGTTATCATTTACGTGAGAAGATCGTCTCCTTTTTCAGGAATATGCAGCAACCTGTGTTCTCGAATATGTTTGACAATCTGCGTAACCGTTATGAGCAGTGCCTACAACGCCATGGCGCACATTTTGAACATGTACTCTATAGACATAATAATGTATAAGTAATAAATAATATACTTCAGTAATTTCAGTGTTGTTTATTTTGGCGCATACCGTAATATTTTACATTAGAATTAAAATTCATCACAAAAGATCCAGAAATATCCTAGGTTACCATTTGCTACCTACATTTTTCAAAATGTTTTTTATTCTTTTTGATTCGCTCTTTGTAATATAAATTTTCAATTTGCCTATGTTGATGTTATTGATACATGTATGTAGCGCTTTTGCAGACAAACATTTATATCATTTTTAGAATAAGTTTATTGTGCAACTATTAGTTTATAGTAAAAATAGCTTTTTCATAATGAAATATTTGTATATCTGTAAGTTATAATTCCGTAGTGTTTTCAACTATACTTTTTATGTAATTTATTCGTGAATTCTAAACAAGTATCCTGCTGTTTTTATTCTCACTACGTAAATAGTCAACTATATAGATACTACTTCTAAAGCTTTTTAGGTGTAACTATGATGTCGTTTTTATAAAGCCATGAATTTATCACTTTATAAATTTTTCGTACTGCGCTATTCTAACTAAGATTTTGTTACATTATGATTTTGTCACATAAAGACGTCACATTGTAATTTTATTATAGAATTTCTATTGCATTGTGATTTTGACTGAACGGAATTTGAAATTTTTTATTTTAGCATTACTTAATTATAGAGTGCACAAATTTCGGTCGTGCATTAAACTCCGCGACCTATTTTAGATGAATCTGTGCAATATTCTAATAAATTTCCTTTCAAATATGTTTCATTGAATTAAAACGGTGGGATACTTTCGTATTACACCAAATAATAATGTTCGCACATTTTCAGCCTTCAATATCGACTGATTCTTTTACTGCTCCTCCAATATCCAGCCCTACAAGTACCATAGAGTCTTTGACAAGAGAATTTGCGCACGTTTTAGATCAAGTTCCACAATCACAATCGGAATCTGATCACGTACCTGAAATACACAAAATCAAATCGAGTTCTATCAGATCCGGACACTCACTCGACATTACTCAAATTTCCAATGGTAATTTCGTCGTTAGGCCCCAAGATCATGCAAAATCAAAAGCCGATGGTCCCAAAGAAGATGAAGACGTTGAAGTTCTAAAAAACGAATTGTTAGAGAATACTAGTTCATCTAGTAAAAGTACTAGAGGATCTTGGACCTGGAGTTTAGGACCGCATAGGTAATAATTTTATAATTCGATAAAGATTATCACTCATAATCGTCCATTACTATTTAGCTATTTTATGCAGCTGCCTTATTTACACAATGGCTATAATATTTTTCAATATATTCGCTAAATAAATTTGAGTTTTGTTGTTTTCCTCCATGTAGCCGTATTGTTGTTTTAATTTTTGTATACAGGGTTACCGCTGAATAGCGACAAAGCTATGCGAACCTGAAGAATACGTGTAAACGTCTAACCGAAAATTAAAGAGGAAATTTGTAATTCACTAAAGATTTACAAATTTTTAGGGCAAAATGTTGTTAAAGTCGGTACATATCTTTGTTTATTCTTTATTTATCAAAATACAGCTGTAATTCAAGTTCATTGACCTGCAAAAAATCGATAAAATGCCTAGACTTATTGTGACGATATCTTCTAACAACAAGTTCCTATTCATAAAAATATTGAATGTTGTTTTCTTACCTAAACATAGTCATGTTTTTTTTTATGAATATCAATAATAATCTTTACATCGAATATGTCGACATGCCTACGGTGCATATTAATTAATATAATTATAGTTAAATAGTTTGAACTTTAAACTTCTTTTAAAATAAAATTGTTGTATTTATAATAAAACAAAATTTGTTAATTGTTAGCTTTATGTAGTGTGTCCATGCGGTGTCCAATGAGGTTTTTAATTATTTGTTTGCAATTTTTTATTATTTTCTTTTCTTTAAATTTGTGGCGGTACTTACAAATGCCGATGGAACAAAATAATTCGTAGGTAAAGAGAATTACTGATGAATTAGAGGTGGCCGCTCGTATATTTAACTGCGGCAGGGACTTGTATTGAATACTAGGTGTCAATCGCAGTTTACTACTTCATACATCAATAAATTTATTTTTAGAATTTTATTAGAATAACATCAAAATTAGAAGTTTGTCTTTTTTTAAAGGAATTCTCATTACACTGACAAAAGAGGGTCAAAAGAAAGACGAAAATCAGCTGGCGATGAAAATATAAAATCAAATATAAAGCAAATGACTTCATTTGTCCGCACACGTACAGATTCCGGAAAGCAATTAACCGATTTAGAAATTTTGGAACAAGTGACTGTGCTAAATCTCGACACTGGCGAGAGAATTCCATTGAGTGTGGCCGAAGATAAATTACCGCAATGTATAAATCCCTTATCGCTGCACATAATGCGGTTGACCTCAGAGTACGTTAGCAGTTCGAGTATGGAAAAGGAAAAGGAATCAGACGAAGAAAGTGTGAGCAGTAAAAAAACTGAATTGCCGATATGTGAAGGAAACGATGGAGAAGTGGGTAGAGTTCGTAAAAGAACGGCCAAATTGAAAAGATTTATTGGATCGACAATGAAGAAAACTGTTGATAAAGCGAAGAGTATTGCTCAGGAAGTGTCACATGCCCGCCACAAAGAAGATGTTGTTGATTTAGTAGATGACGCTCATTCAGGAGAACAAAATATAAAACTAAAGGTATGTTTTATGTTCGATGGTATAAAACTTGATATTTTACTGTGTTTACCGATACTAGAATGTTCATAATTCCAAAAATGATTAAAATTAATAAACAATTGCACTGGTAATCTTATCCGCCCTTGTACGAATATCATAAGTTGAAATTATATTATCGAAGCAACTTTTTTATTTACTTAAGAGTACTTTGGACTGATTGTTAATATAATATAATTTAGTTGTGCGAATTCCGTTCAATGTAAATGTAAAATGTAACAATTCGTTCTTGCGTATTTATAGGCATCGAATTCCCATAAAGGGCCTTATGAGTTCGAAAAAATTCAACATCTTCAGGAATTTAATGAACACGAAGGTCCAATTTGGTGCATGAAGTTTTCGAGTTGTGGTCGATTACTCGCGACCGCTGGCCAAGATAAAGTTTTAAGAATTTGGATCATCAAAAACGCTTATACATTCTTTCAGGTAAATTTATGAATTTTCAATCATTTGTTGACATTAATTTGATGTATTCAGGATATGAGAACCAAGTATAATGCAGAAAAAGTGTCACCAACACCATCTCAAGAATCTCTGGTATCTCATCATTCGACCGAAAGTTCCAATTTTGTCGCCTTGGAATCTATGAGTCCAGAGGAAGCCAGTAAGCATATATTTATGCCCAAACCGTTTTGCACCTATTCCGGACACACGTCTGATTTATTGGATGTATCTTGGTCAAAAAACTATTTCATATTATCTTCGTCAATGGATAAGACTGTTCGATTATGGCATATCTCCAGAAAAGAATGTTTGTGTTGTTTTCAACATATTGACTTTGTAACTGCGATCGTGTTTCATCCCAGAGATGATAGATACTTTTTGAGCGGCTCTTTAGATGGAAAAATTAGATTATGGAATATTCCAGATAAGAAGGTGAGTTAATATATTCGTTATATTTTTTATTTATAATTGGAATTATTAGTCACACGTTAGGTTCTAGAAAATAATGGTTGTACCTATTTTACAATTTAATTTCAAATATAATATCCCAAAGATAGTCTCAAAGTGGACTGTTTGCTTTCTATTTACATATATCTGTTTTATTCAGTATTAGCTAGTTAATTTTTATTTTTATTTAAGGTTGCCGTATGGAATGAGCTGGAGGGAACAACGAAATTGATAACCGCAGCGAATTTCTGCCAAAACGGAAAATTTGCTGTCGTGGGCTCCTACGATGGTCGATGTATATTCTATAACACTGATCAGCTCAAATACCACACCCAAATACATGTGAGATCTAGTAGAGGACGGAATTCTACTGGTAGAAAAATTAGTGGTATAGAACCCATGCCTGGCGAAGATAAAATACTTGTGACGTCAAACGATAGTCGTATTAGACTTTACGATTTACGCGATTTGAACCTTTCGTGTAAATATAAAGGTTACGTCAATACCAGCAGTCAGATAAAAGCCAGCTTCAGCCATGATGGAAAATATATCGTTAGCGGATCGGAGAATCGCGACATATATATTTGGAAGACTAACCACGACTATTCCAAGTTTTCGTCGGTTCGCAGGGACAGAAATGACTTTTGGGAAGCGATTAAAGCGCATAATGCCGTTGTTACTTGCGCGATTTTCGCGCCTCATCCTGACAGTATAATCAAAATGGTTGACGAACAAGAGAAACAGATAAATAAGGATGAGCAAGAGTCTAATGAAAAGGTGAGATTGTTCAGATTCTTTTCAAATAGCTGCTTAGATATTCCATGACCTGACATACACCTCTTTATGGTGGAGTTGAGTGTATGATTTACATGTATTTATATCTTCATTTGCTTGCTTAATATCCTTCTATTTTACTCGTCTTTGTTCTACTACTCTTAAAACTTGTTTTCATCGGCATACTATTTAGTTTTGTCTAAGATTCATATGATTATGTAAGAGATGGCTTCACAATTCATCTTACACTTCTGCATTTCTTAACACTGGGATTCTAGATGTCATTGCTATTACATTTATCTTCGAGGCTATCTTTACTATTGCTCCACGATATTTTTCAATTAAAAATTTCGTATGATTTGCTTAGTAATTTGTAGATAGCAATGTTTACAACCTCACTTACTTTGCAATTACATACTAATTTGATATTTGTAAATATCTCATATAAAAGCTTAAAAACTCCAATAATTTATCAATTGATATATTTAATGAACGGCTAAGAAATTATCTAAACACTCATATCTATGGAGTAATAATTAGCAATTTCAAACCTTCAAAACTGACATCTGCTTTTAATAACTGACATCTGCTTTCAAAACTGACATCTGCTTTCAAAACTGACTTCTGCTTTCAAACTTGACATATACATTCAACAACTGACATCTGAATCATTAACACTGTTACTTTATATATGGATTTCTAAATAGCTTGAACCAAGGTCTATCGTGGCTCAAGTGGTAAAGCAACTGTCCGGCAAACCGTAGACTTGGGTTCACGTCCCAACGTAGACAATATTTTTAAATTAAAAATTTCGTATGACTTGCTTTGTAATTTGTAGACAGCAATGTTTACATCCTCACTTTGCAATTACATACTAATTTGATATTTGTAAATATCTCATATAAAAGCCGAAAAACTCCAAGAATTTATATACAGGATTACCGTTGAATAGCTTCTAAGCTATGTGAATCTAAAGAATTATAAATGTCTAACTAAAAATAAAAAAAAGAAATTTATTTGTAATTCATGTAGTTAAAGTCGATCCATATCTTTGTCCTGTACAGCTGATAATTAATATTAATGACCCGCAAAAAAAAACTATGAAATTTCTAGACTTGTTAGACGATAACGTTTAACAATAAGTTCACTATTCATAAGTCATCCGCACATATGGTCTTTTTATTGTGATGTTTTTTTGTGTTAATAATAGCCTTTACAATTAAATTTGTTTTAAAATAAAACGATAGTAAAACAGAAATTGTTAATCGTTAGCTTTATATAGCATGTCCATGGGACGTGGTATTACGAGTATTTTAAGCTCAATTATTTATACTCTCATTTTTTCTTTAAATTTGTGGTGCTACCTACCGATAAATGCCGATGTGGGCGGAACAGGACAAAATAATTCGTTGGTAAAGAGAATTACCAAGACCTGACTGATGAACTTTCCTGTGTTGGAACCACTAGCAGAAGCAACTCGGCGGGGAAAATCTAATTCCCTTAACCTTTGCGTGCGTTGGATATGATACGCATGATGTTTATTAGTTTTAAAAATTGGATGCATCGTAATTTGAGACATTTACTTCTCGTGCTAGAGTTGCTGTACGTACGCCGGGATCTGCTTCCACAATATTTAAAATATCCCCTTCTGCTTGTTGTACTCTCCGTGATCTTTGAGGGCTACTACCCTCAAAACGTGAAATTACTGATCCTGTGCTCCGAAGTCGATTCGCGGCTCTCACAATTGTCAATTCGGGAAACGTTCTGCGTAGATTTCTTTTTGAGTCGAGACTATTTTGTATTGTTTCGCCGTAAATAAAAATCATATCAGTATATTCGATATTCGTGTAGGATGCCATTGCGAACGCAGCCAGCCATAGCGAAGACTATGTCCGTACTAACTGTAACTGCGACAGGGTCGGACTCGAATAAAGAAAAATAATTTTCTTGTTACTATGTGAATATTCGACCAAGATTTTTTGTAAGAAGGCAATTACTCATATGTATCTTTCACCTTTTTTTTTCTTTGTCTTGCTATACAAAACGATGCGTGTTATTTTGCTTCTCCTGATTATGTTGTTTTATATCTTTTGTCCCGATTATCATTGTTTTTGTTGAGATTTTTCCTAATATTAAAGATTTTAAGTTATTCTCGTAGGATGTTTAGATACTATTGTAGGTCTCATATTCAGTTAGTAAAATTGTATCGTCTGCTTAACAAGGCTTGAATACTCATATCAATTTAAGTTTCCAAGTTTCATACTTATGTTAAATCGGATACAGGACACATCCTTACATTACATAATAATATGCCTTGAAATGACTAACGTGTGTAGTATTACAGCGCGTATTTATGTGTGTTAGAAAGAGATAAAGTACAATTTGCGATTCGCACTTTGGGCAGTACGAACTGTAAAGAAATACTTTATCAACTGTACTTTAATCTTCTGACACATTAATTTCTCTTCTTTCTCGCTTAATTTTTCTTGAGGTAGTGCTCTTAATATTTTCTATAAGTTTTATGTTTACCATGTTTTTTAGTACATTAATGTCTTGCACACATACCTTGAAAGTGTACTTTTTCGCTGATTTTATAGGGTTTTCACAAATTGGTCTGATTATATATGTCTGATCCTGGGTTCATCAAAAGTCACTTTGTGTTCCTTCCAGAGTAATCAAGTTGTTATCTTGCATAAAGTTTTTTGGTAGTGCGACCAATTGTTATGCCTTAATAATTATTTGGGATGGATATTTGGATCACTTTGGGATCTCTTTTCTTGCAAAAGAATGTAAAATTGTTATCAGCTCTAAGTTATGAATCTAAGGAATATTTACTTATTTTTATATGAGTGTTTTTAAGAATAATTCGATTCCTATTCTTACTAAGGTAGACAAAACCTAGCTGTATGTGTTTTATGGATTTATTTGTTGTAGTAATTCAGCAAGTTATTTTTTAGTAATTGTTTGATCTTATTTTTTATAGGATAATGATCCAATGGTTGAACAACGCACTAAAGGCTGTGGAGGTTATGTATTAATATCTGCTGATTTTAATGGCTGTATCAAAATATTTATTAATAAAATGAAACCAAAACACAGTTCGTTACCAGCTTCTGCTCTTGCTTGATTCTTTACTGTAGTATGCTATTATATTTTTAAAGAGTGTTATTTTTGTATATTTGTGTACCATATTTTTTATAAACTTTTGTTTCACATTATTAGTAGTAATTACTTTTTATTATAGTATAACAATTGTGATTTTATTATTATTATTACTATTATTGTTTTATACCTCATTGTTACTCTTCAATTGTATAACATGTACAGATTGTAGGCAGAAATCTTAGATTAAATAAGTAATAAAGTATTCTATACATTTGCACTGTTTATTTATTTTTAAATAGTTAATTGTCGAAGGAGATACATACTTGTTGAAACTTCATTATAACGCTAAGAAATAAGTAATTAAACTTCTAGTTTCAAAAATTCTTTTATTGTAAATACCACTACAATATTGTTTCACCATACAATGGCTTCATCAGGTGGATGAAATAAAGTATTTCATTCACCTGATGAAGCTATTGTATGGCGAAACAATATTGTAGTGGTATTTACAATAAAAGAATTTTTGAAACTAGAAGTTTAATTACTTATTTCTTAGCGTTATTTATTTTTGTTTATTCTGAAAGAAGAGTTGCTTAAAAATTTAAAAAAAGGTATATAACCCCTTACCACAATTATTAGTCGTATCCTAAATACGTATTTCGACAACTAAGTTGTCATCATCAGTAGGTAAAAACTACTAATTAAAAGTCGTACATGGGGCACAGTAAAGTAAGAAAAACGCTTCCGCACAACTACTATACATACACTGCATCCCCGTAAAGACTAAATTTAACATGCCAATCTAAACTACGAGACAAACACTTGCCTCTTAAGGAAACGGTCTAAACATGTGTTAAATTGTCGAACAAAGGAACGGCAGACATTCATCTCTAAGGGAGGCGCCACTAAATTCGATTTTTTAAAAACTACGATGACCCACTATTAAACTTAAATGAAACACCTTATATTTTCACAAAACAATAGTATATTTAACTATATGTATATTTCATGTGCGCATGTACACATCAGTAGTTATTATTTAAACGTATTATTTCGAGTACATGTATAGTACAAATATCTATTTTGGGTAGGGGTGTAAAAATTTTTCAATTACAAATGGTTAAAAAGTATGGTCGTATATTGTAAAAACTGAACTCTATTAATTCTGAGAAGGACAAAGTTGGGAAGGGCCGTTACATATGAAAAAACAAGACATCTGACTGTGTTGTGTTATATTAAATAACAATCAAGTAACGTGAAAAGGACCTATGAATTATTAGATATTGTAGGTATATAATTTAAAAGTTAATTATAAATAGGTGACATGTCATTGTTAAGGAGTTATGCACTTTTAATATAATGTATAGAATTCACGGTTGGCTCTAGGTGAAACATGATTAATAATTTACTAAACAAAACACCCGGTACATTTGTTCCACAAAACGCGAAACATTTTACATTTTGTGAAACAAACACACCAAGTGCTTCATTCAGTAAACCATTGTTAAGGAGGTAATTTTTGTATTTTTTCATGTGTATGGCTTCCCACATGTCTAAATTTCTGCTGTTTCCCCCCCCCCCCCCACACCCACTTATGGTAATAAAAATGTGAATAGACAGCTGAACGGTATTGGAGATTTATCGCTATTCAAGGAGGCATGTTTATTTTTCGCGATAAATATACTTTCATAAGCATCAAGTTCGTGGGGTTTATTAATTCCTTTGATCAACTTCAAACCTGTAATCGGTACATTGTGCAGTGTGCTCAAAGCGTGATTTGCGACATTTGATTTATCCGGTCTATTGTATTTGATATGTGATATGTGTTCTTTAAAACGGGTTATTATAGGTCGTTTAGTTTGGCCTATATATTTCAAATTACAATCCGCGCAACTAATTTCATATATCCCTGATTTCGAATTGGAATTAATTCTATCTTTAGTATTCCCTAGCAGACTTTTGATGGTGTTTTCGGACCGAAAGGCTACCTGGAGACCTCTTTCTTTCACAACTTTATTAATGTTTTTCGTGACAGGGTGGTATGGTAGACATATGTACTTTTTCTCTTGGTTACTTTGGGATATCAAACTCGTGGATTCGCGGATTGTATTTTTTATTTTTGTTTTTCTAATTAATTTATTGATTATTTCTATGTCAAAGCCATTGTATGTCGCAATATTTTTAATGAAATCTAGTTCTGTTTCATATCTCTCTTTTGTTAACGGAAAATTTAGTAACCGATTGACTAAGAAGTTAAAGGAAGCTATTGATAACTATGATTTGAATCCGCGGTGATGAATCTATTAACGTTGGTTTCTTTCCGGAAAATATCGATTTCTATTTTATGTTTATTTCTAATCAGTAAAGTATCTAAATATGGTATCTTGCCGTATTGTTCCTTTTCCACCGTAAATTTAATAGTCGGAAATTTCAAATTTAATTGATTAACAAACATGTCTAATTCGCATTTCCGTGTGTCAAATATCGCGAGAATGTCATCTACATACCTAATCCAGACTCTAGGGAAATATTTAGCGTTGTTTTTGAATTCTACTTCAAATTGACTCATGAATAAATTGGCTATGAAAGGAGATAGGCAGTTACCCATTGTTGTGCCTTGTTTCTGTTCATAAAATTTTTCTCCTACTTGGAAACAATTTTGCGCCATGCACAGAGTTGTCAATCTCATGTATTCTTTTATTTTTGAAGGTTCAATGTTATTCTTGTGGAGCAAGCTTTCTAAATATTTCATAGTCTCTGGAATAGGTACCGAGGGGAATAACGACGTCACGTCGAATGAAACTAAAATTTCCCCGGTTTCCAGTTCACAATCTTTAATTAATTTAACAAATTCTAAAGAATTATTACTGACCGACAAATTTTCTGGTTTAACGGGTAGATTTTTAAATTCATTCACTAACCATTTGGAAATCAAATAAGTCGGTGAGTTAATACCTGAAACTATAGGTCTCATCGAGTTACCTGGTTGTATCTTGTATCTTCGGTAAACAATACATTCTTGGTACTACAGGATTACTAACATTGAATTTATACTTTTGGGTAGAAGTTATTAAAATTGGACATTTCTTAATCGCGTCTTTTGTGTCACTAATCATTTTAGGTAACGGATTTCTCTTCATTTCTACATACGGACCTTCGGCAATTAAATTTTTGACTCTTTGAAAATAGTCGGTTTTGTCCATAATTACTAACTTGTTCCCTTTATCTGCTTTTAGGTAAAAGCAGTCCTTCGATCTAAGAGTTTTAATGATATTCCATTCTTTATTGACCGACTTCTGTTTGTGCTGCTGCAAATTCTTATCGATTTGGGTTTTACAAGCTTCTCGAATAAAGTTTTTTGGCCCTTGTTCAAAATACTTAATCGAAGTTTCGATGCTTGCAATCACCTGTTCCAT
Organism: Melolontha melolontha; assembly: GCA_935421215.2. Taxonomy (NCBI): domain Eukaryota; kingdom Metazoa; phylum Arthropoda; class Insecta; order Coleoptera; family Scarabaeidae; genus Melolontha; species Melolontha melolontha. Next base: position 56,684,891 of record OW285243.1, read on the forward strand.
AGGAATCTGACGGCTTGGCAAACAGTATTTTAACCCTTTATTTAACAAATTTATTTCTAAATCACTAAAATTCTCGGATGATTGATTGATCACTAGTGTTTCTTTTATAGGAATTTTATTAGTATCCTTTTTAGGTGGACATAACTTTCTGAATTTCTTATTAAGTTTTAAACATTTCTTTTTCAATTTAAGGTCTTTAATTTCCGTAATTTTCCTATAAAAGTTACACCAATCTTCGAATTCATTATTGTTCATGCTTTTAGTTAATTTTAAATGTAAATTTTATAGTTCTAATTCTAATTTACTACGTTTACTGTACAGACATTTCATTTCTAGGTTCAACCATTTCATTTTTGCATATGAAATGACCTTATCGTTATTTCTACAATTAGTCGTTACATTTACGTTCATGAATTTAGGAAAAACATTGTTAATTTTACACCGTTTCAGAAAATTGATATCTGTACTTATAAGTTTAATTTTAATATATAACTTATGAAATCTATTGCTTATTTCAATTTATAAGAAATATGTTTCTTAAGTTCTGGAAATTCTCGTATTGTTTCGATGATGATCCGTTCTTGGTTACAATTTTTTATAGGTTATCGCGAACAGTGCATTATAAAAACACATGCGACGCTGTATAATCATACTATTCGCTGAACCAAGAGTATATTAGACGAACTATGCTTACATTTGTCCAATAAATAATTTAAGGCTTCTATGACTTGTATTGAGGTGCAAATGAATGGGAAAAGAAGCAAGAAACTGATGGTTTTTTCTTTTTCTTGGGAAAGACAATACATACACTTAAGCGGAATCGTATATAGAGTTATGTGATGCTTAACGTTGAATTCACGTTAGTATTGTTTAGTGCGATTAATAATAGTTAATATGATAGCATAACCACCCTTATCTAGCGTGTACAGAGCAGAATCAGCAGATTTACGTTATAACTAAAGCTAGTTGACTAATGTTTTGTTAAGACATAAAAGACTTATTAATGTATACGAAATATGATTTAAATAAATTAGTATTTTCTTAAATAGGTTTTGATGTGAAACATGACGCGCCACTGGGGTAAACTCGGCTCTCAGTCAGTGCTCCTCTTTCTTCGCCATACCTCTGCAGCGCGTATACTGTGTGCGCGTGAATATCGGTGAACGCTATAACCTGTGTGTATGCTGGCGCCCCCTATCTCTGCTATCCTTACAAGCTATACACTAGGGGTTCGCTGATTTTACGTGTATGTGTGTGTGTCCATCGGTGCACGCTATAGTCGCTTTACTTGTGTACACGGCATCGTCTCACGTTTTTATTTCAATCGGAGGGTTAACGACTGGTATGCCTCTGTTTTTTTATTTCTGTCCACATATTCTTTTAATTTTGTTTGCCAAAGACATCGATGCGATTTATATAATTCAATAAACTCTCTTAAAAAGTCTCGTGACCTCATTCTAACATCAGACATATTAACAATATCTTAATACTCTTTAAAACATGCAATAATAATGTATATACTAAAAAAGTTCACCTCCGACGCTACTGTAAACTCTCCCACACTCACCTGTTCTTTTGCCTCTACACGTTGAGACTTGCAAGCATATACAGCAGACCGATTTTCATGTGGCCGGTGGGAGAATTTGCACGTGCGTCAAGTAAGGGTCAGTGTTAGATAGAGACAGTATTCGGAAAAATGAAATGCAAACTCTTTGTGCGAGTCGTGCATTGGGACGGGACGTAGTAAGGGATAAATTCAGAAAATCACATTGTTGAACATGTTTAGTATGGTTTGTATTTCACTAAACTAAGGCAAATAGAAGTAAAATAAAACGCATAGTTTCATGTAACATGTTTAATTAAAATGTCTTACCTTACCTACTAGCTAATAGCGTACTAACATCACATTAAGGGGATGACTGAATAAGATTGTTAGCTACACTTAACGGTAGAAAGGCTTAGGATTAAGTAAAACTAATTTGGATAATTAACTGAATTATTGGCAAATAATGTTTATGCTAATCTCTTTCTCATTATAATCACATTGTAAACTTTCTATATGTACAAAAGAACAGTATATTCTGCAACGAGCGTAGGCGAGTGTTGTAATAACATTATTTAATAGTCGTGGAGAAAAGAATATTATTAATACTAATATTATTGGAAATAACAATGAAAATAATAATTACAATAAGAAATAATACATAAATACTCAAAAATAATTATAGGAGAAAACAATAATGAACAATAACTAAGTTTCAAAAAAATTACGGTAAATTATACATATAATTATATAAAAAGTTATGCAGAATCACTATCACTGACTTCCTCTTCGCTCTCCGATTCAGAGTCTTCACCCAAATTAATAATGAACTGGTCTGTAACTTCGTCTATGAGAGGTTCCGCTTCCAAAAACTTTTGCTCCCACTTTATCGCGTGGTCACAACATTTATTCCATTCAGCAGCCCTAAATTCATCAAAAAAGTTATCACATAACTGTTGAACATAACTAATAGTGAATGATACATTTTTTTGTGCCACATATTGTTTAAGAGATGCCCATACTAACTCAATCGGATTTAAATCTGGGTGGTATGGCGGTAATTGCAAAACACTATGGCCACGTTGTGCTAACATTTCATCTATCTCGAACGTTTTAAATGTTGGCTTATGTACTTTAATAATATTATATAAATCGGGCTTGAGCATGTTATTGTCGAGTAAATATTTTTGGACCTTAACCAGTCTATCATAACTGATTTCCTGCTATTAGAATTCGGTGGTTTATCTTTTTGGACATTATGATAAGGAGCATTGTTAATTACTAGGACAGACTTTGGAGGCAGGTTTGGAATTAATTTTTCTAACAACCATTTTTTGTAATTTTCATAATTCATCTCGTGATGATAATCTCCCGTTGTGGTATTAGACTTAAAAATCAATTTAGCATTCGGAATGAATCCCGTCTCGCAGCCAGCATGAAAAATAATTAGTCTTAGACCTTTTGATATAGGCCTTGCTAATCCTTCATTGGAATTGTCACTCCAACAAGTAGCCACGGTATGAGAACTGTGGATGTAAGTTTCATCCATATATATATAATCGGTCTTTTTTCATTTCTGTAGCTTTGAATGATACGCAAATAAGACACTCTTAACTGACGAATGTCGTGCTTTTCCATTAACAACTTTCTGTTGGTTTTTGTTTTTCTCCAACGAAAGTCCATATCTTTTACTACTTTCCGAAAAGAATCTATTCCTCCAGTGTATCCTGTTTCTTTAAATTTTCTTAGAATGTTTGGCATTGTAGGCACAATTTTGTCAACAGTAAAGGTATTTAAAATTGTTCTACGCAGCACACCTTTATCTGCATCGTCTAAGTCGGTTTTGGGCTTGGTTTTTTTTTATTTTTCTTTGGCGATGTAAAAGATGAACCGGCACCTGCGTTTATTTCACTTTTTTCTTTAACAATCCGTCTAATACTTCTCTCAGAAACACCCGTTGCGGCAATAACGCGTTCATATAACTGATCCAGTGGAATTTTGAGTACCCCTGAAGTTTTTTCTTCTTGCATATATTTAAATACATTTGAGATCACTTCACGAGTTTGACTGTGTAAAACACATTTATTTAATTTACTTTTAAACTCCATTACTCACTACCTTAATACGGCACTGCACTACTGTGTTTATCGCTTAAAACGATGTAAAACACTGAATGCCAGAGGTTCCCCTACCTATGAATTTCGTGCGCATCTCGAGGGCGGTACTTCTAACCGGCCACATGAAAATCGGTCTGCTGTAAGTGCATGTGCGTTGATAATTTCTAGCAAAGACAGATTTTTTAACGCGCTGCATTTATTGAATGCACATTCAAAAACGTCACAGTTTTTCACATACACACCGACGTTAATGAATGCGGGTTAATGCATGCACGTACATGTTTTAGAACATGTCCGTGTGTAGCGGCCTTTATACGCGTATTTTAATTCCGTTTCAACAATTGGTTTACCGTCAGTTCTGTTGCTTCCAGGAAAATTTGTTTCTTCTTTTACTCTAATGAAGCTATTAAAAGGATTCTTTCTAATAAAATTTGCCAGTTCATCTTGCTCCCGCGGTGATATTCTTCATCGGTGTGCTGAACCTTCTTTTCGGATGAGGATTCTATATTGTAAACGTTTTTTGGCTCATGATACTGTACTTCTATCAATGTTTAGTTCGTCTGCAATTCTTCTAATTATCCATCCGTCCTGAAGTAGCGTTATCAGAACAGACTTCTTAATTGGATTAATGTTATTCACTAACACCAAACAAAATTTCTAATAGAAGTGTACTCGTTTTTTTGGCCGCCGATGGTACCTATATCATGTAACTTGTAGTAACTATACCAGGTGATTCAGTTTGGTATTCGCCCACCTGTAACTTTTTTACCTTTAGAAAAAAGTATAATAAACCATATATATTCGAAAATCCGATGGTAAAACCTATCGGATAGGATGATCAATTTATCTTTACGATGACATCTGTCAAAAAAGTGACTGTCAACTTTTTTTTCAAATGACACCCTGTATATTTTTTTGCAACATTTAATAGGTATTTTATTTCTAATTCCAAATATGTATCACACTCTTTACTTTTGGATAGAGTAACAGAAATAATCACTAAAATCGTAGAGATATAGTAAGTTCTAGGAAAAAAATATTTACCCATGAAAATAATTTCAATTCACTTTTAACTGTCAACAACAAATATCACGGCGCGTCACTTAGTTGTAATTTCTTTAAAAAATGGCTGTGTATTCAAACCAAGAGATGTTAGATATGATTTTAATCTATGGGGAATACCAAAAAAATAGTAAGGTCGCTAGACGAATATACCAACAACGGTATCCAGAGAGATCATTGCCATCTGACAAATTATTTGCAAAACTAGCAAGAAATTTGGGTGCATTTGGGAGTTTCAAGAAGAAGAGAAGTGCTTTTAGACCAAGAACTACAAGAAATGCAATTGCAGTTTTAGCTCGAGTAAGTGTTGATCCCCACATATCCATTCGGCAAATAGCCGATGAAACTGATATTTCTTTTTCGTCAATTCAACGGATTTTGAAAGATAATAAACTGTATCCATTTAAAATTCACGTACATCAAGCTTTGCTTCCTCGAGATTACGACGAACGGGTAAACTTTATAGCCTGGCTGAACTATGCCCATGAAGTTGGGATTTTACATCTTATCATGTGGTCAGACGAATCTCGATTTCATAACAATGGAAAAGTGAATCGCCACAATTGCCACTATTGGTCAGAACATAATCCTTACTGGCTTCGAGAAACAAATTTTCAAAATGTTTGGGGAATAAATGTGTGGTGTGGCATCCTTAATGGAAAAATTATTGGACTAAAATTTTATGAAGGCACACTCACGGCGGAAAGGTATCTAGAATTTTTAAGGGAGGAATTATACGAATATATGGACGATGTTCCGTTACAAATACGGTCAAATCTGATATTACAACAAGACGGCGCACCAGCTCATGGCGGTAGAATTGTCACCAATTATTTAAATGAAGTTTATACTGGGAGATGGATTGGAAATCGTAGTGTGGAAGTAAAGTGGCCCCCCAGATCTCCGGAACTCACGCCACTTGATTTCTTTCTGTGGCCATATCTTAAGGGGAGGGTTTATACAACACCTCTAGTTGATTTGGAAGATCTGCAGAATATAATAAAACATGAATGTCGTCAATTGACTCAAGAAGTTCTTTTGCGTGTCTATACTCAGGAGGTATTACATAGGGCTGAAATGTGTCTTGAGATGAACGTTGCACATTTCGAGCATTTGATGAACTAAGTTGTTTTGCTAAAATTATTAAATAAATTTTCCTAACAATTGTTTTCATCGTCATCTACTTGTTACGCATCTGAATAAACTTTTATTATTTTTGTGATTGTTTTTTATTATTTTATCATAGTGATACATATTTGGAATTAGAAATAAAATACCTATTAAATGTTGCAAAAAAATATACAGGGTGTCATTTGAAAAAAAAAAGTTGACAGTCACTTTTTTGACAGATGTCATTGCAAAGATAAATTGTTGATCCCATCCAATAGGCTTTGCCATCGGATTTACGAATATATATGGTTTATTATACATTTTTCTAAAGGTAAAAATGTTACAGCTTGGCGAATACCAAACTGAATCACCTGGTATATACTGTATACTGCATATAACGTAAGACTATAAATATAAGAATTGGATGTTTAGGTACTTATGTACTTTAGTACTGTCAATACTCTTATTATACAGCGATTTTGTTGTCGCTGTATGTCTTGGTATTTGGGATGTTTTGGTTTCCTCATATTATGCTCAAAATTGAATGAATATTACATTTATAATTACAATTTTAATGAATTGTCATAAATTTGTTATCAATTGAGGTCAAAATATTCCAAAAACTATTTAAAACAATATAATATCTGCATATTTGAACGTATATTTCACAAATAAAATTTTGAACATTATACATTTATAAACTTATCTTAATATCACTAAAAATATATTAAAAATTGTGAAGTATTCTTATTTTTTCTATAATTTTATCCAAAACAATATCACTATTAGGGTTTAGATCAGAGAGACTTTTCAGTTTGGAGAAGTCGAATAATTTAAATATTTAAATTATTCCACTTCTTCAAACTGAAAAGTTATTTGTGTTCTTTCTGTTACATATCTAGTAGCCCTGCATCACTTAATTTATGTTGGCAGCTGACAGGTAATAACTATGTATTAAGTATCGTTGAACGTAAAATGTACGAGTCGGTTTGGGGAAATTTCAACAAATATCAAAAGATCAATACCGCAATACACAAGAAATACAAAATCGTCAATATGGAGACAATTTAAAAAGTTTTATTCATGTCGTTAATTTATCTTGCCAAAAAACACTCGAGCTTTTCTTTCAATCGGATAAATTTCTTTTTAACTCAATATTTTTCCAATCAGTAATTTCGCTCGAAAAACTTACATTAGAAAAAATCGCTCGACCTTTCGGTCTCGCGATTTTTTCATGTAAGTTTTTCTCGTCAAATTACTGATTGGCAAAATGATTTCGTTACAAAGAGAAATTTATCCGATAAAAAAAAGCTCTTGTGTTTTTACTTATGATAAATAAATGAAAATTTTATTTTATGTTAATGCAAATAATGATATGTAAATACAGAACATTTTAAAGCAATTGTTCAAAATGTATTCCCCCATTATTTAAACTCTTCTTTCCATATTATTAAAAACATTAACTAATTGTTCGACATTTATATTGTTCTCTTATAGCTTCCTTTAGTTCGGCCTATGTGTAAACTAGCAGACAAAAAAACTGTCCGACTCATTTTGACTTTGACAATATTTTAATAAAATTAACACGTTGTAAATCAGTTTTTAAGTTTCGAAGGTTATTTAGATGCAAAATGTAAGTGTAGGTTTCTTATCTGTCATATGGATCATTTAAATATTTTATTTATAACCTATAACAGTTCATATGCTATTTTTGAAAGATCAATAACCCATTTTACAATGAAAAAAATGAGTCGGACTGCTTTTTTGTCCGGCAATTTACAAAACAAGGTTTTTTAAACGTCCAAAAAAAAAATCGAGTGGAGTTAAATCGGGTGGCTTAGCGAACCAACTGTCATAACCGTCGCCATATAATGATCATAAAATTGTTGAATATATTCCCTTGTTTCACGAGCTGTATGAGAACTGGTATTATTATATTTAAAATACATAAATAACAAATATTAATGAACACAAAACATAAATTGCGCACGTCCATGAACAGCATCAAACAGACAATTCTAATACATTACTTGCAGAAATAACAGTTCATAAGTTGCTAACCTCATCTAGAAAAATGGATGTAAGTATTGATATATAATGCCTACGGAAAGTAGTATAAAATCAGAACAATCATTTTTGACCTCATGGGAAAAGTAAATATGTAGATGGGCCTTTGTATATCTAATTTTAAATATTTATAAAGCATGTATTTAAATTTAATATTATAAATAATAGCATAACAAAGTATTTCCAACTGAATACGTTGCAACTTTTTATTGATTTTAAATATGAGTGATAGTGAAAGTAACAATAATAGTAACAATCTAAAAAATGCATTGCAACCGGCCAAGAAAATTAAATTTCACGATGAACAAATTGCAGGTCTCAGTAATATGCCTACTACATATGAGCCGATGAGCGTGTACTATACACGACACAATCAAGTGATTCAAGTCATAGGTTTGTAGAATATCTACTCACAGTTGGATATAGATATTTATCATATTTTATCAGTCCTCCTCTATGCATGCTCCTCTACCACATTGAGGTTAGGCACATCTCACATCTGATATTCACAACATCAACAAGCGGGATATGTATACATGCGTTGCATCTTTTCCCTGTATATTATATAACAATAAGAAAAATATATTTTTTATAAACTCAAAATATTTCTTTACGTTACTTAATATTCCCTTCTTTCAATAAAAATCGATTTTGATGATTCACATCTGCCATCCGTCCCGTGATGGCGAATTTTTTTAATGTAAATGTAGTCTTTTCAATTATATGGTACGGTCGTGGTCACATAAAAGCGACCGGCACTTTTTCCTATTGTATACATCATGTCACTTAATAATGAAAAAAGTCAAATATTATTTAATTTGTCATTAGAGTCATTACTTACATAGCCAAAATTTATGAAAAAAAACACAAAATGTCTAATTAGTGGTCGCTTTTATGTAATCGCGACCGTACAATAAAAATTAAAAAATAAATGTGAAGAGTAAGTTGAGTTGCCTAATGTGCAGTGAAGCGTCTAATCCATAGGATAAAAGTCTAATCGTAGGTTCACTGTGATAGCAAAAATAATTCTAATGAGTAATGACACTAACTAATGACTGAAGTTAGGATATGGTTATTTACAAGTAATTAAATTTTGCAGATTAAATTTGACCTGAAAGTAGTTTATTTAGTTATTATATTGATGAATTTTAATTAGAATCTATTTACAAATAGCACAGCGTGTTTGTAAGTAGATGTTCATAAATTCATAAACGATACCTTCTTATACAAGGATGTTTTTTTGTAGGTTGTAATTCAAATGGTGTTTAGTATATTTAATAGGAACAGCTTCTTTGGAAGTTTTCAGCTGGTTCAGGCGGACATAGCTCCTTCTGGATGATCTGGGAAATTTTTTTAAATTACGGGTAGGGATAGAAAAAGAGGTTTAATTTGTAGGTTATTTTTTTGTATTATTAAACACTAATTTTCGATGAATACTTTCGCTTTAATCTTTTTTTTCTTAATTTATTTCGTAGAGCACAGTTAGGTATACGTTTTCTAAGCGTCGGTGCAAATATTCGTTTCTTAAACAACTTTCGTTCTTTCTCATGGCAACATTTTAAATCGACTTATTTTACCTATTTTTATGAATTTAAATTGGATATATATATGTATATAAGTATATTTTAACTGATTTATCCATAAGAGGATTTTAAGTTAATTAATTATAATATCTTATTTTTGATCACGCTTCTCTGTTGTGCTAGTTATATGGTACGCAATAAATCGGACTACGCTAGGAAGAACTTATAAACTGATATCGGGTGACTACAGGACGTTCGCTCATACGGTATAACACTGCCAGCCAGATTTCGGGTTAAACGAAATCTGGTATCCTATCCTTGATTAAAAAAATCCTATGCAAATGTGATTTTTTACTTTCACTTAATATGTATTAGAGAGAGACTCAAAAATAAATACAAAGAGAAAATGAACGGAACAGGGGGGAGGGGGCAGTGGTAAAGCAAGGGTAGTGTCGGCTGTGTAAGGAAGCTCAGACTGGTTTAATTTATTTATAGTGAAAAGTGAGGAATCCTCAGGTGCGTATCCACCGGCGCTCGTGAACAGCAATTTATGTATAGCAAACGCCAACGAGGAGGGGTAAGTTCACGCAGGATTAAAAGTAGTGGGGAGATTTGTATTTGGTTTTACATCAAATGTAAGATAATTCTAACCTCTGAGCGTGTATCACTTTTTGATCTCCTAGCAAAGACATTATGTTCCGTCAAACGTCAATGACAAATGTATTCTGACAATTACTTGAGTAGTGGGGGTGGACGTTTTTAAAAACGGTTTCTGCGCATCCCCTCCTCGCGCCAACTTAATTGGCGCTTGCTATAATTGAAACAACAATATATTATTTCCATATTGGTTGTATTTTTTTTAAAGAAAGGGTTTCCTTGTAAAAAGTATTTTTTTGTGGTAAAAGTCCTGTGAGAAAAAAATTATACATTAAACTTATATTTGTTAGATTAAATAATAGCAAATGATATACAAAGTGTGAATTTACAAGGGGGTATACAAAAATAATAAAGAACTTCTAGTAAAATATTTAGTACTTCTCTTTTTAATCGGGAGGGGGGGGGAGGGAGGGGGGCAAGGGATTTCTCGTACTATTGTTACAACTATATTACTAGAATCAATATATGCTTCTTTTAAATATCTTATACATCATATTTGGATGTATATAGAACATTATGAATACCATGCCATATTAGATTGGTTGCTGGTTCGATATTTTATTTATAGGCAGTAGATAAGTCAACTGATTCTAAATTATACAAAACAATATCTATTATAATTGCGTATATTAATAGGTAAGTTTCATATGCTATAAAGTATTACGTACTACGTCCGCGATAAATAAAGTGCTGGAATAACATTTAACGGTATTCTACTGTATCTTATTAAATATTTTGCTTCAAAATGCTCTCTAATAAATATGTACTAAATGAATATCGTCTATTCTAAAGGGGCATATTCAACAGTGGGAATGTACTCTAGCATTAATCTACATTGAGAGCTGGATGATGTTGCGTTTGGAAATTTATGAAGTATACACCCTTCTTTTTTACAATTTGCCACGTAACATTGTCTATCTGATATGTTAAATAATTCTAAAATTATAAAAATTTATATACATAGGTATTATATAGTAGTTCATGCATGTAACTACACATTTCCTTACTATTTAATAATATTCTGGACTACGTATTGAGCCAAATAAACGTAGTTATAATAGTTTGGTCACCTTAGAATAGGTTCAAATCTCAATTTCTATCAAGTTTAACAACGTTTTCGCTTTATCTACAAAATCCATTTTTCTGTTCATCGTTTCCGCTATAAAGTAAAACTAAAGGAAACGGTTTTATTCGGGATAGTTAATTTATTGGCTAGGTTCCTGTATTTCTATATATTTATTTCCCATTTTTTGAGTAACGAAGAAATATTTTTTTCTAAATCGGCCAAGATTGCCTACTTCTCGGAGCAATTTCAGATCCCAAAATAAGCTATTCTAATATTTTAGTCCGTTGCTAAGGAAACATAAAAAAACAGTCCGGTGTTTTTCGTCCTAAGCCGGTAAACTCGGTAGCTTTCCCGTACTGGTGATTTTTTTATATACATTTTTAGGCAGTAAATAAATACACACAGACAACATTTTCAGCAGCTTTTACTAACTCCGGTGGTGTCCCGCACCAGGACATCTGCATCACTGTCCATTTAAATTTCTTTTATCGATAAGTAAGTATTAAAGCGAAATAAGTAATGAATCTTTGACCTTTTTCACAACAACAAAGAAACAGTGATTGTCAAGGAAACGATTTAATAGATAATTATATGGTAATGAAAAAATTTTATGCATTTATAAAATTTCTTAAATTTATAATAATGTTGATTTCGATTTCAGAAGAAAAGGTATGTGTACCTCGTAGTAAAAACACATTCCCGGACTTCAATGCTTGTCGGCTTCGGCTTAACGCCTCGGCCAACAATTTACATTGTCGTCCAGGAATGTATCGGTTTTACTACTAGATACACAATGTACTATTTATTGTTTGAAAAGAAATTTAATTTGCACTTGACCTGCCTTTACCGACATTTAGATACAAAATAAACAATTTTCTAATTTGATGCTATAACAACGCTATTAAAGCACTGAAAACGATGCACCTATAACAACACGACTAAAAAATACTTCCAAATACAAAAAAATAGCAAAGTAATGGAGATTTTGAATATTATACAATGGAAGGTAAATGTGAAAGTACGAAAGTAGCTTTTCTCACAAATATATTTTCAGCAAAATAAAAGAAAAAGGCAATTAAAAATCTACTTCCGAATATATAATCAAAACTAAGAAACCATAATAATTAATAGTTCTAATTACAAAATCAAATTAGAAAAAACAATTTAATTTGAATGTATTTATAGCAATTAAAGCAGTAAGAAACGAAAATTAGTAAAATACAAAATTTAAGCAAAAAAGGAAATCAACACACAACACACTAACACTGAAATCATATTAGTAGATTGCGATACATATTGCTAGTCACGGATACATACGAGGGGGTTGTCAAAAGAAATCGAACTATGTTTTTAAATTTATTAAATTTTTAAACAAAAAACCTTCAACCCCCTTCGAAGTACTCTCCACTGCCACTAATACACTTGTCCAACCTTTTATTCTATTGTTTAAGATATTTGTTAAATTCTTCTTTTATGATATCCGACAGCGCCTCAGTCGTTTTTTCTTCACCTCAGCAACGCCAGCAGAACGCTTTCCTTTCGAATCGTTTTATTTGGAGAAATAAAGAAAATTCGCAGGGGGCAAGGTCGGGTGAATAGGGGCAGTGGAGAAAAGGGGTCATGCTATTTTTGATTAAAAATTGACGGACAGACAGGGCTGTGTGAGAAAGGGAGTTATCATACTGGCTATCTTCTGTTTCTGTCTTCGCCGAACTGAACTCCAAGTCACTCCAGACAGCTCGTCAACTTTTTCAGTGGTCCGTCGTCCATCTTTCAGGATGATTCCGCGAATTTAGAAACATTTTTATCGGTTCGGACCGAAGGACGACCAGAGCGAGGTCTGTCATCAATTGACATTTCACTTCTTGAAACTGGAAAACAACTCAAACACTTAAGTTTTTCCATCATCCTTGTAGATAATTTTTTAACATTTCCAGACTTTCTGTTCCACTTTTTCTGCGCAAGAAGCAAAACTTTACGACTGCAGGATGTTCACGACAATCAGTCATTGCAAAAATGACGCCCGCAAAAACAATTGTCACTAAAAAATTTACACAAACTGAACGGAACCGTTTTTAGCGATCACGCTTTTCTCCGCCCATCACAATATCAGTTTGTTTTTTGGGAGGTATCTCGTATATGCATGTGGGTGCTTATTTCCTTACTCTAATACGAAAAGCACGTATTTCCTATTATTTTATTTGCATTTTGGATTAAAGTTCTCTACGTTCCTGATATGTCCCAGATATTTCGTTACTTTTAGCTAAGAACTCCTTATATAACATAATACTTCAGAATATTTAGTTCTTCAGTACTGGGCTTTTACTCGTTTATACTTGTGAATTTTAAGCATTTGCGTGATATAGAAACAAGAGAACTAGGTTGGTAGATTAAACATCCGTAATTCTAAGAATTATTATATGCGAACATATTAAATTAACTAATCAACCGCAAATATTCCTGCAAAGCAATTTCTCTAAAGTAACATCAATGCATTGGACGTATATTCACTAGGTAGGTAATTATCATTCGAATACGTTCGTTGTTATTGATACAATCTGAATGTAAATTAATGTTGTCAATCCAAATGAGAACATTTGCAAGAAAAATCATCTGTATGATAGATATAATTTAACGGTTTGCTCTATTTACGCTATCTAATTGCGAGCTGTAAACGCAAGTTATACATTCGTATTACGAGTTAATTCATTTGCTACCAGTAAGTATTAAGTATTTGTGTTTCTTCAAATGTGACATTTATATAAATGTTTATTTATGTAAAAAGTCAAAACGATTCTTTTCTTATCTTATAATAATTTGTTACCGCTGGGAAAGAACAACATTTAAACTTCTAAAATGAGTTATACAAAAAAGGAGTTGTGCAAGATCGCTTTTAGATATATCCAGGCATTTTGTATCGTACAGTTCGGTGTTAAAAACCTCGAAAGAATTCAAATATAAGCCATACAAGGTATCAAACCATCAAGAGCTTTTCCAGGAAGATAAAGTAAAAGGAACTTATTTTTGTGATATAGTGTTTAATTTGATAAATTAAAACGAAGAAATTTTAAATAAATTAATTTTTACTGATGAAGCTACATTTAGCGTAAATGGAGAAGTTAACTCTCCATTGAAAAATACGAAATTTACCTCCCATTAATTCTTAGATATTGGTCCTGTACAAATCCTCACGCCAAAAACCTAACCCGAACACAGTACCCTCAAAAAAGTCAATGTCTGGAATGGAATAATAAGCGAGAGACTTATTGACTCATTTGTTATTGATGGTAACCTCACTGCAGAAAAATATTTGAATCTCTTGCGAGACCACATCATTCCATCAATTGAGGTGCTAAATGTTGATTAACCTTGGTTCCAAATGAATGGGTCTTCTGCACATTCCACTAACACCGTCAAGAATTTAGATTCTACTATATTTTTCCGACAAATTTTAGCAGTTTCGTAATAGATTTAAAGAATTTCATGTTCATTTATATATGGCAATCTAAATAATTTCCCTTTGAAAACTTAAACATTCATATCTTTAATAGTTAGAAAGCATAGTAAGATGAAACTCATTGACTTATTTCTTTAGCTAATAGGAAAAGGTTGGGTGTAATTTTAATAAAATAATTACTGCTTATTAAATATTTTTAAAATTTTTATTTAGGAACATTATCATATTAACATATTTCGGTTTTAGTCTTACACACCTTTGTTCTATTATTAAATCAGCAGTAGTAAACACTCTTTCACTTTCTGTTGAACTTCCAGGAATACAGAAGTATTTTCTAATACATTCTTCTAAGGGTTTCAGCTCCATTCCTGTTACCTAAAAGACAATTCAAATAAAAAATTCAATTACTCTTTTTTTCAAACTTACCATCCAAAATAAAAGAGGGTCTACATCCTGATTTGAATTTGGACTTTCGAGGTATTGCCTGTTAGTTACTATTATATCAGCTGTAATTGATTTTACTTTCTCTTTTATTCTTTCCTGCAAAAATTTAAATAATGAAAGTGACTTTTGATGTGGACTAATGTCTGTTTCGATTACAGGCATTTGTTCTTTATTTTCAGGATATATTTTCTTCATAATATTAAATATTTCTTCTTCTAGAAAAGAAGTAGCTCCTGTAACATTTTCAGTGCTACGAAAACTTTCTCTTTTAAATCGAGAGTCTAAAACAGTTGCTACTCTAGTAACTGATCGTCCTTCATATGAAATAATCTTTAACAGATTCCAAAAGTTTGTTGCATAATGTCTTCCCGTCTTCAGTCTTTAATTCCAGTAGTAATGCAGTCAGATAATTGTTCAGTCCAAAAGTTATTGGGATTATTAAAGAAATAGTAACATATTTATTACCTATAAGAATTTCCCACTACCGTTTTTTAAGATAAATTTCTCCATTTTATAAAACCACTTATTCGTAAGATACTACGAGGTGTTATTTGTTTTTATCATGTTACTGAAATGCCCCCAATACGTGGCCTACGTTCGGTAATTCGTTAGAAGTATGATGTAATGTAAGAACGTTCTACAATCTCATAAAATGGCAAAATCTATTTGTTCTTTTTTTGTTATCAACTCTTTCATATTTTCTACCTTTTTTGATACACCAATTTTACTATCTTAGATAAATTTCAGGCTTCTTTTGATACACTAATTTTAGTATCTTAGATATATTTCATCGTTAGAGAAATACTATCGCCTAGTGCCTGAAAAATATTGTTAGTTTTCGATTGTGTAAATCTTTGATCCACAATCGATTTGATGGTTTGGTATCTTGTATGGCTGAATTCTTTCATGGTTTTGAACACCGAACTGTACGATACTCCAAAATACCTGGCTACATCTAAAAGCGATTCTATAGACCAGACCATTCTCAACTTTTCGTTTTTATTGTATTTATTTGTGTTTCAAATAAAATATATATTTTCCAATAAAATATTTAAATTAAGATTCATGAAGGAATAAAAATTTAGAAATATTCGACATTAAAAAGAAATTATTTTCTCTCCATGGGAAACTAACGTAAGCATTAAGCAATACGAAAATACTTTACTGGTAGGTATATAACTGGTTGCCTACTATGCAATATATGCATTGACTATTCTTTTTTTAGAATTACAGCTACGGAAATGTATGTGTAATGATAAAAAAAGAACCCGGTACACATTTTTGTATTATTGTATTTTGACTTGATGTTAGTTGAACATCAATATGCTATCTTTTACATGGTATATTTGAGCCATCTAGGCTACGAGTAGTAGGTTACACATTTAAGCGTATAGATTTTCCTAGTAGCTTGTAACCGTTGCCAGCGTGCCTCTCTTGGCCATCAGAGGTCTTAAGATGCTTTCTCATGACATGTAACGTACAAGATTGTGCTTATATTAGCAGCAACGCAAGCATTTGGTGTGCTTCTTCTCGTAGACTGACGAAAACTAGGACGAGTTCGAAACACGTGTCTGTAGGTACGTAGAAGTCACGCCAATGCGAAATAAGTATAGGTAGGTTGTGTATACCCATGTGTACAGAAATATTTTTAACATTTTTGTATGACTATATTGTACAGTTCGTTAAGTTAGTTAAACATCGATATGCTATATTTTACATCGCACTTTTAAACTACTCGGTAATATTTTGCATAGTAATCTGATACGATATTGATACGTATTAACCGATTAGTTACATAATTTTGGCACCAATAACATTGTGTTTTATAATTTCAGCGTCTTTCAGTGCTCTTAATATAACTAGTGAAAACTAGGTGGGTAATGTTTGATAGTAACTAGCCCCATTGCGTCTCTTACAAATTTAAAACCAACTATAATGTGAAAGTATTTTGCCAAGCGAATGTAGATAATCAAATAGGAAATGGTTTCAGTATTATTTCTACAGATTGTAAACAGTAGGTAACTAGCTGTATAGGCGCTTGAAATTATTACTTTAATGAGCATGTACTTACGATGAAATGGTTTGTTGAATGTACTATCAAAATGGCGTTTTTCGGAATTTCAACATCAACAAATATTTTAGATAGCGTGCCTAAGTAGTTGGTAGACCTGCGTGGTATACCTCCACGCCAATATTCTTTCAAATGTTTTTGACAGATCTGTGTTTATGTTAAAAAAGTTCTAAGAATTACATAATATGGACAATCAAAAATGACTGATGTAATTCTTTAAAATTTAAAGAAAATGAGGGAATTATTTGGAATGGAATGTTATAATCTAGTATCATTCTGTAAGTGTTAAATACAATATTTAAAATTTGTGATAATTCGCTTTTGGCGTTAAAACAAATTGCATTTCTAAAATAGATAGATTTACTAAGACGACATTGTTCTTCCTTTTTGGAGTTGATGTTTTTTATGGGTCCATTTTTTTTAAAATTTACGAAAAAACATCTTCCAATTATTTTCACGTAAGTGTGCATAAAATTTCGTTATTTAATTTCGTTTATTTGGATCTAGAATATTCTTACTTTTTCAGACAATGGAAGAGCGTCGAGAATGGCATAGTGAAACAATGGCGAGTTGGATAGAGGGCCATACTGATTGTATGTACATTGCCAGTGATTCCGAAATTTATTGTGAAGTGTGTGAAACGTTATTGAAAAATTGCAATAAATCAACCGTAAAACGTCACGTAGGATCGTTAAAGCACGAAAAAAAATTGAACCAGTTGGAATCTGACAATTTTAACGAAGAACTCTGTGAAACTTTTATGGCAGCTAATATTCCGTTATTTAAATTGAACAATCCAATTTTGAAGACATTTCTGAAAAAATATACTGGTCGAAATGTTCCTGATGAATCAACTTTACGCAAATATTATGTTTCTAGGTGCTATACGAGAACAGTAGAACGCATTAGAAGCCATCTTTTAAATCAATACATATGGATAAGCGCCGACGAACCGGTGGATATGTTAGGACGCTGTGTGGTAAATGTTGTAGCTGGTGTACTACATACAACTATTCCCTATAACTCATATGTAATAGCAACAAGTGTTTGAATAGAGTTGATGCGGAAACTGTTGCTGAAACCATTAAGGAGAATATGCAAAAAATGCTTCATTCGGACGCCACGTACAATGAAAAAATACTTTTATTTGTCAGTGATGTGCTGCATATATGTTAAAAGCAGGCAGACTATTGAAGAAAACATATCCTAATATGCTGCATATTACTTGTGTAGCACATCACAGAATCTGTGAATATATCAGAGACACTTTTCCGGAAGTTGATAGACTTGTATCAGCTTTTAAAAAAGTTTTCAGAAAAGCACCATTGAGAGTAGCTCTTTTCAGGGAAAAATTTCCATCTCTGTCACTGCCTCCCACTCCAGTAATAACTAGATGGGGAACATGGCTGGAAGCTACTAGTTATTATGCTGAGAATTTCGATAGTCTAAAATATTTCGTAACACTGCTAAAGGAGGATGCTAGAAGTATTGGTGAGTGCAAGGAGCTCACACAAATCCCAAATTTAAAAAATCAGTTGTACTTTCTTCACGAACACTTTGGAAAATTGCCAAAACTAATCACTTATTTTGAAAATCGAAATCTCAAATTAAATGACGAATTAACCACATTAGATGTGGCTGTTAATAATTTGAAAAGTATTCCAAGTGACTTCGGATATGGACTTCGGCAAAAGTTTGAAGCAATTCTTAATAGAAATCCAGATTTAATTACATTGCAGCAATTATGTATGGAGACAATTGCACAAAATCTAACGGCTAAATATGAAGAAATAAAAGAATATTTCCCGTATGCACCTATAACCAGTTGCGATGTAGAAAGGACGTTTTCTATTTATAAGGATGTACTTAATTCAAAGAGAACAAAATTGACAGAAGAAAACCTTGAGAAATTATTGCTAGTCAATATTAATATTCCTTTACTCAACTTGAACGACAAAATGAACAAATAAAAATGTTCCAATTATAGAAATAAAATTAAAAACTTAAAAAATACAACTTTTCAACAAATACATATGTATTTCGTAATGTTATAGATCACCACCCGTTTGTTTTCCAATTATATAAATAAGGTTAATTAATAAATATGTATTTCGTAATTTTAGATAGATAGATCACCACCCGTATGTTTTCCAATTATATAAATAAAATTAAAAACTTTATAAATACAACTTTTCAACAAATTAATATGTATTTCGTAATTTTATAGATCACCACCCGTTCGTTTTCCAATTATATAAATAAAATTAAATATTTTAGAAATACAGCCTTTCGCCAGTACTGCACTGGGCTTTGCGTCATGTGGTAAGCGTGTCCGTTCTCTAATTATAACATTAGCTAAACCCGGCCACGCTTCACTGTGGCTCAGTCTGATATGAAATGAATGGGAAAGTAAATAAAGGTATTGTAGATTCACTGAGAAAACACATCATTCGATATTCTGCCTTGCAGTACTGTGGCTATATGGAATAAAAACAAAGGAACAAAAAATTTTTTAAAAAAAATATATGTATTTTTTATCGTAAAGCTAGCGGATTGACTACATTTTTTGTTTGTCCGTTTTCTGTAAAAACATAAAGATCAGATGGTTTACTGACTCGGGAGAATGCAACGTATAACTGTCCATGAGAGAAGCAATCCTTTTTTAAATATAAAACCGCACATTTGCAAAGATTGCCTTTGTGCTTTATTGATAGTCATAGCGAACGCAAGGCGTATTGGAAATTGAATTCGTTTGAAATCGAATGCCATGTCGATCGGAATGGGTAGTATTCGTGGAAATAATACATCATCACCTTTATGAGACCCAATCAGAATTGTTACTTCAATTAGATTGTAATCGTGTGCCATTGCATAAATTTGTCTGACTGATGTCTTGGAGTAATATAATGGGCAGTCAAATTTTCAAATACAGAATGTGTAACTATAATCCGGAAACATTCCGTTGGAAAATTCACTACTTCACTTTGGTTCATCATGGAGTCAATGGATATGTATGTAACTGTTTCACTTGCGATTCTGTCTAGAATGATTTTGTTCATATCGTGTACGTTAACAATCAATAATAATTTCAATTTTTTTCTTTCAAAAACCCAGCTACTTGTTTAATTGTTTTTCAGATATCAATATCATTAATATTTTCGCCATTCAAATTTGACAATTGTCTGTCATAATGTTTTTAAAACTAACATTTTCCTGACATTTACATCTAACCTATACACATTATTTTAAGCTTTCATATAACACAATTAATTTAAGATTAAATCAAAGTTATTTTCCTTTTTAACAATATGTTAGCGTAAATAGAGTAATAGAGTATAAATGAAATTAACATTTGGAACTTACTGCAAGTGAGAATTAATGAATATTAAATCTCATTCTTACATGTAAATGTCGACTTATGTGATGCGTTCATAACTACAATCCGACAAACTAAGTTTGTACCAGTAAGCAGAACACACCCTTTCGCGACAACGAACTTCCTGGTAATTAGGTTAATTGAGAATTACTGAAAAAAACAAGTCAATCAACGGGAAACGTACAGACGCGCGTTTCGTTCTGGTTGGAACTTTTCAATGCACGGCATTCCTCGAAGACGGACATTGCTTTTCATTTCTATACTTTCTGTATATATAGTTAACATTTGGAACTTACTGCAAGTGAGAATTAATGAATATTAAATCTCATTCTTACATGTAAATGTCGACTTATGTGATGCGTTCATAACTACAGCAATGTCCGTCTTCGAGGAATGCCGTGCATTGAAAAGTTCCAACCAGAACGAAACGCGCGTCTGTACGTTTCCCGTTGATTGACTTGTTTTTTTCAGTAATTCTCAATAAATGAAATGTTTGACATATTGAAATTCCATGGCTACCTTATTTAATCTTATAATTTATTCTTTCAAATAAAACCTAATGACAAAAACTATAGTCAGTATGTGGTACATGGTTGAAATCAGAAAAAAATACTCTTTCTGAAGATGTCTAAATCCAATATGGCGCCTATAAGAAATTAGATAGTTGATGATGGCCAGAAAGAAACGAAACGTCGCATAAAAATTTAGAGTACACCACTGGATAGAGGTTTAGAAATGGCCACAAGAATATGTTTTTATTTTTTTCTACAAAGCCAAATGTCGGTGCTACAGGTAAAAGAAGAAAATGGGGGTTTCGCGTTTTTTTTTTTAAATAACGAAGGTCATTTGTCACAGGTCTATTTTCTTTACGGATTTATAACAAACACAAATTTAAACCTATACTCTATCTCCAATAATAAGCGAGATCCCCATG